>OX352772.1:45075444-46275444 GCA_947095535.1 Poecilobothrus nobilitatus
TTTAAAAATATACTGTTTTTGTATTTAAGAGTTTCATCATGTTATATTGGATAAAGACGACGGTGGGTCTAGTCAGTAAGAATCTGACACTATTTTCAATAACAATAGTGAAATATTTGAAAATTAGTTGATACGATAAACTATTGGAGGCTACTTTAATTATTAATTTTTTTTCAGGACTATTCATTCAATTTTCTTTTGATGATAAAATTCAAAATATTAATATTTTGAAATAAAAATATATATTTTAAATAATTGGAAAAAATTCTACAAGGTAGGTGTAGGTATAGGATAGATAACTAAACACTTAAATAAAATCTAAATATTAAATCTAATAGTAACAAAAACAGTTCATATTGCAATTAAATTACCTCAAGTAAAAAATGAAAATTTAGCATGTCCAGCTATGTAAATAATAGCTGAAGTTAAAATTTAACTTGAAATAGGTATCTTGCACCGGTATAAACAGCAAATATGCAGTCATAAATCTCATAAATAAATGTTTATACAAAATAAGAGAAATAAAATATTAATTTTTTAAAATGTCAAACTGAAAATAAATTATAACTTGAGTAAGCTTGAGGGTTGCCTATAAATAAATGTTTTTAGTTCATTCGACGGTGATGATGACATTTATATTCATTGCCATAACAATTTACTCTAATGTCTTAACCTAAATTAGCATAGGCCATCCGGTAAGTTATTTATTATTTATAATTTTTAGTCGGCTGTTACTATATTACTCGGCTGTAGATATTGTACAAGAGTACAAGTCTCTGAAACGCAAATATTTTTATTTGTGCTCCATCTATTATCTTATACAAGAATAAATGATTTTACTTTTATTTATTTTTATATAACATTACAATATGATATTGTTGCTTTATTCCCCTGCCACATAAATAGAACAAGGAAATTACACAGTTTTTCCTTTTCAGATGTGTTTGTAAGATATTTCTCATTTATATACTCATTTTTTATTTAATCATATTGTACTAATTTTATATTATAAGAAAATTTTATTTTATTTTTTTATTAATCTATTAATATGAGCCACCCGAAATATGAATCCAAGACGTTTTGAATGAAAATCCGGTTTTTAACCACTATACCATTGGCTGAATTCTTTATTTATATATAACTATATATATATATATATGACATTTCTTAGTTATATGTTTTTCTTTCGTCTAATAATTCAAATTTTCGGGGTCACCAAATTGTTTTTTTGGGGTCACCCGCTTGTTACGCCTAAAAGCCGTTTTAGAAATTCAAAGCTTATTAATTAATATAAATTTTTAATCAAAAAAAAAAATACTTCTATTATAATGCTTTTATTAATAACAATTTAACTATTAATAGCTATTTAAAATAATATTAAAAAAAAAAAAAAAGAATCTCAAAAAAATTTTAATTAGCGCAATGAAAAAAGTTCAAAACTTTTATATAAAACATTTCATTTTTAACTTTAAAATTATTCATATTTAAAGAAATAAAACAATTTTGTTTTGTTTTTTGTTTTTTTTTTTTAATAATAAATTTAAAGAGTATAATTTAATTAAAATATAAATATAAAATATAATATCATAATTAATTTAATATTACCAATTGCAATAAAAATAAAACAAAACAAAAGAAAAAAAAAAACATAAAAATTTAAATGGAAAAAAAAAAAAAAGATTTAAAGAAAAACTTATTTTAAAATTTTAAATAATATCAAATCTTTCCATCTTTTTTTGGATTATTTTGACTTTTTGTTTTTGTCTATACTATACAGTTTTAAGTAAAAATAACATAAAAAATATTTTTACTGTTATTTTTTTTTATATACCTATTATATATACATTTTATATGTACATAGTATACGTATGTAAGAATGTATTTTATGTCCTAAACTTTTTAATACTTTTTTAATAAATTCTTCTTCGTTGTTTCTCATTATTTTCCCTTTCTTTCTTTCTTTCTTTCAATATTCTTTCTATTTTTATAAGTAACAATTAAACTACAGAAAAATTCAGTTTTTCCAGATTTTATTTTTTTTTTTATTTTTATTTTTTTTTTTTATATAATTTATTTGAATTTTATGTAGCGAACTTTAAATCGAGAAAAAATTTATTCGCTGAATTTATCCAATACTTTACATTCTTAATTCCCAATTTTAAAATTTCAATTCCAGAATAAAACAAAAAAAAAAAAAAATAAGTGAAAAAAAAAATAATCAAAAAAAAATAAAAAAATTAAAAACAAACATCAGAAAACAAAAAAAAAATAATAAAAATTTTAAGACGACAAAAAACATAAAATCCTATGACGAAACTTTCAACCTAATATCTTGGAACGCCACTATTCTCTTAAAATAATTTTTAGTTAATATTTTTTAGGGTTACCAACTTTTTTTTTCTTTTTACATAAAAAAATACAATTTAAAAATTTTATGGGTGTACACGTAAAAGTGCATTCTGATCTTGTATCGTAAAAGTTCGAAAGATTGGCCGAAATTTTTGACAGAAAATGTTTTGTTTTTATGTTCATATAAAAAACATTCAAAATGCATCATATGCTGCATCAATATTCATATGCTGCACGTAAGCGAAAATTTTTTATTTCGGTATATTTTGCCTGGTGAATTTGTTTTTAGCACATTTCCAAAAAAATTTTGAAAAAATGTGCTTATTAGTTTCACTCTGTCCGTCCGTCCGTCCGTCTGTTTACAAAACTTCTACACCGTTAAAGATAGAGAAAAAAAATTTTAACCAAGGGTAGGTCTCATAAAAAAAATAATTTTGTGAAACAACTTTTTCATGTAGCCCCACCCATTACGGAGCTACAAACCCCTCAAACTTTGAAAAAGCCCTATATTTAAATGCATATATCTTATGTTCTGCTTAAGATTTTTTCAATCTGAAAACGTCATTCGACAGGTATTTTGTAAATTAATATCAAAATTATACAATTTTTTTAAATTTAGTATTTAAATTTACCGTTATGTGAAAACCAAATTTTGCATGATTTTTCTACTTTCATAACTCCGGTACGCTTCTAGATAGAAGCTTGAAATTTTGAGGCAAGAAAGAACTTTTAGAATTAGTATAAGTTTGGTCAGAAAATTTTTTCGGACCACCCCCTGTTTATGAGCTATTAGGGCTTAAAAATTGAAAATTTGCTATTTTTAAACACTTGTAACTTAGGAACCTGTACACATTTTACTTCTGCAAGATATAAAAATTAAAGCTACGATAATATATTTTAACGTGTGTGAAAGGTTTATTTTAGTTGTAAAGGGTTCCAAAGTTGCAGCTCTTCAAAATTGCGAAAAAGCCCCATTTTCAGATGTATATATCTCGGGCTCTGCGTAATAGTTTTGCAATATAAAACCGCCAGAAGATGGAAAATTTTATTATCTATATAAAATAATATCAAAATTATGTAATATTTTGTAATTTGCGATTTAAATTTACCGTTATGTGAAAACCACATTTTGCATGAAATTTCTTTTTTCATAACTCCGGCACCCCTTTAGATAGGAACCTGAAATTTTGAGACAAGAAAGAACTTTTAGAATTAGTATAAGTTTCCTCAGAAAATTGGTAACACCCCCTCTTTAAGAGTTATTACGCCTCAAAAATTGAAAATTTGCTATTTTTAGACACTTGTAACTTAGGCACCTGTACAAATTTTTCTTCGGCAGGACATGACAATTAAAGGTTCAATAATATATTTTTACGTGTGTTAACGGCTTTTCTTAGTTATATAGGATTCCGGACTTACGGCCCCTCAAAGTTTCAAAAATGTCCTATTTTCACATTTTGTCTTATTACATGAAATTTTCAAATTTTTGTGTAAGTCACACTTCTAAACAGTTTGTATTGAGTTTTGGAAATGTGCGCTTTTAAAAACCGTTGGTTTACACTCTACCTTGTTTTGTATTGTTTTGACATTATCTCAAGGCGATTATTTTGAATTTTAAATTAAGAAAATAAGTACGTACGTTATACTGTCTTTTATTTTATCCAATTCTTTTTTAATTTTAAACAAAACACAAAAAAAAACAATTTTTAAAACAAATAATGACGTTTAAAAAAAAAAAAACATGTTTACAGCGGATGCAAAAATTTTTGCTTCTTAAATTTTCAAAAGGGAGAGCATGTTGTGAATACGATATATATTTTCAAGATTCAAGATTCAAGATTTCAATTTTCAAATAATCAATATATTGCACCTATAGAGGGCATGTATCCACTTGCACAGTGTGCAAGGTAAGACACTTTTAAAGTTTGTTTTTTATTTATATTTGATATATTAAAAATATACGAATCAAAAATTTCTGAAAAGATACCAATAACATTTCTCCAAATCAACAACCATTTCAATCATCTGTAATTTTTTTACTTTGCAATTTATATTTTGCATTGGATCGTTCAAAAAAATGTAACATTTTTGCTTTCTACTTTTTTTCGATGCACTTTTACGTGAAGATCCTTATTATAAGAACATTTTTGAACATTTCTTTTCGTTCGAAAAACTTCGGCATCAAACTATGTATTTATTTCTTTGGGGGAAAAATTGCTCTTGATAATACATATCAGTATAACAGGTGCTTACACACGTAAAAATATATTACTGGAGCTTTAATTTTTATATCTTGCCGAAGTAAAATGTGTACAGGTGCTTAAAAATAACAAATTTTCAATTTTTGAGCCCTAATAGGTCTTAAACAGTGGGTGGTACAAAAAATTTCTAAAAGTTCTTTTTTGTCTCAAAATTTCAACTTCCTATCATCAGATATGGCGCGCCGGAGTTATGAAAAAAAAAATTTCAAGCAAAATATGGTGTTAATTTTAATAGTAAATTACAAAATATTGCATAATTTTGCTTTATGGAGATAACAAAATTTTCTGTCTTCTAGCGGTTTTAGATTGTAAAACTATTATGCAGAGCCTGAGATATATGCATCTAAAAATGGGGCTTTTTTGCAATTTTGAGAGACGGTAACTCTAGAAGCCTATATAACTAAAAAAATTTCTGAGCAAACTTATACTAATTCTATACTAGTTTTTTCTGCCCTCAAAATTTCAAGACCCTATCTAAAAGCGTTCCGGAGTTATGAGTGTAGAAAAATCAATCAAAATTTTGTTTTCACATAACGGTAAATTTAAATACTAAATTTTAAAAAAATGTATAATTTTGATCAATATAAAAAAATACCTGTCGATGAATTATGCTTTTATATTGAAAATCTGTTTTGCAGAACATGAGATATACGCATTTAAAAATAGGGCTTTTTCAAAGTTTGAAGGGCTGTAGCTCCGTAATGGATGCGACTACATGAAAAAGTTATTCCACAAAATTGATTTTTTTATGAGCCATGGTTAACATTTTCTTTCTCTATCGTTAACGGTGTAGAAGTTTTGTAAACAGACGAACGGAGGGACGGACGGACAGAGTGAACTAATAAGCACATTTTTACAAAATTTTTTTGGAAATGTGATAAAAAGACAAAGTAATTTCAAAATTTTAAAATTAATTGCTTAGTATGAGTTTAAGATTCAATAAAAGTAATTAAATTTATAATTTGAGAAATTGATAACGAAATGACAGTCCTTACTATTTATACATTTTAATGATGTTTTGAGAGTTTAGTTTTGGCAGTTTTTGAAAAGAATAAAAAAATGTTGATTAATTAGTTTTTTTGATGCAGGTATTTAACAAATAAAATTTGTGTTTTAGTACTATTTTATAATGTCTTTTGTTTTTTCCCAATTTAATCTTAAAAAAATTCATCTTAAAAGAAAATACATTATAACTTTAAATTGGTCAAGGTAGATACTATAAAAAAACAACTTTCGATTAAATTTAATTGATTACTTAGAAGTTTCCTGCCGAATATTTATCATTATTCTGTTAAAGTTTTTTATTATTAACTTTTGCCTAAAAATTTTAAAATAAGATTTTGTTTTAAGACAAAAACATCAAAAGTAGATTTTTAATGACTTTAAAACTAAAAAAAAAAGAAACCTTACAAAATCTTCTACTAAGCAAAGAAACTACATATTTAATCAATATTATTAAAATCGGTAGACGATTGGTTAAGCACATGGGTTATGGCTTATTAATAGAAGACGTGATACTCAAATGTAGCAGGCATGATCAAGCAAAAGCACCTTCAAACCTACCGGTCCGGTAGACGATTAGTCAAGCACATAGCTTATTAATAGAAGTAGCGATCCCCAAATGTAACAAACGTCATCAAGCAAAATCATCTTTAAACCCACGGTCCTGGAGCCCTGTACTATTGATAATTAATACTTACCAGAGGTATTGTATTACTTTAATTTAATTTTATTTGATTTACATACAATATTGATTTCTTATAGAATGCTGTAATGCTATAAATTTGTAAAAGAACTAAAATGTTCTTTTGAATGAATGAAATTTATAGTATGCTTTAGACATTTATTAAATCAATTTGATAGCAAAAATACAGCCTATAAATTTATTAGAGCTAAAAGTAGAAACAAGAATTACTTAAAAATTAATAGAAGTATTTCTTTCAACCTGTGGACATGGTAAATGCGTTCACCGTTTCATTGTGCAACCAAGTAATAATGAAAATGAACTATGAAGAACTAGTTAAGGTATCTTATTATTATTATTAAATCTAAGAATATGTTTACATTTTTATTTTTTTTTTATATAAAAGTAGTATTTCTTTAAATTTATTTCTCAAAACAGGTGTAATACATAAACACGTAATTACTCTGTTGGCAATCTTAATTTTTTATTTTATGTATAATTTTTTTTTTTTTAAATTATTTTTTATTCATTATTTTTTAGTTTTATTATTATACTTTCCTTTTTTTTCTTTCTTTCTTTTCGTTATTTACACACTTATTTATGTATATAATATATATATGTCCTTATATGTATATATATATATATAATGTTTACTCTTTCTAGTTATTGTATTATAGATTTTAATTTTTTTTAAATTTTCCTTTTTTAGTTTTTTGTTTTTTCCTAATTCTGTGTATATATATATATATTTTAAGGATATTAGCATGATATACATTTGAACATATATATATATATATATATATATATATATATATATATATAGAAATAAAATTTTTTATCCAAACTTCTGTTCATCTAATTTGTATATTCGTTATGTTTGCTTTTGTGTTTTATTTTTTTTTTTATTTTTTTTATGAATAAGAAATCCCTTTTGTACCAAAAAATGGATAATAAGTTTTTGCATAACTATGTTCAACTACAAATACATTTATAATAAAAAGAAAATTTCCAAAAAAAAAAAAAAAAAATTTAAAAAAAAATACAATACAATATCTATAGATATAATATTAAATTGAAATAGTATGTGTGTATAAAAGAAAAACAGAAGAAAATCTAAAAATCTATCTTTGTTGCCCTCTATATTAAATACAAAAAAAAAAAAAAACCAAAAAAAAAAGGAAAAAAAATTTTCTAACTAAAAATCTAAAGATATGTTTTTTTTTTTTTTTTTGTAATATTTTATGTTGTTATCTTTACGCGCGTTTCACGATATCTTTTTTTAATGTAAAGAAAAGCTATAAGAGCAGTTCCACTTTACCTTTCATATACGAAACAAAAAAAAAAACAACAAAAACCTGGTATGTTTAGTGCTCTAAAAAAATGAAAGGCTCTTTTTTTTTTTTGTTTTTTAAATATTAAAAAAACATAAAAAATGAAAATACATTTTATTTTTTTTTTTCTAACTAAAATGGTAATGTTTTATACGTCGCGTACCGTTATCGTTTCGCGCTTACCCCCCATTAAAATTTCGCGTTTTTTTATATTATTATAAAAAAAAAAAAAGAAGTTTTGTTGTTGTTATTTTTGTGGTATGGTACTATAATACTGGTACTGTTGTTGTTGTTGCTGCTACTCTCTAACAACAATAAAACTTATAGAAATATTACGGTATTTTTTTTTGTTATTTTTTATAACATTTTCTTTTCTTATTCTTTTGTTTAATTTTTTTTTTATCTTTTTTCGTTTTTTTTAGCTTTACTTCACATTTCAGCATCATTTTGGCATTTTTCTTCTATGTATATATATATGTAAATGTTAACTAACTAGTATTATATAGGGATCCATACATTTTTTTTTTTTTTCGTATCCTTGATTTTAGTGTGCCATTAAAAAATGGAAAATAATAAAATTTCTATTCCCCATTTTTACATTGACAGGCAGTAAAAAATAAAAAAACCAAAAAAAACAAAAAAAAAAAAAGAAATGTTGTAACAACAGCAGCAGCAGCGGCAGTGGTTAGAAATGGAAGATTATAGTATTCACATAGAATCTTTATAAATTTATGTAAGTATATATATATATACAGTTGGGAATGTAACCGTTATTTCTAATAATAAAAAAACAAAAAAAAAAACAATATGAAAAAATAGCGGAATAAAACTAAGTAAATCTTAATATTAAAAACTTCTTTTTATGGTTCTATAGATTTTTTATTGTTGTTTTTTTTTTTTTTTTCTTTTTTACTGTTTTGTTGGTGGGTATTACTGTCGCGTTTTAATATTTTCTTACCTCTTCCCGCGAATATGTATATAAATTTCTTTTTTGATTGTATACAATAAAAAAGAAAAAAAAAAAAACAACTTTAACAGTACTACCATAGTTTTTTATAACATTATGTTGCGTATTCTGTTGTTATTCTTTCTTGTTCTTTGGTTCCTTTTGTAAATTTTTTTATTTTTTTTTTGTTGGAGAGTCCTTTTTAGATGAATTCCATTCCATTTTTTCACTTTTGTTATTTTTCTAAAGTAAAGTTTTCTTTTTCTTATTATTTTTGCCTCGTTTTTTTTTTTCAATATTTCTTTTCGGATAACTTTAGTGTTCTATGAGTTTTTATTTTTTTTTTTACACAATTTTTTAACAATTCTTTATTTAATTTTTTTTTTTTTTTTGGGAGAGAAAGAAAAAAAAGGATGTTCTAAGTTTTTCACAATAAAAAAAATAAATTATAATTTTGTTATCATATTTTTTTTTTTTTTTTGGTTTTATTAGAGAAAGACTACAAAATATTATATTTAAAACTTTTTCTAAAACTGATGAATATATATATAGTGTTAGTTAGATAAATCATAAAATATATTGTTTATTGATTGTAGTCCAAGAGCTGTATAACAAATACCTATTTTTTAATTATATTTTAATTATGTGGTAAAAGTTTAGATTTAAAATTTATATTTTAATAAAAAATTTAATAAATTCTAATTAGATCAATGTAATAATGTGGTTATGATCAGTCCTAGGCTTCAATGGTTCAATGGTCTATTTTTTTCCCTTTCCCACTCCTATAAGGAGCATAGGGCATTCTAAGGTTTTTATTATCCATATTTGATAATAAAAACCAGTTTCACTAAGTTAATGATTCCAATAATCAATTTTTGGAATCATTAATTTCACTAAGGCGTTAATTAGACGGCTGTAGCTATTGTACAATGCTATTAGACGTAAATATTTCTTTATGTCCAAAAATGTGGAATGCTTCATGATTTTGCTTGTCATCCTTGCACAGGAGGCATGCTAATCTTCTCTGTATCGTTTTAATTGTAAGATATTGTCTCCCGAAGCAAGAGGAGATGAATATACCGTTTTGTATCTTTTCAGTCTGGGTTGACAAATATCATACCGTGGTTAACGGGTATTCCAATCAAACTAAACATGTTGATAGTATAATTTTAAGAGTTTTAATAAGCAATTAGAGACGATTAATTTTTTCGCGGGACAATAATGTAAATCTTCATTTAAATTAAAGTTTAATCTTTTTAATAGAAGCATTCTAATGTATGTAAGTCTGATACTGCTTTTTTTTAAAAATAAATGATATATGTAAATTTCTTTTACGAAGCTTTAGCTTGATTTATGTAGCCGAAAAAAGCACATAAAGGATACAATATTTTTATTTTTCAAATGTTGAAAATGTTATAATGTTATTTATAAATGTTATATAGTTGATAGAAAAACTGTTTTTTCTTCATAATATACTTTTGACATGGATAGTAGAAGGCATTAAAAAGCTGATGTTCTAATGTTTAATCATACTTCCATATTGTTTTTAAATTATTTTTTTTTTGCTTTTAATACTTGCTTTGCTTGCTTTTTAATACTTCTGAATATATACTAATGTAATACTTCTGTATATATATATATATATATTTGTATTAGAACAATAATTTAGTTTTTAGTGATATATTGACGATATACTTAACTGTAATAGGTATATTTAGAACATTAAAAATCTATAGATTTCTATATAAATTACAATAGGTATATACGTAACATAGCACTAACTTACCATGTTAGGTAATTACTTTATTTACGATAATTTCTATGTGCTCTGAATATGCGTTCTTTTGATACAACATAGCTATATATCCTAAAATCAAATTGACCTATTAATATAATTAATATATTTAACAAAATTTTATATTCTATTGGCAATCTACATAAAGTTTCGACCATAGAGGGATGATAGTGCATTCTCTATATTTAGATTCTCATCTTACTTTTATCCTTTTGATGTGCTCTTTCCACCTGTGTTGTTTTTTTCATTGTTTTCTTGAGATATATCTTTATCCCATTTAATTTTACGATTGGAGATTTTTCTATGATTTTATTTGTAAAGTTTACTTCCACTGCAAACGTATAATTTCTGTCGTTCGATAAACGGTACAATTTTCATATATTGAGAAGATCAAAGATCAATAATAAAGAAATTAAACAATATAGTTCCGTTTATAGTATAAAAATAATAGAGGTACTCTGCAAACATGACAAAAGAACAAAAGAAAAGTATTTTTTTCTTTTCTTTCGCTTCCTTACTTTTGATAAGCGCTCCTTTCATTCTTCCTTAAAATTAAGGCTACTTAAATTTCAAACTAATTCTTTATTTTTATATTATTAGTTTCTTTGAAATTTTAAATAAGAAAAATGAAAATAAATTCTATACTTTTTCTGTCAACTTTTTTCTTCTTTTTTAAACTTCCTTCGCACTTTCCTCTTTCTTTTATCACCTTGGCCAATTTTGTTTTGCTCTCACTTTTCTTATTTCTCATATTTTAAAATAATTTAAATAATATAAAAAGACAAAAAAAAAATAAAAATAAAGAAAAATTAATTTCAACTCCTATTTCATAATAACGGTATGTGTGTTATAAAATATAATCAACATATTCACATGAACATGTACCAAAAAAAAGTAATGAGTAAAAAAAAAAAAACAAAAAAAAAAAAAGTTTTATAACATAATATTGGAAATTAAAAAATAGCTCAACCTCTTCTAAAAGAAAAAAAAAAATGAAATAAAATTTTAAATAAAATTATATATATACAAAAAAAAAAAAAAACAGTTACTTTTTTTATTTTATTAATACACACGAAAAAAAAAGGCTTCAATGTCGCACCACCTCCTTCATTAAATTTTTCATTTATGGCTGTCGATCTGTTAGCAACAGTAGTCAGAAATAATAAAATAAAAAAGAACAAAAATTATATTTTATTTTTTTTTTTTGAAATTTCACTACAAAGTTAAAATAATAATAAAAACAAAAAAAAAAATAAAGGATGAGGAAGCAATTTACATTAGTGTTGTATAATAATAATATATAAAATATTATGATGAGAATATGCGCAGGATTCGTGAAAATTGTTTTTTTATTTTATATTTAAAAAGGATTTTGTTTTTATTTTTGATATAATATATATATATACATATACTTATATTATATATATACATAAATATTTTTATTTTTGTAAAAAAAAAAAGCTGCTATGTTTTTTTTCTCTGTTGTTGTTATAATGTTGTGTGTGATTCTCTGCATGTGAAGTTACGCACTTACACAATAAGCAAAAAAAAAAGAAACGAAATAAAACAAAAAAAAAAAAGTTTGGTTCATTTTTTATTTAAAAAAAAAAAAAAAGAATTTATTTTTTTTTTTTTAATATATTATTTTTAATTTTTTTTTTTTTTTTTACTGTTTTGGGAGGAATTTGACATACTCATCTATATGCATATTCAAAATGTATATATATAGCGCACATATCTTCTATCATATATGTATTTAAGCTAGCGTTAGCTTAAGGCATAAAGAGTAATTTAATTTTAATTTGGTAAAAAAAAAAAAAAAAAAACATAAAAAACACAAAAAAATGAAAAACAATGTAGGAAACTTAACGAATATATTATAAACATATAATATATACATAAAATATAAGTATAATATATAAACATTCATTATATGTACCTATAAGTATGTGTATGTACATATGCCACCTACGCAAAAAAAAAAACAAAATTTTAAATATACATATACACTACAAAAAAAAAAATTAAGTAATAAAGTATAGGCATCAAATTCTTTTTAACTATAAAAAAAAAAAAAAAAAAAACCGCTTGTTATTAAAAAAGTGGGAATGGCTCACTCTTTTTTTTTTTTTTTTTGTTATTTTCTCTTATAACTACCTAACTATATTTTAATATACTATACATATATATTACATTTGATGTATCATTTAATATTTAGTAGTTTACCGTTATTTTGAATTTTCTTTTCTTTTTTTATCTATTGTATAAAAAAAATACAACTATTTATAAAAAAAATACAACTATTTGAAAAAAAAAAACAAAAATTAAGTGTAATTTAAAAGACTATCACTGTTTTTATCTTACTTCGCATCGTGTAAGTGACAGTGTAAGTTATTACATGTAACAGGATTTTTAATTTATTAATAACGGTATAAAAAATGATGTTAAAATTGTAATTGTTTAAAAAAAAAAAAAAAAATAAACAAATTAAGTCTTATTGTATAAAATGTGAATTGATTCATTAAATCATTTGAATCAATGCATTTTCTTTTTTTTTTACTATTATTTCTTTTTTCATAAATTGTATTAGAATAAAAAGTAACGGTATCCCGATTGATTTATGTTTAATAATTTTAACTGTTTGTTTTTTTTTTTTTTTCGTTCTAGGTTTGAACTGAACTTGAGGCATTGAGGTACATAAAAGGTGTTGAAAATATAATTAATGCTACCTAATTATATATAGTTCAAATTAAACTACATAATCTTTTAAAGACTTTGGGCTAAAGTTTAGATTTAAAATTACGCTATGGTTACACATATTACATATTATAACTTTTGAATAATTGTGTATTTTGTCTAGTACAAATATATATTTAAAAAAAAAAAAATGTTCTAAAATTTATAAATACAAGGTCACAAATAAAAAAAATTGGATAAAATCAATAAATAAAGAGAAATACAAGAAGATAAAAAAAAAATTTTATTTTATTTTAACAGTTAAAACTACTATTAAACCAACTCTTTAAAATACTCCTTATACTTTTTCTATTAAAATTTATAGAAAAAATAAAAAAAAAACAATTAAAAAACAAAAAAAAAATAATTAAATAAAAAAATAATTCTGATTAAAATAATTTATCCTTCAGAATTTTGCAATGTCTTTAAAAAATTAAAAAAAAAAACAGAAAGATACCGTTTTTACCGTTGTTATTCTATGTCTTGTTTTTTTTTCTTTTTTTTTTTTTAATTTTTCAAAAATTATCTCTCGTGCACCTGTTGTATTTCGCAAAATAATGTTGTTTTTATTTTTTTTTGGTTCCCTAATGTTTCTTGTATAAAAAATAAGAAAAGTAAAATTATTATTTTATTTATTTATATTTTTTGTTTTTTTTTTTTTGTTTCACGCATCAAGCAATCACGTGTCTTATATACAAAAGTGAGGCAAAAACAAAAAAAATTTTTTAGAGGACAAGAAAAACAATACAAGAAAAAAAAGAAACAAAAAATGAAAAATATTTTATTTTTCTTTCTCTTATTCTTCTTTTTTGGAGATCCTTTTTTGACGTTTATCTTCTGTATGGTGGTTATACACCAAAATTGGAACACACAAAAACAAAAACAAAACAAAAATACAGACGAAAGGAAAAATTCTAAAGTAAAAATTTTCTTACTTTTCTTTTGTAGGTTAAACAACAAAAGTTTTTTTTTTTCTTTTTTTTTCCAATTTCTCTTTTCGGTTTTGTATCTCCAAACCTCTCTGTTTACCTCGCTCTCTATCTATTTATTTCTTTTGCTCCAATTTTCTTTATCAGGACGATTTTTTGTTTTTTTTTTTTTGTTTTCTTTTGTACAACTCAAATCAAAAGTGAAGTCTTTGTTCTGGTCAAGGTTGTTTAAAAAAAAAAATAAAGAAAATAAAAGTAAAGAATGAAAAATAATGTGGTGGTGGAAAGAAATGAGAAAGAAGATATTGGGAAGAATAAATGCAAAGGAAGAAAAATTTATTTTTGATTTTTAATATAAGGATATGCATTTATAATTTTCCAGTTTTTCTTTTCTTTTGGATTTTGTTTTTCTTTTAGAGGAAAATATAAACAAAACAAATATTGTGTAGAAAAATTTGTTTATTTGTTTATTGAAAAGCTAAACATTCAGGTCGATTTGCGATTATTGTCAGAAACTAAAATTTGTGTATTTCTTTCTTATGATTATCCGTTCCAGTTTTCTGTAATCGTAGTTAAAAAAGTAATTGTCAAAAGTAAATTATAATAAGTAAGATCAATCCAAGAAAGAAAAGAACAAATCCAACAATTAGAACAGAACTGATGTCATAAGCTTGTACAATAACAAAAACAAAAAGGATTTTCTGCTGGTTAAATATTCTTAAAATCAGAATATGTAAACCAAGAGGCTGCTAAACATTAAAATGTTGACCAACGATTAATTGAAGAAGTAGGCAAAGTTCTGAAACAACATGGGACTATATAAAGGTTGGTAGTAACCAAGGTTGGTCACATTGAGTGACTAAAGATGAAATTAAATGTAATAAATTGTTCTCACCTATTTGGTTATTTTCACTTAGAATAAATATTGTTTTCTAACGGTATTTGTATTGCAAATAATGAAATTCTACTATGAGTTTTCTTAAATAGATTTTTACTTAAAAGGTATTTTTTTATACACCCACGTTCAATTTAATTCATCAATGTTTGTTTGATACGCTCATTTTATTTTTTACGAAATATATACGTACAATATACGTACATATTACATATATATCTATGTATTTTTAAGGTTATATAAATTTGATCTTTGAAATTTGGATTTGCCTACTCAATATTTTTAGTATTTTTTTTCCTTTAGAATGTAAATTGCAAACGTAAATATAATCCTTGATTTTTTTTTTTTATTTGCAATTTTAAAATTTATGAAATCCATTTTTTATTGATTTAAATTTTTTGAAAATGGAAATTTTTATTTCCATTAAAAATATGAAAAATCTAAGAGATTTAATAATGTATTTTTGAAGGTTGTCTATAATTAATTTTGTCGTTTGGTCTCAGTGCATTCTAAAAAAGTAAATGATTTTTTTAAAAGTCGATTTATGATATTATCATATAGGATAAATTTTGAAAAAATATAAATGTTATATTATGATCTAGTTATTTAATGTGTAAAATACAGGTTATTGAATAATCCGAACAATGTATAGCTTATGAAAAAATTTTATTTTGAATCTCCTTGCTTTAAGATATAGAACAAACATTATTTTAAGTAATGGAAATTTTTTTAGTTGAAGCTTAAGTTCAAAGATGTTGTAATTAAAACAATTTTTGAATTTAAAGAAATTTGTTTTCCCTCTTATTTTACATTTTTGTGCCTTTGTATATACAATAATATGTAATTGTCAGATACGCATAATAATTTCTTATTTATTATCGGGACAATATACTCTCCAAAAATTGAATTTAAAAAATATAACTTTATTACACATTTATATATTTATTGTTGCTGCCATGTCCAAAAGGGAAAGTCAACTATCATATCTATGTCACATTGCATGTTTAATTAATCGTTTGGGTACATTAATGTATTGGCGACGAGAAATTAGAACCATATTATGGCGAATATAAATTCATAAGAAATCACCTTGGTGGATTCACATTGAATATCAGAATATCACGATATGACGATCGTTGTTGAAGGTTTTTTTTTCATAAACAAGGAAATACAAGAATACGATGATCAATAAACTGACTCAATTCTTATAAAAATGTTAAATATAAACTATAATATACAGAATGTCCGATTTTCGATGGTATTTCTTCAAATGAATGATCGTTCAAATCGAGACAATCAAAAAATTGTATGAGAGGGGAATCCTTAACTTAAATTTAGTTTTACTTTCATAAAATTAGAACAAAATAATTAAAAAAGCTGATTAAAACAGATTTCTAAAACAATATCAGGCATTATTTTAGAGCTCCTCAGTCCAGCATTATAAAGGTTTAAAGTCAAATATTATTAACAAACTATCATTAAAAAACTGTTTTTATTATAAAAATAGCAGTATTACTATAACAGCCTTTTGTAGCGTAAAATATTCTCCTTTTCTTTCTTTACAGTTTCAGTATCTTTTTGAATAACTTTTTTCTAGCTCAAAAACTTTGAAAGTTTTTATGAGACAAAAATTGCTTTATGATTTTCTGAAAACAAAAATTTATTTTCATAAAATAACTACCCTCCTCCCTCCTATACAATTTTTGATTTGTTTCGATATTCCCAATCCACTATTTGAAGAAAGACCAGCAATAACACCCTGTACTAAAAAAATGTTTATATAAACTACAAATAACATTCAAAAGTTACTGTAAAGGCAATCAAATTAAAAATGTAAGAAATATATACAATTTAAAATTAAGTTTTATTTATATTTTGACTTCATAATATTAGTAAAATTACTCATTAAAATTATATTTTAAATATTTATAACATATCTTTTAGTATTTATAAAAACTTTAGTTTTATTGAAGAAATTTTTCTCTTTTTTTTTAATTTCAACCGATATTTTCAAATATTTTAATCATTTATATATATTTTTTATATCACATACTTATTTTTTAACTCTTTCTATACTCCAGTCAATTCAACAAAAAAAAAAATAAATAAAACACAATTCATTTTTGCTCCTTAAGATACTTTTTAACTATGTCAATCAGTATACATTCTAGAAAAGTAATCTTATCCGTTATGAAAAGGAAGGAAATTGATGGCGCCCTTAAATATATTAAAAATATTCACATCTTGTTGGTTCATCAAAAATCTTTAAAATTATCATTTATCTATCATATACATTTTATTTTATTGTTATTATTATTATCATTACTTTTTGCTACAAACGATTATTGCTTTTTGTACAAGAAAGAAAGAGACAAAACTAAAAAAAAAAAAAAATAAAACAACTCATATTAAATCTTATTACAAATCCAGTAATCAAAATATAAAACCCTAACCTTACTTATTCACAATCAGTGTAAGTTACCAGTCTTTTGATTTGGTTTTTATATATTTTTTTTTTGTTTTGTGTACCCTTCTTTTCACACCATATTTTCCTTCACAATTGCAAAATCGCCTTACATATTTACGAAAAAAAAAAAAAAAAACACAAAAAACCGTTATGAGAAATACTTTTTTTTTACATCGTAATATATAACATATGTATATAAGATACAAAGTAGTAAGTATATGTGTGAATTATTGTGTCTACAAAACATATATTAGGACTTTTTCAAATATATTCTTAACTAACGGTTTAAATATTTTCTGTCTCTGGAATTTTTTTTATTTTTTTTGGAGTCCTTTTTCGAGTTATTTTGGTTTTTTTTTGTTTTTTATTTCATTTTCTTGAATCTGATATATTCTTATGGTGAATTCATCATTCCGGGTATCTTTTTGCATTTTTCTTTGTTGTTTTTTGTTTTTTTCTTCATATTGTTTTCTTTTTTTCTTTTGTCTCGACATCGTCTACAAAAGGATGGTTAATGTTGATGATGATTTGTATTGGAGTTGGAGAGATGAAAAGTGACGGTGACTTACAGTCCATTCCACTCACAGACTCTGAGTATTAAGTTATGTTGTCATGGGAGTGAATTTTTTTTTTTTCGCCGCCACAATAATAATAAAACAAGAAGAAAAAAAGAAAAAAACAAATTGCAAAAATAAAACCGAACAAACAAAAAAATACAAAAAAAAAAAACAGAAAAAGAAATTATTTCTGGAAAAGTAAAAAAAGAAAACAACAAAAATGAAAAGGACGAAAAACGATTTATCCCGTTTGACGAAATGATAAAGGCGACACAATTGTCCTTCTCTATATATATATATATATACAGTGTACGTTACTTACCAACATACAATAACAAATAAAACATACACATTTACTTAATATTCATATGTTTATATGGATAATTTTTTTTTTTGTAGAGAATTTAAGAAAAGATACATATGAATTTGTGTTTTTTTTTGTGTTCAACAGGACATTTTTTTTTGTTTCTTTTTTCCCGTTTTAGGAAAGAAAAAAAAAGATATGGAAACATTTTTTTTTTTCTTTATCTTATAAGCAGCTCTGAAATCTTTATTGAATGAATATTCAGTTACATATTGTTTGTTAAAGTTTTTTTTTGTTTCTTACCGAATGGGTTTTCCAATAAATATATGAATATTTAATAAGGGCAATGGTTAAATTATTAGAATTCTTTGAATTATTTAAAAAACACTAATTTTTTTTTAATTTTATCGTAAGCATTTGAAGATTTTAAAAGTTGACATCTACTGTATTGAAATCAATTCATTTTTATTTAAACCATTGTGTTATGGAAAATCTTTTTAAAGTAGGTATAACAACGTAATCTGTAGTCAACTGATTGTAGCCTCATTTTTTTAACGTAGTCTAGAAAGGAAAATACGTCTCGTTTAGAAACTTAAGATAAATTATCCTTAACTGTAATACTTACTAGCTATTATATTTGGCATTCGACAATTGTTCGATATGATTATAGATGATATGCAAAATGACAACCCTGACTATAATAATCATAACACATATCAAAGGTCGAATTATTAATGATTAGATCTAGAAGTATATGATTTGTAGACTCTCTCTTCTATAATAATAACTTGACGAATGTTTTTGAAATGACAAATGATGGATTGTTATGTCTATTATAATTAGTTGTATGAAATGTCATAAAGCGTAAAACATCATATGATATCACAAGATAGCTAACGACTATTACAGATGGGGATAAAGTAAGACGATCCTTACGGAATATACTTATTCTGGAGTAGTTGTTCTGAATAAAATCTTTGTTAATCCTGTATTACTATTTAGTATTTGCCTATTTATTATAAAATTATGAAACTAGCTGTAGTTTCGTGATTTTATCTCAATCACTAAACTTTCAATTGATTTACTTTGATTTTCCACTCATAAAGCTTATCTCGATTATTAAAAAAAAATTATTTTTATTAAAACATAACCTAAAATTTTTTAAAATTATTTTTCGCACAAATAGCTATTATAGGTATTAATATGGTGCTATTGGTATTTTTCACAGAAGCTACACACAGTTTTGTATAATTTGAGTATTGATTTCTAGTAATAAATAGCATTCAAATTCTATAATAAATCTGAGCAATTGTATTAATGTACTGTAGTTAAGACGGAAGATCTTGTTCTTTTCATCTGATACTTCCAAAATACATAAAATTTTGGAAGAATCAGATAACAAAAAAAAATAATAACACCCAACAATATGAAATTGCGTTGTAAAAATGACGAACCATAATTAAAGATAATCCATAACAGTAACCCAGGATTAGAAAATTTTTTAATAAAAGAAAATACTTGGATTATGCTGCCTATTGTTGTATTATGTCCGTAAGATATAAACGATGGTTAATAGAAAGGATATGGCAAGAAAGAGGATTAATTACAAAGACGTTAAAGAATGATGCACCCCAGATTTGTCTTGGCGAACGATGGAATATATACTAGCGAAATGGTGAAATGATGAAGAGAGAAAGCTGTAGGAAAATTGGGATATATTTGAAATATATTCTTATTATTAGAATTGATCTCAAATAATTCGGACTAAACTACAAGACATGAAAATACTACAATTTTACTATATGTTGAATTGCATAAATTGCATTCGATACAATTTTTTTTATTCTTTTTTTCTTTGAATAAATACTTTAATGCTTTTATACTTTTTTTTATATAAATGTGTTTTCTTTAATCAAATGGGATTGCCCAATTCTTAGAAAAATCTATTTTTATTTTTCTATTCCTAGATACGATGCCATGTTTGCTTGATATGTTGTAACTGTTTCATTTTTATGTCATTGGCAGGATTTTGTTATGATTATCTCTGACAAGTTGTCTCTCCTTCCTTTTATTTTTTTTGTCTCCATATTTTCTTTATTTATTTGTATTTTTTTATAATTTTTTTTTTTGTATTATTTAAATGTTTTCCTTTTTTCTGTCATTCTGTTTCAATTTGTGAAGATGGGGGGATAAAATATTCTCGGCCTACTAAATATGATAAAGATGTTACAACAAGACGGACGACCTTTAAAATAATAAAAAAAAATAAGAATAAAAGGAAAAAAACATAATAAACAAAATTCCAGAAAAAGGAATTATTGAATGACAAAGATAATGCTTAATAACCTTGAAAATTATTGGGAGTATTTTTTATGGAATGGTAAGAATGAAAGGTGACAAAAAATATTATGTTAATGAAAACAGAAAAAAAGGTGAGAAAATTTCCATGTAAATATGAATATATGTAGGTATATAATATGTATCAGAAAAGTTTTCTGTTTGATTTGAAATATTCGATCTAAAAGGAAAGAAAATTTCTAATACTGTCTTCAAATTTTAATTTAAAAATTTTTTTTAAGGAAATATTTTAAAGAGAGTTGGATGCATGATGAATACATGTTACGAATAAATAAGAAATTCAATTTAATTGAATTTTATCAAATTTTTTTGGAAAGTTATATATAGCAAAATATTTAATTTTTTAAATTTTCATGATTTAAATTTTGTAATAATTCAATTAAAATCAGAATTTTGTTGTAATAATTAATTTTTTCAAAGAAAATATATTTTAATTTATTATACATATATATGGGTTTTAAATGTATAGCTCCAATATTTAAAAAAAAAAATTAAAATAAATAGGTAGGTTCCTAAAAAATAATATGTATTCTTTCTGATTTCTTCTTTTGATCCTTTAATCTCTAAGAGGAGTAAATGTGGACAATCAGCTCTTTCCATTTGAGAGAGTTACTTGAGATCCTTTCAAGTTGAAGCCAAGTTTTTTGTTGAGATGTTGGTTGGGTCTAAGAATATTTTTTCTCTAAGTCTTTCTCGGTCTTGTTACGTGTAATGGACTCTGCATATATTCTCTTCGAAAAATTGTTATGCAATATTACTGCTTGGTTTCTTTGTAGGGTAAGTTTGAATAATGTGCAAACAAATTTAACAGAACTATACTGCTATCGATAAGGACATAAAGCATTCATTATTTGCTATCTATTGTCCAATAGAAGAATATATAATGGTAATTTTCCGACGGTAATATCGTCGGTGAATTTTGAATACAAATTGACTAAAATTCATTTCGAAGGTTAAACAAATTTTAAAAAGAATGTTTTATTTCTTTTGTTTTTATGTTGAGTGATTATTATCACTCCACGTGGGAGCACAGGGCTTCTACTTAACATCATCTCCACCTCTCACGATTTCTTGATACTGTTTTCCATTGTGAAGTAAGTAAACAATGATTAGTGAATACTTTTAGTTTATGGGTGATGGTGTCGGATTTTCTCTGAATTTTTTCACTACTGTACATAAAGACTATTTTTATGCAAACATTGAAGATCTTTAGTTTAGTTTCCCTAGAAATGCTGGCCTGGCTTTATTAATTATTGCCCTGTTGTTAATATTTGTGTCCCTACCTAAGTCGGTATAGTCATTATACTAGCCAGGTAATTTAATTTGTTGATGTATTCACCTGGTTGTGGTTTTAGCATGATGTGTTGGTTACTGGTGCTCTTATATTGTGTCGTTTTTGCTGACGTCTGTTACTAGGCCAGCATTATGTTACTATTAGCTCTATTTTGAACTGCATATACAAAAATTTAAAAAGATATAAACATATATTTGATTAATGCATTGCTTCTAATGTTATATTTGTTTTCGTTCCTAAACTTTCACATTACATATATTTAAAAGGAGTTGTAATACTCATACTCTTAGATACTCAATCTTTTAATATTCTTTTAATTATGATATTTTTCGAATTTATAAAATTGATTTGAGAAAATTATTTCAATAAATTGCAGTTTTTAGGTATTATTATTTTAAAAAAATGTTAAACTTTGTTGCGATTTAAACTTAAAATATCTTTGATTACACCATTTTAAAGTTTTAATAAACTATTTTCATTCAATTTTTCCATTTAATCTTAGATTTGTTTTATTTTTTTTTATTATCTCGGGTTAAAAAAAAAACACAACAAAATTAAACACCCATTTTATGTAATTCTTTGACACATAATAAAGAAAAAGAAAAAAAACGTATATATACTTATGTCTATACCACTACTTACTCTCATATTAGTCTAGACGTCACAGCTAGACAAAGATGATTGCATAAAATTTATTGTGTATGGTATTGTTTTGAGGTTGTTCTTTCTTTTATTTTTGTTTTTTTTTATTTATATCTATATAAAAATATATAAAAGGATTTTATTCTTAACACGTTTTTACTATTTTCATAAACACATACATGTGTACAAATATATTGTTCTATAAACACATTTTGTTTTTCTTTTTCGTAAGAAAAATAATGTCCTGGATTTGTCCCATATAATGTTGAAAATAAAAAAAATATTTCTATAATGTGGTGTTATTTCTATGTTTTTTTTTCATTTTATGACTTTATGAGTAAACATTTTTTATTTTATTCTAGAATGGAATTTAGAATTCATTTTTCAAGTGTCAAAAAAATGTTTTTTTTTCCCTTTTTCTGTCTATAGTCTATAGTTTTTTGTTTTATATAATAAAGCTGTTTTCTAGGTGTCAGAAAATGACGACTACTTTGATTTTTATGGTTGTGGCAATATTGTAGACCATATAAAAATTAAGTTTATACTTTATTATACAGACTAAATTATTATTATGTTGATAATGTGATTACTTTTATTATTAAATAAGAATCATCGTTGTTAATAGAATCAACAAGGCCGGGGCAATGTTCGGTTGTATGAAAACAATATGGAGAAATTCACAAATATCCAGAGGAATGAAATTGAAAATTTTCAATGCCGTCATAAAAAAAACCTTGACATATGGATGTGAATCTCGGTTAGTCACGAACAACATCATCCAAAAACTGCAGGTATTCATTAATAAGTGCCTAAGGCTTATATATAAAATATACTGGTCTAACACAATCAGCAACAGAAACCTCTAGAAGCTTGCCAAAGTGAAAAAAATTGAGAAAGAAGTCTAAAAGAAAAAATGGAGTTGGATAGAACACACACTTTGCTAGCTAAAAGTTTGAATAGCATAGCAATAAATAGCATATGGGAGGAAATTAAGATAACTGTTCAAAATAGAGTTAGATGAAGATACAAAGTAGACATCCTATTATCTCAAGAGGAGTAACAAGGAGGGAAAGAAACAAAACTACTTGAGTATATTTTGTGGAATATAATTTTTTTTTTTCATTTGCACACCTGTAAGGAGTATAAGAAATCCACGTAGCTAATTATTATTCATCATCTAGACTCACATTCTTGAATTATTATTTCACTAATCTGTTGCTTACTCGATTTGAGCTTTTGTACAAGATTATCAAATACAAATATTATAATATTTTGCGTACCATTTTTTATCCTATTCGAGGTTTATTTATGCATTCATTTAATATTACGATAAAATTAGTACTCCTTGTATATCAGATGACCGGGGTTTAAATACAAGACCATTCAATTGAAGGAGGGTGATATAACCAGAACACCATTGATCATAATATGGTTAGAAGAATATTTAGTATGATTAAAATTTAAAATAATGTTGCTCGTTAAGAAATTGCTAAGTGTTAGTAATTTCAAAATTTAATACTGAATCGAAAAGCAATTTTAGGTGCAGCGAACGACCATTGAAATTAATACCCCATAAAAATAGAAATTAAGAACCAAAATTTGTATTTGTAAATACAATATTGAGACCAAATAAACTTTACTGGACATATTGAAAATTTAGTTATAAATTCAAAATCTCTAATAAGCATATACCATTTAAATGGAAGTTTAACTATTTATGAAAATAATTCTTATTTAAGGGTATAACAGCTGGATATACAAGGTGTCTTAATATGGATCATTTATTGATGTTAACAGAACTATCAATAGAATATTTGTCTCATTTGTCTCATAATTGGTAGCAGTTTGAACTAAAAAAAAAAATTTTAATTAATTTTCATTTTTATACATAAACATGATCTTCTAAATGTGTATTGGTTATACCTTTTCAAAAAATAAAATCTTAACCAAATTTTGAAAACGGAAATTTTGAAAAATAGCTAATTCAAGATTTACAAATTTTCTGTAACGGTTATTGAGATACTGCGGAATAAAACCCCATTTGAGAGTCCAAAGTAAAGTTTTATACCTAATGGTATGGGATGAAAATACATGGGATAATAAAATATTGAAATTGAATTATCTTGAAAAGGGTACGGAAATTAAATAAACCATGGTAAGGTAATTTTAAGCTGGGACTTAAAATATTTCAAAAGTATTACAAAATACTTGTTCTTGTACTCTTTTTATTCAAACCAATATTTTTTGTTGTTTTCGATATTTTGATTGTTTCGGTGTTCTATTCTTAGATTTTGTTGTTTTTTTTCTATTGCCATTGCCTATCTATTCTTTATCTATTCTATTTTCATTTTTAATTTGTTTAAAGAGTTTAAAGAGAGTCTTGTGTGTTTAAAATTTAAATTAAATGAAATATTCAATTAAAGAGCTATTCTAGTCAAAAAATATGCATACAACGTTTCAAATTTTCAGTAAAAATATGAAGAGTAGTATTCTCACTAATAGAATACTAGATTCAATATGTGACAATCACAAATTAAATTTCATCTTATCTCAATAATGATTTTTAATTGTTCCTTGCGAAACAACAAAAATTCTTTTTTTATAGTTGTATCGTATTCGTACCTGTACGAATGTGGTTGTCAGAGTATAATAAATGTGTGACATTCCACTCCACATTTATGCCACGTTAAAGGTGACTTAGTTTAGAACGAATTTTGAACCGATTTAGACATCTGTTCGTTTTCCCACACGATAACTCTAAAAATTAGTAAGGATTCTGAAATTTTTACCATTTCACCATTGTAAAATTATTAGTTCCGCAATTTAAATTGAACAAGTTTGATCGGCGCGTTCAAGTAGTTACCCAGAACTTCTTTATTTATATGAAAATAACTTAATATCTATTAAATCTAAGTATCAGAAATTTTGTAAAAAGAAGTCAAGTTGGCGAGTATCATAGATCTGATACACTCTTCCTCGTTTTGGGTTGAAAATATTAAAGTACTATAATAAAAATTTTTCCCATATAGGGTTGAAATGAATATTTTTTGAATACTTTTGACATATACTTATGTTAAATGTAATGTAATCACTTCTAAAAACTTCATTCTTTTAAAGTTCGCTGTCGATCAGCTGATTTTTATCATCCTCATCATAAAAGCTATCATTATCCCGTTTATTAAGATAATCATGCTAACAAATATACTTCAATTAATCAAAGACCTATTTTTCTTTTGATTTAAATACCTGAAACTACCTTAGTTAGGACATCTTTCAATATTTACTTCTATTTTGTTTTTTTGACTTCTATTTCCAGACCTTATTTTTATATTTGAACTCTAACAACAATTTTATTGCAAGTAGTTAGTTTAATTCTCATAAAGGAATCCTTTTAAGAACACAATTCTATAAGAGTTGAAACCTCATAAAACAGACTTTATGAGAATATAAATTTTCTTGCGATTAATGGAAGTGTATAAAAATAGTTTTACTATAAGAGTGAAAGAATTTTTAGCCCTGTAAGTGTTGATATCTTATAATAAGTACTCTATAAGAGTTAATTTAATTCTTATAAAAAGAGTAAAAGTATTTTTAACAATATAAGTATTGCTATCTCATAAGAAGAGCTTTATAAGAGTAAATTAATTTGCTATAATTAGAATTATGTTATGAGAGTCTTCAAGTGTGTTATGAGAATCTTATGAGAACTTTTCCCAATTTTCTAGAGTTTTACTCTTGGAAAATGTTACTTGGGATATATATATGCTTAGCAATTTGTAAAAACAAAATTCGAAATTGTTAGATACTATATGATAATAAGTATTTTGATTCCTTTTTGTCATTTAGTTAATTTTTACTATAAATTCAATACCATTTATATATGCTTCCATTATTTTTTTTTATAAGCATATAAAAAAAAGTAAACTTAAATTAAAAAAGAAAAAAAGTATTAAATATCAGTTTTATAAATAACTATGATGCATTTAACTAATCGACTAACTTGTTATTATTTTTTTGTTCGATACAAAAATAAACGCGGTACTAGCTATATATTAAAATAAAAATTATTTCTTAGTATGGTCGTAATATAAATTGACTTTATATTATGTGAGAAAAAAAAGTAAAATACCATATAAAAATAAAAATACTATACCTTAAAGGACTAGAGGGGAAAAAGAAAACTGCATTCAACTTTTCTTCTTCAGAACCATTCATTTTTATAACATTTAAAAAAAAAAAAAATTTATTTTTTTGCATGAGGTTTTTCTTTTTTACCATGATTTTCTAGATGCTTTTCTATATTAAATTTATAAAATATATATGTATATAAATTTATTTGTATACGAAGATGTTGTTGTTTGCATTGTATTTTGCTGTAGAAGGTGAAAGGATATTTTTGCTATCTTCAACAAAAATACAAAAATAAACTAAAAACAAAAGAAATGACTTTAAATGTTAATGCAACAGGTGACTCTTTTTCTACCCAATTGAGAAAACCCAATATAAAATAAAATATATATTTTTTTCTTTGTATATATAAATGTTTGGATGAATGTACATTCATATATATATAAGAATAAGAATGACTTTCAGACTTTTACTATGGATATTTTCTACTTTTTATTATTTTTCTTTTTTTTTTTCTTTTTTTGTCTATTTAATTTTTTTTTTTTTTCAACATAAAAACACTAACAACCAAACTTTTGAGTTTATTTTTCATATACTATAATCACCATTGCATACATATTTCTGTGCATATATATACATATATATATATATTTATATGTATCTATTTGTACGTATATTTACTAGAAAAAAAAAAAAAATAAAAAAGGACTGCGAACTGAACCGATCCGAACTTTTCTTCATATGTTTATATAATATTTATGTATGTTTATATGTTGGTTTACTTTTTCATAGTGAGTTAATTTTTTTTGTTTTTTTTTGTACTTTTCTTGGATATTTTTTTCAATCTATATTATTTTGTGTGTTGATATCCTGACAAAGAAGAAAAACTCTTAAAAAGAATGAAGAAAAAGAAAAATGAAAAGCCCAGTGTATAAAAATAACATAAGAAAAATATTTTCTCACCGATTTTACGTTTTTTTTATGTTGTTTTTCTTTTTTTTTCTAGTTCTATTTTTTTCGTCTTACTTCTTTTACTATAGTCTACTACTGATTTTTAAGTATACAAGAGTACTTTAGATTCATAGGATATTTTATTTCTGTTTTTTTGTGATTTTTCCTGTTCTATTTTTTTTTTTTTTTTTGATTTTTTTTTTATGTTGTTTTTTGTTTGCTTCCGTTTAGTATGTCTAGAGGTCGTTTTGGGAGATTTTCTTACAAAAAAAAAATAATAATAATACAATCATCAACCAAAGAAATATAAGAATAAAAACAACAACAACACCATAAGGAAGAAAAATGAAAGGAAAAGTAGTACTTTAAGAAAAGCGATAAGAAAAAAAAAAGCAAAAACATTAATAAGAAAAAAACATGAAGAGAAAAAAAAAAAAAGATTTTCATCTTTGGGAAAAAAAATTTCAATTTCACTTTCATTTGACAATTCAACGTAAAAACAAAAAATAAAAATCCAACAACAACAACAACAACAACATCAGAAGTAAAATATAAAGTGTATTTTTTTTGAGAAAAGCTTAACTTCATGGAGTTAAAAGGATGTTTCACAGTTTTACGAAAGGATGAACACCAGTAACGGAAAATAAGACAAAAAAAAAAGTTAAAGAAAGAAATAAACAACGTAAATTGAAAATGAGGAAAAAAGAAAAGAAAAAAAAACAGAGCCGTTATTTTTTCAATGTCATAAATTGGTTTGTTTGTGAAAAATTCAAAAACAAAAAAAAAAAAACAAAAACTAAAGAAGAAAAACGAGAAGAAAAGATTTAAATAGTAAAAGTCTATTCTTAGGCTATTACAGTTTATATTTAATATTTTTTTTTTTTGTTTCCTTAGGATTTTCCTTTTTGTATTTATTCTTTTTTTTTTTTTAATGTAACTTATTTAACGTAGTTAAGCTGGCTGGAATTATATGAGAAGAAAATCTATCTGTTAGATAAAATAAAAACAAAAAAAAAATTTTTTCTGTCTTTTTTGAATATAATTCAAATTTCCGTCGGTAAAAATATTATTTATTTTTTGGTTAAATACATATAAATTTATTTAATTTAAACATATTTTTTTTTTACTTTAGACGACTTGTAGTAAACAGTTTAAGAATTGAAAATATTAAAGAAAATAAGAATTTTTTAGAGTAGATGGTTGTTTTACATATTATGGCAAATTTTTAATTCATAATATATCTTTCCTTATAATACTAATTTTTAATGGCTATAAAAATAATCGTGTTAAAATCAAATTGATTTGTTTTAATCGATTTGGGTACTGCCGATTAATCATTTCTGGTATAATGCTTAGGTACTAAAGATCTCAAGAAATACGAGTATAATTAAGCTTTAAATTAATATTTTATTAAGACTTATACTCTTGTTTTATGATATGTAACGTATACCTTTGTGTTAAAAAAATATACCTATACATAGTGTTCGGAAGTCGAAAATCATGAAAGATAGGGTGATACGGGAGGTCAAGACAAGCAAAAAATTGTTCCGGAGGGGCGGGGTGGATGGGTTTTATTCTTAACCGTTTTTGAGATAACGGCATAAAACTACTCCAAAACTGTATTTGTCCTGTCGGTTTTCAGAAGTGATCTTTGACGAATAAAGCTTAAATTAAAATAGATACATAATACAATTTTTATTCAAATCCATTAGAAAAATAACCGCTATTAATATTATTATATTAATTATTATAAAATAATCTGTGAGTTAAAAAAAATCATTAAAAAAAAAGAAAGAAAAGGAATATAAAATATTTATATAATATATTTTTTTTTCTATGATGTTGTCATCGGACTTAGGTTAATTTTGAAAATTTCAACTGGAATTAGAATGATTAGAAATGAGTTAAATCTATGTTTAAAAAATTCACATCATCCAAAAGAAAGGTAGCTAAATAAATGCATTAAATAATGTACATCCTTCCCATTTACATCTTGAAAGAAGATTTTCAGTTTTTTCTTTATAAAATTAAGTTATAGGGTATATAACACGGAGTTAATCTTTTCCCATTTAAATGAAACTTAAGATAATGAAACTGAAAGTTAATTTTTTAGAAGATACTTCATTAATGAACCTCAAGTGTCTAATACAATACTATTTCTTGATTTTTAAATAACGGTGAATCTATTAGATAAGATTTACTTAAATTCAATTATAAATAAAATTTTAACTATAAAATTTTTAATTATAAACAACGTAGTACCTAGTCTTCCTACTAGAATTTTCATTTCATTAGTATCTTTTTTTTTTATTAAATAAAAAAAATCCTTTTAATTTTGTTTCATTCTCAGATTTTTCACTCACTTTATCATCATAAAATTTCAAAATTACCTTCTATTGTATTTTTTTATCTACAAACGTATATTCATACTAATGGAATTCTTTAAATTTAATTGTTTTAATGAAAATGTATTGAAAAAGAAAATTAATTCACCTGTAGATATTTTCAACTATATAGTATAGATATACCAGTTTTATACTATATCCTTATTTTTGTATTTTTTGAAAAGAACTGCATTGTAAATTTCTAGAAAATAATTTTCTTTTTAAAAAAATCTTAAAACAAAAACGAAAAAAAAAAATCTCACATATTATAACAAACTGTTGAGTGCATTTTTGAAGAAAAATATTCATATCGTAAGTTAAAGATACATGCTAGGTACACATATACATAGTAACTATGGGCAAATTACTTTTGTATAAATGCAAAAAAGATTTCAGGATACCATAAAGAAAAGAAAGTCCTATAACAGAAAAAACAGAAAATAGAAGGAAGTAAATTTTACTAAAATATGGAACATTTACAAATAAAATTTTTGTGACAAAGTGACATAAAATTTAAAGGTTACAAGAATTGTTCTAGTGCGATACTTTTGAGTATTGTTTAGTTTTTCCAGAATATTTTTTATAAAAAAAATATACACTGCCAGAAAAATGACTAGGTTTACACAATTATTATTAGAATGATTGAAAAAAAAAATAATAATTAGACTTCTTCATTTAAAGTTTAAGTTACGGAGTTTGACTTTTTACTCAAAGAGTTATCCTTAAAAATAATTCTAAGAAATTTAAGTTAGTTAAAATTGTAATTTTCCCTATTGCATGTTTTTTTCAGCACTTTTTTTAGGAATACTTATATTGTTGCGATGGCCGAATGAATGTAAAATATATAACGAAATTTCTTCACCTAATGGTCATTTCAGATTCAAATAGTGGTATTAAAGATAAGATAAGCTACAGCGAAAAAAAGAGAGGAGTAACGAAAATATATAAAAAAAAATATTTTCGATTGTTAATCGAATGAAAAAATAACCGGAGAATTTTCTGGAATGGAAAATTTTCTCAAATTTTCAAGAACACAAAACTAAAGATAAAGATAAAGCTTTCAAATTTAACGTACTTTCAATACTAATATAAGAATTAAAAACAAATTTTAATATCGCCTTTTTAGCATATTCTAACCCAATACAGTGTTACATGAAGAAGTGAGCATCAAGAAAAAAATATAGATCTGCAGAAATAGCAATAATTTCCCTAGATTAGAATCTACTATGTTACAACTTGACATCAAACAGTCATAGCATAAGCTTATGCTGAAGAAAAACCCTAGAGTTAAATCACTAATATAAAATCGTATTAGATGAAGACGACTTGCTGATACGCTATGTGACTCAGTTATGCAATAGAAACTATGAAGATTTTGAAGAAAACTTCATATAAAAAGTGTAAGACGCGGAATAACGGATAATAGCGATCTATTTATATGTCAAATTTTTTAAAACCGATAACGTGTAAAATGTATTTATAAATTGTTTTCTTTAAGATTCCGGCATATTCTTATTTGATAACAGTCAGTCAGTCAGTCAGTTAGTCAAATCTATTCTGTTTTTGTAAACTCTTATTATAGGTTAATACTGATAAATTCTGTTGAATAGTTCCATTTTATTTTAGAATTGAAAGAATTTTAGAATATAACGGTGGTGGGCAGAAATACTTCAGATAGTCAGGTTCTAATAAAACATTTATTTTATGTCATCTTTTTTTTTATTAATTGGTTCCTAGTGTATATCCTTTTTATTTTCTTTAAATTTACTTAAACATTTTATTCTGTTAGTTTTTTATTTTTCCTTTTATAACAAAAGAGTACACTTGAGCATCATAATGCCCTCTAGTTATACTTTTAGTATAATATAAAAAATAAAATTGTAAAAGAAGAAGAAAAAAAAAAAAAAATAACAACAATATAAAATAAAACTGACAACGGATACGGAAATATTTTGAATATTTACATAATATATTATATAATATATAGAAGTGTACAAAAACATAAACATACACTTCTTATTATAACATAAGTATAAAGTGCTAAACTGTTAAGTTGTGAAACTGTTTAGTATACATTCAAATATATATACACATGTACATGTGTAAAATTGTGTAAAAATAAAACGAAAGATAAAAAAAAAAAAAAAAATACTTAGTTACATATATTAAAATGTAAAATGATTTTTATCTATTCAACAAACTAGGATGTGTGGTGAAAATATATATTATGTACCTACATAATATATATTTAAAAAAAAAAACTTTAAGGTGGAGAAAAACTTTAATATATGCAGAACTATAAAACCATTTAAGGATATGTGATTTTTGTTAAAAAAAAAAATATTTTTTTTTCCTTGTTGTTTCCCTTTTTTTTTTTTTTTATGTATAAAAGAAATATTTAATATAAAAAAGGAAATTTTATTTTTTTTTTTTTGTTTTTTTATTCTTCAACTACATCTTAAGTTGATGAAAAATCTTCTAAGTGAAATGTTGAGATTAAATTGAGGAAGAAAGCAGGAAAAATAAAAAAAAAAACTAAATTATAAAATTGAAAATTTAGAAAAAGTATTTGATGAGGAAAAAAAATTGTGATGTAGATATGTTTAGGGTGGATGTTTTATTTTTGAAAAAAAGAAGGTGAATAAATTATTTTTTTCTTTTTTTGTTTTTTTTTAGGAAAGGTTTTTACTATATGTATTAGATTCAAATTTTAAATAATGCTTTATTTCATCTTTTCATTATATGTATATAAAGATTAGAAGATTTTCAATCTTTATGACATATTAAGGAAGTGTTTAAGTATAGTTTAAGTTTGATTTTGTTTATTTTGTTAAAGTATATGATGCATTTTTCTTATTAAAAACTAATATTAGTTGTATATATATTTGTTCCTTAAATCTTTTATGTTAAGAAACAATGGTTCGTATTGTATATATTGAGAAAAGCAGGAAATAATTTATCTTATATTTTAAAATTTTTAAAGCAATAAACAATATTACAGTAAATAACGGAAAAAAGTTCTATTCATTTTTTGGTAATACTTTAAACTCTCTGGTATATTTGGTGTTGATGAAGTTATATATTATTATGTTGTTCTTTCACTATATGTTATGCACAAAATCTTTTTTTTTCTGGATTTCTCTGCCACATAAATGTGGACAGGAAATTACACAGCCTTTCCTGTTCAGCTTGTAAATGTCGTAAGGGGGAATGACTCTTACGACGTATGTGTGGGATTCCAACCAACACTCCTTCGATGTTTACAGCGTAATTTATACGCTCTTATCCACTAGGCTACTGAGTGCCCCTACACAAAATCTATATACATATAGCATTTTCTGATCAAATTCAGATTTTTACTAAATATATTCAGTGGCTGCCGGAAATAGCCCCACAAAAAATATTTCCCAAAAATATATGAAATAAAACACAAAAAAACTGAAAAAACACAAAACACAAAATAACATATTATATTAATTAAGAGGTCACTACATTTGGACGAACAACAAAATCCGAAAAATAATATTTTAGAGTTGGCTATGAAATCAGGCTATTCTTTTTTCCCAGAATATTTATATACATGTAAGTATATGCAAGATTCTCGATTAGGAGAGTATTTACGGTTGGTTGTAAAATCAGGGTTATATACTTTTTACAGGAATTTTGAAAATAGGAAAAGCTGTCAAAGTCTATAATAGGTTATAAAGTTTATCATACAGGATTTAAGTCCCCATAACTCTAGAAAGACAAACTTAAAACTGCAAATATTTAAAACAAATATAAAAGTTTAATTAATTCATCAAAATAATGAATTAATCCCATCAAATATAATATAAATTTCAAATAAAATAAAAAATATCTGAATTTATTTAGCAAAAATCTGAATTAAAAAAAAATATCTGAATTTATTTAGCAAAATCCTGAATTTCAAAAGAAACAAATCTGAATTTGTTTAGCAAAAGTCTGAATTAAAAAAAAAGAAAACTTTTGAATTTATTTAGTAAATACCTGAATATACTTAGCAAAAACCTGAACATATTTGGTAAATACTTGAATTTGATCAGAAAATGCAATATACGATACATAATATATATTTTCTAATTCGGAAAAGTCTTATTCGATCATATTATTCTTTTAACAAAACTTGAAGATAGTGTTATACAAATGTCTTAATATACAATAGTTCTAAACAAAATATTGAATAATATATTCATAACATTCATTTTTGTTTTTAAATTAAAGACTTCTGTTAGTACATTACCATACTTTGATAACCTTTTTATTGATCTATAAACTTTAAGCGTTTTCCAATTTATATTCCCAATGTAGGTTATCTATTTTCTGATCGAAAACGGTTATTTAGTTCTTATTTTATGATTTTATGATTATGGTGCACAATAAGACGCAAGGTTTAGGTGTGAGAGATTAGTACTAGAGACTAGAGACTAGTATTAGTTGTATATAACCCCTTCCAAACACCAACATCTATTTAAAGAATACATATATACCATTTTTTTTATCTCACTGGTATTTTAGTATAGAAAAATGAAATCTAAAACTATTAAGAAAATAGAAAAACTGAAAATACATATATATTTTGTTTATCACTTATTTATTTCAGTTTTAAGTAAGTATTTGACATATGAAAGTATAAATTTGAAAGTTGAGAAGGATTTTATAATGATAAAACCATACTTACATACTTTTATCCCAGTACCAATCATCAAAAGTTACAAAACTTTCCTTAAAGGAGAAAACATTTAACGGAGCATCAAAGATAAGGCTCACTTTTGATTCACAGGACATTTTGTATAAAACCAACCAAGAAGAGAATACTCCTATGCAGTTGCATAAAATTTTTGTAATGATTGTGACAATACTAACATCGATAAACAAAAAAAAAAAATTAAAACAAATATTAACTAGGTATTTAAAATTGGTTTCAATATTATAATATAGTTATTTTAAACCATACCTTCCTTAGAGTATCCTTATATCATTCAGACAGGAGTAAAACATTTATAAGCGAAAGAAAAAAACTACAAAAAAAAGAAACAACAAATCAACTCATCTTAATCATTTTTTAAAGCTGATGGCCCTTTTTTTTGTCATTTCTTGTTGTATTTTAAATAATTTGAAGCTGTTGTTACTTTCACACTTTTTACTTGTTTTTAAATTTTTGCCATCAGAAAAATACAAATGAGTACATCATCAGTACAATAAATACCACTATCACCATCATCACCTCCCCGATTGAGAATAAAAATCAAAATCATTTTTTTTTTTTTTTTGTTTTTTTTTTTTAAAACTTAATATATATTTTTTTTTTTTGAAATATATAAGAAATGAAAAATATTGTGTTGAGTTTTTGATGAACTTTTTTCTTTATCATCCCACCATATTTAAAATGTACATCATCTTCATCAATATCATCATCATCATCATCATCATCATCAAAATGTATATTGTATAATTTTCTTTTAGATACATCATGTTTTATAAGTGTGATGACCGACGAACGACCGAGTTTATAAACATAAAAAAAAAAAACAAAAAAAAAAAAAAAATTCAGAAGTTATGAAAAATAATAAAAATCAAAAGTAAAAACAAAAACAAAAAATAAAAACAATTTACAAGGTCGTCAATAAAGACAGAGCAGGAGATACCACCATTCATTCATTCTACTACTATACCATTTACATTACAATTTTAAACACATTTAAAGTTACAGTAAAATTAAAATACTAAAAAACAAATTAAAAGTATCTGAAGATGAACAGTATATTCAGTAGAAGAAGAAAAAAAAACAAAAAAAAAAGAAAAAACCGACGGCATTAGCAAAAATTATTATTGAGATTTTTTTCTTATATTTTTATTTCTTTTTTTTTTTGCCATCAGGTGAGTCAGTATGTATATAAGTGAATAAATACAAGTAAATGAGTATAGTATTAAAGTGAAGTACCTACATACATATTATATATATATATATATATATATATGATAAGGTGATGAGTATAAAAATGTATATTAAGAAAAAAAAAAAACAAAAGAAATGTGATTTAGGTCAAAGTCACAATAACCATTCAATGTCTCCAATCTTGTTGTAATAATTGTTCTTATACCAATTTAAAGAAATGATGATTTTTTTCTTGTATTTTAATTTTTGAAAATTTCTGAATTCTTAATTCTGATCGGGTCGGGTCGTTTAGTTGATTTGGGTGTTCCGTTTTTGTTTTTTATTTTTTATCTTTTTTGTTATTTTTCTTCTTATCAGTGATGTCGTCATTTTTAACTAACCAGTAGCAAAACAGAGACAGAAATATCGTAAATATCATTTTTTTTTTTTTTTTGTTTTATTTTTTTTTCCTTGACTTGAGAAGTTAAATAAAATTATTTTGTTCTTTTTTTTTTTATGTTTTGTTAAAATGTGAAAAGATTTAAATAATTTTGTAATTCAACAGCAAGAAAAACAGAACAAAAAACAAAAAAAAAAAGAAACAAACAAACAAAAACTTAAATATTATTCTTGATTATGTCTTCATCATTGATCCAACTTGATAAAAATTCAATGGTATAAAAAATAAAGCTCACTGTAAAAAAAAAAAAAAATATAAAAACAAGAAAAAAAAAATTTATTCAGTAACCCATCAAATAAAATATCCACCACATTCAAAATAGAATATTATGATGGTGATTTAAGATTGAAAAGCAAAAAAAAAAAAAAAAGAATTAAGAGCTACTTGGTTTGGTATATCCAAGTGATTCTAAATAAGTACTGAAAAACAATAATAATAATAATAATAATAAAAAATGAAAATGAAGTATAAAATAAAAAGATGGAGCAAAAATCATAATGGAATAAATTCAAATCGATACGGGACCAAAGTATAATACAAATTTAAGTTCAAGGTTAATTTTTTTTTTGTTACAAAATAATTTTGGATGAGAGCAGAGGTAAAAATTTTATGATAACACACACAAATATAGAATGATAAGGTTAGATATTATATTATAACAGTATTACAACATACTACAGATAAATATTTCGATTTTTTTTTATTTGTTTTGTATATTTTTGTTTTTTTTTTTTGTGGTGCTTAATTAAAAAAAAAATTTTGTCTGGAACAAATTAAATAAAGAATTTAAAATGTACATACATATACATATTATGTATATAAAAATTTTTTATTTTTTTTTTTTATTCTTTTTTATTTCTAATTTTTGTAAATTGTACTTACCGTTGATAAGCTTAATTAAAAGGGCTTTTATAAAAATTTAAGAATTTTTTTTTTTTATATAATCAATAATATAATAATACAATGTATATTGTATAGTATGTATAGGATATAATATGATGATAAACTGTATTTAAGGTGAGATGAAGAAATTCTGTTGTAACTTACCTGAAAGATAAAAATAAAATAAAAATTAAAGTTTTTTTTTTTTTAAAAGTGTGACTTTAAATTATATTTAGTGCAACAGTAAGATTAAAAAGAAGAAAGAAAAATGGCGGGAAGCATATAATTACGAAAAGAAGCATCATTATTACGTATAGAGTAAATATAATATAAAAAAAAAATCAGCAGTCTCCACCACAGGACCGGCCAAAAATCTACTTGAAAACTTTGTAACCGTGAATATTTTTGAAATGTAGGGGGTTTAGAGACAACTTTCTTTACACCAATGCGCTGTTATGCAACCCAACTGCATAAAACGCTTTTTAATCACAGCGGTTTATTTACTCAGTTATATTTTTAAGATACAAAACACAGATATGGTAACTGTGTTATGTGCAAACATTTTTTATTTTTTTTTTTCAACTAATTAGAGTTTTTTTAAATGTAAAGAAAAGTGTCTTTAATAATTCATATATTTTTTTTAACAAAAACAAAAGACTATGAAAAAGATATTTTTTTTTTTGTAAAATGTTTTTGTGAAAATTAGTGTTCTAAAATGCTTTTAACTTAAATATGAATTTAATTTTTCATTGCAAAATTTCTATATTATGTAGTTTTTATTTAAAAATCGCTTTCGGCCTCTATAATATACACGGTGTGTCATTAAAGTAAATTAAACTTTTAAAAAGATAAAAATGAATGAAATATGTATTGTCGGAGTATTCTGTTCTTCATTATGTTCTATCTTCATAAGCTTTAGTATCTTCGCTACTAGCATAACTTATTATCTTCCTTATTTTGAAAATGGTAATAAAATGAAATTAATGTATGAACAATTTTTTCAGTTACATATTAAATTTTCGTCAACTAGCTTGCTTAGTTACTATCCAATGTAAACGCCGGGTTAGGTATAATTAATTAAAATTTTCATATCTAAAATAGTAATTGTAAGAATGAAAGTTCTTGAAATCAATTCTATGGGTAAATCTGAGATTGGACATTTTGTAAGCTGCACTTATTTAGTACAGATATATTATTAAATTATCTGGCTGTTGGAATTAATGTATACAATTAAAACAAAAAGAAAGACCAAATGTTTACCAAAACATTAATAGAGTAAAATATGGTAATAAAAAAAATGCAGTCTTCATCATATCAAATAGATTCGATGAGTAATGGTAGCTTTATTTGAAAATATAATTAAAATATCAACAATTGTATTGGTTTCTTTTACAATTCGGAAAAGGGTTCAGAAGATTTTTGAGAAAAAAATTTGGGATTCGATTAAAAAAGTTTTAGAAGACTAACTAAAAGCATCTTAGTTAATGTTATGCTAAGTTAATAATAGAATTCATAGAATCAATTCTACTAAATGGCTTGATGCTTTGCTTTTGAATATGATGAGTGTTTTCAATTTGTAAATTAGAAATATAATAAAAGAAATATTATATCGGCTACACCTATAAGATGCGGCCTATACAAATAAATAACGTTGCAAAAGATGACGTTGAAGATGATGACTTTGAATAGGATGACGTTGAAGAGGATGACGTTGAAGAGGATGACGTTAAAGAAGATGACGTTGAAGTGGATGACATTGAAAAGAATGACGTTCAAAATGTGAAGTTCAAAAGATAAATTTGAAAAGGATTAAACGAAGCTAAATAAAGGAAAGAAAAATAGAGGTACTTGCGGCACAATTTAATAGAAAAACTTGAATTCTACAATGAACTATTGAATTTGAAAAAGCATATAATTTTCATACAGCAGCATTAATTGAAGAAGATTTTTGAAAATCTTTATTAAATTAAATAAACCGGATAATGAAAGTAACAATGACTCATCGTTTATTAATGATGAATGATAATATCGCATGATTTTTTTTTAATATAAACAATATTGTGTATTTTTAACTTTTTGTTATTAAATCTTTATCAAAAAAAATTTTATCTCTTTAAAATAAAAAATATTTTAAAGATTTATAAGTATATAATTTCCAACCACCTTTAATTTGCACAATTATTTGTAACTTTAAATATTGATCAAAAGTAAAAAAAAAAAGAAGAAATTTGAAATGAATAAAATGGAACAAAATTTCAACTTTAATATTTGTCATCTCGTCCTTAAAATATCCAAGGTCATTGATTCGATTTATCCTAATTCTTTTGTTTTTTTTTTTATTTTTATTTTTGTTGTCGTTAGTCTTTGCCGTTGTCCCAATTTAAAAGAAAGTAAGACAGAAAAAAAAACAAAAAAAAAAATAAAAAATTCCAATTCGTTTTTTTTTTTTTTTGTGTTGTGTGTCCTTAATGTTTTCATATACTTATGTGAATCCTTTTCTTAATTTTTTGTATAAATTATATATATATCTACTTAGATATAAATAAATTCAATTTTAACATATTCCTTTTATTTTTCTTACATAATATATATACATATACAAGATAATATATTTACCGTTTATAAAAATAACCGGAGACATAAAGACACTCTAACAAGTGTCAGTTATTTCCAACCCGTTATGTTAAAAATAAAAAAAAAAGACAAAATAAAAAAAAAAAAATTCAAAAAAGAAAATATTTCGATTTTTATCCTGTTGTCATTTTTTGGTTGTAATTTCTTTTTATTTTATTTTTTCTCTTCTTATTTATTTTACCCTTGTATCCTGTGTGTACGACCATAACATCTTAACCTCAACCTTAACCCAACACGAAAGAATTTCTTACCCTTTTTTTCTTTTGATTGTTTTTTATTTTTTTTTTTGGTGTTGCCACTCTGTACATTTTAATAAATATTATATTTATGTATGTATATATATACATGGTACTAATATTTTGTATGTGGGAAATGATGCAAGCCAAATTCTTTAACAAATTTTCTGTGTCAACCCAAAAAAAAAAAAAAACAAAAGAAAAAAAAATGAAAATTAAATAAGAAAATGTAGAAAAGACAAAAGTAAAAAAAAAGAAATAAAAAAAAAATAAAAAAAATTAGTAAGAAAAGTGAAATGCTAACTCTTACCATCAACCTTTCGCTTTTTATATATATTCTTTTTTTTTTTTTGTTTTTTGTTTCTTAAATATAGAAATACCCACACAAACAAATACAATATGAAAATAATATAATAGGAAGAAATTCATTTCTGCTTTCACCGTTATTATAGTAGACGAAAAAATAAGAATTCGTCCTTTCATTTCTTTTGGTTGTTTTTTTTTTCTGTTTTTTTTTTTTATTTTTCTTTATAGGGGAAACAGAGCATATAATAGGACATAATTAAACTATGGTAGGTCACAATTCCCAGAGATATATTATATACTTTGAAAATTTGCTTTGCTTCATTTCGTTCAATGGTCATCAAAATAGGCCAATAATAGTAGATTCAAATATTAAATCGATTTTAAACTATTTGTTAAACCTCTTCTAAAATTAGACAAAAAAAAAAAATTAATTTTTTTGCATAAACCAAATCTAAACTAAATTGCATCGAATTTCATTAAATAGCTTTTAAGTTATAATGTTTATAACCTTATATGAAAGTCAAGATATTAATAAAGATTGATTTTTTATTGATAAATAAATACTCGTAGAACCATATATGATAATTAAAAATAGTATTATAAATTAATTAATATAACTTTTTTTTCATTATTATCCTTAAATCTTTTACGGAAATCCAATTAAATCTTTTACGGACCCTATTACTAAATTTTGAACATATAACAATTTTGAATTAATGTTAACTCAGGTTTTTGAAAAACAAAAAACGTCCATATTAAAAAATTGAACATTAAAGTGCTATTTATTGGATCAATTACCTTATGTAATTCGTTAAACATTTCATAGAATTTGGAGCGTTTATAACCCTTAACGAAAATATGTACAAGTGAGTAACCTAACCTTCATTTTCGCATATAATAGGAATTATAATAACAATAATAATAACAATTTAATAATGATACTGTAAGATTTTGATTTCCAGATATGTATACATTGGTATGTACATTGTACACTGGAAAAAAAAACTCAATATATAAAAACAAATCGACAAGAATAAAAAAGAAAAATCTATGCTTTCGTCACATATTATACTGAGAGAATCCCAGAATCCTTGAAAATGACAACAAGAAAAAGGACATAATTTTTTTTTTTTTTTTGTTTTTCATCTTAAAGAAAATTCTTTTAAAGTAAAGTCCATTTACATCAAAAGAAATGAAATTTGAGAAAAAATATAACAGAAAATTGAATATATATGTATATATTATACACAAAAAAAAAAAATCTCCTTTAAGGATTTAAGACGACAATAATGACAAGAGTAACGACATGGTTTCATTTTTTTTTTTACACAGGACACTTTAAGACAAAAAAAAAAAAAATAAAAAGAAAAAACAAATATTTAATCTTATATTCATTAATGGATGGGTTGTTAATATATTGACAATATTAAACAGTTAAGTATTAAAAGAAAAGGATGCAAAACGGGGTGAAAAAATTGTGTGTATGTTCTTTTCCGGTGTCCCTTTTTATATTCTATTTTATTAAGTCTATGTTAAATGTTTTGCCTATATAAAAGTTGAATTACAAAGCAATTTTTACAAATTAAATGGGATGTTTACATTTTTTCTTTAGAAGTTTTTCATACATATACCTATAAGGCTTTTCAGGACTAATATTGTGAAAGACCCAAAATTGTATTAAATTTTTCTTTTTAAAAAGGAAATGTATGATGTCTGATAGAAGAAGAAAAAAAAGTAAATAAAACATAAGAAAAGGTTTATGGATTATTTTACTAATTGCTGCGAAATTTTTCTTTGAGAATATTTTTTTTTGCTTTTTGGAGAATAATTTAAGGAATTTCATTTTTCTTAACCTGAAGCTAAAAACTTTTAAACTTAACTGAAGCTTTTTTATTTAACGAAAATTGAAAATGAGTTGTCAGTAAATGATTCATTTTAAATGTTATTTATAATTATTAGAATAAAATTTTACTTAATTTTTTGGAAGATATCCTTTTTTAAAATAATAAGTATCATAGTCTTACGGAAAGTTTAAAACTATAATAAATATTTGTTACTTCTTTAACTGAAATTTCGATTCATGATTTAAAGAAAAACAATTAAATGTAACAGTAAGTCAGTGTAAGCGACTTATTAACACCCCATACCTGAAAAATTCAAATTAAATTAAAAAAGCTATTTTAGATATGTATAATTTAATTTCAATTAAAAACAAAAACGCTTTTACAACCCCTGTAGAAAATTTCAAGTTTCTATCATTATTAATTCGAAAATATGCTTGTAGTAGACCTTGGGAGGCATGTTTCAGCTATTCGAACCGCTACTCCAATTCATCTTAAATTTCAGGAATATAAAGGAAACATGACAGAACCAAAACCCATGGCAATATACTTTAGGTGTAGGTTATAAAAAAGCGTTTAAAGAAAACTACAAAAAGAAAAACGTTTTGATTGAAATAAAATGCGTGCTACCACGAATAATATATTTGTATTTAGCTAATATTATACTTACATTTTTTTAATTATTAATCATTTTGGAAATTCAATTTATACATTTCCGGCTCAAAACAATTAGAAAATTGTCAAAAATTAATGTGCACAATAATTTTGCATATAATGATCAGAATAGGCAGATTTTCGTCATACACATATTAGTAATTTTCCGTATTTTGATATTTCTATATCTTTTAAAGTAGGAAGTGTAATAGCAGAACGAAAATTCTATTTCAGGATCCATGATGTTATTCAATATCGAAAATTTAAAAAAATGCTTAGGAAAAACAAGGGAAAACGTACTTTTTATTTTTATCCAAAAAAAATTAAAATAAAAACAATTTTTTATACAATTTTTTTCATTTTTGACTCCATTTTGCAGCTCATTCCGATTCTAAGCTTGTACCAAATATTATAAGGTATCTTAGAATATTATAGGATATACAGGTATATCTCTTAGAACCACCTTATTCGAAATTTTAACATTAATATGTATTATAGATATATCTAATATGCTTGCAACTACTTTTTAAATGAGGCGACTTTTTGAAGATAAGGATGTTATAAAAGTTAGGATAGATCTATTTATGTTCGCGTATAAAAATCCGAAAATTTTCATAGGTTCGAAATATTTTTTTTCTTAAGGGAGGTGGGCATCTTTCAAAGACATTAAGAATTTCCCCATGGTGTTGTTAGATTTTTACTGACTAAACCCATTTCAGCCAATCTAATGGGATAAAACCCTTACCTACTAACGCAGTATATTTGATAGGAAGTAGGAATAGGAAAGGATAGGAAATAGGATGCAGAAAATTTAAATTGGGAGTGGGACTGTAAGGAAACAATGAGTCCGCCTTTATTATTACTATTTTACTACAGAGTCAAGACCATCAGTGGATTACAACGTTCAGTAGTATATAACACATTCTTGCATGATATAACCAAAGATAGGTCCATTGTAGCAGCTGTTATTATTATTAGTAGTATTAATTATACGATATACATTATTACGATATGAAATTACTACATATTTTTTATTTATATAAGTTTGAACCCAAGACCCTCCGATTAAAAGCCTGGCGCTTTAACCACTACGCCATGAATCAGAGATATAGTTTCGAAATATAATAAAAAAATATAAGTAAATTTTCTGGTAACATTTTTCGGAAGATGGAACTGTGTCTAAAATTTCGAAGATGGAACTGTGTCTAAAGTCTCTAGCTCAACGGCAAGTGTATCTAAAATGTTTTTCTAAATTTGAACATTCAATACACGTGAGTTAAGAAATAACTGTTCAAAATAAACAATATATTAATACCGAAATATTGCAGTATTATTACTTTAATACCTTTATTAATTAAATACTGAAAAATATAACCCGGGATTTGCGAGATCTGCGCCTCCTGCTATTGCACTCCCTATTTTAAAGACATGCAATTTATCTTTCATGGAATATATAAATGTAAATATAAATAAATATGAATATATGGAAAAATAATTAGGGTTGTAGTCTGAAACTATATTTTATTGAATTAACAATTTTATTTATTTATTTATTTATAATTATAAACCACATAGGATATTGCAATATTACAAAACCATCGGCTACTAAGGCCATTATAGATCGAATACTATTATTAAATAGTATTATTTATTTTAGTTTATATTATGTATTGTATATTTACACTATATTTGATAGCAAGGGGGATTTGTTTTCAATTAATAAAACTTGCTACCTGTGCAGGATTTGAACCAGCACTTCCTCGGTTAATAAGCCAGATGCTTGACCACTAGGCCACGGAGGACCTTTTAACAATTTTATTATTTTCTATTTTTAAATAAATGAGTTGAAAGCATATCTTATAGGCGATCCCATGTGACAAAAAGGTATAAAAATATAAATAAAAAAAAACATAAATAGTTTTAAAATTCGCATATTCAAAAAACGGAATATAGATATATTCTTCAACTTTGCCACATAGCAAGCAAAATAGGCACTACTTACAATACAACAGATACTAACTGCATACAATAAAATGAGTACGACCGAAAAATACACAGACAATAACTATACAGTAGGTATATATTGTACCACTGGCGATATGACAAAAGAACCGGAGTCAGAAATCCCTAGCGAAACTTTAAAACTCCTTCTATGTTCTAATATATGGACGAATGTATAAATACATAATTTTATAGAGAATTATGTCTTATTTTTTCGGAGTTCTCAGGAACTTTGAGCTTATTTTTTGAGTCATAAGTCCCTGGTGGACTTTTAACTCCGGAACTTTTGTCATATCGCCGTATCACTAAAATATTTTGGCAAAATAGTATGGCGTGTTGTTTTTTTTTTTAAATGTAATAAACTCGCCCTAGAATTACTTAAAAAAACTTTAAAATCCCCAGATTGGAACTTAAATTTTTAGTTCCTAAAATTCCTTCTAATTTTCTTTATTAAATGATTAACAAACATAAAATTTGACAATATTAACTTTATCGTATCCTTAAAATTGAGCATGCGTTTAATGTAATTATTATTTTTATTTTGGAAGTTTTAAAAAAGTGATTTAATTTGAATACTAATAATAATGTTAAATATTGTAAAGTTTTTGTATTGATTAAATAGAATCAAATTGGTATTGAGAATTTTCAAAATATCAAAGATCCTTTTTATTCTTTAACTGTATACAAATTGATGAAAATTCAGGTCAAGTTTATTTCAACGATTATGAAAAATTAAAATAACTAAAATTTTTAAAAGAGAACAAAACTTTGTAAAAGTGAACACAAATAAAATAATAATTTTCTTTTCATTAAAAAGAAGCAAAAACAAAATAAAAACAAAAAACGAAGGGAAAATAAAATATTTGAAAACAACTTCGATATTATTCTAACAATTACTTTATTTATGGTAAAATATGCAAGTTCTTTGGTTCTGTGGTTCAATAATTTAACCTTTAGTATTTATACATTCATGCGGTTATTATTTGGTCTTTTCTGAACTCAAGACTAAATTAAAACACTTTGCCATATTATAAAGTTATGTTGATTTTAATTAAAATTGATGCCTTAAGTGTCCATAAATTGGATTAAATTAGTTTTTTTAATACGTTTTTTATCTCTAGCACTACTACAAATATTTGCTGTAAGCTATTTAATTATTTTGTTCTTTTGTGAACTCTGGACTGAATGAAAGCAGTGCGACACATAAAATTATCCTGATTTTTTATTACTATTTACAAAAATAGTGTAGTGTTGATTTTTGTGTCCTTATGTTGGCTCTAATCTTGTTTATTTTTGCCCTTTTAACACGTTTTTGTCTATGTAATACTACTCTTCAGTTAATGTTTGTTGTAAACTATTTAGCGGCATATAAAAATGGGTCCAGTAAATGTCTAATGCTGACATTGAAAAAATCTTAATAAAATGTTGACTTCAATTGATGCTATCGACTTAAATAATATTAATTTTCTCTAAACTTTTTTCTCCTCGAAAAAAGTCCTTTCCCAAGTATTTTACACCTAACGCTACAATTTATACATGTTTGACTCATAGTCCACGTTTCTAGGAGATAATTTTCTGTTTTATCTAATAAAGACTAATGTATTTTAATAATTCTTTTGGCACATAATACTTTTTCGAACCCGAGCATTTATATTCAGCATACGTTCACTGATATGATTATGTTCGATGTAGATTCTCTGAGCTGATAGTGTCTTACATCACAAAAATTGTCATTTTTCATTTCCTAATATTCTGGTCCATTCAAAAAAGATTTGACTCGTAACATTTTATTATTTGTTTATAATATTTTGCTTTTTTTTAATTTCGTCCTTTTTTAACCCAGACAAGTTTTTTGAAGAAACTAAATGGAACTTCTATGAACTGTGATTTTTTTTTTTTAATATACCTCAATGTACATACATTTATACGTTTTTTATAATCGATATTGTTTTAATCTGTTCAATAAAAAAATCTGTATATTTTTTTTCTCCCATTTATTTTTTAAGTAGAAAAAAAAAAAAATGGCGAAATGAAAAACTTTTTTAGCTTTTATAATATTAAAGAAAAAAACTAAAAAAGAACAAAATAAAAACTCCTAAATAAGCAATGAAAAGCTTTAAAAAAAAAAATGTAAAATGAAAGAAAAAAAAAATCTAAAAAAACTTTTAATAAACTAATACATAGAAAACAGTATAAGAAAATTAAAAAATAAATATAAAGAAAAGAGGCAAAGAAGAGGAAAGAAAGAGGAAAAAAGTATAGATTCTCCTTAGGAAAATTTTCCTTCTTTTTTAACGTTTAAAACATATGTTAAGGAAGTTTCAAATTTCATTGAATCTATTATAAAAACTTTATTTTTAGAAAAATTTAAAGTAAGATCTGGCCTACAAATACTGCCCTACTGGAAAAGTTAAAATATGGTTTTTTTCTAATTTGCTGATGACTAGATAAAATCTAGCTGTCATCTCGATAGTGGATACTAACCACTTTTACCTCTATCTCCAATCGGATTATTAAGTACTTTTATCTCTGTGTCTAAACTGGATACTAACTACTCTGTTTCCAATCTGGATATTAATTGGTTAAAAATAATAAAATTACTTGGTGGTTTTTGTTAATTTGTCTTTAAAAGTTTTTTGTGTTTTTTGTCAACTCAATGAGAATCTAATCAGTAGTACTGTCAAATGTTCTCTTCTGTAACATTATTGATGATTATTTATTCTGCTTCATTATTGAAAGATTCAAATTAAGTAAATATTCATTTAAAGTTGATTATCCGGTCGCTCACTCAGGAAAACAAATGAAACTCTGGCATACCAAGCACTAAAGAGAACCTGTAATTGTAGTCTGATAGAAAAAAATGAACTAATTAGTATTTCTGTCAAATGTTGTTTTCGTTAACTTTATTCAAAAATTCAAATTATGTAAATATCCATTCACTTAGGATAGCAACCGAATCATTCACTCACGCTCACTCAGGAAAACAAATGAAACTCTGGCATAGCAAGCACTAAAGAGAACCTGTAATTGAAGTCTGATAGAAAAAAAAGGATTAATTAGTATTTCTGTCAAATGTTGTTTTCTTTAACTTTATTCAAAAATTCAAATTATGTAAATATCCATTCACTTAGGATAGCAACCAAATCATTCACTTAGGATAACAATCGAAACTCTGGCATACCAAGCACTGAAGGGAACCTGTTAATGCCAAAAAACTGTACAATAACCAAATACAAATTATGTATAGAAAATCCAGTAACAAATTAAAATGACGTATAATTGAGGAGGTTGTGGAAAACTCTTTACTGAACCCTATACTGAAAACTTTGTAAAGGGTATAAAGCAGAAGTGGATATAGTAAAAATTAAAACTGAAAAGAAAATTTCCTAGATATAAGTTTAATCACTTCATGAATCTTTATGTGTTTAATTTCTGGCCACCTATTGTAAGTTTTAAATTAAATTTTGAAAGAAAAAACATATCGTTATATGTTATTTTTTTCCCACTCTTTATTTTTTTACATAATATTTTTTAGTTTTCAAATAACGTGAGTTTGATTACATTTTGTGTTGGCCTTTAAATTGAAAAAGAGAAAAAGAAAAATTCATTTTTAAAATTTTATATTTGTTTTTCTTTAAAGTTAAATTAAATTGAAGATAACATTTCAAAAGATATTCCATAAGGTTTAGATATAATTTGTTTTTTTTTTTTCTGATCGTTATTTCCATAACTTTAATGAAAATATAGGCATTATAAGTTTACATTTTAATAGATGTGTTTTATTTTAATATTTGCATTTAAATATCTTTAATTTAATTAAAAAACTTAAAAATATTTTAACATATTAATTAAATGTTAAACATATATTTAAAGTAACTGCAGATTTTTTATTCATACTTTATATTTTCGTCAATATTAAAATTTTTTTTTGTTGAAATTATAATAATAAAAAGTATATGTTTATGCGTTTTTAATAGTCTTATTTTTGTTATATATAGTTTAAAATTTAATCTATGGTTTTATCATTATCATGGTTTTATCAGTAATGATTTCTGATTTTAATGGGTATCTAATTTTAGATAAAACTCAGCCGTATTTTTTTTTTTTTTGTTCTTTACGAGGGATGATGGAAAACATTTAAAGCCATTGCAAGAAATTGCTGGCTTCTCAACACTATACTCAGTTGAACTTTAACCAACCAAAACCACCCATTTTAAAAACAAACTTTAGAACGGTTTCATTAATACATAGTGACCTAATGCACAGTTTGGTTTTGGGGATAAGGATGTAGGAAGGAAGTTTGGAATAGTTAGGTATATGGAGGATGAAGGGGAAAATTTGTAGCGTTATTTTGAAGAAAAATTTTAATGATTAAATAGTATACAAATTTTATTTTATAATTGTTTCGTTCGTCAACACTATTGCACTCATCGAAAGGCTGGTGGTGATGAATTACCTAGACAACTTCTAGTTTAAACTTTTGATTATTCTAATAGTTATATAAAATTTTGAAAAATTCATCTGTGAAATATAACATTAATTGAAAATGTTTGGTATAAACATCTCTATTTTCTTCATATAGGTACTTGTATCTTATTCCATATTCGAGGAATTTAAAACTTAAAGATTTTTATTCTAACATCATATTTTCAAAATATCTATGCCGTTTTTTTTACAATTTCATATTTTTGATTTTAAATTATCGAAGAACTTTTATGACTGATAACATTATATAAATATTTAAAATTAAAGTCTAAAACTTCAACTTAAGTCTATGGCAATTTAAAAATTGAAATGCTTTTGATCATTAAAAATTTGTGACTTATTAGCAAATTACGGCTTTGTTTTAGGCAATAAAGAATAGTAGAAATTGATGACACCTTCACTAAGAACATTTTTAATTTTAATTATAAAATAGTAATATTCGTCATGTTATGATGTTCTTTTTGCGAGGGCAGGTGGGAGTCGTCGAAATACACTATAAAGGAATGAAACGAACATAAGTTCTTTATGAGTGTGTGGGACTTTAACCCATTAAATAAACCACCTCTCTTTTTTGACCACTTAGTAGGCTATTATGTTTTGATGAAGGTATTCTATTTAATGATATTATACAGTGACAATAGTAAAAAAGAAGGTTTACATTTTTATACTTCTTTTTACAAAGCTTTTTAAATCTTTTTGTTTAAGACTAAGAGGGTTAATTTGTTTAATTTTTAAGAGAACGTTTGTTGGAAAATAATATATTCATCGATTATTAAAAAGAGAAATAAGGCCCCAGCAATTTTTAAAAATTTTTTAATTTTAAATTTAAAATGGATCCATTTATTTATTTTGAGAGTTGTTATCCTCCATTAAGAATCAGGATCTTGCAAAAAAAATTGTGAAATAAATATTAAAATTTTTAAACTAAAATTATTTTAAACAGCTAATTTAAATATAACCATTAGAATAAAAAAGATCAATATTTGTTGTTATATCTTTTTATATGTTTTATATAAAATTTTTATTACAAATACAATAATAAAACATTGAATGTTATCTTGATTAAAACATAATGCGATTCTTATTGTAGGATTTTCTTTCAATAGGTATAGTCGATTAATAAAATTAACTACGGGAAAAACGAAAATTTTTTTTAAGTTCTGCGTTTTTCTTTTCTTCTACTATTTTTTTGGACATTAAGTTTTTTTCTTTTTCAGTTGACTGTTATTATTTTTTAAACCTTCTCGGTGCGATAATTACTGTATACCTTATAATTACTTACTGTATACCTTATAATTACTGTATAAATCAATGCATCATTTTCAATAACCTTAACAGCTGCCAACAAATTAAGAATTGTGTTAACGTAATATAAGAAGTATGTATGACTTATAAAATGATTTACAATGAAAAAACCAAAAAAAAAAAAAAAATCTTTAAAATAATCTGTAAAGTAAAATTTAAAATTAAAGAAAATTAATATATATATAAGATTATAAAAATTCTTTTGGATATTTAACATAAATCATAAACTGATGAATTAGATAAGAACAAAAAAAAAAAAAAAATAAATCAATCGTAATACTTCAAATACATAAAAAACAAAAAAAAAAAAAAACATATAGGTACATATTATTTCAAATTCAATTATATATATTATACATGGGAAAATTATGTCAACACTATAATATATATACAACAGTGACATCCAGCTGTTAAGTTACTGAGATAAATCAAAATCAGATCTGTCTTACTATTTCATAAAATTATACACATTACCATAATATTATTATTATTATTTTTATTATACCAAAACAACCATCTGTATATAATATTATTGAAAATAATTTATATTTCCATATGCTTATATTAAGAAAACCCAAAAAAAAAAAAAAAAAAAAAAAAAAATTTTCCCGGAAAATTTTTTAGTTTAAATTTCTTACAAAACAAAAATATAATATTATATTATATATATGTACATACATACTAGTTTTTCTCTTTCATTTTAATAATCAATCAATACCCAGATGTATGTTAGTTATGTCAGAGTTATTATTAGAAAAGAAAAAGAAAAATTAAAAAAAAAAAAACAAAACAGTAAAACAGAACAGAGTAAAAAAAAAAACAAAAAAGTCGCAGTAACTCATCATAATCATTGATAAAAAAAACTATACAGAAAAAATGAAAAATAATTCAAATTTTCTTTTTTTTTTTTATATAATATTATTTATTTATTTTATTTTGTTTTTGTTTTTTTTTTTTTTCTAAAAAATTGTGTATAAGAATTTTTTACATTTTTTTTTTTTTTATTCCCTCTATTTTTTATTGATTGAATAATCAATATTCGCGCATTATGAAATTTCATATAAAAAAGAAAAAAAAAATGTAAAAAAAATTCCTACCCCTTGGCTGAAAAAAGAAAAGGAAAAATTTTGTTTTTTTATTATGTTTTTGGTTTTTGGTTTTTTTTTTTTTTTTTTTAGTACACATACATTTAACATCAATAGGAAAAACACAAAAAATAAAAAGAAAATAAAAATAAAAAACAGCAATATCTAAAGAATAGATGTTAGTAAAAAAAAAAAAAAAATGAAAAATCTGAGAAAAATCTAACAACAACAACAACAACAATAATGATAACACAATATAACTAACTTGCCCTTGTAGCGAAAAAGAGAAGTTTTTCTTTTTGTTTTTTAACACAGAATTCAAAATCATTTTTTTTTTTTTTGTTATCATTATCAATATCATTATCAATTTTCATTTCTTTTTAAAAAAAAAATTTTTTTTTTTTACAGAAAAAAAAAAAAAAAAAAAAAAATAAACAATAATAATAAAATATAGTTAGATATGGCAGTTAAAATAAAAAAAAAAAAATATTTTACTATAGAATTTTTTTTTATATTTTTATATATGCATACATATACATATATTTATGTTTTATTACATTATATTGTATTATATTTTTATTGTATGTATGTATATAATATAGTAAAGCTACATAAATAATTTGAAAAACAACCATTCAAAACCAATCCAAACTTACCACCATAAATTCTCATTCCATCACTTTAGTTTATGATTTTTTATTATTATTATTTTTTTTTTTACTAACTTTATCTTCCCATTATTCATTTTCTTGTTTTTTTTTTCTAAGTAAATTTTCTAAGGTTCTAAATTTTCATATTTGGAAAAAAAAAATTTTTTTTTGGGTTACCAGTATTCGGTTACAAAACTATAAGAAAGAAATTATATTGAAATGATGTTCACTTTAGTGAAATTTTAATAAGAAAATTAATGAAGCATTACCTTTGGACCTTTTTTTTTTTGTTTTTACTGCTCTTGCGACTATATTATCCTTAATTACTACATTATCCCTACCGTTTTATTTATTGAGTTTAGATTTATAATAGTTGTTCTGCGCTAGGTGTTATTTGATCGATTACGTCTTTCTAAGCCTTGGCGAATCAATGGTAATTTGCATTATGTTTTCTTGGTGTTTTCGCAGCTTGTATCCCATGTCCATATCGATTTTCTTTTTCCGGTTTGATGTTATATTGGTTGCGATAAAAAATTTCATTTAGTGATTCTTTCTGGCCTGGATTCTTTCTCCTAATTATATGATTTTGAAACATTTATTTATGTGTGCTTAAAGCTTGGTATTCAAAGACTTCGAAGATAATCATGTCTTACTACCATAAATTAGGATCGTTTCTATGCATGACTGGAAATTCTGCAACTTCGTGTTTCTCGATATTTCTTTAGATGGGTTGTAGTCTTTTAAATATTTCTGCAGCTTTCTTGAGTGAGTTATCTATGTATGTCTGCTTGTAAAAGCCGTTTGAAGCCATTTGAAACATTTAGTATAAATAATGTTGAATAGATTTCAAATATCTACATAAGTATTTTTAAATTTTATTATTTACATCAGAAGGATCGTTTTTACACATGCCCTGATTAATTTAGAATCATTTCCACACATGTCCTAATTAACTTTGGATACTTTTTACACATTAACTTATAGTTGCTTATAGCGACAATCATTGCAGTTGCAAATTTTATTCTATTTTTTTTTTTTTTTTTTGTTTTGTGATGATGAATCTGAAGATTTCAATTATCTTGGGACATTAACTTAAACTTGTTTTGAAATAAGATTAAAAAACATTAACATTGAATTAAAACTTTCAATTTAACCATTATTATTTCATTTATATTGTATTTAATTTTGAATATTTGTTTCCACTTGGTAACTCTAAACCACAATATTTAAAAAAATCAAAAAAGAAAAAAAAAATGTTAACTTAAAAAAAAAAAAAAAGGAAAATTTAAAAAAAATTCTTTTTATTTTTTTAAAACGAAGTTTTAGAACACATTCATACACACATAATAATAACAACAATATTTGAGTAGCTATACACAATATTTTTATTCTTTATTGTTAATCTATACATAATATACATACATATATATACTAACATATTCTATTTATTATTATTATTATTATTATTATTATTATTATTTTTCTTACTATTGTTATAAGTTATAATCCTCAACTCTATTTATTCATCTATCTATATTCTATATTCTTCTATACTATATACATTATAATTTATTATATATGTATATATTAAATTTATATACATATTATAATATATATAATATATATATATATATTTATTGTCTATATATAATAATAATAATAATAATATATTCTTTATTGAGCTGCCTCTTCAAGTGTTCTATAACTGCTTTTACAGTTATTGCTCCTGCTGGTTTTTATTTTTTAATACGTTTTTTACATATATACATACATACAAACATACGTATGCATAGTTCTTAAAAAAAAAAAAAAATCGAAAAAAAAAAAGAAAGTACACAACATAACTCTCCAAATATGCTCGTATATCTTTTGTAGAACAAAATACAAAAAAAAAAAAAAATAACAAAAGAAAAAAAGAAAAAAATATAAAACTAAAAAAAAAAAAAAATTTTTTTTTCATTTTTTTTAGAGTTTTTCTTTACATTTAAAAAAAAATTTTTTTTTTTTTTCTTCTAAAGAATAATATGGATACAAGATACAAAATACTGCAGATATAATTTTCTTACTGTTCCTCTCTCTTTTCTTATTATACTCTAGTACTTTGTTGTTATTGTTGTTGGTTTAATTTTTATTTTAGAAATTTGATATATTATTTTTTTTTTATTTAAAAAATTTTTTTTTTTTTTTATTGTTCTTTCTTTTTTTTTTCTATTCTATAAAATATGATATTATTATATGTAAACTTGTTTGTATAAGCAGTTAGTTTTATTATATACATAACAGTCTTTATAATGTTATGATGCGATAGAGGTGGTAGAAATATTACTTACTGGTACATATATATATAATAGTGGAAATGATAGCTGGTGGCAGTTATTTGGTTAGTGGTAGTTTATTTTGATTGTTTATACCTACATACATAATACATATATAATATATAAATTATAGTGTAGTAATGGAATAGAAGACAACATAAACCATCCCGCCAGTTTCATAAAATACACAAAAAAGAAAAAAAAAAAAAGAAAACAACAAAACAATATTTTAGAATTTAAGAAAAACTTGGCGAGCCCGAATATTATTTTTTAAAAAGAAAAAAATTTTTTTTTTTTTTTTTGTTATAGAAAATATCTTAAGACAAAATAAAAATAGAAAATAGATATTTAAAAGAGAAGAAAAACAAAAAAAAAAAACAAAAAACAAATTTTAATTCACTAAAAAAATGATAATAACTATTTTATTGATGATTATGATGATTATGATGATTTCTTCTGTTTATTTATCTTATATAATAAACGATTACAGAAATAGATTATGATATGGTATATATAAGTATTATATGTATATGTATATGTATGTACTATGTATTATATATTTAGTTTTATTATTTAATAAATTTATATATGAATTAACATTTTTTTTTTAAAGTCTGTAACAATTTGTTTGACAAATTTTAATATTTTTATGAATACGCTTTTTGTTAATAATGATTGTAAATAACATTGTAACATAATTTGTTATGTGATAAAGAATGAAGTACCTAATATATATTATATATAAAAACAAATGTTTGTTTGTCTGTTTGTTTGTGATTTATAGACTTCTTAACTGCTCAGCCGATCATCATGAAAATTTGTATAAAAAGGTTTATGGGTGCGGGAGAGGGGGGTTTTTAAACTAACCATTTCACTTTAACGGGCCGTCAAGTTAGGGATGTGGTGCAAATATTTAAATTTTTTCCCTCTAAAATAAAAACGACCGATAGACTTTAAATTTTGTATACATATTGATCTTTGACAGTGGAGTTGGTTCTCTTAACAGATATATAATTTATTAACCCATATCTTCAATTAACAATCCATATGTTTTATTTATTGTGGGGTGCAGGAACCCGTACCGAGTATTAGCTAGTAGAGTATATTATTAATAGTATGTATGTATTACTCTGTACTTAATTTTATAAATTAATAGTAGAGTTACGAGGTATTGGCCGGGAAATTTGAAAGCTCTTAGAAGTTTTTTTCTTTTGCAATTTTAAAAACGCAAATATTGTTTAATTATCTCAAATAGTGTATTTATTAGGTAGTTAATATCTAGATATTCTAAAATTTTGAATATTACACTTCATCAATGTTGTATCCCTGCAGAGGATTGTAATTGTGTTTGTATATTTATTGGTATAATATGTTCTTAATTACTCCTTTTTATGGAAACTTATAAGAAACTGTGTATCATTTTCAAGGGTCCTCCCAAAATGAGCGTATTGGAAAAATTTTTTTTTGGACGAGATGGACGTGCAAAAACTTGTAAATTTAGTTTATTGATTCGAATGACCTGCTCTGCTAAGAGATAACATTTGTTATTTGAAATCCTTTCGTCACAAACAGCATACCAATATTTGAAATCTGTTCGTCAAAGCATTTAGATAGGACAACTAGAAGATGAAAATATCTTTATTAGAATGACGTACAGCAAACAGGTTAACGGAACAAAAAAAAAATTAATTTATTATGTATAGAAACATCCAGTAAAATTGTTCACAATTCGTTGGTATCAAATTTTTTGAAGTGAGGGTGTAACGAAAAAAAATCGAAGCAAATTAATGGAAGGACTTCGTTTGGAATGGAAATATGTTTCTGAAAATTTTGAAGTCAATTGATCAAACCGTTTAGCTAGGACAATTTAAAAACGAAAAACCGTTAATAGGCTCCGATGCCGTAGAGGATTAACCGAACAAACGTTAACACAGCCTATAAGCATTTCAAGACAGCAAGGAGCTTTTCTATAAAATATTGTTTCAATCTTGCGGTTTTTAAGTTAAAATCAAACAAACGAACATACCATTAGACAAATTTTCTGCTTAATATATTAAATTTGCAATCAACTATTATAGTGATAATAATCGGAATATTCTGGGTTTACTTTATACAATAACATTGAAGAGGTGCAGATAAAAGGTTCGCAAAAATGAAGAACTTTATTTATTATTATATCTTAATTGTTCGAGGAATTTATAGACCTAATATTTCTTGTTTTGAGTTAAGGTAATTTTGGCCGAAACCGTATTGTTGAAAAGTAATGTTTAATGAAAATTATTTGAATTAATTTTACATAGGAACTATTTTGTTAACAATTTTTATACTTTTTAATTTAGGGTGCCTTTCACTCTAAATTATATACTATATAACGTATATTGAAAGTATCTCACTGTAAAATAAAGAAAACTTTTATAATTATTCCCTTTAATTACCAAAAGAAATTCATGAATATGAAATGAAAAGTAATGAAACATAATATAGCGAATTTTGTAAATTAAATGTAAAAGAAAGAAAACACATAAAATTTGTATAGTAATATAATAGAAAAGTTTGTACAATCACCAAAAAGTAGTAAGTTAAATAGTATGAGTAGTATGAGTTTTCGATTATTGATGGCTTCCATTAATTTTATAAAAAATATTTGACCTTAATTAAAAATATTACAGAATTTAACTTAAGTACCTATAACAATAATAAAATTTATTGTTTTCAGTTTTTAATAGTATTTCATTTTTGTTTTAATAGAATTTGTTCTCCAGAATAATTTAAAATTTTCCAGAATTTCTAATTAAAAAGAAAAATTGTAAATTCCATTTAAATTTGGATCTGAATATACTTATTCTTGTTTTTGTTTTATTGTGTAAATTTTCTGTGTATATAGCACTAAAGAAAAGTGCTTCAATATATTTAAACAATTTTAAGTTTAAAATTTTAGAATTAACACTGTAATCTAATCTTGCTCCTATATACTTCAATATTGACGGTTTATGAATTATTTATAATAAATCCCAACCAAATATTTAAAATCATATATACTTCATATAGGATACTTCAAAGGTGTACTTGTAGCTGTATATATTTTCTGATACTCTTTTGGTGCCAGATTTTAATGATAAAGGATATTTGTTTCTGTTTTGGGCAATTATAGGCGTTTTTCGCCTATTGATTTTGAAGACTTAAAAACAGTTTTTGGTTTGAAAATGGCTTAAATATACCGATATTCTAAATATAAAAAATGTTTATTATAAGAATTTAATCCTACATTGAAATGCAGAAATTTTGATGAGCCTCCTTATATTGCTATAAAGTAGGTACGATTAATTTTAATTCAATAGTCAAGAAATAATTATATTCATCCCTTTTAAGACGAACTCTATCAGACTCATACTTATTTCCAAAGATCTATCTCAAACTCCTTTCAAGTTTGTAATTTAAACGTTTGAAAGATAAAAGAGGTCATAGAAGAGTAGTTTCGCATAATGTTAAATTAAACTCATACGGTTGTAAAAGTATGGTAAAAGTTTATATATTTGTAAAGCTAATAAAAGCAGGTATCGTTTGCAGTTTCAACTTGAAGATATACCTTATAGAACTTGTATTATAACTATTTAAATATAAGACTTTTATGAACTTTAGGGGGCGATAGGACGTAACAGGAGGAGCTACAGGAAAAAAGTTATTCCACAAAAATTTTATAGCTTTTTAAACGATGCAGAAGTTTTGTAAATACCTAGCTCAAACTGACAGACAGACAGACAGACAGAGAGACAGACAGACAGAGAGACAGACAGACAGAGAGACAGACTGACAAAGAGACAGACAGCTAAAGAGACAGACAGACAGAGAGACAGACAGACAGACAGAGAGACAGACAGACAGACAGAGAGACAGACATACAGAGAGACAGACAGACAGAGAGGCAGACAGACAGAGAGACAGAGAGACAGATAGACAGATAGACTCACGGACAGACGAACAGAGTGAAACAAATAGATATATTTTTCAAAAGTTTTTTTTGAAAATATACTATAACAAACAGATTTTACTTTACCTATTCTACAAGCTACAAGATCTAGTACCTATTGTTTCATATATAGTAATTGCATTCGAATTTATTGAAATCAATTCTAGTAATATAGTATATTCTCAACATATTCCCAATTCCCTACACATTACCAATCATATCTTCATTTTTACTCTCTAATCTCTCGTCTATAATATTTGTCAGTGATACAGAGTGTTAAGAAATTAGTAAGCCAAAAAAAAAGTAGTATATATTATTTATAACTTAGATACTCTAAAATAATTTTAATTTTCTGTCAATTAATCGAGGCAAATTAATTGAACACCTTGATGAAAATCAAAACAAAATTATATTTTCTTAGGAAACAAAATTGAGATACAAAATTGAGCTATTCTAATGTGAGGTTAGATATTTGTAATAAAACTTGGTTTGCCCGCATTCATTATATACATACAAATTACATACGAGTATATTATATTTATTGAATATTGAATATTTGCTAATTAGTAATTACTATATATATTACAGAAAATTAAAACTAAACAAGACCAGAAAATTTTACAAAATAATGTAACAGAATAAAAGATACTTTCATTTTGTTGCATCTCCATTTGTTGCTTCAATTAATGTATAATTTTCAATTAAAAATTTGATTCAAAAAATAGTTTTTAACTTTTCAATTGAATAAAAAATGTTTCCAGGTATAAAACAAAATAAAGTCAAAATGTAAAAATTATAAAACGGTTAAAATAAATAGTAAAGGATATTATAATACATAACTACATATACATACATAGTATTTGGATTAGTTTCCTTTTAAATTTAATTGAATTTGATTGATTTTTCATTTTAAAAAAATTTTCTTTATAAATAAAAAATACCCCTATACATAATATGTACTATTATATATTATGTATATTTTTATATATACTTCAAATATTATTTATATGGTTATTGATATATGTATGAAATATATTATATAAACTATATATACGTATATAATAATAATCTGAAATTCTTTAGAAAATAATTCATTGTTGTATAGTTTAAAATCGTTTCCTTCTATTTCAATTAGGGGGGTAAACAATAAAAAAACCAAAACAATATGAAAAATTTAAAATAAAAAATAGAAATTATGATTCATTGATTTTATTTCATTTTCTTAAAAAAAAAAAAAACAAAAACAAAAAAATAACAATGAAAAAGTAAGAAATTATCTTGAGGGGTAAGTTTAGATATTATTGTTTTGAATTAATTTTTTTTATTTTGAAAATAAAAAAAAAAAAAATAAAAAAAATCATAATAAAAAATATAAACAAAAAAAAAAATCTTCTTAAAATATTTTTTTAATAACAATTTTAGTTTCGCAAATATTTAAAAAAAATATTTAAGAATTTTAGAAAATGGTAATTTAGATTATACATACTTGAAAATAATATAAAAAAAAAAATACATTAGCCAGAAAATGAAGGTTAATGCAAATATTTTCCAAACAGTAAAATTATCTCAGCGTAATGCAAAACAAAGCTATTCGCCTTTTTGATGACCGCAGTGTTATAGATACCATGTAAGAGTAAATATCTGTTCTTAAGAAATAAAACCAATAATGCCTTCATTTCCTTCTGTCAACAGAGAGACAGATAGACAGACAGAGAGACAGACAGACAGAGAGACAGACAGACAGAGAGACAGACAGACAAAGAGACAGACAGACAAAGAGACAGACAGACATCTGTCTATACTCCAACGTGAAACAAGGAGTATGACAGATGCCCACCACAATTTCATTTGGAAATTCATTTTACATGCGTATGTTGTGTTTATGGAACCTTATATAGTAGCAGCACATTTGTTCCGAAAAGTTGGTAATTCATATGCGTACGATATAACGAAATTTAAGAAGAACTTTTACATCTTTCTTTAAAATAACTCTCTAAATTTTCCCTTTAATACTCCATAATCGTAATTATCCCAAATCCAATTCCTCAAGTAATCTTTTCCACATCCTTATATACAATTCCAAATTGTATATTATGGAAGTGGGGGTATATTTTAAAGTAGGTGGTTTTGGTTGATAAAAGTAAACGAAAGCAACCTCGTGCAATTCCTTTGAGTGACTTTGGATATTTTTCACTGTCCCTTGTAAATAATTTTTTTTTATTTTTCTTAAGAAAATTGGATTAGCTACCAAAATCTCTCATTTTATAATCTCTTGCTTGTTGCTGTGCTATAATAACTATTATAAAATTCCTCCTAATACAAATTTTTACTTAGGTATACATATACATATTCTATATTCATATTTTGGCAAAATCCTATAATCCTGATTTTGTAACTAGTATTTATAATCTTCCATATATTATGTGGTAGTAAATCTCGCTGATGATGTAGAGAATCTTTTCAATAACATCTCTTATCATACCGCAATCATCTTCTTATCCACTTTTAAGTTACTTTTACTTTAAAAAGAAAAATTTCAGATATACATTTTCCAACTGAAAGAACTTAAATGGAGGACCTACGACACCACAACCCCCACCTTAATCTAACTATTTAAACTTACATTTACATATGTTTTATGTTCCGAAAAATTTTTTTAATATTAATGAGAACAACTATTTAGAACAAACAAAAATTCAAAAAAAGACAAGAGTCTCTTGGGTTAGCGGGCCGCCAGTTAGTGGGAGAAAAAAAGTGTTTCTCTCATTCTAATATAACCACAAAACACAAAATTAATTTTATTTTATTACAAAAAAATTTAGAATACTATTATAAATTTTAATGCACTTTAATATAAGGACGGAAACTGTTATATTAACTCTTATATTGAATTGAAAAATATAAAAAAAAAAAAAAAAGAAAATTATTTTTAAAAATAACGTGAAATCATCCTGAAATGAAAATGATTTTTTCTTATAATTTTTTTTTACCAAATCCTTGCTGCTCCTTAGAAGTAACATTAAAATAGTAGGTATAGTTTTTTTTATGTTCGAAATAATATTACAAATACATTGAAAAGAAAATAAAAATAAGAATTGAAGGAATAAATAGAAATAATATATCAGCATCACAAAAACAAAAACAAAACAATAGCAGCCTCAGAATAATATAACAATACACAATACCTACATATATACCATCATCATTTTTATTTTTATCCAAAATAGAGTAAAAGAAGGTTTTTTTTATTTTTTTTTCGTTTTTTTTTATTTTGATAGTGTACAGGGAAAGCGAAAAAAAAAATCTATACAAAAGTTATCAAAGAGCTATCGTTGCTGTCGTTACACATTATATACAACTAACTTAAAAATAATAAAAAATCGAACAAAAACAAAACATAAACTAAAAACAAGAGAAAAGAAAAAAAAAGTAGAAAAGAAAATTTGTTATGTGTGCTCTGTTTTCTTATAGTTAAGCGGCATCTCTTAAATTACTTTTTGTTTTTTTTTGCTTTTGATTTAACATCACGGTATTTCTGTTCCTTTTTCTTATTTTTTATAGTTGATTTAGTGTAAAACGACTAAGGTTTCAATTTTTCATCACCCCCTTACAACATTTTTTTTTTTGTTTTTTTTTTTTTTTTAAATTCATTTTATGCGAACATAAAATTCGCGGGTTATTTTCTTTTTTTTGTATACTGTTAGTAGGTTAGCGAATTTTATAGATGGGGGTGTGATAGAGTGACGATGGTAACTGGTTTTTAAAACTACTATACTAAAAATACAAAAAAAAAAAAAACTAAAACGAAACGAAATGAGAGGGTGAGAAAAAAAAATATAAGAGAAATAATTTTAACAAGTGCGTAAAATGAACTTCTAAAATGTAGTTTTTCTATATTAAATATTCAAAATAATAAAGAAAAGAAAGAGAGAGAGATAAAAGATAAAACAAAAAAAAATTTAAAAACAAAGAAAGAAACAGAAATATAAGTAAATATTATATAAACAAAAAAAAATTTTGTTTTGTTATTTTTTGTGAATTATTTTATGTCAGAATAATCTTGTGAATGGGTTTCTATTCGGTTTCGCATTTTATTACATTTTTTCTTTTTTTTTTTTTTTTTATTATGTTGGCACTTTTTAAGTTTTTATACTTAGTGTAATAGTGGAAAATTGAAACCAAGTTCAAAGGAAATATATTATATGAGTGATATTTCAAAAGGGTTAAGTTTTTTTTTAAATAGGGTTATAAAATTTATGCTGTAAAATATTTTTTAATATTTTAGTATTTTACTTAGATAAAAATTAGCATGTGATCTTGTGCAAAATGTAAATGGTATTTCTCTAGTATTTTAATTTTTTAAAACTTATCTTAGATTTCAATCTATATTTAATATCAGGATTAGGATAGGAAAAATTTGATGTAGAAAACCGACTGTCTAAAATATCTGGAAGAAAAGGATTGTTATAAAAGACTGCAATGATGCTTAAGATGCTTACATTTAAGATACTAAAAACTAAAAAATAAAAATTCAAATCATTTCGCAAAATTAAAAATATTTTTTGTAACATTTAAAATAATTTTTAACCTACATTTTACTAATAGACATCACAGACCACAGTTATATATTTTATGTCTTCTCAAAAAAAAAACAAACAAAACAAGATTAATTTATACTTCTTTTTAGTGCATTTCTCTGCCACATAAATGTGAACAGGAAATTACACAATGAGCAGGAAATTACAAATTATCTTATCTTTTCAGGCGTGGTTGTAAATGTCGTAATGGGGAATAAATCTTACGACGTGTGTGGGATTCGAACCATTTCATACTTTTAATAGCTATTTTTTCTATATTTCGTCTTGCTTTCTTAAGATATAGCTCTAGCAATTTTTACTTTTTTTTTTCAGTTTGTTTTTATACTTTTTTTGTTATTATACTGCTTACAAAGTAGAAATTTTTCGGGCAACAAAGTAGTAATCGGGCAGTTTGAGATGTTTTGTGCTGGGATTGTTTATTCTCTTCATTTTAGTTGTAAGTTCAGCGTGCTGGGTGTAAATTTTAGCAAATCAAAACGCAATTATACACCATTATAAAATGATAGAAAATCAACTATTAAGTAGGTAACAAAAATGGAAATGTTGCATTATTAAATTAATTTAAAGAAATTTGTATTTTATTTAACCCTTATCAATGATCACACATTTGCTTAATTTTTTGCTTTTTATCTAGAGATTTTTTTATGCGAGGGTTGTGAAGAATCATCGAAAGATAGTACAGAGGAGTGGAACAAGCGCGATTTCTCAAATAATAGGCTATAATATGTTCTTTAGTATTCATGTAGAGGGAAGTCATGCCTGGTAAAGGGAAGTCAAGCTTAGGAAATGAAAATTAATTTTAAACTAATAGGCATATTGTGAACAAAGTAGTTAATGTTCATCTTGAATATTTGAACGTTGTTCCCATTGTCAATTCTAGGGAGTTCTACTAAGGCGAAAGAATAAATAAAAATGTAAATGTCATGCTTCTTTTGAATCAAGTCTGTATCGTATTATAAATTGGAACAACGGTTGTCGGGAAATTCTAAGATGATGAATTTTGAACTTATCGAATTATTAAATTTTGAAATTATATTAAAAGAGATATTGAAAGCTGCTGGCTACAATGTAGAATTTAAAAAAAAAAAAGAATCTACGAAGAATTTTGTTTTTTTTAAATGGTATATATTATCTGTAATGAAAGGATAATTGAACCGTGATAATTTTATCATGGTTAGGAGTAAAATGAAGTATTCTAGATTGTAAATGATACTTTATTTGACAACTCTACTTGATTAAAAAAAAAAAATACCGAAAACGGAAATTAAAATATGTATACTTATGTGTATTTTTTATAGTTTAATTTTTTTTTTTTGTAGAAAAGCGTGAAGAGGTAGCAGAAATAATAAACAAAACAAATAAAAAGTGATTTTCCACATAACTTAAACAAGTGGAACAGTTATATAAGATCACAACTAACAGAATATTATTTTGGAATAAGATTTGAAAAATGTGAAAAAAAATTAGAAAGAGAAAAAATACAAGGATTGGAATTTGAAAAATAAAAAAAAAAAATGAATGTGTTAAATTTCTTCATACAACTGTTTGTATGTATGTATGCTAGTTCTTATTCTTTATCAAGTTTTTTTTGCTTTATAAGAAAAAAAATTTTAAAAAATATTTTTTTTTTTTTTGATTTTGCTTACTTTTTTTTTGTTTAAGTTTTTATTTTATTTTACCACCCTATTCTATAGATTCGTTTTTCTTGTTTTTTTTTTTGTTTTGTAAGTCTTTATGAGAAAAAAATGACGACAAGTTTTCTTTAAATTTTCTTTCAAGTTTAGTTGTTTTTGTTTTTTTTTTTTTTTTGTTGTTAAGTTTTCTTTAAAGGTATGTTTGTTTAGAAAGAATCTTAGAGAAGGAAGTCTAGGTGGGTTTCTTTGTGAAATTCTGATTAGAGAACATACTAAGGCAAAAAAAAAAAAATCACAAATATAACATTAAAATATTGTTAGTTACTTAAGATTGTGCTAAATCTAAAGAAAAACAAACTTAATTATTGAAATTATATTTAAAAATAATACTTTAATTACAATTCTATGATTGTAGGTTTTTATTAAAAAATCTGATTAGATGAATATTGTTGATAAAAGTAAAACAGTAACTCGATACGATCAATTATTAAAATTCACAAAAATAAAAAAAAAAAAGATGGAAAAAATAACAAAGGTGAACTCTATTTTGTATCTTTTCCGTTTACATCACCATCAACAAGTGGCTGTTTTTATTTATTTCTTGATATTAAAAGAATTTGTAAAGTTCTTGAAGAAAATACGAAATTAAAGTAGGAGAAAAATTATATTAGAAACTATACAGTATCTGAAAATATTAAGTACTATGCATCTTAAAGTTACATCAGAGAAATACATAAAACTATTTAGAAAAGGAAAATGGAAAAAAAGGGATATGGATTTTTTAATTTTTTTCATACTCCTTTCCTAAAAAGTTGATACCTCTGATGCTAAACCATTTAGGATGTTAAAAATTAGATGGATGATTTCTTTTTTTTTTTTTTTTGAATATTTTAAAATAATATATAAAAATTAATTTCTTAATTTATTCTTTTAATTAACCTCAAATCCTGCTTTTTTTCTCTTCTTAGATTTTTAATTTTAGTTTGTTTCCTTATTTTTGCTTTTTTAAAATCATTTCTTCCAAGGAAATTGAATTTACCTTCACAGTGGAAGACTTAAAACTAATTAAGGGAACCCTCCTTATCATGACAAAATTAAGTAAAATTTTATTACACACACAAACTCAATTATTATTTAGTTATCATGTGTTTGTATCTTTATTACATACTATTCATTTTGGATTCACTTTAAATTCAAGTATTTACTGTTTTTGATTGCTTCATCCAATTCTTCATCCAAGACATACAACTTCTCATTTTATGCCATTCGCATGACGTTCGCTTTACTATTCTATTTAGGAATTAGATAAAGTCTTTTTAGAGATTAATTTTCTTTTTCATTATCTTAAGATTCATTTTATATCTCAGAAGTATTTTACTATTAAAATTCTTATAAATTAAAAAAAAAATTCACTTTGTTACTATATTGTAAAATCATTTTTCACCTAATGATTTAAATAACTTATTTATATATTATACATATATTAATATTTAGATCACATTAATATAATAAAATAACAACAAGGAAATTATTTTGTGGTACAGTTTGTACTCATTTCATTATTAAAGATTAGGCATATAATCAAAGGAAGAAGTCACTTCTCCATAATGAATAGTAAGTGATTCACTGCTTTAACAAATTTATTCCTTTTATTATGTACCATATTGCAACATTTTTACTATTAATTTTCATTTCATCTGAAATCCTTATATTCATTCTCTATTTTAAATAAAAGAAAACATTTTTGAAGAAAAAAGAAAGAAAATTTAAAAAAGAAAGAAACAATTTTTTTAAGAAGATCCAAAATTTTTTTTTTTTGGTTTTTTTTTTCTTTTCCGTTTCATCTTCTTCTTTTCCAAAAAAAAAATTTTTGTTTTTTCTTTTTCTTTATTTTTGTGTCAGGACTTTAAGGACTATCAAGTATAGTTAGTTTTTTAAGGTTATTTTTATGTTTTTTAAAAGGTTTTAATAGAGAAAATTGTACACTATAGTAGAGTGGGGGTAGTAGAAAAGAAAAAAATAAAATTAGAGAAAGGTGGAGAAGTTAAATATATGTATAACATAAAAAAAAAGTAAAAAAAAAAACAAAAATTTATAGTGGTGATGATAAAATGAATTTGGAATGAGTAGTACAAAAAAAAAAATATATATACGTATTATATATATGCAGGCAGTTAGAAAAAGAAAGTTGGTAGATTTTTATCTTAAGTATAAAAAAACTTTTAAGAAGAATAAAAAAGAAAATTATATACACAATTTTTTTAGAAAAATATTGGCTGTAGAAAATGTAATAGAATGAAAACTTTTAAATTTTTTTTTTTTTTTTGGTATATTATAATTGCAAGAATGTATTAGAGTAGAAAAGATAAAAAAATATTATTTAATACTAAATATTATAAGAACCCAATAAGCAAATAAAGTTTTAAAAAATTTTTAAAATTCATATCCAGAATTTTATAATGAGTATATCATATGAATAAATATTTTAACATATATGTACATTGTTTGTTTTAACTGAAAACATTTTTAATCCAATTTCCCCAATCATTCTTCCCACATCCCTACTCCCAAAACCAAATTGTACATTTGTATTAAAGGTTGCATTCTAAAGTTTGGTTTTAAAAGGGGCGGTTTTGGTTGGTTAAAGTCCAACATTTAAATCAGGCACGTGCAGTTCCTCTTGGCGACTTTTGAGTTTTCCATTAACCTTCGTAAAAAAAAAAAAAGTGAAGACATTTTTGTCTTAAGTTAAGATTTTTTATTTAAAGTGCAGCAATTTTTATTTGAAATGAAGATTGTTTACTTTAAACGAAGAAGACTTTAAGCGAAAACAATACCAATACATATCATAAGGTTATGATATAGGACATATTATAACCTTATTTTTAATTTAATTATATTCTACTAATAATATACGGGCCTCGGTGCGCTAGAGTGGTTAAGAGCTTATAAAATACGCTGTAATCATCACCAAATCATCAAATACCGAATATAAATATATAATTATCATTTCTGTTCTTGTTCCTGTACATTCCTGTAATTATATTAAAGTGATGGGATTTTTGAAATTTTGCGAAATTAATCATTGTAAAATATTTGAAGATGCTGTAAAACACATTTCCAAAAAGAATTGTTGTTAGGTATTATATAATATATATTGTTTTTTATTAATGAAAGTTGAGGTAACCCATTAATTATCACTAAAAACTGTAAAGATTAGTAATGCATCTTAAAATATATTTGAGAACCAATGTAAAGGTGCAAACAATGTATAAGTTTTTTTTTAAATATATACCAAACACAACCATGTTCTCACGGAAAGTATTGAAAATTTCTTTAATTCACGTTCAAGAATTTCTTTAAATTTTGAAGAAAAATTATGTTTAATATATTTGATATTTTCATCTTTTCTAGAAACAATCACATACACATTTTAAGTGAATTATTTGGTGAAAAGTATGTATATCTATTTCATTGGGTTGGCCACGAAATCCCAAATACAAAATCCCAAAATGCCAAAATCCCAAAATTCCAAATCCCAAAATTCCATAATCCCAAAATTCAAAATCCCAAAATACCAAAATCCCAAAATTCCAAAATCCCAAATACCAAAATCCTAAATCATTTTCGTTATCATAATTCGTTTTGAATTTTTTTATTTCAGATGTGGGTTGATTGGGACCCCATCGATATCTTGAAAAAAGAAATCCTGAATCAAGAAAAATCTTTAAAACCAAAAACCTGAAAAAAAATCTTGAATTAAAATTATTTATTTTTGAGATGATGTCCTCAAAGCCCCGCTAAACACATTATTGGAACTCTAGTTTTGTATCCAACTATAAAATCCATCTTAAATCAGAATGTGGCAATACATATGATATACGTATAGATATTCTGCAAAAAGGGAATACCCTGATTTTGAATCCAACTTTAAAATCGCTGCTAATTCAAAATCTGGCATATACATTTATATACATATTCTGGAAACAACTCTAAAATCCCTCCTAATTCAGAATCTGGGATATACATATACATATATACATATTCTGAAAAAAGCGGTAATCCAACTCTAAATTCAAAATAAACTATAATATAAAAACTACTTTGGGATTTTGAAAGTTGGAATTTTGGGATTTTGGAATTTAAAATTTTGAAATTTTGAAATTTTGGAATTTGGGATTTTTTTGTTTGGGGTTTCGTGGCGCTCCCATTTTATTTTATAAAAATATTCTTCCAAAATGTTTGATCCCGTTATATAGAAAACCATTAATATATTAAACAACTTCTTATTTTAACACCTTCTGCCATTTTCTCGCTTGTATAACTTTTCAAAATGGGACACACTGTACCTACATATATCTCTAAGATTTGTTATCTTATTTTTTACTTTATAATAATTTTTAAGTTCAACTTTATAAGTGGAACTTTCTATCATTGTCTGAAATTTAAAAAATAATACCTGAATTAAATAAGAAAATAAGATATAAATAAGGATATGAAATTCAAAAAAAAAAAAAAATAAATATTGATTCAATTCGATTATAAAACTATACACATAAATTGCTTCTTGGGTAATAATAATACTTTTATGTGTATCTAAAAAGAGAATAAAAAAAAAAAAGCGCGGTAGTTTTTCTTTTTATTGCCGCGCAAAAAAAAAAAATAGAAGAAAAAAAATATAAAACAAAATAACATTAAAAAAATATAAGAAAAGCCCTTTTTATTACATTCATTTTTTTCAAAGTTTTTTTTTTTTTGTATTTTTTTTTTTTTTTTTTTTTAAATTTACTTTAAAATTGTTTAGAGATGATGTTGTGCCTTTGTATGTGCGTGTATGTATTAGTGTACATAAAATATATTTTTTTAATAGTGTGCAAACGACTAAAAGAATTTTTTTTTTTTTTTTTTTTTAGAAAAAAAATTTTTTTTTCCTGTACTTTTTTAAAAGTTTTTCTCAAATTTTTTTTTTTAGTACTTTGTTAATGTATAGGTTGAACGCGTTTTTATATTGAAAAACAAAAAAAAGAAAAAAACTAAAAAAAAAACAAAAGAAAACACATAAAAGAAATAAAACTAGAGATGATTTAAAAAAAAAGTTTAGAAAAAAAAAAAAATCAACAACAACAATTCATATATAAAAAAAAAAATAAAAAAAATGGTAAAGAGGTTTACAATAGCGAACGAATAAAAACAAATTTTTTTCAATTTTGGGAGTTGGGTGGTGGATGGTTTTAATAAAAAAAAAATAAAATAAAAAATAAAGAATCAACAAAAAAAAAAAAAACAGAAACTTATATTAGATGAAAATCATTTTCCAAATGGGATGTAATAGTATACTTATATTATTAATGTGTTTGTTTGTATGTATATTTTTTAAGGATAGGTATATGTACATATTTTTGTATATATCAGTCAGTATATATATTTAATCAATAGAGAGAAGAGTAAATATATTTTAGGAAGAAAAAAAAAAAAAAAACAAAGACGACAAAAATTGAAAAAAAGAAAAAACAAAAAAAACTCTAACTAACATCGGTGAAATATAAAAAATAGCGAATGTTAGTAGGAAAGTTTTATAAGTAACAAAAAAAAAAAAAAAAAGAAAGAAATTAGGGTAAGTTTTAGGCAAATAAATGAAGGAAAAGAGTAGAGTAGGAGAAAAGCGAGTAAACTTATTTTTGTACAGTACTATAAGAGAATGGGGATCAATGAAAATTCCCTTAAAAAAAAAAATAATAAATAAAGTTTTTGAAATTAATTTTTTCTTAAGTTGAATAGATTGCTGCTGCTGCTGCTTTTCTTATTATTTTTGTTGCTATTAGTTGTAGTTGTTATTAGTGTTGCTTTGTTGTTGTTGTTGTAGTTATTATTGCTTTTATTGTAATAATTTTTTATTTTTTAACTATACATATATACATATATACTGGAAATAGAAATTTATAAGGAATAAGAAAAAAAGAAAGGAAAAAAAATTAAAAGAAAAATTTCGGAAGGAAGGGTGCAAGAAAAGATTTTTTATTTGTTGTTTTTTTTTTTTATTTTCATTTTTTCAATTCAATATTTTTTTAATATATAATTTTTTTTTTTTTTTTTTAAATTTCATAATTTTTTTTTGTTTTTTTTTTTTTGTTATTTTTTAAATAAATAATAAAGAAATGAAATCAATAATTTTTTAGTCTTCTTCTTGATTGCTCTACTATTTATTTGTACAAGGTGAATTTGATTAGAAGTTTTCAATTTTATAAATTAATTTCTAAATAATTATTTTTATTTTTAACAGGGTTAGTTCAATTTTCTTTGAATCAATATAAAATTGTTATTTATAAGGTTAATTAAATATATTGCATTGTAGTTGTAGACTTTTTAGTTTTTTTTCGTAGATAATGAAAACAGGGAGTGCACCGAAATCTCAAAAGTCGAAATACCAAAATTGCAAAATCTTGATAATTTTAAAAGCACAATTTAAATTATGAAATTCCAAATACAACATCCCGCACTTGGATGTTGTACATGTTGGATGTTGGATGTTGGATATTGATTAAGTACGCAACTCGACACCTATGTACTTTGGAGATGAGGGTGTTAAAATAAAAATGGTATTTTGCTTAACGGGACTTTTGTTAGAAACTTTCAGTCATATTATATGAAAGTTTAAGATAAATTTTTCATGAAGTATAATTTGTCTAAATACACGACGAAGAGAAGTTAAATGACATAAAAGGAACTAAGAAGTGAAAAATTACGAAAGGATTTAATTGTGTATTATCTAGAAATAATAATTAGAGATATTTTGGTATGGGAATCCTGTGCCTCTAAATGTAGTTTAGTTAGAGGTTATAAAAAAAATTCAGTCACGTCATTCATTCTAGGAGTGCAATATTAATCATTAAACTTTGATACAATTAACTTCATTTTAAACGAATTGCACCTATGTCCTACTATAAAATTGAAAAAAACTAATGTAATAATTAAATTTAAATTATGGCTCCGTGACTTTACGATGCACGAATTATGGGCTCCAAATAAAATGCAAAAAGACCTCAACAGTTTATATGGAAAATTGGGCGATTTCTTATTTTAAAAAAGTCTCCTATTATTGCAATATTCGGCAATTTAGTCTTTTTTCACTTTTATAACACATAATGGATTATGGCCCCAAAATAAAATATATTTTTGGGCAATTTCTTCATTTTTATTTTGCGGCCATACTTTATAATGAATTATGGCCCTAAAGTAATACTGAAAGGAGACCCCAATTTAATTTTTTATCATTTTTTATATTTTATCATATTATTTTGATTCGTGGGGTTTAAATTCACGTACCTTTCAAACTACTTATACGACTACAGATTGTATAAATTTTGATTGATTTCCAGTTCCATTTAACAATAACTGTTAAGTTAAAGTTAAATTAAAAAACAGATTTCCAAATAAAATTGGAATGATAATTAAACTTTCTAATTGAAATAATAATCTTCTTCCTTCTTCCTATGATTAGCATTTTATGCCAGTCAGAAAACAAAACAAAAAACAAAAAATAAAAAAAATCTCTTAAGCATATAAACCTAATTTTCATTGTATGCACTAAGCTTAAATTTCGTAGTAGATTTGTGCGTGCTCGCGTACTATTCATTAACTGCTTGGAGAAAATATTTAATTAGTTATTTATTTGCTACTGTTGGATATACAATTATATAATATAGATACATATATTTATAGATACATATTTCTAAATATCATATGCATTTTATAACATTTCATAAACGAACACACCTCGATAATTAAACAACTGTACAAATATAATTAAAGCAAACATTAGAAAACGATCAATGATGATTGATCAATAGATATAATGTTTGAAGTTAGTAAATACATACATACATACATACATAAGTACTTATAGATTAGAAAATCTAATTCTAATCCGATTTCGATTCTAATTAAATTCACCCAGTATATTTGTGTGTAAAAAACAAAACAAAAATTTTCTATATGTATGAAACATAAAAAAAAAAAAAAAAAAAACAAATTGCTTGGCAACGATTCAAAATGAAAATTACAAGGACACATTACTATAATATTATTATAAATGTTTTTTTTTTTTTCGTTTTTGTTTTTCTTTTTTATAAATTTTTCTAAAGAATTTTCAAAGAACAGTGTGTGTAGTTAAATTGAAATAAAACGGATAGAGATATAAAAAGATCGAAAAGACTAGAAAGAGAAAGAGAAGAAAAAAAAAACAAATAAAAAAAGAAAAGAGTAAGATGTAATGAAAACTTCTATCGTTTTTTCTTTTTTTTTTTTTGTACTTATTATATATCCTGCAATGTAAGTAAAAAGAGTTTTCTTCTTTTTTTTTTCCTTTTATTTTATTATTTTTTAAATAATTTCTATGAAAAAAAAAAATATAATTTCTTTTTAATAATTTTTTGTTTTATTTTTTTTTTTTCAGTAAAATTATTAAAAAAAAAAAAAAACGGAAATAAAATGAATTAGGAAAGAGATTTAGGGTGTTCTATTACAAAGTTTTTTTTTTTTTTTCACTTTTTCCATTTTTTTTTTATTTTAAGGGAGAAAAAAGAAGAAAAATGTAAAAAAAAAAATGATGTATTAAAAATAAATTTTCAAATAATTTTGATAGATACTTATATATTTTAGAAATAAGAAATGAAAATAAAATTTGACTGATTGTAATCTGTTATATGTTGGTATATGTTAGGATATAAAGTTTAAAGTATAGTGCTTAGAAATATCTATCTAGTCACACAATTACTTTAATCATCTTGAGATCTTATTATTTAAAAGGCTTACAAATGAATTCTTATGTAAGATATTAATATAATTAAGGAATGAAAAAATTTTCTTAATATGTTTTTAAGTAAAATGTCTTTATATAAAATAAATGTTTTCTCTTTCTAATTTTTAGTATATCAATAGATTGAGAATGCAATAGATTTATCTTTTCATATCTTCGGATTTAATTTCGGGCTTTTTTTTATAAACGATCAATTTTACCGTCAATTATATATAGGCCTTAGTCCTACAAATGTTGTCAATCAGGCTTCGACGAAAATTTTAACAAAACTTTTGTCTCTGAAGTTTGAGTCGTTTCTGGAGAAACAGCATTTTAGAAATTCTTAAAAAATTTGTGTGTTAGTCTGTTGTCGTCGTTGATATATCTGGATGTTTCTCTGTCTGCACGTTAGTGGTTAAACAGCTTGACATAAGAAGCTGAAATTTTGTAAGGTACTGTTTTTCCGCAATAAAAATAACTCCATTGTTCTTGAACCGGATTGGGTGAAGGGGTCGGGTACTTACTAAACAAAAGAGCAGAAATTATAATTGATTTTTTTTCAAATTTACAAGAGATGAAGAAGGTGCTGCCTTGTACTACTAGGATTCGATTACCAGAAATTTTGTTGGTAATAATTTATGTGTCAACACGGATATTTTTGTCCGAATCTTTAATTTGCAGCACTTTTTTTTAGATCATTTTTTCAAATAGAAAAAAAATATATAAAATTTTGAAGAATTTAAAGAAAATGTATTTGAAAACTATCATTATTCAATTTTATTTCGAAATTTTCTTTTCTGTTTTTTTTTTTGTTTTTGAAATAAAACTTATTTTTTAATTTAATTGAACTATCAGCAAAAATCAAATCATTTTATAATACATCTTAATATTATGTTTTTCAAACTCTATAATATTTAGGTAAAATTCTTAGCACAAATTTTATAAAAGGATTCTAAAAGCATTAAGTAGATAAAAATTATGGCAAATTGTTTAAGAAATAACTGTTCATAAAAACAAAGAAACTAGAAAGATAGAATAACTGGAATACCTTTTCCTAACACTTCAAATATACCACACTTTAATATCACTAAAAGTAGCCTTCGTGGCCTAATGAGTAAGAGCGTATAAAATACGCTATAAGCATCAAGGGAGTATAAGATTGAATCCTAATTCCCCCTTACAACATTTTAAGTTTCACACCTTCCGGAAGGAAAGATCGTGTAATTTTCTTGTCCTATTTAAAAAACAATGCAGAAGAGATTTTTAAAAATCCACATTTTTGAAACAACAATAAAAATTGGGATTTGCACCTATGTTTTTAATTTTTTTTTGAATTGTATATGTATTGAAATTTGATAAAAATCAAGAGATATTTTCTTCAGTTTTAAGGGATTTTTAATTATTATAAGATAATTAAGAAAAGCTGTTAATACATGTTAAAATAATGTTGGAGTGTTAATAATTACTTTTTACTTTGAAAAGCTTTGTACAGATGCCTAAGTTACAGGTGTCGAAAAATAGTAAATATTAAATTTTTTAAACTCCTAATAACTCTTAAACATGGGCAGCTTCAAAAACATTTTCTGAGATAACTTATAATAATACCAAATAATCTTTCTTTTCTCAAAATTTCAATGTTCTGCCTAAAAGCATTTTCCAATTCGTATATATGAAAGAAGAAAAATCTTGTAAAATCTTCTCTTAACAGAAACATAACGGTAAATGTTTTTAATATTAAATTTGAAAAAATTGTATAATTTTGATATAGATTTATAAAGATAAGGACAATTTCTGTCATATGGCGTTTTTAGATTAATGTTAACCAAAAATTAAGATATAAAAATTTTAAAAAATAGAGCTTTTCAAACTTTGTGGGGCTATAGTTCCGTAATGGGTGGAGCTACATAAAAAAGTTGTTCTAAAACATTAAATATTTTATGAGATCTTCGCAAGGTTTAACGGTGTAGAGTTTTCTAAACAGATAGACAGACAGAGAAACGGGCGAGCGGACGGAGGGACAGAGTGAAATCAATAAGCAAATTTTTCGAATTTATTCTTTGGAAAATGTGCTAAAAACAGATCAATCACCAAAACATGTATGCTATATAATGTAGAAATTGCAACTGAGATTTAGCAGAAAAAGTTATAAGTGAAATCTTTCAATTGTAATTTTGTTATATTGTTGTTTTGTTGTTGTAGTTATGTTTTTGTCAAGTTTTGTTGTTTGCTATATGTATAAAGTTCTAACTTCAATTTCGAATTATTTTGTGAAGATCTTTTAAAGCTTTTGATATTCATCTTAAATCTGAAAATTTTTGAAAATGTATTTTGAATGCTTATTTAGTAAATATGTATGTCTCTATAAAACTGATACTTTCATATTAATAATTTCTCAATATTGTAATTTTTTCATCGAAGGATATTAAAAAGAAAAAAAAATAAAAACAACAGTCTTTCAAAGAATTTGAGTTATGGAGTTTTATGAAAAAATAATTTTTTTCTTTAATGTTTAAAAAAAAAAAAAATTTTTTTTTTTGGATTTACACAAGGAAAATGTGTAGGCAGGCACGATATGTTATCCTTGTCTTATTTATTTATTTATTTTTTGTTTTATTTTTTTAGTTGTTGTATGTAGAATATTATTCTATCTTTTCATTCTTATTTCATATTTTTTAAATAAATTTTATTTATTTTTTATTCGTTTTTGTTTTATTTTTATTTCATAAATATTTTATTTAGATATTATTCGTCCTTAGAGTGTAATTTCAAATGTTTGTTACTTGGTATGATTTGTTTTTTAAGAAATGAAATTTTCCTTGTAATGGAATGGAATTTTGGGTTTTTTGTTGTTGTTGTTGTCTGCAATCTTACAAAAAACGCTTTATTTGTTTATTTCTATATTATAAGATATTTTAATATATAATTATATGTGTGCAAATACAAATATAAGTAAAAGAAAGGCTTTCATCAACAGATAAAAATATATAAAAATGAAATAAAGAAATAATATTAAAAAATTATGTTAACTTTATAGATATCCTCGAAATAAAGAGGAGCTAAAAACTGAAAACAAACAAAAAAAATATTACAAAATGAGGATAATAAAAACGAGGAAGAGTGCAGTAGAGTAGACTGTGTCAACTCTAGGATACCCGTATGAACGTATTATACCCTGTTTCTATAAAACTTGACCATCTTTCAAAAACTTTCAGAAGCCTGAACCGGCTGCTTTAGACCAATCAAATTTTACAAAAGTTTTTGGCATGTAACTCGACACATTTTCATTAAATTTCAGATAGCTAGCTCCAATAGACACTGAGTTATTTTCATTTAAAACGAGGAAGAATACAATTGCCTTTGTCAACTCTTAGATACCCGTACGAACCGTTAGTATGTTCACAGCCTGTTACTCTGCTTACAATATTATTTTTTTTAATATTTTAGTATTTTAAAATAATTTGGGTGAATTTTATAATTTCTAGAACTATGGGTTGTACATATATTCAAACTATATGTTTATACATTCTTCAAAAGCAGATTTTAACCTTCCACATAACGATTATCAATCCAAAACTTTTCAAATATTCTATAGTACCATTTAATACTAACCGGTAAATGCATATTAAATTTACTTAGTACAAAATAGTAAATATAATTTTAAATATTATATTATATTAAAGCGCACATAGTATATTTATATTGTTATAAGTATATCACCATACATTGCAATATTTCTTTAAAAATATTTCCATTCATAGAATAATTTCTTATAAGTACAATAAAATACATATATGTATGTATGTAAATACGGCGCTATATATCTTTACTCTTATCATTCATTCATCAGTGACATATACGATATATAAATAAATATGATATTATATAAGTATGTATGTATATCAATATCATATAAATAAAAATTCTTCAAGCAACCGTTATGTTGTTTATTTATTTACATTTTTTTGTACTACGCATTATATGCTCAACAATTTCAAATTATCGAGTAAAACAAAATGCAAGAAATTCGTTAAAGAAATTTGTTAGAAAATTTGAAAAAATCAAGTAACACTTTCGTCAATTATAAAGTAACCCTATATTATTAAAAAAAGTTGTTAACAGAAATAAAAGTTGAATGTTGAAGCTTTAATTTTTGTGTATTACTTCAAAAAAATTTTAACAGGTGTTCAAGTTACAGGTGTTTAAAAATAGGAAATTTTCAGTTTTTGACCCCTTACAGCTCCTAAACGGGGGGTGATACAAAATAAAATTCTGAAATGACTCATACTTATTTTCAAAGATTTAACTTCTGTCAAAATTTCAAGTTTCCAACTTAAACCGTTTAGAAGATAGAAGGGTTAAAGGATTTTGTAAAATTTGATTTTCGCATAACGGTAAATTAAGACACCGTATGTCACAAATATGTATTTATTGTATATATACTTTTAAAGCTAATAAAAGTAGTAATCGTTTGGCGTTTTCAAAATGAAGATATACCTTATACAACTTGTGCTATAACAATTTAAATATAGAGCTTTTTTGAACCTTTGGGGAGCTGTAGCTCCGTAACGGGTGGGGCTACAAAAAAAAGTTATTAAAAATAAAATTAATATTTTTGTGAGATCTATCAGCAGTTAAAATTTCATAGCGCTATTTCAAAAAAAATGTGGGGATCTAAAAGTTAGGTGTTCGAGAGCTACCCTAAGTTTTGGTCCAAACTCAATCAAAAAAAATAGAACCCCTACAAATTATTCCTAGAATATTTTGTGTAAACTTCAAGATTCTAGCTTTCTTAGTTTTTGAGTTAGCGTGCTGACGGACGGACGGACGGACGGACATGGCTCAAAAGTCTTAGAATTTTTTTCTGATCCGATCCATACTTTTGAAGGTATATCTAGCTCGCTTATTTCGAGGTGTTACAAACGGAGAAGTAATTTTATTATACCCGATCCTATCGTACGGGTATAAAGAGAAGTTGTATGGCAGCTACCCGAACGTGTTGCACCAGCCCAACCAAATTTTATAGAAATTATGGCCATAAAATTTGATCATTATTTGCAAAATTTCAGATACCTGGCTTAAATAGATACTGAGTTATTTCCATAAAAAGAAGGAAATTGTATTGCAGCTACTCGAACCCGACGGCCGAAAATGCTGGATTTAAATAGCAAAACTAACAATTTTGCAAAAGTGATGTAAAAAAAAATTTCAGCCTTCAAAATTTCAGTACGGACGTACATGGCTTAATCGACTCAGAATTCGATTCTGATCCGATCTATACCTTTGACACTACATCTGGATCGACTCCTTTAAGGTGTCACAAACGTAATGGGAAATTTATTATACCCTTGAACATACATAGTTCATATGGGTATAAAAATAAATTTAAAAATTATATTTGTAATAATGAAAAATAATAATGAATGATTAATTGGCTTGAATTAATTTTTGAATAGTGGATCTAATAATAAAGATTTAGCAAATAACTAAAAGTATAAGATAAAAGTAACGAATTATTTTAAATTTAAGATAAATATTTAACTGACAATATAATTTAAAAAATTACTGCTAACTATTGGAACAGTTTGCATTGAATCTTAATACGCATGGACGTTGCAGTATTACATAAATAGACTAAGATTTGAAAAGTGCGTTATGTTATCATCTAGTATCTCTTGGCAAAAGGCGAAATTTGGCAACATTCCTTTTTGCATATAATAAGACACTTCGGAAAAAGATATTTGACGCAAAAATACATAGTGAGTAATATATTTATGTATATATTATGAAAAAAGTGATATTTATCTGGGTTAGACTGATTTTGTAAGCAACTCTAAAATCTCTCTTAACTAATTATTTTTTTTTTACATACATATTTCAACAATAAAATAAGTTTTGATGTTTTGCTTAAAGTCTTTTTTTGAAGTGTTCTTATTGTTAAATGTCTTTTTGTGAAGTGTTTTGTTATAAGTTTGTTGTCTCAAATAACTTTAGGTGAAATGTCTGTTTGAGAAATTGATTTAGGCAAAGTGTCATGTTGTGCATCACGTATTTGATTTACTTCCATTCATAACTATGAATCATACTTATAGACAACCTTAATGTGAGATTTAATGCAAAAACTGGACCTCTTTAAATGTAAAAGTTATATTTTTAAAACTTTATTTTTAAAATCATTAACAATCATGTTTGTTAAAATAAATGTCGGTTCATGATACATAACGTAAAAGTGCTAACGTAACAAACGGAACATAATCGACGGAGGGATATATAGAGGGTATATATTAGATGGAAGCATTCTAGGTAGCAGTTCTCACAACAAAAAAGTTCCTATAACCAATTTTAAACCACCTAGGGATTTCTACGGTATAGAAATGGGTACTTGCTGCCTTTCTTGAGTTATTTTGAATTGTTTGGCAGGAGGCAGTATTGATTTTAACTCAATCAAATAAGTGTCATTCCCTACAAGATATCTATAAAAAACCAGTTTTATGCTCTTTCTTTTCCTCCTCCTTACACCCAACATACCGCTTTGCAATTAGAGTGCTTTTCCTATTATATTGATAGTTTTAGGGAGAAGTGGTTTTAGTGTGTAAAAATCTTACACTATCGATGGAGGTTAGATTTTCTTTGTGTCTTCTAAAAATCTCCACCTCGAGCAGAAAAAACCAACTAATTTGGTAAAAAAATATTAAATTTTTAATTTTGTATTCCAAAAAATGGAACAATGAAAGGTAATAAGTTAAGGTTAATAAAATATTCATTCAAGTGAATTAAATTTAATATTTTAATATTGTTTATGAATTTTAGCCCTTTTATGAGGAAGGTTAAATAAAATTTCATAATACTCTTTTAACATATTAAGTTTCTTTGATTATTCCTTTTTCATATTTGATATAATCATAAATGAAACACATGAATAAATTTCTATGTGTAATTTTATTAAAAAAGTAATTTCATAATCATATAATGATAAAGATAAAAGAAAATTATTTTTCAATATAATAAAAAATTATATTTCTAAGCTAAAAAAAAACACCATTTAATATTTTTTAGAATAGTATTTTTACTAAAAAGTAACTAAATTCAAAAATGTTTAACGGTGCACAAATGGTTTTACTAAGTTATCAAAGTTATGATTAAACTATTGAAGAAAGAGATTAGCTTAGATAAACTTCCGCAAAGGGGTTACGAGTTATTAAGATAACGTCATCACATAACGGTACTTTATATCTGCAAATTGCTGAATAATATGCCATTAGGACCGATGCCGTCATCTAGGGGCTAAAAAAATGCATTGATTAAATTTTCTTAATATTTTGTAATATTTTACTTAAACCGTTAAATTCTTTATGTGCGAAAGTATACAGGAACTAAAGAGCATAACACTATCTTTAATATTACATCTCGTTTCATCTTAATCAATGCTACCGTTTCTGATTTATTGCAGTTAAAATTAGAAATTTTAGTATAAAACAAAAATCAAACTTTAAAAAAAGCCTAAACATATGAAATTTTAAAAGCACCCTATCTGTCATACAATTTTCAAATTTATCTCCTCATATTTGAGTACTGTTAATTTAGCACCAAAATATTTCTTTATCAGAAAGTTAATTAAATTTTATGAGATCAGTATATATTGTAATTGTATTCAAGCGGTTATGCCAGGGTTGACACAGTCAATTCTACACTTTTATTAATTTTTATATAGTTTTAAAATAACTTAATTAGAAATAAGATAAAATCGTTACTAAAATTATCCTAAAATAATTTCGGAAGCAATTAAAATAGAAAGAACGAAAAGAAGCGCCGGGAGTGGGTAAGTTAAAAAAACAAAAATTTTGCTTTAAATCTTAGTTTCTTAATTTAGTAATAACAATTTTTACTAAATATAAAAAATTTTAAATAAAGAAAAAATTACCTTTATATTTGTTTTTTAAGAAAATCAAATATAGGAAACCCAACATTTTTCTAGAATATTTTACATATTTAACATCTATTGACAAGGTTCTTTTTGTTCTCTTAAACAATTTTCGATAAAGTGAATGAAGTTATTCTATATTGAAATGCTTTGTTGTTTAAATATGTGTGTATAAAAAATTATTAGGAAGGATTTTAAAATTGGTAACAAAAGTATAGTTTCAATAACTTGTTTAGCAGGGGTTTGTCTCGACGAGATTTTGAAAAGCAGGATTTCAAAAAAGCGGAACGAAAAATGTCGCTCTCTCATACGGGACCCATTATTTTACTAATATATTTTGATTTTATTATATACTTAAATTAAATTTTAGAAATTTTTTTTATAAATTCGACGTTTTTCCCTTTTCAATTTCGTTTTTATTTTCTTTTCAAAACGGTAATAAAGCCGAATTTGAAAAAATTTGATATTTCGACTTTATTTCCGCATCGAATCCGCTTTATTGCTATGGGCATTATTTCTGGTCGGTCACCAACTTTTAGATCTAATTTTTTTCGGTCAAACCTCTGAAACTTTTTTTGATATTAAAACTTTTATGGCTGATGACAAAAACAGAATATCTCCATTAAAAAGACGATATTCTTAATTTTTATGTTTTGACAAATTGCCGCATACAAAATATGGGTAAAAAATATTTGGCGTAATGTAAAAGTTTTAAATAAAGTCTGTTAAATAACATTGATGTCAGCTCTTTGTTACTTTTAAAATAGTCCACTTGGAGCTGTTTTGCGAATAAAGAGTTCATTTAATTGAGTATAGAAAATTAAATAATAAGTGTTATTTGGTGGAGATTATTTTTAACTGGTTAGATAATAAATGTTGAATTGTATAAGGAATTGTTAGTGGTTAAGTTTTTAAAGACATATAAAAACTTTTTTGCGTTTGTTAAAGGACAAAGTAACACCAATAATAATAAAAATTGAGTTCAGAAGATGAAAGTTTGATTGTAACTTTTGGATGTATAATATCAAGTAAAGTTATTTCTGTTGTCAGACTTTCAAATAATTTTTTTTTTATTATTATCTATGATCATTTCAGTCTTCAAGTGTCTATGAAGTATTATTATCTATGATCATTTCAGTCTTCAACATTTACGATATACGTTTGTAATAGAGTACGTACGAGTACAGAGTACGTAGTTTAAATTTATATTAAAAATTACCATAATGTTAAAAGTGTAAACCACAGTTAACAGTTTTATTTTGGTAAGAAAAATCTGTTTTAATAAAGTAAACTAAATTTTGTAAAAAAATCTAAAGTCGCATCACAACATATTTCAGAGCTATAAATTTGTAGATTAAATGTAGAGTTAAAGATTTCTCTCCAAGAAGGTGTCTACATGTTTAACATATCGATAAAAGGATCGCTATATTGTAAAGCTCTCGTAGAGCTTCACATTTTAACTCTTCAAGATGTTTAAACGTTTCTACATGTGATTAAAAAGATTTTGTCCTCAAGTCTACCAGTGCAACGATTTTCTCTTCAAGTCTAGCAATGTTAATTATGTACGTTGTCTAAGGGCTGCAGATGCACACTTAGGCCAGTTTAGATCCATTGTAAGACTTTGTATCAGCATTTCTCTTAATTAAACCATTGGGAGCTTCTTACACAGCGATGTAAATTGAAGTTCACCTATGACAGATCGAAAAAATTATTTAAGAAAAATTTCTCTAGAAATTTTTTTCTTTTTCAGAGCAAGAGCTGGGCTTTCACATAACAGGTTAAAAATTGATTCCTCCATCTTGTCATCTGTAATGACTTTAGCACCTTCCCTCTTATGACTTTAGTAGAAGTCCTATAGTCTTCTGGCATGTCTGCGGGTCGATCAGTGTCGCGTTAAAACTTCTATTATATTACTGATATTGCGGCTATTTAACTAAAGAAACATAAATCAAAATTATTTATAACTTAAAAACCATCAGAAACTTAAGAAAAAATTAATTTCAAAAGTATTACCATACTTAGCCTTTCATCATTTAAAAGATAAGTAAAAAAACCAATAATGTTATGGTTTCTTTGAAACATATTTTAAAAGTAAACTGAGCAAAGAAGAAAAGAAAATATGATAGTTGATGTTTTGAATGTTATTTTGTGTAAAAAAAAAGAAAATAAATAAATAAAAAAATTGAAACACAAATTTTTTCAAAGAATGTGTGTTCTTTATTTTTTTTTTTAACTCTTTTTCTTTTTTTTTTTGTTAAAGTTTTCTTTGAATTATTTTTACTTTTTTTTTTAATTTTTTATTTCTGCTCGAAGATACATGGTATTTTTCCGAGTTGGCTTTAGATGCGTAGAATTTTAAATGAAAACTTTGCATTTTCTTTTATTCACTTTGTAAGTTTTCGTTTTTTTTTGCTCTGTTACAATGTGTTTTACTTCTAAGAATTTTCAATTTTTTTTTTTTTTTAACTTTTCTTCACATATTTAAAATGTTTAAAAAAAAAAAAATTTTTATTTTTAGTATTTTGCCCTTTTTTTTTTTCTAGGAAAAAAAAAGAAAAGTTTAACTATTTTCCTATATATTTTTTCTTTGCATAATTTTTATTTCTTTAAATTGATGTTTTTACAAAAAAAAAAAAAGAAACAAAATTGTTGGGGATTTTACGATAATAAGGCATTTTTTTAAGAATATTTTTTTTTTATTTCATTTTGTAGTTTGCCTACTCATTTTTATACATAAAATAAAGAAAATATTAGTTATGTAATAATAACACAAGGAAGTTTTTAAAACCAAGGGTTTTTTTGGAGACGTATGTATTTAGGATAATAATCAAATAAACACACTCTAGATTTCAATCCATATTTTGCAGTATTTCTTAATATTAATATTTGTTGAGAAATTTGTAAAAAAAGAGATATTTTAGTTGACATTTCAATTTTATGAAAACCCGTTAGCAATATATTATTTGAGCTTCAAAATGCCAGCTGTCTAAAATGTCTCTTTTTGACACCTATAATATATTTTTAATGAGGGGAAGTACAAACACTTTTTCCGTGGTCCCTATAAATTTCAAATTTCCGACTAAAAGTTTGTCGAAAATAAGGAGCAGCCAAAAATTTAAAAACATTCAGCAGAACTTTGTATAACTTAATATTAATAAGGCTTTCTTCAATTTTGAGAGACTGTAACTCCGTAACGCGTAGGACTACATAAAAAACTCGTTACCGAACTGTTATTTCTTTTAATGAAATCTATCTATAATTAAATAGCATTCTCAAACAGTGTATAGAAGTTTTGTAAACGTATGTACGAACAGACAGACGGAGGGATGAATAGAATTAGGCTGTTTTTGGTAATGAGCTAAAAACAATTCTCTAAAATTATTCCAATCAATTCATATTTACAATTTTAAATTTGATTGATAACAATATATTTCTTTTTATTACATTTTTATAATTTGGTTAAAATTGGATCGTTGCAAAACTTCTGGAATTTTTATAGAGAAATCTTTAAATAACATAAAAAAATTCGGTAAGTTTGAGGTGATTATTTTTAGAAGATCTGTACTTCCTGAAATAAAAAAATGTTCATATAGGTATTACAGATTGAGCATTATGTATTTGGATCAAAATAAGAAAGCAAAGGAAGGGGTGCTAAATTTATAGTTTTCAAATTAATAAAATTGAGATACTCTGTTATTAAGTCAGTTATTGTGATATTACCTCGAAAGTTTTTACCTACTTATTTCAATATTATCTTTTTTTATCAAGTCATTTATTTTAAAATATTTAAAATAGACAAGGTATATCGATAAAACGAATTATATACTCCAGGACTCGTTATAAGAAGTCGACTAAAAACAAATATAGAGATTGGATTCAAAATAATACCGTAATTTTTCGATCGGAATTTCAATATTTCTATAATCTTCATTCTTTTCATCTAATGAATGAAAATTGTAAACCCAATGAAAGTTCATCCAAACTTTCAATGCTACATAACTAATAATTTATTTCGAAAATTGAAAAATATCCACCAATTTTATACTACATTCAAAGAAATTTTCAGATTTATATAATTATTTCTGAGTTTTATATTTAATCTGTAGATTTCTCGTGGAAGCTTCATTGTTTCTGAATAAAGTAAATCAGTGATTTCCAAACTTCATGTTGCTGTGCCCCATTATTTTCAATAAAAAATTTTTGCGACCCTCTTATGTGAAAAAATAATAAAGGCGTATATTTAAAAAGGAAAAAAAATATTTATTTCTTCATCAAATGAAAATAAAAATGTAATTCACAAAATAAAGATTTATAAAATATAATATTTGTGTTTAATTCGAAGGATGAGCTTGTTTTTCGGCACAAAGCTTATCAAAATGTGATGTTATCGATGAAATTGCTACCCGAAGTTCTTTTTCCACAACTAAACGGGCTCGATATATTACTTTCATAGCAGCTAAGGCACATAATTGCAGCCTCACACAAATATGATGTTAGGAATATCAACAGGACTTGTAAAGCTTTGATTGTCAAAATATTATACTCTTCTTTGCGCTTCAACCAAAATTGAACTAGTATTTCAGTTTCAAATTTTTGTTTCAATGAAATATCACAAGACCATTCTATATCAATTATTCTTTTTCGAAAATTGTCAATTCAAAAGTATCATGTTTAAATGTTTATGCCTCCCTTTGGACTATAACACGCGTCCCCGGCACGCCTCACACTTTGGAAAAAGCTGAAGTAAACATTGATACAGTATCAACCACGTAATTAAAAATGACAATATCTCCTATTGAAATTTGATGATACATATAGAGTTTTTAAAAAAGGAAATTTGTAGAAACACCCTTTAAAGAATACAAAACAAAAAAAAATAGAGTCATCCATATTTATAATATCCGCCATTTTATTTAAAAATCATAAAATAAAACAAAAAATTTCTATGGTAATATTCTTTTGAAAAATTGATAATGTCTATATATGAAACGTTTAAAATTTTATAGAAATTCTTCTTTTGTATAAATTAAGTGTAATTTTAATTTGTATTTTCATATATAATATTATATAAGTGTTAGCGGTTGTGGATGAGGATTAAAAAGGATTAAGTCGATTTTAATAATATTGTTAGTAAAATGTAATTTTCTATTTTGTTTGGATTTTATTAAAATCTAAAGTTTTACAATATGTAGTTTTTTAATACCCGTACGATAAGTATCGGGTATAATAAAATTACTCCTCCATTTGTAACACCTCGAAATAACTGAGCTAGATATACCTTCACATCTTATCTGTTTTTAAAGAATGTATAAACATATAATTTGAATATATGTACAACCCATAGTTCTAGAAATTATAAAATTCACAGAAATTATTTTAAAATACTGAAATATTAAAAAAATAATATTGTAAGCAGAGTGACATGCTGTGAACATACTAAAGGTTCGTACGGGTATCTAAGAGTTGACAAAGGCAACTGTATTCTTTCTCGTTTTTTTTGTTTTTGCCAAAAATTAGTTTTATTCTGACAATAATTTGTTATGAACAAACAAAACAAACACAAACAAAAAAAACCATTAAAACAAATTAAAAATTAAAATAATTATCAAACTTTTGTAACTTTTTATTACAATTATAGTAAAAACAAAAAAAAAACAAATATTTTACATTTTAATTTAAAAAACACAATTCATGTTTTGTTAAATTTATATAATATAGAAAAAAGCTAAAAAGTAAAAAGAAAAATTAACAACTTTTGCATGTTACATTATAATCATAGTTAAATTTTAAAATTTTTATTTTTGTTTTTTTTTATTTTATTAATTTTGATTTTTATTTTTTCTTTAACGATGGTAACACATCCAATAAAAGAAAAAGAGTATAAAAAAAATGGCGAAAAGTATCTGCACACCTAATATTTTGAACCAGTCTGTAGTACCCAAGAAAAATTATTTTGATTTGTTTTATTTCGACAAAATTTCAAAATTAAGCAGATATTTAACTATCTAAAACTAAAATATATTACCGGAAGATAGGTAGACTATAGTTTAACATTTTTTATTTTTTTATATTCCATCACAAAATGATTTAGATCTAATATATTATGTATACTATATTTTACCACTATAGATGCATGTTACGGTTATTTAAGAATACGTGGTCCTTGAATTTGTTGAGTGGAGGCAACATTGTTCAGTTTAATAAAGATAATTCTTCTACCATTGAAATTGATTGTATTCTAGCATTCTACTCAGTTAGTAAGTTAAAAAAAAATTGTGGAATGATGTAAAAATTGATGTTGGAAACCCTGCAAACCCTGCGGAAATATTATACCCTGCAAACCACTGAAAGAAACTAGTGGAAACCTAACTTCTCAATGTGCCCATGATCAACTATCCTTAAAATGAAAAGAATTGTTTATTTGTTTTGATTAGATTCACCATGATTTTTCGTAGTTGGGATTAAAGCCATTGCAAATAATTCATTTTTTTAAAATTGTTTTCTGTATGTTATTTCTACAAGTACTTATGTCATGTCAACTAAAACTTATCATAGTCTAATCATTAAATAAAAGTAAAAAATAACAACATCACGACTTTATCCACCACGTTTCCACCACGTTTTTAAAGGTTCTTTATAAAATCTGGTGATTTAAATTTTTTCTAGACTTATACAAACAATTCAGAAATTAGATACGGTTTGTCTTTCAATGTTACTCGGGCTTTCACGTCTTTTTATACTATTGTAAGGAGAAATTGGGACTTATACTATATTAATATTTTCGTAGATTTTCGTGTCATGTACATTTAACATTTGTTCTCCCTATTTTGTTCAGCATAAAATGTAAAATCGATTAGTCTGTAACATTCTAAAATCAGATTGAAAACTTCATTAAGTTAATGGTCGTGTTTTAAATTTAAAATTCAAATTTAAATTTTTCTTTAAATTTTATTTAATTTTGATTTTAATTCAGAACTTATTGTTGATAAGATCACAAATTTTTGTGCAAAGGTTTAATATAACAGTCACATCCAATATAGTTTTATAATTTTGCACAATAGAAATTCAATAAAAATAATGAATTTCTCTGATGGTCGTGATTTGAGATGGAGGCTTTAAGAAGCTCTAACGGTACTTTGACAATTGTACGTTCATGTTCAAATAACGGTAAATACCTCAAAAATTATTAAAGCTATTTAAACCGTTATATTTCTAAAAGATAGGTTTATAAAAAATCTTTAAGACAATATACAGGTTACTTCTTAAGGATTACAAAAGACGATAGTAGAGGTTGCTTATTTTTTTTATTTTTTTTGTGAAAATTCCACGGTAACGGTACTTGTTTTGTGAACAAAATTTTTTTCTCTCTTTTTCCCTCTTTCTAACAAGCTTTTATTGGTTACTCAAGTAATTTTCGTTTTTGTATTATGGTAAAATTGGGACCCTTACAGAAATTCTTTATTTTTCTCCAATAGGACGTGAACGTGGCTGCTATACTAAATCTCTACCCAACATTTTTTTTTGTAAATCGCAATCTCAGAACTATTATGATGTGGAATATTTTTAATTATTATATTGTTACTATGTATATTTATTTTACAGGTAACTAATATTTTCAATGAAAAGTAAATAATTAACAAACACGGAAACCCATATTTGATGTAACCATCTTTTATTAAATTTTTTTTTTCTTTTTGCGACACAAAAATTATTCAATTTTCATTATTAAAAGTAAAGAAAACCGAATATATAAAGCAACAAATGAAATTAAAACAAAAAGAGAGAGAGAGAGATAAAAAAAAAACATTATAAGAAAAATATCAAATAAAATATAAAGCTAATACAAAGTAATATATTATTAATTTTAATGTCAGAAAAAGAATTAAATTAATTTAATATATAATATTATAATTTAAGAAAAGGTAAAAAAACGAAAAAAAAATTTAAAAATAAAAAATAATATATTAATATTTTTTTTCTTTTTTTTTTGTATCAGAAAAAAAAAAATAAAACAAAGTTTCCATCAATGTTATTTATGCATTAGCACAGAAAATTACAAAACTTTTTCATAACTCTACTTTATCATAATTTGTTTGTTATAATAATATAAAAAAAAAAACGGTTTTTTTGTTTTGTTTCTATCTCTTTTACATTTACATAAGTACATATACATATATGTATGTATATTGTATATGTATGTATTATGTAAGTTACATACAATTAAATTGTAATATAGTGACGATAAAGCCTAAAATTTCTGTATCCTCTCATGTATTATCTAAAAACTGCTGAATATTGGAAAGAAACTACAGCGCGTTTTGTCTCCTGAGTTTAGGAGGTCTTTTAATAAAGGAGGTAAGTTGTCCAGAATTCAATTGTCATAAAAATGAATCAAAAGCAAGTAAGTAGATACATATTAATTTAATTTTTTTATACAATTAAATTTAGCTGACGAAAATGTCAAGTTAGAAAAGAATTTAGCTTTTTTTTTTTAGCTTAATTTAGCCTAAATTTTTACTTCAGCATGTTATTAGCCAATTTAGAATAACTTTATTCTGTTTTTTTTTTAAATTTTTTTTTAAACAAAAATTTAAACACATTTTGTTTTAAAATTAATTCTCAAATCAAACTGTTATCTTCATCTTTGTTTTAGTATTAGACCGAATTATCAAAAAACGATCCAGAAAGAGAAATATTGAACGATGAAAAAAAAAATTAATGCTTAGATAGGAAAACTTAAATCTGTCAAAAAAGTTCTGCAAATTAATTTTGTAACTTATACAAAGAAAAAGAAATTAATTGACAGTTTTCGTTATCATTATAAAAGTTATACTGATGCTAACATACTTACAGAATTATGAAAATAAAATAATAGAAAAATGAAAATATTGAACGATAGAAAAAACCTTAACGCTTAGATAAAGGAAAATGTTAACTTAAGTCAGTCAAAATTTCTGTAATTATACAACTTCAGTTCAACGTCTAGATCAGCCGTTTAATATGAAAATAAAATGACATTTAAAAACCAACATAATTTTCTGGGTTTTATCTAGGTTTAAACATTTTAGTAATACCATTCGTTACAAGTGGCGCTTTCGTAGTTTTTTTTTTTTAAATTTTGTTAACAAATTGTTAAAATTTCCTTCATAGTGGTTTCACCTTGCTATAATATGTAAAATAGCAATCAATATCTTACCTTTATCTTAAAATAATTTGTATCATTTTAATTTAGATGATTGCTCTTATAATTTTTTGACAGTTTAGTATGTTACACTTGCACCATAGATTGTACTCTTTAGACAAAAATTAAAAAAAAAGAACATGTATTCAACTTTTTTATTACATATTTTATACAAATACATTAACATAACTTTTTTTTTTTTTTTTGGCTGTATTTTTATTAAAATTAATAAAATTTTACATATACAAATTTTTGTGATTTTTTTTATGTTTTTTATTTTACTTTTTTTTTTTTTTTTGTAATAACATAAATCTCAACATCATTTTTTGCTTTCCTTTGTAACATAAAAATAATATATAGTATCTATATAATTTCTATGCTCCAGAAAAACAAAAAAAAAAAAAATTGTTAAAAAACATATTGGCACAAAACATAAGATTCATCTATAGTCTTTATATGTCTCAAAATTAAAAAAAAAAAAATAAGAAAAAAAAACAATACGAGAAAAAAAAATTAGAAAAAGTAAAAAATAAAAGAAAAAATAATAATAAAAGGATACAACTATAAAATGAAAAATACCTACATGTGAAGAAAAATTCAAACAATACACATACCTACAATACTAATAAAAGAGGATAAAAAAAAAAAATTAAAAAAAAATAAAATTTTACGTATATTTAATTTAGAAAAATTCCAGGAAAAAAAACAGTGAATATTTTAAACGAATTCTCAGTTTATATAAACTTCGGTGCTATAATTGTTAATTTGATTAATTATACATGTAAGTAACTAAGTGCCAGCTGTAGATAAATTTTCTCAAAGATATGAAACAATTAGACATCACAAACTACAGGTAGTTTTCTATTACTACTTGCGCTGTGGTCAAACAAACCTGGCTTACATTGGATCTTAAACAATCATCTAAACTCTTATCCCTAAATCACATCGGTAATGTAATAAGGATTTTAAAGGGACATTGTTCGCTCGGCAGACATGCTAGAAGGCTAGCACTTACCTCATATGATTTTTGCAGAAGTTGCAAAGGTGAAGAGGAAGAGGAATATATATCCTTCACTATTCTATGAATGCCGGGCTCATATTCTAAAAAGGAAAAAGTTTCTGGGAAAATTCTTCTTAAATAATCTTTTCGATCCAATGGTTTAATTATAACGAATAGTAATCCAGGTTACCTAAACTGGCCAAAGTGTGTATATACAGCCCCTATACCCTTAAAGTATCACCTTAAAGTAAGTGAATAGGTAATTTATTCTCATGCAGGATATTTTATAAGGAATTGCTAAAATTCAATTTTTAATTGGAAAAGTAAGTTAAGACAGAAAAACTTAGATAAGTTTATATTAAGACTCAGTTCTGATCTGATTTGATCTGAATTAAGAAATTAACTAAGATCTCCAGAGATAGATAAAAGTTAACTAAGGTCTTCAAATTATTTTAATGGTTAGATATGATACCATTTTTAAATTCTTAAATACCTCTTCACATTTACTCTTCATTTCTTATATCTCTTTATTACTTTTGACCACAATAATAAAAGGTTTTATAGTGTTGATATACAAGGAATATTGTAGATTCCAGGAGAAGTTTTTTTTTAAGATATGAGGATTCGAACACAGACTACCTCGGTGTTTACAGTAAAACAATAACAAAAAATTTGAATTTATGTGAGCTGGTAGAAAACTACTTATATGGTGTGTAGCAAAACGAATAAGCTATAAAAAGAAATCAAAAATTGCAAAATACTTTGATTACAAATCCATTATAAACTGCTTGAATTGGTTACCAATATGACCAGTTATTTGTTTTAGTATCTTTCACTGTCAATTTATTCTCAATGTTATCATTCAAAAAAAATATCAACATAAGGTAGACGTATATAATTTAAAAATTTATAATTTCTTTTCATGCAGCTTTTTATTAAAACTATTTTTTATCTCCTTTTCACTTCTATAAAAATCATTGGGTATACACTAAAGCAATTATTATTTAAATTTGACTTAGATTTAATTTCTGGAATCATTACTGAAATCACTCAGCTGTTAATTACTCGGCTGTAGTCTTATTGTATAAGACTATAAAACATAAATATTTTTATTTGTGCGACATCTATGATCTTATAAAATTAAAATTTAACGGTTAAATAAATACTAACTAACCACTAAATTATTATTTGTATAAGAAAAACTATACATTAAGTCTTCTTTGAACATATAAACGATATCGTAAAGAACGGAATAAGCGGTTTGGTACAAAAAAAGCAAGAATCTATAAAAAAAAAAAAAGAATTTTTGGACTGATAACTTGAAGTACTCAATTAATTGCTATGCAGATTTTATGTATACTACACCTTCCGATATTGTTATGGACCGTTACGATACGGATATGCTTCCGAATGGTCTTAATATAATTCTTGGAATTTATCACCTAACCTAAACATAACGGGTTACCATAACCCAAAAAAAAGTTTATATGGATGATAAAAAACAACCAATCAGGACGGACAACTCGTAAGTTAATTTAATTAAACTTAAAAATATTATTAAACTGTTTTTTTCTAAAGCAAAAATTATATAAAAAGAAAAAAAACAATTACAGAAAACTTCGCGAAAAAAAAACTAATAAAAACAAGATAAAAAGTAGAAAAACGAAAGAAAGAAAGAAAAAGAAATACATAAAATGAACAGAAAAGAACAGAGAAATAAAAAAAAGGGGTAAAAAAAAATAAGTGAAATAGGTGGAAAAAAAGTAATGGGGTATTTGAAATTATGTTTTAATTGAATTTGAAAATTTCTTTTCTTTTCCCCTTTAGTTTAGAATTTCCATTTTTTTTTTTGTTTTCCTTTTTTTGTTTTATTTTTTTTTCTTCTTTTACTTTTAAATGATTTTAAAAGTTTAGAGTTAAATTCATATAGAAAAAAAATGATAATTTTTTTTTTTAAATAATATAATCATATTATAATAAGAAATGAATATAATATACATTTATGTGTACATATATATGTTATGTACATAATATAATAAGTACCTATGTAGTATATAAAGATTGTTATTTTATGAATTTGAATTTTTTTTTTTTTAATTTAAAATCAAAGTCAAAGGAATGAAAAAGTGAAGAATTTCGAAATGAATTGACGAGATGAAATGAAACAAATGAAACAAGTAAAGAAAAAGAGAAACATTTCAAATTTTTTCCATTAAAACAAATAAAGTGAAGATAAACTTTAACTAAAAGAAATAAACATTATAATTTACTTAAAATATTCTTTTTGTAAGCTTTAGTCAAAAAAAAAAAAAAAACAAAAAATTTCTATACACTTTCATAAACAAATTCTAAAAACAACATGAAACACACTTCTCATTTTCAAGATATTTAAATATAAATGAAATAAAAACTAAGAGCTGCAATTATAAACGCATTTCAAATTAAAAAATTAAATAAATAAATAAAATGTAAATTTGTACTAGTAGTAATAGTAGTAGTATTATGTTATTGCAATAGGTCAGGTGTAAAACTTTATTAGTTTTGAAGAAAATTTATATTTTGATACAATATATAAAAATTTCAGATTTCACTAATAGTCTTGAAAATGAAAATATCAAAACTGGAAACATGTGCAAATATAGAGGCATAAAAGATTGCGAAATTAATTTGAATCTTACATTGCCCTCCTTTAGTTTTTAGTCTCAGCAGGTGGTGACTAGCACTTGTAACTTGCAATACAGCCATAGTCTTGTGGTCTGATCTAAGTTTAAAAAGACTCAAATGTATAGTTTCTTTCTCTAGACCTGAAATAAAAAATAATTTGTTGGTGTTATTACGGGCCATTGTCTTATCGGTAGACATGCCAGGAGATTTGGTATGCATGTGAATTTTATCAATAGATTTAGCAGAGGAATTGATGGGATTGAGAACGTGGAGCACTTTCTCTACAACCTACAACCTGTCCTAGTATATAAAGGAAAAGGCAAAAATATCGCTGTAGTTTTTTTTTTTTTCCAAGATTTAAATGAGCTCTCATATGTAGGTCTGAGAAGATTTCAAATCTTCTTCCATTAGAGTGGTAGTTGTCTGGTCGAATAGATTTCGAACGTTTTGAAGATACACTAAGGATGTAGGGTCTAGTGATAACGAACGCGTTACCTCAAGCTTCAATAATAAAATAAAAAAAAAATTGTCTTGTAAAGTATTAATAATTTATAGATGTAATTAATATTTTTTGAATTTTAACAACGCCGGACTTCACAAAAAAAACTAATCGAAGAACTGAAAAAATTTATTAAGAAAGAAAAAGATTTTCTTAACAAGATTTAGTTGTTGATGACAGTAGAAAAACAGAAAAAAATTAAAAACAAAAACGTTTTCAAATTATTTCAATTTGAAAGTTTTAATTTTAAAATAAAGTTGTACAAAATATGAGTTTGCTCCTTTTGGCAATACATATACAGAGGGTGTTGTGATATAAGAGGAATATTTCTCAAGTTTCATGAGAAGTTATTAAGCAAAGATAAATAAAAATTTATGTAAGCTCAGTTTATAACGAAAGGAAAGTTTCAAAAGACTTCCAAATATATGAAATATACCGTTATTCCAAGAATATAAACAGTAAAATATACAAAACTTTAATTTTTCCTCTCGTTTTTTTTGTACTGACCTTATGATGGCAGATCATGTTAATTTTTATCTTTTAATGTTAAAAGACCTAGAAGAAACTTATGAATTATTGTAAAGAAATTGAAACAAAATAACGGTTAATTAAAATAATTAAAACTTGTTATGATCAGTAAAATTTTTAAACAACAATTAAATAAACATTTTTGTTTTTTCAAAGTCTAAAATTCTTTTTAAAATAATTAAACGAAAATTTATATTTTTGAAACACTTACAACTTATAGAAGTTTTTTTCCCGATCTTCTGTTAGGAAAAAAATCCATAAATACAAAAACATATAAACAAAAGTTATAAAATCTTTTAGATTTATTTGTAATTAGAGAAATAATTTTAGTTAGATTTTTTTTTTTTTCTTTCTTTCTTTTTCTATAGTTATAATTTTTTTACACCCCTTTTTAAATCCTCAAACTTTACCTCTTTTTTAAAATACATACTTTTATATTATTTTTGTTTAAATTCATCTGTTGAAATGTATGTACCTATTTGTTTGTTTATTGTTTGTATTTTTTTTTTTTTGTTTTATTCTAAATATTATATAAATGTTTGTTTCATTGTAGATATTAATACATTTTGTATGCCTACAGGTGAGGTTTATTCATAATTTTATGAATTTGATTTTTCTTTTAACATTTTTTATTTTTATTTTTTATTTTCATTTTTTTTTTGAAATTATAGGTAGGCAGGCATATTTTTATTTGATTTAATTACTCTCATTATGTTTCAATTAAAACTAAGGAGGGTACATAGTATGTACCTACGTATGTTCGAATCCTAAAAAAAATATAAAAAAAAAAATTATATAGAAAAATTAAAAAAACAAAAAAAAAGTACTATTGAGATGCTTATTTTTTTTGTTCCACTATAATTTTTTTCTCTTTGATTTCATAAAGGAAGTGGTTATGGTATAAAGGACTTAAAATACCTCAAAATGTTATTAGTTTTGATTTTAAAGTACAGTAGTAATATGATTGTATAAAAAGTAGAGATTTTTAGCAAAGCGCCAAATAAGTACTTTAGAATCATTGAAATGTAGATGAAAGAAAACTAATATTCAAAGCGCACCTTTGAAATATAGTATACATATATATATATATATATATTTTGTTTTTAATAAAATAGAAATTAAAAATGAAATAGAAAGAGATAGAGAGGTGGAGGAAGAGGAAAAGGGAGAGAGAGAATAGAAAGAAAACGAGAGAAAGAAAATTTATAATGTTGTATTTACAAAGTAAGTGCATTTTTAATATGAATATACACTATTGAACATAAACAGGGAAACCGACAAAAAAAAAAAAATTATAGTAATGTAATATGTTTTTGTTTCATTTTTATGGTGCTTTCAGAATTCATTTTAGTTGTGTTTAGTTTTGAAGATTTTAAATTTATGTCAACGTAGACTTGAAAATTAAAAATTATTGAGTAAGACATCTTAGGTGATTTTGTTGCAGAAAAATTGGCGCCAAAAGATATGTCACTCATTGAAATGAACCTTAGCTCACTTTTAATGTAATTCGGTCTTAGTGCATTCTGTAAAATTTTGTAAGAATTAATCATCTAAGCTTTGCAATTAATTATAGCACTGCATATAGCTGAACAGCCCCTCAATAATATTGGTTACCAATTGTTTTACATAAAATTAGGAGCCTAAACCATTTGTATTGGGTATAGCTTTTAAAAAGTTATAATTTATTTTCATATTAAATGTTGATATAACATTGGTCTCCTATTCTTTATAGTACACCATTTTAAAAATCTATAGTACAGTCGTTTAAACAGGATATATGTTTTTCTTATTAATGCAACAACAGTATTATTTTTCTAAATTATACTATTCATGCACAGGATATAACGATATTTATTCAATTGTTAAGGTTTTGGAAAGATATCGGTAAAACTCTGACATAGAGTCAGTAAAATTTCTTGATGATTTTTGAAGATTATCGGGTCTCCTATAATCGAAGAAATAAAAAAAATCAGAAACGTTTCTTTTTGTTATATTTGTATATTTTATCCTGCATTCTTTGGACATATTTATATGAAAGGAATTTCATATCTAATGGATATATATTGGTGACAGCCGTATCTATATAAACAAAAGCTGGCCATCACCTAGATTGTTTCTGCTTAATAGTGTCAATCAAATGAAACGTGATATTTGGATATATAAAACGTTTACTAAAATGGGTTTAGGAAGAAATATATTACCTCTTACATCAATGTGTATATAAATATATTCTTTTCCATTTCCAACTTCAATGAAAATTGGAACCTACATCCAAAAATGTTTGATATTCCAATGCTTAAATCATTTCATCAATTAAAAGTTATATTTCATGTTTAAATATTTAAATGTGATTAAATTAGTTCTGTTAGTTCTGATCGCACCTTCAGACAAAAATAATAAATTTCTATATATAGTAACATTCTTGTAAAATCGAAGAGAATGCCAGAAAAGGGGAATAAAGTTATAAGTTTATAGTGTTATGAAAAAAAGGTTATATAGAGGGGGAAAAAAAAAACTGTCAAGAGGTAAAATAGAAAGACTGAATAAAAAAGAAACATAAGTTATGTTATAGAAAATTATAAAAAAAAAAAATGTACTTATTACTAAGAGCTCAAAAGAAGCAACAAAAAAAACTAAAATAGAAAAGAGTAGAAAAGAAAATAATGTAAAAAGAGTAGGTATAAATAAAGTGTATACTTGTTAGAAGTCGGCTGTTTTGGTACCTATCAAAATAAATTTTTGATTGATCTTCAATTGAAGGATTTTTGTAAATTATTTCTTCTTTTAAATTTTGTTTGTTTGTTTGTTTGTTTGTTTTTCTTTTAGAGTGATTGTTTGAAGTGTTGTACAAAAAGTTTATATTCGAATAAAATGAAAAAAAAAAAAAACAAAAACAAACCAAACCAAAATTCTTTTACCATATAAATTTTTTTTTTTGTTTTTCTTTTTAAATGAGTAGTACTAAAAAATAACTTGTTAAGAGTTTGTTTTGTCACTCATTAAAAAAAAATAAAAACAAACAAAACTCATTATAAAGTATGTATGTATAAAGGTGGCAATGAAATTTTAAAGTGTTTTTAAATTCACCATTAAGGAATAATTAAAATTAATAAAGTTTATAGTATATAAATAAGAATGACTTATTCGAATTGGTTTTCAAATTATACATTTTAAGGTCAAGGAGTGTATAAATGATTTGATTCAATATGAATCACATTGAAAGTTCTTTAAGAATCCTTTTTATGCAAAATTATGACCATTAAAAATCTTATTAGGTTAATATTTAGTTTTTTAATTTAATTAGTTCATTACTATAATGCGGGAAAAATTGAAATTAAATACAATTATTGTTGGTATCACAGGTTAGCCAGTCCCAAAATAAGGACTTGAACTTGATATTATACTTTTTAAGGAAGAATTTACAAGTTTTAGGTATTTTATATGTTACTGAAAAATATTTTAATTTAAAGATCAGGTGTGTCGGTCATAGTCTATTGTTATTTTATTTGGTTTATAATAATCAGTAATCAGTAAAGTTTATAATCAGTAAAGAAATGTTATCTTTCTATACTTCTGATAAGTAGAGGAATAAACACTGGAATAAAAAGACTACATTTTTATATTTGAAAAAAATAGCAAAAGTTTTGTATTTGATTCGGTAGAAATGAGGGATAAATGATATTTTGTAACAAAAAATAAAAATCCAAAAGTACAATATTATTTTTTCTTAATTGATGTGGCACCAAGAACAAGGCCTTGATAGCGTTAGATTCTTCTCAATCACTTAAGTGAAGTGACTAAATTCACTTCACCTTTTAGCTAAATATAATTGGATGAAACTCGTAACTGCTAACGTAATATATTATTATAACGCAGTATAGTTATGGAAACTAGTTAGTAGGGATAGGAAGGGATAGCCGAAGAATCCGAAAACATTGAATTAGGTTACATTAATTAACAAAACATTGGGTTAACATTGGGTTATAAAACATTGGTTGGGTTGATTTGAAGTGTCAAATCATTTAAGTTTTATGTTAAGATCATATCTTCTAAAAGGATCTAGAGATAAAATAAAAAAAAATAAATATCAATTATACAAGATTGAATTATCGTAATTTACACGAGTTAAGGGATTAAGGGAATCTTTATTAAAAACCATTTTTGGTTTTAAAAAGTTTATAGAGTATTTTCCTTTCGTATGTTTCCCATAGCTTATAAGTTACGGAACCTGAATAGAAAATTAAATTTATTTGGTAACTAAAAATAAATTAACTAAAAAATAAAACACGAGTTGCGGGTGGCGGTAGTCTAAAACAGCAAATCAAAAACTTATTGACCATTTCAAATATAAAAGTTTGACCTTCATAAGAGCAGAAAAAATATATTCGGCACTACTTATTATGATTGTCCTGAGTGAACGAATTATAGGTACATAATATTAAAAAATGAATAAAATTAAAAATTTTTTTTTTTATTTCTTTTTAATTTATTTTTTTTCATATTTTATTTATTTTCTCACCTCACTAAATTCACCTTTATTATCATATTGCTCTTCATATTGTAAAAGAACATTTAAACTGTTATATGTATATATGTATTTATAAATTAACTCATCAATTAAATATATACAACATACATACAAACTATCCTACAACATTGAACATACGGTCCTCTTAAAATATCTATAGATATTATGTTCTATATATTATTATAAATCTATAATTCACCCTAATTAATTAAACTTATTAAGAATAATATTTATTTTCTAAAAAAAAAACAAAAAAAGGGAAAAATAAAAATACATAAAAAGAAAAATTAACAAATAAAAATTACAATTTATTATTATTAAATAGTAGAAAAAGAAAAAAAAAAAAAAATTCATAATAAAAATGCATCAGTAACATCATAGTTAATAGTTTACTTTTGTAACATAAAACATTTGCTTATTGCAAAAAATTAACATGCAATTTAACACATGTTTGTTTCACTTTTAATTCAAAAATTCAAATGCAAACGTAAAAAATAAATAAAAAAAAATAAGAAAAATTATAATTTATTTAAATTGAATTGAAATTAAATAAAATTGAAAAAAAAAAAAAAAAAATCAATTTTCCTGATAATTTTTAAAATTTACAGCTAGAAAATACCCTGGATATCAAATAGATGATATAGAAATCAAAACAACAAATAAAATGAAACAAAGCAAAAAAAAAAATTTTTTTTTTTTTTTTTTCTCTTGTAATCAATGAATAATGTTACAGTTAAAATATTAATAACTAACGTTACTAATAATAACATTACACAAATATTAACATTAATAAATTTTTTTTTTTTTTATGTTTATATAATTTTTATAAATAGGTGCAAATACAGTGACGCTCCGCATATAAATATATTATTTTAAAATAATGTTAGGATTGTAAGATTTTAAAATCTAGTAAGAAAATTTTTTTTTTTGTTTTTTGAAATTTAACTGATTTTATAAGTTATAGGACTCTAAAGTTAACGAACACTCGTCTAAATTTTCTTAACATATCCCTCACTTCAAAACGTCGAAATTATATTATTATAATAGGGATTCTTAGATAATAAGACCATCTGTCAAAGAGATTAAAAAATAGTTTTTTTTTAAAATTTAATTGATGTTATTGCAAATATATGTATGTATGTATGTACTATGAACAGGGTAGGATTAGCGTTTTATAAATAATTTGTAAAATAGGATTTCTATTTCTAAATCAAGAAAAAGTTTTCATATTGTTACTTCAGTTCATATTTTTGTCTAAAGCAGTTTAAAAGAAACCCAAAAAAAAAAAAAAAGTAACAGTTACGTCATAAAAAATTAAACAACTCTGGACTTTTTAAATCTAAAAATGGCTTATATTTCTGATAGTTAAATTGAAAAATCAAAATAAATTTCATTTTAAAGTAAAGTATTCAAGTTATGCGACATATTACCATATTAAATTATTGAAATTATTGAAATTTCCAATTAAAAATATGAGTTAACGATGGAAAAATGTTTCTGAAAAATGAAAAATAAAAAAAATAAAAGTTTTTTCATATTTTTAGAGTTGTTCTTTCCCAACTATATTTGGTTTTTTTTGTTGTTAATTCAATTCGGCACAATTGGTTACAATAATTTTTATATTAATTAAATAAATCCCCAAAAAAAAAAATCTTCACTAAAATAAAAACTCGCAAAAACAAAATGCCCAAAGACAAGAACCTCAAAGCCACAATCCCCAAAAATAAAATCTCTAAAATAAATAATGTTTTTTTATGCATTTAAAAATTGTTGTATTAAGTATCAACAAATTGTCCTATTAGTTGATACGTCCCAAAAAAACGTAAATACATACACTGATATTGACTCAAAACATAGTTCAAGTTCATAATATATTAAAAATATGTTAACAAAATAAAATAATGTAATTAAATGCATAAAAAATATTAATGTTTTTGGTGGTTTTATTTTTAGGGATTCTGGCTTTGGGGATTTTGTTTTTAGAACTTTTGTCTTTGAAGATTATGTTTTTGGGAATTTTGATTTGGAGATTTACTAATTCCTTATTTTTATTGCAGTTTCATACCTACTTTCTTAATTATTTATCTTAAAATTAAGACCTTTAACTAATTATTATAATGATCACCTTTACTATATATTTTTTTTTTTATTCTAAAACCACAAACTAAGAATATGATCCTTTGTGCTTGAAGTAGTTGTGATTATATGGGATGGGATAGGGATGGAACAAATGAGAATAATGGGGAGTTAAAGGTTAAATTTGAGAAGAGTCTGTTGATATACTTCTTAAATTTGGCCAAATTGTTAATATCAAAACCGCCAACTTTTAAGAATACGGTGGATGGTAATAAATTTCACATTTTTGCAGTTCTAACAACAAATGAATTGCTATAACCAGTATAGTAAAAGTTAGGTAATTCCACATAGTATAGGAACACGCATTTGCTGCCCCTCTTGTGTGGTGCGTTGGAATTGTTTAAGAGGAGGCATCAGTGAGCCCAAATATGTGAGTTATATTCCATCTTAGGTCGTATATATGCTTTATAGATTTTGGACAGGTCCCTTGAAGAGAAATACGATTTACACCTAAAGAGAAAACCCAATCATTTGGAATTCCACATCATTTTTTGATTTAGTTGCATGCCCAAACTATTAATTTTTTTTTGGTATTTTATACACATAAATAGTCACTGTATGGTAAATTACTATCAATATTTTTTGGTTTCTAATTATAAGAGTGTCACTGTATGAAATTTTCTAGAAATGTAAATAAAATTCAATAGAAAAAAAAAATTATAAAAATAAAAAAAAATGGTGTAATATAGTTTAAAGCTAACTGTTTAAAAATTGTCTATTAAAATGATCATTTACAGTTATACGTATACATCTCATAATTCATAATATTACATGAATTCTCTTTTTTGTTGTATAGTATTTTTTTTTTGTTTTGTTTTTTTTTTATTTCTATAATCTCTATTACTGATGTAACATGAAAGTTTTTAATTACATTTTTATTATAGCTGCTAATGAGAGTAAATAAAACGTACAAATTACAATACTTGTCAATATAAATAGATTCTTTCTTTTACTGTTAAAGAAACATACATATGTATGTACATACATACAATGTAAATATAGGTACGTATTTTAGTTTATATAAGTACATGTAAATATTATGTTATGGTAATTTAAATAACAGTAAATTGTATAATTTTGCATTTTATATATAATTTAAACTAAGAATATTTAGAATAAAGTAAAATGAACATTAATACTATCAGATACATATAGGTATAAATTGGTAATTAAATTCCGTTATTTTTGATGATAAGATTGATTTTTGATGAAATATATGTAGGAACATACATATGTATGTGTATACATATAACTAATTTTGTTTACACAATTACTAGGTATTTGTATTTTGTTTTTTTTTTTTTGGTATCCTGTTAGTTAACTATTATTTTGTTGAAACCTTGTATTTAAGATTTGATTAAATATTTTCTTTATTTAAAATAGTTTTTTTAAATGTTAGATTTAGGACCGAATGCATAAAACTGAGCTTGAAGTCAAATATCACATTTTCAAACAAAATCTACACCTGAACTTATAGTAGTTTTTGTTTGAAAATGTGAAATTTGAGTTATGGCTCAGTTTTATGCATTCGACCATAATCAGTAGTCAATAAAGTAACTATAGTCAGAAGTCTTATTGTTTAAGCTTAGGTTAATTGTACTTATAAGTTTCTTGTTAAAATTTGTTTATTTGAGTTTTGCATAATCTATGTACCTAGGTACCTATAATGAAAATAATTATTATACCAAAAAAGTTATTTCAGAAAAATATTTACCTACTTTTTAAAATTAAAAGTAACCTAACAACATATATACATACATATCTATGCATGTATAAAGTACATACTTATGTTAAGTTTGCCACTTTAATTGTTTGTCTGTTGGTTCGTTGAGAATTTCTTTCCTAATTAAATGGTTCTTGAACAAGGGTCCAATTTAATGTTTTGTCTCTTCTAAGCAAATTTGGTCTTTTCGTTTTTTCTAAGCAAATTAATCAATTAAATTCAAACTTTACAGAAGCTAATATACTTCTTGCTAAAATTGCTTCTTTTTTTATTTTAGACATATCAGGGGCGGATTTACTATATAGGCAGATCTACCATACAGAAGTAGGGCGCACCAAAAATGTATTTATGTACTTCCTAATTTTTTTAAAGCGTAAACAAAATTTTTGTTTTTTCCCGGATATTGGAACAACATTGTTGGGTAAATTTAGTTGGAAAATGAAAAAACCTTTGATTTTTTTTGTTCGATTTTATAGATTTGTTTTAAATTAAATTTTGGTTTTTCAAAGGGTTATTTATTGCAGCTAAAAATGTCCTTAATTTTTCTTTTTCATGATGTTGTTATTTTACTTTGTATAATTATTTTATAAAAATATGATAGAACTGAAAAGATTTTATATTTTAACAATTAAAAATTTAGTATAAACCTTGAAATGCTTAAAACACGATGTTAAATTTTTTTTTTAATTATAGGCACTTTATAAAAATTTACCAAGGTGTTATGTGTAAAGTTTCTTGAACCGCCTCTGAGATCTATTAACAACTATTAATAAGGGTGCGACGATTTAAAAAATGAATAAGGGTGATAAAGGTTTAGGTCTCAAAATAGGAAAAAATAAATCAGTTTTTATAAAATGTACATTTCGAATATAGTTTAAGTTAGCAAATAAATTATAAAATATATATGTACATAGATACATTATGTATGTAGTTATATTGTAATTTAATAAAAATAGTGTATAAATTTTTAATAGTTGTTAAATAATTTAAATCGAACATTGAATTTTATAAAAAAAAAAAATGTGTTTTACTGTTAACCTAAATTTTTTTTAAGAATATGTTTTTATGTGCTCATTCCTAGGCGAATGTTTTTAAGTGTTCATATAATAAGGTGTGCTTTTAAAAGTCTAAAAATTTAAATGGAATAATAATAAATTCTTATGGATAATTACATTACTTTGGATTTATGAAATTAAAATTAAATTAAAATTGATGTTATTAGAATCAATTATATTTTTTTATATATTATATGCGAAAAGTCCCGGTTCTCTAGGGACAGCAACTTTTTATAGGGCGATATGCGATTAGTCCTCTAGGAACTTATGATTCAACAAAATAGTCAAAACTCCCTGGAAGATTATAACTCCAACGAATGAGCAAAAAGTGTCTCCGGGACTTTTGGCATATCGCCATTTTATAGTAGTATTAAAGTCTCTGAATAAAAGGACTACAAGTATTTAAAAAGAAATTTTCAATATTCGAAGTGAATCGAAAATGATAAAAATTTTGAAGATAGCTTATGAATATGTTATAAATATTTATTTCACAAAATAATTTTCTGCCCATTCTTACAATAAAATTTTAGAACCGTAGAGAAAAAAAACCATTGCTGTGCTGCAATAGCTGACATTTGTTAATAAGTAGATTTTGAATTTCAGCAGAATACACATCTTCAGATTCTGAAAGACAAAATTTATGTATAAGTTCTAGTATGAGATTCTTAGTGTTTATTTTCATTTTCTTAGTGTTTTGGTAGTATGCAGTGAACTTCTAGAATTGTTTTTAAAAATATTTGCAATAAGCAAGTTTTTACATATCGTCGAATGTAAAATGAAACTTTAGATGTCCTATGAAAAAAAACGAAACATTAACGATTGTGACAGGTGCATCTTTAATAATGTCATAACCAGGTTACCAAATACATTATATTTTAATAATCCTAAAAATTTTTAAAAATTTCAAAACTTTAATATTATATTTATCCAAAACTTTCTTCTTGATATTTATCAAAAACTTCATTTGAAGAATCCAGAGAAGAATCGACGAAAGAATGATAAAATTGAAAGGCACTCTATTCTAGAACAATATATCCTATACCCAAGCTAATTAAACGAGGTGTTAAAATTTAATCAAAGGAGAAAAATCCTATAATTGTATATGATTGTAACGCTTATTTTGATTAGGAAAAAAAAAACCCAAAAATATTTTGAAGGCATGAAAATAAGAAAGAGTCGTCATAAATTTTTATTTTAACAATAAATCAAAAAGGTTTTAGATTCTCTGTAAAACATCCGGAGTATTAACACTTAGTCATGGTACTTTATGTGCAGCCTGGCAAAATATAAATTAGATCATATAGTTCTCTCTAACTACCATAGAGGTACACAAGAATCTGTACTAAAAAAAAAAATTGAGTTTGAGGGAAACTAAAAGTAACATATTCAAATTCTAATTTTATGACGGAGGATCGTATCAAATTTGTATGAAATAACAAACGTTCTGAACAATTCTATATGTTTGACTAATGTTTAATGCGGACACTATTTTCCTTTTACATTATTGCTATTACATCACACTAAGAATGTCATACTAGAATTTGAGTAAATGTCATACTAGAACTTGAATGAATGAATGTCATACTAGAACTTATAAGTACATAAATATGACAACTTGAATAAAATTTTTAATATTTTGTGTAATTAAAAAATTTTTAAACAAATGGTTATCAATCTAAATCTACATTATATGCAATAATATTTTGATCAGAAATTCTTACAAAATACAAATTTTTTTATTTTGCAGTTGATAAATTTTTAGCAGTTGTTTTAATATCTTATGAAATGATAAAATGTTTTTTTTTTTTTTTATTACATTTAATTTATAAGTATGTACTTTTATTCTTATCATATACTGATTCATTTGAAAAACTGATATGCAATTATTTCGGTTTAAAATGACATCATAAAAATAAAATTAAATATTTTGGATTTTATTTTTTTTTGTTTTTTAAATTGATATCAAACAGAATAGATTTCGTAATTATTATTATTATTATGGTTTTTTTTTTAAAAAAAAAGATCTGATAGCTATAAAAATTTGTTTTTTTTTTTTTTTTAAACTTTAAATTAACATTAAGGAGAATTACAAAATAAATCTGTCATTTTTAGTCATGCCTTTTTGTGTAAATAAATTTAATCAAAAAAAAAATTTGATTTCTTTTGAAATACCTAATTAAAGATATAAAATTTTAAAATATGCATTAGGTTGCATTAGATCTCTGCTATTTTAGTTCCCGAATTGTGAAAAACAATATTTGATTTTTTTTTTTTTTATTGTTTTATTAAAATAACTGAATTATGGTTGAGGAAATTAGGTAAAGCAAGGAAAAGATTTGTAATAAGACAAGTGTAAAATAGGATTTTTAAAAATATTACTTAATTTTAAAATAAATATCATTAAATAATATTCCTAAAAGTATATTGGATTGAGAAATAGAATGGAACAATTTTTTTCTATCTATCACTATTATTTGATTATCCACTTAAATTGGATCTAGGTTAGACGTTGCTTCGACTAAAATTGCTCTCCATGGTAATTACGGTTGACCTATACGTATGTATCTAATATCCAGTAAGTTTTTTCTTTTTTTTTTATGATGATAGGTGGAAATCATCGACAGACGCTGAAGAGAATCGATACGACCACGATTCCTACATCAACGTATGGGACTTTAAACCATTAAACATCACTTTCCTTTTAAGTTAAATAATAGATTATGGGACCTTTAGTACTATCGTACTGTTTGGACAAGAGAATATTCTGGTATGGAGTAAAAATAAATTTAAGGTTTACAGGAATGTGATGAACGAAAGTGTTGAATACCTGGTCAGTATTTTGTTTTTGTTTTTTGCAATAAAGTAGTCTGAGTTCTTACAGTTTATCCAATTAATTGCTATTTTCTTTCTCGGACTTTGTCATCCACCATTTTCATTTTTCACCATTCCACCATTCACCATTTCATTTTTTGTTATAGTTGTTTGTTTACACTTTTTTTAAGATTAAGATATTCATTTATAAACGCCTGTAAAATGTTTACGGATAGCGACAGTAATTTTTTACATTGCATTGTTGTACAAAAAAATTTACTTAAAGCTTATTTTGAATACTCCTCTTTTAGTTTGTAAGATTTTTGTATTGGATGGGTTTGTTTTCTACTTGATGTTTCTATGTTGTTCAATTTTTGTTTCTATTTTGTGGATTGCCTGCTGAGACAACGCTGCTACAACATAATTACTTTTGCACAACACTTAAGAAAATATTAAAAGAAATCCTTAATTATTGAAAATAACAAGGAAATAACATTTAGAGAATAAATTTAAGTAAAAGATTTACACGTTACCAGCAAATAGGAGCAATAGCAGTGTCTTTGTATATTTATTTTTCGTCGTCCTTGCCTGATTTTAAGAAAAGGTATTATGAACATGGTGTTATGAACATGGTGTTAAGTATAATGTATAATTATAAAATTTAGTATTTTAAGGGGCTTTACTAATAAAGTTTAGACTTTTAATAGAATATTGAGTCGAACTAAATAATTGGATTAAAAAAAAGTTTTCATTTTATTTTTTTTGCGAGGGTAGGTGGGAATTATCGAAAGACACTATAGAGAAGTGAAGCAAGTACAAGTCCTCTAATGAGTGTGTGGTACTTTAACCCCCTAAACACCACCTCCATTTTTTCACCAAACAATAGGTTACTTTTAGTACTCATGTACTACCTAGTCAAAGCAAATTTAATTAAGAAAAACTGTTTCCTTAATAAAAGAAAAGTAGGTAATTGATAAGAATTAGGAATTATGATACGAGTTAAATTTTGCTTATCCCTACCTATAAACCTATTAAAGTCTTATCAAGATTGAAAAACATCAATACTTATAATTAATACATATAATAATATCAATAATTTTAGAAATAATATTATCCATTTCGGACAATTACATCTTAATTTAATCAATTTAAGTTTTATATCTTTTATATCGGGGGCTTTGGTAGCCTAGTGGGTAGGCGTGTGGCGTATTAACCGAAGGAGTGTGGGTTCGATCCCTGCACAGGTCGTAAGTGTTTTTTTCTTTACATACCACCCTTACGACTAAATATAATGTAAATATATAGTATATATAATATAAACAAAATAAATAATATTAGTATATAATTTTATAATAGTATAAAAACCTATAAAGGTCTTAGTAACCGATATTTCAATAATATTGCATTACATTTATGTATGTAATATTAATATAAATAAATAAATCTTATATATCACTGAATATACTACTAAAAATATATACTGATTTTTAATATAGGAATATAGAGCAGTTTACATAAATTCATATTGCAAGTACCCACTTTGCCTAATATTACTTGATACAAAATTATGGTTTCGCAAAAGCTTATCTAACAAAAAATTTAGATATAGATAAAAACTTTGCAAAACATATTCCGTAACATAAAAAAATATAAAATAGTGGGAGTTGTTGTCCTCTGAAACCCCTGCTAAACAAATTAATTAAACCCTTATTAAATTATTGATTTTGTAACCGGCTCTAAAAACTCTCTTAATTATTATCTTACAAACGCAGAATATAACAACAATTTATTTATTTTTAACAATATTTTTATGAATGACAATTTTCTCCTATTATTCTTCTATTATTTTGATTAGATAAATGAACTTAGGTGAAATAAACTTAGATGAAATTGATGTTTTGTTATCTGTGTATTGTCAAGTGTTACGTCACCTTAGCATAGACCAATAGTAATAATAGAAATACATAATCCCCGATCGGCGTAATTTATTTAAAAAAAAAAACTAAAGTATAACAATAAAATAAAATATTACTTAAATATTACAAAAATTATTAATATACTAATAACTGTAACAAATATTTTTAGTTTTTAAATTTAATTAAATTTGATGTCAGATAAATTAACTTAGTTAAAGTTTAAAATAATATTTTATCTATGTATAGTTATATATTCAATATACATTCTATATACCTATACTATATATATATAACTTTAAGGATAAATACTACATAATGAAATTATTACAAAATAAAGGTAGATGAATGTTAGTTTAAACATTTTAACATTTTTGTTTTTTTTTTCTTTTTTTTAGATACATATGGACTAAAAAAAATAATCTGAAATTATTTTTACAATTTTTTTTTTTTTTTGCATACTTTACATTTTTTTTTATTGTATCTGCAGTGAAGGTTATTAAAGAGTTTTTTTTTTTTTTTAATTTTTATTATTTTTAAGTACATATACGCATTAAAATTACAAAAAAAAAAAAAGAAAAAAAACAGAAAACATCATTTATAAAAATAAAATTAAATAAAAAAAAAAATAAAAAATTATATCTCATTCCAATAGATACGTTTTTTAATGCTTGTTTTACAATTTTTTTTTTTTTTTTTTAATTTTGCTTTCAGGAAATTACATTTTATCTAATAAAAAATTTAGGTAGTGGTGCGCAAAAATTAACAAACAACCAAAAAACAAAAAAAAAACGAAAGAATTTTTTTTTTTTTTTTTTATTTAAAAAAAACCTTACATACATGATTGTAAATAAAAAATATAGTATATTTTTAAAATATTTTATGTATAATAAATATATATGTATATATATATATACAAAAAAAAAATTTAAACAATTGTGTTTTTTTTTTTTTTTTTTTTTTTATATTGCTCATAAAACTTTCCCCAAATCTAAAAAAAAATAATATTATCCCACCCACCAAACTCATTTCTCATTATTTTCTATGTTTATGTATACATATACATATATAGCTGTTAGTTTACTTTTCGCCTCTGTATATTATACCCTTCTCTGTTCTTTGGTTTTTATCCTAGATTTTTGGAACCAGATAAACTGTTTAAAATCAAATTCTCATTGCAAAAATCCTGTACACACATTACAATCTTTTTCTTTTTCTATAGTACTCACCTCATGATCGTATAACCGACCAAACAAGCAACCAGTCAACAATCCTCCCTTATACCTCACATCATCTAATCAACCTTTTTTTTTTTGTGTGTTTTTTTTTTTATTTTATAATATATTTATAGTCGACGAAAAAAATATATCAACAGAGATTCTATCTATTTCTATTTCTATCGTTTTATGGCTAAAAAATTATGTAAAAAAAATAATTTTTTTTATTATTTTAAAAACAAAACATAAAAAAAAATTAAATAAAAAAAAAAATATATATATACTTATATAGTAGAAAAAATAAACTGAAAAAAGCATAGTGGAAAAAATACGATGAGTTATGCAAGCAACCACCACCTTTATTTGAAAACAAAAAAAAAAAAAGTATATATATATTAAAAAATCACCGAAAACAAACAAAAAAAAAATAATAAAATAATATAAAAGAAATAAAGTAAAAATAAAATACGCGAATAGAGAAGTTATAGCCATTTTTACATAAGGATTACACAGGATAAATTAAAGAGCATATTATTAATTACTTAATTAATTATTATTATATTAGAAATTTTAAGAATGTAAAAATATTAAAATAATAAGAAGTTAAAAATTTAAAGGATATTTATAATTTTAGTTAACTTTTTTTTAGTTAAGGGCCCAGATATAGCTATCATTGAAATGCTTCCAGAAAATGTTTATTCTGAATTTTTTTGCAGCAAGGACATATAAAATTTAACAAAAGTGTTGATTTAATGATTAAATAATTTCTAAGGAATAAATTCTGCTACGAATTTTTAAATTTTAAGTTAAATATTTAAAAAAGGAAAAATTAATTTTATGATTTTCCGGATTGGTAATTATTTTCCTGAACAACTGATCAGTAATTTTGCTAATGAAACAAAATTCTTCCAATGACATATGTTTCATTTCTTCCCATTTCAGTTTGTCATTGAAAATAAATCTGATACAATTCTTGATATATTTCATTATGATTTTGTATTTTAATGAGTTTAGACTTTTTGAGTGTTTAGAATTAAGAAGAACATAGAAGATGAGTTTAGAATTTGTTTTTTTTTTATTATTTTGTTTTAGTTTATTTTTAAAATTTTTTGTTTTAAAATGGAAATTTCAAAAAAAGTAAAAAACAAAAATTAATTCTAGAAAATTTATACTTTTTTATTCTTCTCAATTCAGCCAATCTCATTATTAAATAAAAAAATCTTTTTTTTATTCTTTATTAGTACCATTTTCTACTAATAATAATTAAATAAATTAAAATAATAAAACTTTATTTTGCAAACATCTAAATAACGCTAACTATAATTTAAATTTAAATTACATTTATTTTTATTTTGCCTTCATTATTGTCATTTGCCATTTGACAGATAATTTAACTGACAGTTTTCTCTGATTGCTATAATCGCCTATACGGAAAAAAGTATAAGTTTTCAATGAAACGTTTTTTCAGGAAGCATTTCAATGATAGCTATAACTGGCGCCTAAGGCTACAAAAAACTTTTCAATATTTAACTTAAAATTTAAAAATTCTTAGCAGAATTTATTCTTTAGGAATTATTTAACCATTAAATCAACACTTTCTTTAAATTTTATATGTCTTTGCTGCAAAAAAATTGAAAATAAACATTTTCCGGAAGCATTTCAATGATAGCTATAACTGGCGCCTTAGTTAAATTTTAGTTAGCAAGGGTAACGATTTTTTAATGTTAAAATATATTTACTGAGATTATTATTTAAACGCCACTAATTCATAACCCGTCATAATTGATAAGTAAAATAATACCTTGTTTTTTCTTCCTTTTTTTAAGGCTTTTTCTTCCGAATTTAAAAGAAAGTATTATTGTAGTCTCCACTAGGAAAGTTTACATTTTTACAGATAGCTAAGCTGCTATCAAAGCCTTAAAATCCTATTCGATTAGCTCAACGATTGTCAGTGACTGCCACTTGTCCTTAAATGAACAGGGTGAAGTCGTTGACATCAAACTTACCTGGACACAGTGGCTTCACTGGAAATTGCAAAGCTGACGTACTAGCTAAGAAACATTTAAATTTTCCAAGAAAAGAAGAATTTCGAGGTTTCTATCACAACCTGAAAGTATTGGTCTGAACAAAAAGCTAATACACTCACAAACCACAGGTAGTTCTCTATTAACATTTGCACTGCGGTCAAATCAAAAAATCAAATCAATCAAAATTTTTTTCATAAAATAATACAAATGTAGTTTTTTTCAATATTTTAGTCGTTATTTAATTATAGTAAGGTGTAATCTTCAAACGTCAAAACCAATATGGTTTGTGTCTTCAATCAATTTAATTACGATTTTCGAAATTAGTAATTTTTAGAAAAATAGAATGAAAAAGAATTGCCAGAATTGATGAAAAGTTAATAAATTGAAAAAAAAAAAAATAAATAAATTAATGAAAAGAAACGATATGACAAGACTATAGATTACGAAAATAACTTATATGATTGACATTTAATTGAAAAACGATTGAAATAATAGAAATCTTAAATCATTTTTTTATCTTTAAAAATTAGAAATAGACATCATTAAACAATGATAATATTAATTAAAGTTGGGCTATTAAATAATTTAATCATAATGGTATCTTAAATGCAATGTTTCTTCGTTAAGGAAATATTCGGGTTTTACTATTAGAAAGTACTACTTAGAATTCTAGTCTTGGAAATTTTTTATTTTATTTCGAACTCCCTTATAACATTTTGATGCGCGAAATTCTGTAATCTGTTAAAAAATCTTTACCGCAAATTGTTTCTTCTATTAGTTTTTAAGAGTAATGTTGAAAGTGCTCCAAAGTTTATAAATTAAGAAATTATAAATTTTAAATATTTGGGGCCTCGGTGGCCTAGTGTAATTTCCTGGCCACAGAGGCATTAAAAAAAAAAAAACATTTTAAGCATTTTCGGAGCTTTATTTTTTTTTTTTTTGTTTTGCGAGATCTTAAAAACAGTCCCTCCTACAATATTCAGTAACCGTCTTTGGTTGCGTCGTATAGAAGGAGGACAACTTTTGCAGTTTAGTAGGGTTAAATAAAGATCATGCAACTTAACCTCATTTAAATTTTTTTAACAGTTTTTTAAATTTGGGTTTCGCAAAAACGAAAAAATTTAATTTTAGAAAATTAAGAGTACTTTTATGTTTTAATTTGGTTATAAATTTTAAAATATATTGGAAAAATCATTAAAATATCTTCTATTTAAAGTTATTATAACGTTAATTATGTTATGCTTTTAAACTTATGGAAAGATGGTGTAAAATCTCTAAATAAAGTTAAAAATATAGAAAAAACAAAATAACATAAACCTTACCAAGGGATTATTTTAAAAGCTCATCCTATTTAGTTTTTTATTACAACATTATATTTTTCGCATTTTTATGTGTTTGTAAAGTTTTTTTTCCGTTCCTTTTTCTTTTTTTTTTTTTGAATTTTTTTTTATTACAACGGAAAAAAATTTATTTCCCTTTTTAGAGCATCTTCCTGTTTTTGTTTTTTTTTTTTTATTTTGTATACATAATTCTAGTTAAAAAATGAATTTTTTTTTATTTAATCGAAAATCTAAGATATGGAGAGAGTGGAGAATAGGTGCAAGGGGAACAGTTCATATTATATTTTTTGGGTTAAAAATTGCGGAGATAAAATTGAAGAAATGAGAGGGCCCCATTAATTTATTTTTGTTTGTTTTATTTTTTTTTTTTAGATTTTTTTATCCGAAATCCTAACTAAAATCTTATTATATTTTTATATATATATATATATATGTTTCTTATGTATTGGTGTGTATTTAATTCAACTTAAGTTTAACTTAGAAACTGGTTATTGTTGCTTGCTTTTGTGCTGCATAATAGGAAAATTATAATTTTGTTTTATGTTTTTTTTTAAACAACAAAAGAAAAGGCAACAAATGGATTTTAAATATATGGGAATTTATTGTATTTGGATTGGAGACAGTTTTTGTTTCGACATTTAAATTCTTAACTTAAAAAAAGTTGAAGTAACTTTTGATATTGAACTTACACTTTAAAAATGTTGAGATGTAACACAATAGAGTGTCTTATGGATATACCGGACATAATTATCTATTTTCGGAAAATTTTTAAGAATTTCATAGCTTAAATACTGAAGCAGTGCTCTAATTTTTTTTTAATGCATTTCTCTGCCATATAAATGTGGACAGGTAATTACACAGCCTTACCTGTTCAGGCGTGACTGTAATTGTCGTAAGAGGGAATAACTCTTACGACGTGTGTGGGATGAGTACCCACACTCCCTCGGTGTTTACAGAGTATTTTATACGCTCTTACTCACTAGGCCACCGAGGTCCTAAGTGATAATTTTAAAATGAAAAAGTTTCAATTACCTTAGATTATTTAAAGTTTTCACCTTTCAAACCATTATTATTTTGAATATCATATAAAAATTATTCTAAGACATTTGATGTTTGAAAATCTGTTTATAATCCCTAATAAAAAGAACTTAGTTTAATTTTTTTTTTGTCTTACTCTATTCGCTAAAAAAAAAAAGTAAAAACAAAACACCATTCACAAGGTAAAATTCTCTAAGCTCGAACTTACACAAACATATTCCCCAAAAAAAAAAAAATTCATATACACAAGGAAAGAAAAATTTTTTTTTTGGACTCAGTTTTTTTTTTTTGCTGTTTTTTATTACTACAGTTTTTTTTTTTTATAATATTTTTTTAATATAGAACATAAAAAGCTATGAAATTTAAATATATTGCAAACTAGAAGAAAAAAAGAAAAATAAAAAATTGGAAAATTGTAAAGAAAAGTAAAATAGAAAATAAGAAAAAAAAAAGGAGCGCAATGAAGAAAAAATTAAACAAATAAAAAAGAAAATTTTCAAACATCCCTCTAATATTGTATATTTAGTTGTTTTTTTTTACAGTTTTAGAATATTTTATAGCTCAAAAATATAATAAAGCAAAAAAATACATAAAACAAAAAAGTAAAATAAAATGAATAAAAAAAAAAAAAATAGAATTTTTATTTAAAGCTCATCCAGATCGCGACTATAAAAAAATTTTTTTTCTCAAATTTAAAAAAAAATTAACAAACATTTCATTTTTTAATGCGTAGAACAAAATAATGTGAATTGAATGAGACTTCGATGAGAGCTAGAGTTATAAGTGGAAAAAAAAAACTTAAAGTTTTGATCAGGGATGTAACATTTAAAAAAACAAATTTTTTTTTTTTTGTTCAAAATAATCAACAAAAAAAATTTCTATATGAGATTACTGTTAAGGAGCTTTAATTATATAAATATATCATTATATATTAATTATATATGAATATATCTTAAAAATAGTAAATATCACTTTAGATATTCGGCTTTTTTAAGAAAAACTGGATTTTCAGCAAGGATTGAATTTTTATTAAACGGATTTTAAAAACGATGAATACGGTTAATTGGCTTTCGTAGGGTTGCCGTTTGTTTGATGTATAAGTGCTGACATTTAAAACAAATACTTACAAATTATTCCACCAGGTTTATTTTCTCTAGTTTGAGTTTCAAAATTTTATGCTGTTCGTTCACTTGATTTTTTTTTCTTTTGGATTTTGCTAGGAATTTTTCTAATTAGCCACAAAGAAAATTAGGGATTTCCTCGCATTTGGATTTTGGACAACAGGTTTTCTGGATGTTATCTTTATAGATTAATAAAATTAATTATATCTAGCCTTGATCTAAGTTAATAATTAATTTTGGGGATGATTTTAGGTAACTTCATCTATTATAGAAATAAAGTGAAATAAAATTTTGCTCAAAAAAAGGTTTTTTATTCAAATATTATATAGTTGTACTGAATATTCCATATTTTTGTAGTCAAACATCAAATAAGAGAAAATTTCATAACCCTTATCAAATATCAGTTTATTGACATCTCCGCCTGTAATTTTGAGTAATTTTTTTAATTTTAAGTAATTGTTATTCTTATGAAACAAGTTCTGATGTGATTAAATGTTTATACGTATATAAATTAATATACTAAAAATCTTTCTACCGATATATTTTTTAATATATAAACTTGCAAAAATTTAGAGGACAATACAAGTAACCTCAGATTACATGTTGTATTCCATCTCATTTATGATGTATTAGAAGTCAAAAATTGAAAGTATGATATTTATTGTCAATTCAAATTTTAAGATCAATTTAAATAAATTTAGAGATGAGTCACTAACTACATGCCATCACATGTGTTCCCCTAAAGTTGGTAACTCATATGTATACGATTTAGTAAAGTTTAAGAAAAACATTAACATCTTTTTTCTAAATGTTTCTCCAAATTTTCCTACCCATCCTTCATAATCCTAAATTTTGGTTTTTCCTAAATCCTTTTTTCCCAAGAATTCTTCCTACATCCCTATTCCGTAAAGCAAACTGTTCATTTGTATCAAAATTCCTAACATAAAGTTTTGTTCAAAAAGGGGTTGATTTTGGTTGGTTAAAGTTCAACACTATCTGGAAGAATCACGTGTAGTTCTTTTGGGTGAATTTCGAAGTTTTCCAGCGTACCTTGTAAAAAAAAAAAATAAACCTCATTCAATGGACAAAACTAACATTAAATGGACGTGGACAAAACTAACACAAAATTAGCCTTTAAATTTTATAAACACATCGAAAAGAAATTACACGGTTTAATTTTTTTTTTACATTTTCATTATTAAAAGTCTGCTGAAAGTTTTGAAAATTATTCAATATTTCATAATCTCGGCGAAAAAAAATAAGAAAATAAAAAGTTTGTTTATAAAAAAAAAATTTACAAAAAAATGAGCATAAAATTAAAATAAAACATTTCAATTATTAATTTACCTTTATAATAAAATACAACAATCCACCCTGAACCATGACATTAAAATATTACATGTAATAGAGCATAGAATTGAAAGAAGTAAAAATGCAAAAATCAAAAACAACAAGCGAAAAGAAAAAAAAAAGAAAAAGAAAAAACAACTTTTTTTTTTTTAAGAAAAAAAAAAAAATTTTATTTAAAAATAAAAAAAAAAAAATGACTTAAAAATTGTAACAAAATTTTCAAACATAAAAGAAATCGTAAAAAACTGTTTTTACAACTCTATACTTTATGGATTATAGCATTTTTTTTTTGTTGTTTTTTTTTTTTTTTTAACTTAAGATTCAATAGGGTGGAGGTTCATATCACCCCTTGGGCATTTTTTTTTTTTTTTTTTTATTATTATTTTCGCTTTCTTTTTAATTTTTATATTCTCTTTATATTTCGTTTGTTTTTTTTTTTAATATACATATTTATGTTAAATTTGTACATAAACTTATATACATACATACGTATATATATGTATATAAAAAAAAAAAAAAAAAAACAAACCTATTAATAATTCTAAGTATGACAAAACATAAATTTTTAAATTGCAATAAGTTATGGTCGTGATAAGAAAAATTAGGATAACGATATTTTAGACAAAAAAAAAAAAAAAAAACAAGAAAAAAAGTGTAACAAAATTTAAATACTAAAAAAGAGATAGATATATTAAGTATATATATATATATAATAAAAATAAAAAACTTTATCCCATGAGAATTAGTAAAATATAAAAATAAATTCTTATTTTTTTTTTTATTTTTTTTTTTTTTTGGATTTTTATGTAATCACGTAGCTTTTATTCAAAATAAAGCAACAAACACACCAACAAAAACAAAAAGTATCTACTTGCATATAAAAATTATACGCAATATTGTTATTGTTATTATTCATAAATATAAAAAAAAAAAAAAAACATACTTATAGTTTCATAAAAAAAAAAAAAAAAATAAAAATACAATAAATTTAACTTAAAAAACAAGAAAAAAAAAAAAATATGCATGGATATATTTCAACAGTTTTTCTTATTTGTTTTTTATGTCATTCAAGTTTTAATATATATTTATTTTTTTTTTTTATATTTAGCTATCAAATATAATGTGATAAATATATATATGAATGTTATAAAAAAAAAAATTACTTTTATTTTTTAGTTTTTTTTTTCTTTTTTTTTTTTACCTAAACATGTAAAAATTTTTAAGAATTATACAAAAAAAAAAGAAAAAAAAATAGATAAATAATAAATATTAAAAAATTCTAGATGTACCCTACGTAAAAAGAAAAAAAAAAATTGGAATTTTTTTATAGTACACATCTAGGATTATGTTTATTTACTATGATAAAAAAAAAAATTTTATTTGAAAAGAATCAAAATATTATGTACATATCTTGTGATAGATGCACTGATGAAAGACACAAATACCAAAAATTATTTATTCATTAGTTTTTACTTATTTAATGGGTTGTTTTTTTATGATTATTTTGATAAATAATATGTTCTTGCACCACACACACACACATACAACAGCAATAATTTTGAAAATTTTAAATTAATAAATTTTCATCAATAAATTGCACTTATACAAGGTACACCTATATTTATACTGAAAATAACCATTGTGATGTTATTATGGGTTTTTAGATTTTTCTTTGTGTACGTTAAATTTTAAAATTATTAATTAGAAAATTTGATGGATTTAGAATAATTAGATTGATAAGGTTGAAGTATATATATATCTAGAAAATGTACCTTAGACCAGCTATGTCCAACCCGCGGCCCACGGGCCAATCAATAATCTTGTGCGGCCCAATTTGTACTTTTATTCTCTCGTATAAATTTTTCTTGCAGTGCAATATCATATGTCTAGTTAAGTTAACTGCTGAGAATTTGTTTTTCACATTTCAAATGAAATTTGTTCTTCGCTGGACATGGTTTCTAAAGAGTTTGTTTATTTCTCACTGGCTTTGGATGAAACTACAGATATTAAGGACACTGCTCAACTTGCTATTTTTATTCGAGGTGTGGATAGTGAAATGAATATAACTGAAGAATGAGTGAGAAAGTTTTATGAGTTTGAAAGATACAACTACCGGAAAAAATATAAAAGAAGCTGTCCTAAAATGTACACATGATCATGGTCTGAGCTTAGCAAACCTAATTGGGATCACCACAGATGGTGCAGCATCAATGATCGGTAAAAATATTGGAGCCGTTAAATTAATTCTTGATCATAGAGATGTCATGGAAAAAAGTTCAAAATCTTCGGAGCTTTTTATTTGTCACTGTTTTTTACATCTTGAAAATTTATGTGCACAAGTATTTGATATGAATCATGTGATGTCAGTCGTTATTAAAACAGTTAACGCAATAAAAAATAATTCCTTGAAACATCGTCAGTTCCAAGATTATCTTCAAGAACTGGAATCTGAGTACAGCGATTTGCTTTTTTATGCGAAAATTCGATGGTTAAGTCGTGGTAAATGCTTAGACAGATTTTGGAACCTGAGGGAAGAAATCAAAATTTTTATGAATGAAAATGACCAGAATGTTGCTGAATTATATGATGAACAGTGGCTTTTGGATTTATGTTTCCTTACAGATATAACTATAAAATTAAACGAACTAAATAAGCAACTTCAAGGTGAAAATAAATTAATCACAGACTGTTATCAAAATATAAAAGCATTCATAACAAAACTGAAACTATATGAAAGTCAATTAATATCAAAAAATTCGATCCACTTTCCATTATTACATAAATTTGATAGTGACAATAAAAAATTTTCTAAATATGCACAAGAAATTACTAATTTGCTACGAGAATTTCAGGAGAGATTTTCATATTTGAAGAATTATGAAAATATATTTAAAATTTTCTTATGTCCATTTGACACTGTTGTAGAATCAGCTCCAACAAATTTGCAGATGGAGTTAATAGATCTCCAGACATCATCTGAATTGAAATATATGTTTAAAGCCAATGATAAAGTTCAGTTTTATAAAAAATACGTCTGTAATAATAAATTTCCTAACCTAAGAAAACTAGCAATGAGCGTTACAGCTGCAATGGGAACGACCTATCTTTGCGAATCTTTCTTTTCAAAACTAAAGATTGTTAAATGTAAAAGTCGTAATAGATTAACTGATGAAAATTTAAAAAACCAATTACGGTGTGCAACGTCGAAAATACATGTGGACATAAAAAAAATTAACTCAAATAATTGAAAAACAAGTTTCACATTAAGTAATGTATATGTATAAAATAATGTATTTTGTAATGTTTTATAATAAATAAATATATGCGGCCCACAGTATATTTTTATTTTTTTATTTTGGCCGAGTAACCAACTTCGGTTGGACATCACTGCCTTAGACCAAAAATAGAGAAATGGAATATTATTAGGATTTCTGACTCTATTCGATTCAGAATCGGACTCGCTTATTATTTGGGATTATTCAGTTATTCAGACTCGAGACTCGACTCTAATACTCGACCAACCTAAATTTTTAAAATTGAACAAAAACCAATAAATTTTTTAAAATAATGAAAGAAATCAAATCGCAAGTAAATACATATAAAAAGAAATTTTACAATCTATTTTTTATTAAAAAAAAAAACTATTCCCACTCTAAATCTAAAATTATTCATAGCATTCATAGCTATTATAGAAGATGTATGCAATCTGTATTTTTTTTAAGCATGCTTTTACACTATCACTTAAATTACCCAAACCAGATTTTATTTATTTATTATATGCTTTTATATTAACTCGTCGGTGTCGGTTTATTTATTTATTTATTTGTCATTCTGTTACGCTTTTTATTATCTTCGTAATCTGTTAGCAACATTTATAAGTGTTGTGTGTTGCAGAGGAAAGTGTACGGGTTTCAAAAGTGGGGGTCATGTTGTTCGAATCCAGTTCACATGCAACTTTTTTTTTTTTTTAACTATCTAATCATCAACATTTTTTGAATAAAATATGTATATATTTTGTATATATGAATTTGAAACTTAAATTTTTATCTCTAAATTCATGCATACAATACATACGCAATGTATTTTTGATCTTTTCTCCTATAATAATTTAGTTCAATCAATCTTGATGTGCACATGTGTTTTGTATTAGGATTTAGCAAAACACAAAATATATAGGTACAATATTTTTATGTTGCTAAATTATTTTGTTTTAAAACATTTGTTTAGGATTTAAATCAGAATATTTGTTGTCAACATTCTTTATTGCATATTGAATATGCATGGCATTAAAAATTAATGTTTTATGTGTTTTATTTAGGAACATTTATTATGTATAATTTTAATTATGTAAAAATTTTATTCAAAATAATTCCAATTGCCAAATTCAAACTACATACATACATAATATTTTTTTTGTATATATACACATAGTAAAGAATGTAAAAAGTAAAGATCATTACAAAATTATGCTTTTGCGCATTACGCATTATGATTTACAAACAAAATTTTGTCAACACAAAAAATTAAAACTACGTATGAAAGTATGTACGTACGTACATAATATTATGTTAAACTAATTTCCTAAATTATTTTGTTCCACTCCATTTGTTTATAATTTAAATCAAGATATTTGTCAACATTTTTTACTGCATGATCTTATTAAGCGATAAAAAAGAAACACGAACCTCAAATTTCCTAGATTTTTATTTAATCTTATTCCAGCAATTTACTTTTATATTATAACAGTTCAAAATGCTTGCACTAGCAATTCTCTTTTATATTATAACAGTCCAAAAAGCTAAAGTTTTGCAATCAATTTTATTTTCTACTTTTTAGGGGGCGAATTTGGTTTCGATAAAAGCATATTTTAAAAAATATTTTTTTTACATTATTTTTTTATAATAATTAATAACTGGTCAAAATTTGGGAACCTTTCAAACTAGATTTATGTTTTATTTTTTTTTTTTAAATTATACACATTACTACTGACATTAATTTCTCTGATTGAAATTAAGAATCATCTTCATTTTCCATCGTTGCTGATTAAAATGAAAGTTTACACAAATAAAACTGAAAAATGAAAATGTAAACAGCTAATAAAATTGGTGGAAATTATTTGAACGTTAAATTTGTCCAATTTGACTGAGAGTTTTTAATTTCTGGACAAGACCACAATAATTTCAGTTGAAATTCTTGTAATATAACAAATATTTCTTATTTTAACAAATTTTAATAAGTTTCTTTCTTTACAAAGATCTTCCGCTATATGAAAATTGTTATTGAACTCCAAAACATTAACCGTTTTAGCATGTATTTTTGCTTATTGATTTGATTTTAGATTTACACATGGACTCGATTCGGACTCGTCGAATTTTTAAAATTTGGAACTCGAATTTGCCGAGTCCTGAAAACCCGAGTTTTCATAAACCCTAAGTATAATACTCATATTTTAGGTAGAGCCGCTTAATTATCGCTAGGTATAAGTGCAATACAAAGTGTATTCATCTTATTAACAATCCCAATGTTTCCTAAACTCTAACTCCATTCAGTTATCCTTTTACACAGTTAGATCATTGACTTTAGACTGACTTTTACAGATTATAACTTTGAGGCGAAACGAAATAAAACAATTAATTTCCTCTATTTGAAGTTTTCGGGGGAGAAATAATAAATGCGGCAAATGCCCATTTCTACAATGTAAAAATGTTAAGATGGTGCAATAATTGACAGCTTATAGAAATTCGTTTGCTCTTACGAACGTTGCATTTATGGAACTTTCAACCATCACATATGTTTCATAAACTTGTTAATACGTATGTGTACCATATTATAGTAAAATTTAAGAAAAATATTAATATGTATTTTCTTCAAAATAACCTTACAAATTTTCTTCTTCATCCTATCAGAATTATAAATTTTCCAAAACATATGCTGCAAGCACCCCTTTCACATATTTATTTCCAAAAATCAACTGTATACATTTTTATTTTGTGTTAAAAGGGGAGATTTTGGTACGTTGAAAGTTCAGAAAATCCAAAATTCAATATGTCTATGAATGATACCAACATTTAAAACAATATTTTTTTTAGAACTGCAATAGCATCGAATCAATTTTTTTTTTACGGTATTATAATATAATATTATAATGGGAAGAATACAACTTTTTACCTAATACCTGTATACGTATATCTAAAGTATATGCTTAATAAAAAACCAGATGTAGAAAATTATTCAAATATTATATTTAAATTAAGAAATGGCTACAGGAAATTGACCTTTAACCCTTAACGTACTGCCTTTGCCTATACCGTTCTTTCAAAAGTATATATTTTTATCAATATTTAGAAGACGTCATCATTATGACAATTCTCCTATTCCATGTTTAAACGTCATACAAAATCTCCTACAATATTGTTTGTTTTTTTTTGGGTTTGAAATTGCCGGACTCTGGTATATAGAAAGTTATAAGAAGCGCTACCTACTATTCAAATGTCAAGATATCTTAAATGTTCGTATAAAAATTTCTTTATTTTAAAAACTTTGGAAATTAATTTTTATTTATTTATTTCGAACTTAGCCAACATTTACCGTAATTTGCACTTAAAACATTAGTTTTCTAAAAATTAAAATTATTTAATAAAAACTGAGAATCAAATTTGAGATTTTAGTCAACTTAAAATTATTTTGAAAATTATATTTAATTTGATATTAAATTGATATTAAAATTGATACTTTTCTGGAAAGTAAAAAAAAAAAATTATAAATTAATTGATAATACGATATCAATATTTGTTTTTTAATTACAATTTTTTTTTTTTTATTATTATTATTATTAAATAAAAAAAAAATATTATTTACAAACTTAAAAACAAAGTTCATTTCCATTTAAAAAAAAAAAAGAAAAGTTCATTCAAATTTACACAACTGCAATTATTTTTTTTTAATATTCCAATATGTATTTCGAAAAACGACAATTAAGTATAATAATTATTAATATTTTTTTTCCAATAAATTAAAAAAAAAAAAATTAAATTTTATTTTCTTTGTTTTTATTTTATTTTCTATATTATTATTTTTTCTTTTTTATTCGCCATTAATACATAGACTTTTTTAAAACTTAAGAATAATAACAATATACAAGCATCATAACACAACAATAACAACAAAAAAAAAAAAAAACAGAAAAACAAATTCAATTTTCTCGAAAGGCAACTGAAATTCAAAAATTAATTTTATTTAATCTAAAAAAAAAAAAAAAAAATCATAAAAGTGATTGAACCTATCCTCAAAATTGTTTTTATTTCTTTATTGGAACAAAACACTACTATTGCTTTCTCCTTCTCTAAAACAAAAATAAATACAAAACACAAAACAGCACAATTATAAGTAAAATATTAAAAATTGAAAAAAAAAAAAAAAACAAATTGTTGACATAAATATGAGAAAACTGAGAAAATTATTTTATCGCTACATTGATAACCGTAATCTTTTAAAATTATTGTATTTTAAAATAAATGTGAAAAAAATGTAAAAATACGCCCTGAAGTATGCAATCCTGGTTTTTAGGATTTACACATTTTAATTTTTAAAATTGACCTTGGTGGCTGAGTTCTTAAGTTTCCTCTATACAAGCTCATTAATCTGGTGAGTTAAAATTTACAGATTGCTGGTTAAAATGTTACATATAAGAAGAAAGTGTTTTTAATTGTGAGAATTAAAATTTAATTTTCAATCGCTGTGTTATTTTCAATCATAATAGAAAAGTGTGTCAACACATTTTGTGTGTTTTAACATTTGTAACACACTTTTATATTATTCATATCTCAAAAACGGTTAGAGATAGATGAAAAGTTATTACGTACTAATTATAGGGCTAATATTATATTATAGGGCTATAATTAGGTACTAATTATAATTTGAAAAACTGTTTCTAAATATAAAAAGTTACGAAGCTTTAAAATGTGCCCCAAATACAAAGTTTTTCAAAAGAAAATTGAGTTTGAAACATATTTTTTTCATTTTAAATCATTTTGAACCTTCATAACTTTGTAACTGTTATAATATGGGAATCATTAGTACACAAAAATTAAAGCTGACTATATTAAAGCTCTACAAAACTCATATTTTTTATCTTTCTAAAGCAAGCCGTTCAAAAGTTATAGATTTTTTTATGTCTCGAAAATGGTCCAGAATTGACCCCCCTCTAATACAGTTGTTTGTCCGTCTCAACATGCCCGATCACCCATTTCAAAGAAGACCATCGACTCGGAAACACCCTGTATATAACATTTGAAATTTCATACGAGACGGCTTCATTATAAAAATTATTTTAAGCAGCTGTCACACCATCATTATATTGTAAAATTTTCATTAGTTTTCAATAATAAAAGAGGAAGTTTTGGTGGTTAATTGGTGAGAGTTCAAATATTTTATAGTTCAAAAAAGTGTCTCTTTGTATATCTTATTCTTACATTGTTCATTGTTCAGTGTAATAATAACAAATTGAAGTTTCGAACTGCGGTCTAATCAAGTTTTTTTGAGATAGCTACAGAATCAGTAAAATCTTTATGCTTCCTGTAAGACTTTCCTAAAGTAGTCTAAAACTATCAAAGGAGAATTGGCGTTGGTGTCTTTTGAAAGTTCCATTTATCCTCGAAAAAAAAAAAAAAAAAAAAAACAAATATTTAACTGTGGCAAAATCATAATCATTTTTCTAACTCCTTTTTTAATACAACATGTATTTTATCTCTTAGGATAACTTAATTTTTGATTATTAACATTAGATTGGATTTTAATATATGTATTATGATTTATGAGTAATTATTGTATTTGAAAAAGTTATATTAATAGCAAGGGAATTGGGTAAGTTTTGAATATTTTTAAGAGGACATACTTAAAGATTTAAATTTTTTTTTTGTTTTTGATATTAATTTTATAAATTATATCTGCAATATATAATTTTAATATAAAATTTTTTGTTTTGTAATGAAAAATTACCATTTTAGAGCTTCTGTTTAACTTTTGTATTCATTATCAAAATTTATTTATTGAAAATGTTTAGCATGAATATTACAATAAGAGAAATTTAGTCAACAGTGTACCTAATGGTAAGAATCCGGAACTTTCATGCGAAACGTCTCAGATTTCGCATGTTAGGTTCGATTACCCCGGCTAGGTTATATAGATTTAAAAAGACAAAATAATGTAGCGAATTTTCTTATATGGCTTAGTGAAAAAAATGATTCTAGAAACTGAATATTTGTCAAAATATGAAAAATAAATGGAAGAATAGTGGAAGTCCTATGCTCCATAAAGGAGTGAAAAAGACTTAAATAAAATTACAATAAAAGATTCCTGTCAGGGTCAGCAGAAAAATAATGCTCTTCTCTGCATGAAGTCATTTTAGTCAAAATAAAAAGTACAATCATTTTCCCATCATAAAATCATAGTCAACCCATCATAGTCATGACTCTTAACATTCTAATATTTTTTGATTACATAATCGAATTTGTATAAGCTGAAATCTTTTTTAATTCAAATTACATATTAATTCCTTTCCTTGAAATAAAAGGATTAATTTAATGATTCATTTAATGATTCAAATTACATATTAATTCCTTTCCTTGAAATAAAAGGAGAAATATATTTTATCTCTTAACTTTTCAACATTAAATAATGAATAATGCTTTTTTTTTTTACATCCCTTACTAATTTGACTTTTTAAATTCCATAATATTTACATTTTTATTCTGTACTCAGTATTTAGTATAACATCCCTCATAAATGAAGTTACAAGGTACCTACCGTAATATACGGACTGTCAATGCAATATTTGGATCGTCTTTCAATAAAATTTTAATTTATTTTATTTAAAGGTGACCTCAATAAATTTTTTTTTTTAAATTACTGTTAATTTATTGTTCTATAGTTTCAATTTTGTTATTTGTATAAAATTGGTTACAAACGTCATAATACAAAATGATTCAGTACCTATATATGTACATATTATATATGCACATAATGTGTTGCTTGTATCAATAAAATTAAATAATTTCATGTCAAATATTTGAAATTGATGCCATAACACAAAATTGTAAATAAAATACAGTCACTTTTATAAAAATTTGAATATAAAATTCCTAGAAAAAAGGACAATGGTTCAAAGAAAAATGTCACATGTAATGATAATTTATATAAAAGAGAAATTAAATAGTCGAATAATGATGAATTTTTTTTCTTGAATCAGTAAATACACAATGTGATGCCATATTTTAACCTAATAATACATAATGTGATGCCATCTTTTAACCTATAATATACTATTAAGTTAAAAGTGACACGTTAACATTATATACTACTTGTTGAAGTTTTTCCGTTAAAGGATTTAAGGAAGTCTAGATAAGAAAAATTAGAAGAAAAAATTTGGGAGGTGCAAGAAATGAGTAAAATGTCGAGTTTACGATGTCAGAATATACTAACAAAAAGCAGTGAATGCACGTGGGATGCATATTAATCATAAAGGAAATTATTGAATTAAAAACGCAATTAATTCGGTCCTTGTTAAATAAAATAGGCCTCTAAAATTTATATTAAATTTGAGGGGTTAATCCGTTGCAATGCTTCAGAATATCGACTTTTTAGAGTCGTATTCGTTAGATGTTTATTTATATCCATTGACTAATAGTTATGAAATTGATTAATAGATACGAAATTGTTATGCTTGCTTTAATATTCAAACAATTGTATTCATTTTGTTTAAATTTCTTCGTTTATGTGCTAAAGTTTAAAAATCAAAAAGGAATATACCTACAGATAAGTCAAAAATATACTGATCTTTGTAATGTGTACACCTTTTTTTTTAACATAAAAAAATACAATTTGAAATTGTGATTTGTTAAATTTTTTTTTTGTGAGGGTAGGTCGGAATCATTCAAAAACACAATAGAGACAAGGAACAAGCACCATAGTCTCCTGTGATTATGTGGGACTTTAACTTACTAAACACTACCTCCCTTTTATGACTCAACAATAGGTTATATTTATGTATACTTTAATTTAGTACTAAGATATTCCAAGGGTGTAAATATTAGGCAATAAGGAATAATAATTCATAATTAATTTTGTTCCTTTATAGAATCCCGAGAACAAACAAATTATTTAAAGCAAAAAAAATTAACAAATTAATTTTAACTTTTCTTCTATAGAATTTAAAAAAAAAAATGTTTTTGTTTGCAATTTATACAGGAAAAAAACCTTTTTTTTTTTGTTGCAATTTTACATAAAAAAAAAAAAAAAATTACCGCAAATTTTTACCACACTAAAAACTCATAATAAAATCAAATACAAAAATTTCCCACTGTAAAAAATGATTTTACAAATATTTTCAAAATGGATGAATGTAATTTTAAAGTTGTTAGTATGTAGTGTATATAATTTTCTGCTTACTCTTTTTAAGTGGTTAAGGCTTATATGCATCACCGGTATTTGGTAAAACATATGCTAGAAAAACAGAATATGATGAATGTGTTGAAGAGGTGTATCTTGTAACAAGTTTGGTCATTTAAATAATGTCCTTATGTCTCATCTCCTTAATGGATGTGTTGAGTGGTTTTATCTTGTAACAGGTTTGATCATTTAAATAATGTCCTTGTACCGCAGCGCCTTAATAGTTGTGTTAAATGGGTATATCTTGTAACAGATTTCGTCATTTAAATAATGTCCTTGTATAGCTCCGCCTCCATGAATGTGTTGAGTAGGTATATCTTGTAATAAGTTTGTATTTATATCACACCTTTTTCATGGATGTGTTAAGTAGGGATATTTTGTAACAGGTTAGATAGTTTAAATAAAATCTTAGTTTTGCCTCTCCTTCATAGGTTTGTTATTTGCATATCTTCTAATAAGTTTGATCATTTAAATAATATCTTATAACGCTTTAAAATTGAACTTTTCCCGAACCCCGAAATGAACTAATTTACATTTTTTTAAAGTTTTTTTGGAATATTTTTCCACTCTTTTACTTTTTTTTTTAAATTTCCTATTCTCCAGTATAGGAAATGACATTACATTGACAGTATTAAATTTTGATCCTTTTTTTATAAAATCTAGATCATTTCTCCTTACAAATAATTTTCTTATACATTTTAGGTTAAAAATTCTTAAATAAATTTATTTAATATTTTGGAAACTTTATCAAATACTTAAAAATTATTTTATTTTTAAGCATTTATTATCAAAAAAAAAAAGAATTTAATAATTAAATAAAACAAATAACAACAATGCAACATAATTGCAATAAAAATAATATGGGCTACCACTTGAATTTATTTTAAATTGTTCAAATCAGGCCATTTATTACAAAAAAAAAAAAAATGATTAATATTAGGTTATCAACCCTTTTTTTTAAATAATTGAAAAATAATTTTTGTTTTTTTAGAATTTCAACTTAATTGAATTTATTCTATAAGAAATCGATTAAGAAATTTTAATTGAAAAGGGAAAAAAATCAAATGATAAAATGTCATTGACATGAAATTATTATATTTGTGTTATATTTTTTTGTAAACGAATTTCAAAAATAAAAATATATAATAAAGTTAATTATATTTTTATAATATTACAACTTTTTTTGATTAAACAGACAATAAATAGACAAAAAAAAAAGAAATCTTTATTAATTTTGTAAATAAATTAAAATAGAAGATAACAAAAAATAAACAAATTAATAAATCCTGACAGAAAAAATAATAATAATTTGATTAATTTCAAGTATAAATATAGCTCAGGTCTCGCCCTGCTTTAATTTTTAGACTGAAAAAAAAAAAAATAAATAGTTACATATTCATAATGAACTTTTGTGTTTTTAAAGTACCTATCGATAAAATTCCGAAAATCAAATCTAAACCAAATAACAGAAATGCACCTAAAATGTTGAAAAAGAAATCAATGGCAATATTTATGGGAGCGCCACGAAATTCCAAAAAAAAAAAAATCCCAAATGCCAAAATTCCAAATTAAAAAAACACAAAATATCAAAATCCCAAATTCCAAAATCCTAAAAAACCAAAAAGCCCATCAGGATCATAAAAAAAACAAGGTAGAATGTAAACCAACGGTTTTTAAAAGTGCACATTTCCAAAAGGCAATACAAAGTGTTTAGAATTATTGTGACTTGCACAAAATTTGAAAATTTCATATAATAAAAAAAAAAACGTGAAAATAGACTTTTCTGTAATTTTGAGGGGCTGTAAGTCTGGAACCCCATATAACTTAGAAAAACCGTTAACACACGTACGAATATATTACTGGAGCTTTAATTTTTATGTTTTACCGAAGAAAAATTTTTTACAGGTGCTTAAGTTACAGGTGTTTAAAAATAGGAAATTTTTAAATTTTGAGCCCTAATAGCTCATAAATAGGGGCTGGTATAAAAAAATGTTCTGAACAAACTTATACTAATTCTAAAAGTTCTTTCTTGTCTCAAAATTTCAAGCTCCTATCTAAAAGCGTACCGGAGTTATGAAGGCAGAAAAATCATGCAAAATTTGGTTTTTACATAACGGTAAATTTAAATACTAAATTTAAAATATATATATAATTTTGATATTGATTTATAAAGCTAAAGAAAATTTCTGTCGAATGGCGTTTTCAGATTCAAAATATGTTAAGCGGAACATGAAATATACGCGTGTAAAAATAGGGCTTTTTCAAAGTTTGAGAGGCTGTAGTTCCCTGATGGATGGGGCTACATGAAAAAGTTGTTCCACAAAATTAATTTTTTTATGAAACCTACCCATGGTTAACATTTTATTTCTCTATCTTTAATAGTGTAGAAGTTTTGTAAACAGACGGACAGACGGACGGAAGGACGGACGGAAAGAATAAAATTAATAGGCACATTTTTTCAAAAAAATTTTTTTGAAATGTACTAAAAATTAATTTGGTGGTCGGTTATATACATATGTATATGTGAATATTAGATTCTGAATTAGGAGGGATTTTAGAGGTGGATTCCAAAATCAGAGTTTTAATGGTTTGTTTAGCGGAGATTTGAGGACGGAATCCTATATTATACATATAATTAAATATATATATATAATAAATAATTATAGGTGGGACTTTTTAATTGGTTACAAAATCATAGTTTTACGCCTTTCACAGAATATTTAAAAAATTAAATATAAATATGGAGGCATATATTCTTTTTAGGCATTTATATTTTTTTTCTAACATTTTTCGTATTTATCAGACGTTTTTGTTTAAATTTTTTTTCAATATTTTTCACATTCATAATTTTTGTTTTCAATAAATCGACCCACATCCAAAATAAAAAAAATTTCAAAAGGAACTATGCGAAAAAAAATTCTTCGAGTTTTTGGTATTTTTGGAATTTTGGAATTTTGAATTTTGGGATTTTGTATTTTGCTATTACGTGGCTAACCTAATATTTATTTAACATATCTACGTTTCAAAAAAAATTTTTTATTTGATATCAGTATTTTTAAAGTACCTTATAGTTTTGGAAAAGAAAGAACTTCTTAATATGAATTGACTTTTTCTCACTTTTTAAAGACTTCAAAAAGAAGAAGAGCTTAATTTATGCACTAAAAACAATTTCAGTGGGAGTTAAATGCTTGAGTTTCAAAAATTTCTTTTTTCATTGCTAGCTATATATTGTTTTTTTTTGTAAATATGTGCTTCATTATTACTTTTTAGACCAAAACCTAAAATTTGATTATATTTAATATTTTCAATCAAGTGGGCCTCGGTGGCCTAGTGGGTAAGAGGCAAGAGCGTATAAAATACACTGTAAACATCGAGCATCGTTCAAATCCCACACACGTCGTAAGACTTATTCCCCCTTACGACATTAACAGCCACACCTGAATAGGAAAGGCTGTGTAATTTACTGTCCACATTTATGTGGAATGCATTAAACAAAATAAAAATAAAAATATTTTAAATCCAAGGTCAAATTCAAAATCTTTATATATTAAATACAAAAAGATCTGATTAATATCCTACTTATAAGAAAGCTCTACAATCAAGCTACCAATTTCAAAATTTTGTAAATCATTGTTTTGAGTTATAATGGCGTGATGTTCACCGCGAATCTAGTTGCGTTTTTAAAAATTTCGAATATGTAGCAGAGAATTGACAAAATGTATATATACATTTTTGATCTGTCACTCAGTGTAAACAAAGTAATTAACAATATAACATTATTGTACCTACAGAAATCAGATTATTATAATTAGTAGCGCGAACGTGATTGTAGTGGCGTTATTATAACTAGCACATAAACCCATAGATAAATAATAGGTTAAAGAATTCTTATGTTACAGTGTTTATAATAATCAAAAATGAAATTTTAAATATTTATCTACTATTATAGATAGATGCAATTCTTTGCAACATACAATGCAGACATTGTAATGCTTAAAGGGTTGAAGAGACACATTATCACATTCTCTGTAGAATGCCCGACCTTAACTATAGCGTCTGAATAAATGTTTAAAGCTAATGTTTCAATAAAGGTTCACCGTCTCCTACCTTCATGGAGATAAAACAGTTATCTGAAAGCATAACAATTTAAAAGATAATTTTCTTATTAAACTGTATAAGACAATGATATGTAATCTTCATCGATGTTATTTGTGCTTTTTAAGATAGAATTCTAGGAAGCATCAGCAATTTAACTATATCGTTATTAATAATTGCTTTCGTATGACATGACATATTAAAAAAAAAATTAACCAAAAACATTATGTTGATTTGCACCAATATTCTGCAGTAATAAAATTATAACATTCTTTTGCTTTTGACGTTTTCGATTATATGGGGAAATTTAATTCATTTTCTGTTCTGATAATAGGAATTAATTAATTTATCAATTAATTTCTATTATCACATTTTATATTGTTAAAAAACAAATTTCCTTACATTAATATTCCAAAATATATAAAAATTTTTTTTTTTTTTGAGAATATTCAACTCATTTACATTTTATAAGGTCATATAACTTAATAATTTTCATGTGACATATTAATTCAATAAATATTTAGATCTAAAACTCATATCAGACTTTGATGATAATATTAATATGAATACAAAAAAAAAAAAAAACAAAAAAAAAAAAAAAACAGAATTAATTTCGCTTTTTTGTTCGTTACTGCATTCACAATATCAACAATCTTAGGTCAGGTTATTTTTTTTTTTTTTTTTTTTCTGTTTAGTTTACCAGACGATTAATGACACTGATCATATAATAATAATATTATAATTGTACTGTACCAAAAAGTCAATAAACTTTACGTAATTTTTTTTAACTAAGAAAAAAAAAAACAAAAAAACAACAAGAAAAAAACAAATTACAAAAGAATAAAAAACTTCTAAAAAATATTCGTTCAAATATCGAAGTCAAAAAAAAAAAAAATAATTAGCAAACATAAAAGTTATCGTGCAATAAACTTAACAAAATAAATACATATTAAAACAAATTCCTAAAAAAAAACACACACACACACACAAATGAATTTGTTGATATCGAAATACAAATAAAAGAAAAAAAAAAAAAAATTGCAACACAAATTATTATCTAAATAAAAAATAAAAGTGTTGCTGATATGATATTTTGTTAATTTTTTTTTTGTTTTTGTTTAGGTAGAAATTGCCAAAAATAACTTTTTTTTTTTTTTTTTTTGCATAATAAAAACAAAAATATTAGACATCACAAAATTATTTTACATTAAGAAAACATTTTAAAAAATGAGGTGAATGTTTTTGTTTTTCCTTTTCATTTTTTCCGTTTAAAAGCAGAACAAAAGGATATAGACCTACCTATTATAGAAAATTAAAAAAAAAAAAATTAATTTAAATTTTGATTTTAGTTAATATATTTCACAGACAAAATAGTATATTTTAGTATTTTTCATTTTGTTAATTTTTTTGAAGTGGATTTGATGGTGCTCTGAAATAATACCCCCATGAAATAAGGCCGAGTCGATTTAATTTATTTTTTTTTAAAGTTGTATTAAAGTTGAAATTGCGATTTTGTTTTAAATTTGGTGTAATTACGGTTTCGAAAGAGAAATAAAGTCAAATCGGTTTTATTTCTGTTTTCCAAAATTTTACAGAACACGTTGTTTTTTTGTACTTATTCGGCTTAGAAAACTTCTTTGTCCTTTTGCGAAAGTGATTAAAAATATGTATCTGATTTCAAGTTTTCTATAACTATTTGTTACCGTTTATTCGTTTTTTTTTCCAGAACGTTTAAGTAAAACACATTGTAAAAAAAATAATTGATTGGTATTTTATCATTGGTAGTAAAATAAGATTTATTTTAGATAAGAGACATGCCCAATTAGTATAGATTTTATAGTTGTTTCAAAATAAGGTTTTCAATAAATTATTAAGTACGACTTTAAAGGTGGTTACCCCTACTATTTTAAAAATATATTTTTATAAAAATAATCGTATGAGGAATAGGTAATAATAAAAAACAATATTTAGTTTTTCGATTCTGGCATTATTTCCATTTCAAAACGGTAATAGTGCCCAATTTGAAATAATCAAAAGTTTTGACTTAATTTCCTTATTCGGCTTTATTTTTTGGCGTATTATTTCTAGGCACAGATTCGATCATATCTAATTGGATGACAAGAAGTAAATAACTTGAATAAAAATAACAGATAAACAATTTTGTTGTTAAAAGTTTATTATAAAATTATTAATTAATAATTGGCTATAATTTAAATACAAATAACTTTTTGCCCCTATAAATATACAATTTTTTAAAAATTTTTAATAAAGTTAGAAATAAGTTCATAATAGGGGCTTCGGTAGCCTAGTTGGTAGGCGTGTGGCGTATTAACCGAAGGAGTGTGGGTTCGATCCCTGCACAGGTCGTAAGTTTTTTTTCTTTACATACCCCCCTTACGACCAAATATAATGTAAATATATAGTATATAATATAAACAAAATAAATAATATTAGTATATAATTTAATAATAGTATAAAAAAAAAAAAACCTATAATGGCCTTAGTAGCCGATGGTTCAATAATATTGCATTACATTTATGTATGTAATATTAATATAAATAAATAAAATAAAATAAATAGTTCATAATATCAAATCCACTTTGTGACGAAATTTAATATTAAATTTTTTTTTATAAATAGACAATATTAAATATTTTTATATATTATAGATATATAAATTAATAATAGTTTTACTTAGTAACTCATGTTATCCTATGTTAATTATATTTTAAATTTTTTTTTTTTATTGAATTTCTCTGCTACATAAATGTGGACAGGAAATTACACAGCCTTTTCTGTTCAGGCGTAGCTGTAAATGTCGTAACAGGGAATAACTCTTACGACGTGTGTGGGATTCGAACCCACACTCCCTCGGTTTTTACAGCGTATTTTATACGCTCTTTAACCACTAGGCCACCGAGGCCCCTATATTTTAAATTAAAATAAATAAATACATATATTATGTTTTAAATTTTAAATTTTTTATACATTTCTAAAAAAAATCTGAAAAGATGTGCCTATTACTTTCACTTTGTCTGTTCGTCCATCTGTCTGTCTGTTTACAAAACTTCTACATTGTTATAAATAGATCAATGAAATTTTAACCGCGGGTATGGTCTAATAAAAAAATTAATGTTGTAGAACAACTTTTTCATTTCTTTCACTTTTTCAGCAACTACAGAGCTACAGTCTCTCAAACTTTAAAAAAGGCCTATTTTTAAAGGTACGTATATCTCAAGTTCTGTTTAATATATTTTCAGTTTAAAAACGTTATTCGACAGAAATTTTTTTTACCTAATTATCAGAAAATTATACATTTTTTTTAAATTTAGTATTAAAATTTACCGTTATAGGAAAACCAAATTTTGCATGATTTTTCTTCCTTCATAACTTCTGCACGCTTTTAGATAGGGATTTGAAATTGTATGGGAAGAAAAATCTTTCAGAAATAGTGTAAGTTGTCTTAGAAATTTTTTTTTTTTGTAACCTGTTTTTTTATACCCGTATGAACTATGTTCAAGGGTATAATAAATTTGCCATTACGTTTGTGACACCTTAAAGGAGTCGAGCTAGATATAGTGTCAAAGGTATGGATCGGCTCAGAATCGAATTCTGAGTCGATTAAGCCATGTACGTCCGTCCGTCCGCACGATAACTCAAAAAATAAAGGAGCTAGGGGGCTGAAATTTTTTTTACGTCACTTTTGCAAAATTGTTAGTTTTGCTATTTAAATCCAACATTTTCGGTCGGCGGGTTCGAGTAGCTGCCATACAACTTCTATCTTTATATAGAAATAACTCAGTACCTATTCAAGCTAGGTTTCTGAAATTTTGCAAATGATGATCAGTTTTATGGCAACAACTTCTGTAAAATTTGGTTGTGCTGGTGCAGCGGGTTCGGGTAGCTGCCATACAACTTCTCCTTTTAAATGAGAATAACTCAGTGTTTATTGAAGCTAGGAATCTGAAATTTAGTAAAGAAGTGTCGAGTTATATGCCAACAACTTTTGTAAAATTTGTTTGGCCTAGAACAGCCGGTTCAGGCTTCTTGCACCTCTTGGAAGTTAATAAAGCTAGGCGTCTGAAATCTTGCAAATGATGATCAAGTTTTATGGCAACAACTTCTACAAAATTTGGTTGTGCTGGTGCAACGGGTTCGGGTAGCTGCCATACAAAATCTCTTTTTAAATGAAAGAACTCAGTGTCCGTCCGCACTATAACTCAAAAAATAGAGGAGCTAGGAGGCTGAAAATTTTTTTTCGTCACTTTTGTAAAATTGTTAGTTTTGCTATTTAACTCCAGCATTTTCTGTCCCCGGGTTCGGGTAGCTGCCATACAACGTCTTTCTTTAAATAGAAATAACCCAGTGTCTGTTCAATCTAGGTATCTGAAATTTTGCGAATGATGATCAAGTTTTATGGCAACAACTTCTGCAAAATTTGGTTCTGGTGGTGTGACGGGTTCGGGTAGCTGCCATACAAAATCTCTTTTTAAATGAAAGAACTCAGTGTCCGTCCGCACTATAACTCAAAAAATAGAGGAGCTAGGAGGCTGAAAATTTTTTTACGTTACTTTTGTAAAATTGTTAGTTTTGCTATTTAACTCCAGCATTTTCGGCCGCCGGGTTCGAGTAGCTGCCATACAACGTCTTTCTTTAAATGGAAATAACCCAGTGTCTGTTCAATCTAGGTATCTGCAATTTTGCGAATGATGATCAAGTTTTATGGCAACAACTTCTGCAAAATTTGGTTGTGGTGGTGCGACGGGTTCGGGTAGCTGCCATACAACTTCTCTTTTTAAATGAAAATAACTCAGTGTTCGTCCGCACTATAACTCAAAAAATAGAGGAGCTAGGAGGCTGAAAATTTTTTTTCGTCACTTTTGTAAAATTGTTAGTTTTGCTATTTAACTCCAGCATTTTCTGTCCCCGGGTTCGGGTAGCTGCCATACAACGTCTTTCTTTAAATAGAAATAACCCAGTGTCTGTTCAATCTAGGTATCTGAAATTTTGCGAATGATGATCAAGTTTTATGGCAACAACTTCTGCAAAATTTGGTTCTGGTGGTGTGACGGGTTCGGGTAGCTGCCATACAAAATCTCTTTTTAAATGAAAGAACTCAGTGTCCGTCCGCACTATAACTCAAAAAATAGAGGAGCTAGGAGGCTGAAAATTTTTTTACGTTACTTTTGTAAAATTGTTAGTTTTGCTATTTAACTCCAGCATTTTCGGCCGCCGGGTTCGAGTAGCTGCCATACAACGTCTTTCTTTAAATGGAAATAACCCAGTGTCTGTTCAATCTAGGTATCTGCAATTTTGCGAATGATGATCAAGTTTTATGGCAACAACTTCTGCAAAATTTGGTTGTGGTGGTGCGACGGGTTCGGGTAGCTGCCATACAACTTCTCTTTTTAAATGAAAATAACTCAGTGTTCGTCCGCACTATAACTCAAAAAATAGAGGAGCTAGGAGGCTGAAAATTTTTTTTCGTCACTTTTGTAAAATTGTTAGTTTTGCTATTTAACTCCAGCATTTTCTGTCCCCGGGTTCGGGTAGCTGCCATACAACGTCTTTCTTTAAATAGAAATAACCCAGTGTCTGTTCAATCTAGGTATCTGAAATTTTGCGAATGATGATCAAGTTTTATGGCAACAACTTCTGCAAAATTTGGTTCTGGTGGTGTGACGGGTTCGGGTAGCTGCCATACAAAATCTCTTTTTAAATGAAAGAACTCAGTGTCCGTCCGCACTATAACTCAAAAAATAGAGGAGCTAGGAGGCTGAAAATTTTTTTACGTTACTTTTGTAAAATTGTTAGTTTTGCTATTTAACTCCAGCATTTTCGGCCGCCGGGTTCGAGTAGCTGCCATACAACGTCTTTCTTTAAATGGAAATAACCCAGTGTCTGTTCAATCTAGGTATCTGCAATTTTGCGAATGATGATCAAGTTTTATGGCAACAACTTCTGCAAAATTTGGTTGTGCTGGTGCAACGGGTTCGGGTAGCTGCCATACAAAATCTCTTTTTAAATGAAAGAACTCAGTGTCCGTCCGCACTATAACTCAAAAAATAGAGGAGCTAGGAGGCTGAAAATTTTTTTTCGTCACTTTTGTAAAATTGTTAGTTTTGCTATTTAACTCCAGCATTTTCTGTCCCCGGGTTCGGGTAGCTGCCATACAACGTCTTTCTTTAAATAGAAATAACCCAGTGTCTGTTCAATCTAGGTATCTGAAATTTTGCGAATGATGATCAAGTTTTATGGCAACAACTTCTGCAAAATTTGGTTCTGGTGGTGTGACGGGTTCGGGTAGCTGCCATACAAAATCTCTTTTTAAATGAAAGAACTCAGTGTCCGTCCGCACTATAACTCAAAAAATAGAGGAGCTAGGAGGCTGAAAATTTTTTTACGTTACTTTTGTAAAATTGTTAGTTTTGCTATTTAACTCCAGCATTTTCGGCCGCCGGGTTCGAGTAGCTGCCATACAACGTCTTTCTTTAAATGGAAATAACCCAGTGTCTGTTCAATCTAGGTATCTGCAATTTTGCGAATGATGATCAAGTTTTATGGCAACAACTTCTGCAAAATTTGGTTGTGGTGGTGCGACGGGTTCGGGTAGCTGCCATACAACTTCTCTTTTTAAATGAAAATAACTCAGTGTTCGTCCGCACGATAACTCAAAAAATAAAGGAGTTAGGAGGCTGAAATTTTTTTTACGTCACTTTTACAAAATTGTTAGTTTTGCTATTTAACTCCAGCATTTTCGGCCGCCGTGTTCGAGTAGCTGCCATACAACTTCTTTCTTTAAATGGAAATAACCCAGTGTCTATTCAATCTAGGTATCTGAAATTTTGCAAATGATGATCGAGTTTTATGGCAACAACTTCTGTAAAATTTTGTTGTGATGATATGACAGGTTCGGATAGTTGCCATACAACTTCTCTTTTTAAATGAAAATAACTCAGTGTCTATTGAAGCTAGCTATCTGAAATTTAGTGAAAAAGTGTCGAGTTGCATGCCAAAAACTTTTGTAAAATTTGAATGGTCTAAAGCAGCCGGTTCAGGCTTTTTGCATTTCTTGGAACTTAATGAAGCTAGGCGCAATAGATTCGGGTAGCTATCATACAACTGCACAATTTACATAAATATATCTCTGTAGTTCGGTACTAAAACTCTGAATGTTTTTAAAAGATGATCAAGTTTTATAGAAACAGGATATATTACGTTCATACGGGTATCCCAGAGTTGACACAGTCTACTCTACTGCACTCTTCCTCGTTTTTTGTAAAACTATAACTTAGAAAAGAAAAAAAAACCTGTAAAAGTTTTTTATTTTGAGTTTTTTTATTTTTATTTTAAGCTACAACTTTATAATTTTAGATGTGTTAATGGGTTAAGTGTGTTAATGAGTTTTCTTATTATATGAAATTTTTAATTCAAATTTTGGTGCAAGTCACAATAATTCTAAACAGTTTTTATTGTCTTAAAAAATTTTAACCATAAGATAATTGTTACTTGTCAGTATAATAACAAAATATATTTTAATTTTAAGTCTGAATTCGAATAAAATACTATACGCACATATATTTCATCCTTTTTTTCTTGCTTGATCTTCTCCAAGATCTTTTAATTTTCTATTTTGAAGTTCCTATATGTATTCACCTATAAATCTTTCTTTACTTTTATAATTACCCTAAAACTAATCCTTTATAATTAGATTAAAGTCTGAAAAAATGAACCAATATATGAAACAATATCAGTAGGTACTTAAATAAAAATATTTTTCAAAATTAATAAAAAAAAAAAATGTTTTTCTCCCATTTTAAAAATAGAAAATAAATAAAAAAAAAAATATTTATAACATTTTATTTTTAAGTGAATATTTTCCATAAATTAATATAATATTTATGATCGGTTAAGGTTATTTGTGCATTGAACTTTTTCAAACTTCAACATTTTTCATATCTATTTTTGATTACAATGACAATATTTTCATAGACAAATAAATAAAAATTACTTTTCTTTTGCATATCAGAAAAAAAAAAAATTTTTTTTTTTTTTTTCAAAAAAAAAAATTTATAAAGTGTTAATGCACTCTTAAACATAATATTTAAGTATATTATCAGATCATTACGATTGAAATATAAGTTCATTAAACTGAACTTTAAAGTCCTTCAACTTGTAATCAATACATACATATCATATATATATAGCTATACTAGGAAAAATAATGACAAAAATCAAATAAAAATGAAAAAAAAAAAAAAAAAAACAAAAAATAAAATCCGTTTTTAGATTTTGTAATTATTATCAAAATACCAACCATAATATATTATTATCAAAATCATAATATCAGTTAAATCACAATAGATTGTTTGTCTACTAAACAAAATATTATTTTTTTCTTTTTTTATGACGTAAAGTTTTTTTCCTATTAGGGGTAAAAAAAAAAAAAATTGTAAAATCTATAAAAATAAAAATTATAGAATGAGTTCAGATGTACGTGCATTTATGAAATTTAATTTAAATATTTAATTTAAATTTTTTATATTCATTTTTTGTTCATATAGTTATCCTTTATCACTATTTGAGAATTATTAAAGAACAGCAGCTTTCTATCGAGGAAAATTTTGGGTATACTTTACTTTAGGTACATTATCCTATTGTCTTGCAAGTTTACGTAACGGTATCTAGTGACGTCGCCTATATTCCGTAGAACTTAACTTTTGGCGTAAAGGTTATTTAAAGGTCAAATTGATTTTTTTTAAATTTCCCTAACATTTTGTAGTATTTTACTTAAATCGTTATATTTACGGTAGTATACAGGAAGCAATTTTTTACAACATTATGGGACCTATTATTGTCTTTAATAAATGTTAATGTTTTATCTTAATCAGTGCTATCATTTCTGAGATGCTGCAATTCGAACGGAAAATTTTGATATAAAAACAAAATTTTCTCTAGACTTTCTAAAAATCTCTATAATTTGAAAATTTTGAAAGATACGCTATATTATTTTTATACTGTTAGAAAGGTCATACCCTCCCAACGGTATGTAATAAATATATAGCTTAGTAAATAATCCCACGAGAGGTTAGAAATTCGAAATTGAAACAACAATTTTAATAAAAAAAGCAATTTTATACTTTACATGCTTAAATAAACGTAAATATCTCCAAAATTGTTAAATCAATAAAAACCGTTGTAGTCCTAAAAGATAGGTTTGTAAAAACCCCTTATAATGATAAACTTATAATTAGTACAGGTTGCCTAATTTAAGTACAGAGTGCTTAAAACAAAAAAATATATGAACTTAATATGTGCAAATATATTTCTTTCACCTTTCAACAAATTTTTTTCACCTTTCTTCATCTTTTAAGGAACTCCTTGTTGGTTACTCTGGTTTTTTTGTTTTTGAGTAAAATAAAAAAAAAAATAAATTTTTCATATAAAAACTCGAACTATCTTATTTGATCAAAATCTTATTTTTTTCAGAGATATTACACCTTTTCAAGAATATTTATATATATGTATATATGAGATTCTGAAATAAGATAGATTTCAAAGTTGGTAAGAAAATCAGCGTTTGAATAATTTGTTTAGCGGGTATTTGGGAGCGGCAGCCCCACTATATTAAATACAATGTTATTGAAATATGTATGTAAAAATACAATTAGTATCTAAGGACTTTAGAGCTGCTCAAAATATGAATTATATAGTTTTTCCAGAATATTTACATATTATATATGCCAATATTTACTATACTTATTATATAGCATTGAAAAGGGTGTAAAGCGTCCTTTATAACAATATAATAATAACAAAGTATAGTGTATCTTTCAAAATTTCACATTTATAGGGCTTTTTTTGAAAGTTCGAAATTTTTCATTTTTTTTTTTACCAAAATTTCTACTTTTAACTGTAATATCTCAGAAATGGTACCACCGATTAAGATAAAACAAAATGTCTATTAAATATAGTATTGTGCTCTACAATATTTTAAAAAATTGGTATATACTATCGTGGACAAAAAATATAACGGTTTAAGTCAAATACTACAAAATATTCTGAAAATTTCAAAATAAACAATTTGCCCTTTAAAAGACCTTTACGCCAAAAGTCATACTGAAATATAGCTGACGTTACTAGATTTTGTTATGTAAAATTGCAAGGCAATCTGGAAATGCACTTAAAGTAAAGTATATCCGAAATTTGTTTTGTAATCATATAAGTTTAATAAATTAAAAAAAAAAAATAATTATTTTAAGAAGAATTTCACAAAACTGAAATAAAACTTTGCAGCTGCAATCAATGTTTTTTTTACGTCCATTTATGACAATTTATGATACGTAGAAAAATTGTTGTCACAATGAGAATGAGTTTAGAATCTTAAGAACGACATTTATTTTTATTTTGACATTATTGTTTGGTTTATGACGTTTGTATACTTTTTTTTAAAATTTGAATGAATTTCTTTTTTTTTAATATTTAAACATTATAAATATTAAAGTGAAAAACTAATATAACAACACAAAACATTTAGAATTAACATTTAGAAGCGTATTTAAAACATAAAAGGTAAAAATTGATAACTGTTTTTTCCTTAGCTGAGTAAGTAAGCAATTTTTTTGACGGCAGCATGTATTGACACACAAAATTGCGATTAATTATCATAGGACCGTTAAGTGAGATTAAAAAAACATGTTTGATTATCTATGCTTGCTAAAAAAAAAATTAACTTGAGAAACAACTTAAGTACAAGCATGGTTTTATATAAGATTTTTGATACCTTTTTTCCTTGATTTTCCTTTGGAATATTTTTTTGCTTTTTATATACAAAAAATATGTTTTTCTGCCAATCGAGTAGTGATTAAGACCTGGGCCTTTCGTTCAAAAAGCCTAGAGTTCAAAATACTGTTTGGTCATACATATTAATATAAAATAATATAGATTTTTCTTATAATATATTATAATATAATATAACATAGTTGAATAAAGAAATAAGTATATCATATTATATAATTCATATCATATTGCAATATTATATAAAAAAAAAAAAAATTCTTGTATAAAATAATAGATGGCGCACAAATAAAAAATATTTTGAAAGTTTAATAATTTTGTACAATAGCCGAGTAAAAAAAGACTTAGTGAAACTAGTAATTCCAGAAACTGTAACTTAGACAAAAATTAATAATAAATGACTCAGTGAGTGCCCTATGCTCTTTATAGAAGTGGCAAAAAAAAAAGATTGGATTTATTTCATTTGAATAAATAATACTTAATGCAATTAAAAAAAAATTATTTAAAAAATTATAATACCATTAATTCGTAAAGTTTATATTAACCCTTTGATGTTTATTTCAGTATAATATAAAATTGTTTTAAATTTAAAATATAAATATAATGTACTTTAACGAAGAGTAAATAAATAAGCAAAAAAAGTTTTTACAATTGTTTTTTTTTTTTCTAAATTAATAAAATCTGCATTTCTTTTTATATGATTAAGTAATGCATCTCTATAATAAAGAACTTCTTTATTATATATTAAACTTTCGCATTAGAAAAGAAATAATTAAACTCATTAAATAATTAAACTCCTTGAACTAAACAATGAATGCTATATTTTATTATATAAAGCAGAAAGTGTCTTTCTTTGTTTATTTATTTGTTTGTGTTTGTTTGTTATTTATGCATTCGTACACGATGTATTCGATTGTAACCAAATTTTGTAAAAAATGTTTCTGTTCCTTTCGGTTCGTTACTAACCCATTCCGGCACCAGCGGAAGTTTTTGTGTTTTCGTTGTTGTATATATATATTCGCGTTCCATCAATTTAATTCAAACTTTGTAGAAGCGTAGTTTTTTATCGAGGAAGTTCGTAGGATTGATATGCAATTATGATTCGTTCATCCATTTGGTATACCGATTTGCCTAAAAATAAATTCTTTTTTGCTTTAACGGTTTTAAAGAACAATATTGTTTTCAGTAATTTTTTGCCAGAGTTGTAATTTTTTTCAGGTTGCTTTAATGATTTGTTCTTTTGACATTTTAAAGGAATTTTCGTCTTTTTATTAACATGTCACTATAGTAAACTTTGTAAAAATATAGCTTCATAACTAGTTCGGTTGACTTCTTTAGTTATGATTTATTATAAGTACGTCGTTGCAAAAACAATTTTCTAACCGAATCGTTTCCAACATTTCCAATTAAAGAGTTCCAATTTTACTAAAAGAGTTTGGTGGATCAAGTTAGTTATAGGCTGTAAAATTTTAATTTTTTCAGAATTTCTGTGATTCAAAAAAAAAAAAAGGTTATTCCCTATTGTTTATGTACTGATGATCTTTAATTTTATACCTGTATATACCTGGTTCTTAATGTTACCCATTACTTTTAATTTCCGAAATCGAATAGGGTTGAATTAAATTTCTAGCTCTAATTTTTAGGATTTGTATTATGATTACCTATAATATGATTGCAATAAATATATATGTAATATTAAACAAAATAATGTTCTTGATACACTCTGTCCTTAAAAATAATTTTTTTCTTTCTTTTTTTTTGCAATTTAGTTTTTTATTTTTGTACCTTTTTATTTTTTTAATTTTTTTTGATACTATCTTATCTCTGTAGATCTATAAAAAATTCTAGCAGAAATTATATATTATGAGGGCTTTAAGTATTCAAAACGCTAGCAAACAACAACAAAAATGAATATATGAATGTTGAAAAGTTGAAAAAAAAAATAAATATGAATGTACATGCATAGATAACAAATACTTAGATACTTTTGCATAAATATATTATAATTTATATTAAAATTCACCTATACAAAACAAGTGTGTGTGCACTAATGTTCAAAAAAAAAAAACTAAATTTGATTTTTTTTTTTTTTCAATTTCTGTCATTTTATTTTAATGTGTTATTAAAAGATCCAAAGTTGGCTCATTGGACATTCGGAGGTCATTGCATCTAAAAAAAAAACTAGAAGCTTTCATTTTTTGTCATTTTAATTTTGTTTGAATTTTAAAAACAAAACACAAAGCAAAAAAAAATATTAATAATTATTGTGTAAAATACTAAAGTATGAAAAATTACATTTAAAATTTAATGATCGGAAGAGATAATGGTCGTCATTATAAAAACAGTTGGACAATTTTTTTCATATTTGTATGTAAACGTTGTTATTATTTTCTTCAGCTGTTGTAAAATATCTGAGAACATTTTCAAGACTTGTTCCGCTAGGAATAGATCTGATCATAGTGCATACTCTTAATAATATTTATTTAGCTCATCGAGGTTTAGCTCTTTTCTCTGTTAAAAATTTAATTTTTAATTTTAAGAACAGATTTTTGAACTTCTCCTGCAAATATGCAATTTAAAATATTTTTTAGTAAAATGAAAAAAATTTTGAATTTATGTTACTTTAAAATGTCTGAAATCAGTTGGATTGGAACAACATAATAATGAAAAATATAAAACAGGTCCTCCAAAATCTTAAATGTCTTTTTCATTATCATTCATTTAAGGAGCATAGAATTTCAACTAAGTTCATTATTACTTATATTAGACTAAACTTCAATTTCTTTAATCATTATTTTCCTTGCCTTTCGGTAAATAATCGGTTATAGTTCTTAGCAAGATTAAATAACTCAAAATATTATATTTTCCAGTCATCTACAATATTTAATATAAAATTCATTATTAGTTCCGTCGTTATTCTTCAAAAGTGGTAATTAAGGTTGCAATGACCCACTTGTTGTAATGCGCATCAGCATTGCTTGACAATAATTACTTTTGAATTTAAGTAACTGATTTCTTGTTGTTGATTTAAAGTATCATGTAAGCTGCTTAAATTTAACCATTTTGTCTAGTTTTTCTCTTTTCATAATAGTTATGACTCATCAAACTTTAGTTTGATTTATTCCTACCATTTAGCGGAATTCGATATTTTAGTAAATTATTTATTTACCGTTCAGAGGTACTCAAGAAAAAACGTTCATAATATTGTATGGTATACTAGGGACGCCTGTTAATGTTTAGTCAAATTCTATGTTGAATCTCAATTCATATAACAGACAGTTGCAGTTTAGAAATAGAAGTTGACAGTTGAAGACAGTTGCAGAATAGAATTTATGGAAAAAGTACAATTGTATATTTGGTGTACAATCCTTGATTAAGATTGTACATGGCAATTTTGATTGTACAATTTTGGTTGTAAGAACTGCTGTATACTAAAATTTAAGTACTTATGTGAGAAGAAATTGAATTAAAAAAAGAATACAATTAGAAATAATATACAAACATTCATACATAAATGCAACAATTTAATAGAAAAGTACAAAACCAAAACAATTATACCTATATATATTTGAATTTTAAAGAGACTCTACCCGCTGATCATACATGTACATACTACATACTTAGACACATATTGATTATTAATATCAGATCAATATCATTCATCATTATTTAAAATTTCAATACATATTGTGATAAATGATGATTTTTATCAATTTCTAAATTTTTTTCTTTATACATGCATAAGTTAAAGTACATTAGATACATATAGACAAAAAATAGTTGAGCCGTTGCGATCGAGTTGAGAGTCGAAACTCGAGAGGAAAAAAAAATACACAATTTTAAAGAGAGTAAAGTGAGAATTCTCTTATAATTTTGGTTTTGTTTTTGTTATTCTGTTGTGTACGTTTTGTCACTACTACTACCGACTATCGTAGGTACCATTAACCATAAATTACTGTAATGTAATGTGAATATGAAATGTGTTGTTTATGTTTTATTATTAATATTATATATAGGTTTTATAGTAGAAAATTCGTAAAAAATATTTAGTTACTGATGTTCAAAACTTGAAACGGAATTCATAATACGTAGTGTGTGGCTGAAAACTACTAAATTATAATTATAGATTTCTTTTAATGTGTTGCATTTTTTTTTTTTTTAGATGACTTTAAATAATTTTAAAAATTAATGTTATTAAAGGATCTCTTCCCAAATAATTTTTGTTTAAATGGTTTCTCACTATTTTGATAATGTTTGTCTGGAAGAAGAAAGATGATATTAATATCGAAAATAAGTTAATTTTTTTTAATTCCCCATGCCAAATAAATGTGACAAGAAAATTACAAAGCGTTTCTGTTCCAGATCTGACTGTAAAAGTCGTGAGGGGGGATTAATATTCTGACGTGTGGGGTATTCGAACGCATAATCCCTCGGTTTTTATCATGTATTTTATATGCTCTTATCGTCTAGGTCCACAAGACCCCTATTATGAGTCAATTATTGCTTATATTTAATTTTCTTAATCAGAAAAAAATTGTTTTAAGACCAAAGATTGATATGCCATAATTAGATGATTCACTAGATTATGGCATAATATAACAGAATATGGCAAATATATAGATTACCGTTGATGGCTGTAGATTATTTATAGTTCACTAGATTATATAAAATATATATACACCAAATAAACTGACATTATATTAGAATGACGAAATATGAATATTCAAAAAAAAAAAAAAATTCATTTGCCATACTCCATCACTTAAAATAATCTTTTAAGGAAACAAATATTATGGAAGAGGGACAGACATTTATAATGAAATTTGCCGAAAAAAACATAATTGAAAATGAAAAATAAAAATCAGTAAAAAGTGAATTTAATAAAAAACAAAGTGGGATAACACAACATCATAGCTTTTTTATTTTTTAATTTTTTTTTTCTGTTTTTTTTTCCGCATATTTATTTTATTTTTGAAACATATATTCATTTGAACTGCATAGATAACCTTGACTTCTTCCACCATTTTTGTTTTAATTGTATATTTTTATTTTTTTTTTTTCTGCCATTAATTTTAGTATATTTTTTTTTTTTCATATCAAAAAAAATATTTGTTTTTTTTGTAATTTTTACTAAAAAATATTTTAAAAGCTTCAGATATTATATTATGACGGAATAAAAAAAAAAAAATTTGAACTTTTATATTGTATGTTCTTAGTATATTTTTGACCGATAGACTCTAGTTTAAGTGAGTGCAATCACCCTAATTTTTATATTTTATCATATATACATTCATACAATATTATTTAAGATGTAAAAATTGTGCATGGAAATGTACAAAATTGTGCTTTTTCTAATGAAAAAATAAAAAAAAAAAAAAATTAAAAAAAATGTATGGAATTTTTTTTTGTGTTTTTTTTTATTTTATTTTTTTTTTTTGTTGGCAAATAAAAATTTTCCAATTAATTAATTTGTTGATACTTTAGATATAAAGGTAATAGATTATAATAAAATATTAATTTTTAAGGAAATGATTCATTACACCTGTTTAAGATCACAATCACAATCTTTTGTTAAAAATAAAAAAAAATAAAAAAATTTTTTTTGCAAAAAAAAAAATATTATGGTTTTAAAAAGTTGTTATAACTGTTTTGAAGTTAATTTATGTAACAAATGATTTTTAAAATGCAGATAATTTTTAGTTTTATAGATTTGTCAGATTTCAGATGAAAAATGAGACTTTTATTGTTTTGTATCATTACAGATGATTGTCTGGATAATCTTTGAAATTTAAAATGTGTTTTGAAATATAAAATAATCTTAAGTATACTGAGATTAATATAATTTGATATTTCTTTAGATTTAGCTATAAAATTTTTGTATCTTCATTTTTATAACGTAATATATAAAAATCAATTAAAAAACTTATAAGAAAAATAATTTTTCCATTTGTTTTTAATTTTTTATTTTTTTTTATTGCTGGTTGTTTTCATTATTTTTCTTTTAAAACAGTATTTTTTCTTTAGGTCTGTTATATAATTTTAGGATTATCTATATTATACTGATATACCATTATACAGACTATACAGACAGACTGTACATACACAAAAAAAAAAAAACCGTTATATTTTTTTACAAAAAAAAAAAAACCGAAAATTTTTGTATAAACAATGAGTTGAGAATTTTCTTTTACTATGGTTTATATACGTTTAGTTGAAGTTACGCAGCTTTAAAAGGCTTGTTTTATAATTACCGAAAAATTTAAAGATATGCTTTTATTATGCCATGCCAAAATTTGGAAATGAATAATTTCATTTAAATTAGCTTCAATTTGATTGCATTCAAACTCAAATGAGAAACGAATTATTTAAATGGAAATGAAAAGTATAAATTTGCTGTATTTCAAGCTACGCGTCGAAATGAAAGAAAATGAGTTAGGTGATAAAGAGGTAAAAGTCTCAATATCACGTCTAGTAAAACTATAATCATTTCAAGATCTTATGTAATTGCTAAAATATAGATGGCAATATTCAAAATATTAGGTAACAAGCATGGAACAACTTAAAGTTCTTCAGAATAAATGGGAATAAATATATGGATATGTTAGGATATGTTACACATAATATACACATAAACACGTTTTCAATGGAGAAGAACGTGCAACTTACCGATTTTTCCACAACACGTTAACTATCAAACATTTATTAACCGGTTGTAGCGACAAGGAACTTTTGGTCCAACAAAAGAATGTTACTGATTGAAACACTAGCAAGGAATGACAATAAGGCAAACTGGAACAAATAAGAAAACCACCATGGGAAAAATAATTACATTTTTAAAACATCCTCAAATTTGGGAAAAGATATGAAAATATAATCTTGGTTGTAATTTTTAATATTTAATATCTAATATTTTGTAAAATATTATATTTAGTATGCAAGATGACCCCCATACCTTTCAGGGGACCGGCCAAAAATTATTGTATATTATTACGCAATAATAGAAAACAATAATATAAATAAAATTTTTTTATTTAATTTTTTAAAATATTTTCTACTTTTATTTTTAATATTTTCATAAATTTATATTAGCAACTTAACAAACTTTTAAGGATCATTTTTCTTTTAATCAAATAAAACAACATTTTTCTGTTAATTTCAGAAGAACCGATTTGAAATTTATATTAACACTTTGTATGCCACGTCATTCATATTTGAAGGACACTTTAGTTTCATATGGGTGCAAGTTCAAAAATATAAATGACGGTATTGTTTTACTTTAAATATATTATGTCATTCGTATTGTAGAAGGGTGCCAACAATATGAATTTTCTCTTCTTTTGCCAAACTGTAACTAGTGTAAAAATTATCGACATACAACTATACAACTTTCTTCTTTCATTTAGAAGATTAATTGCATTATGACTGAAATGCATCATACAAAGTAAAATTTGAAATCGATTTTTCGAAATTACAGTAGCTGGAACACTCTGCTTGTAGATACTTTTGACTTTCTAATAATTTGACATCGAGTCGAGTTTCACAAGACCCACCATAACATCAAACCAAAAAGTTTTCCAATTTCATCGGAATTGATGAAAATCCATTTAGTAGACGTTACATACTTTGTTTGTGGTTTTTTTTAAGAATAGCTTGGTCAGCATATCTATTGGTTACAATTACAATAAGATTTATACAATCGTCATCTATCATCAGTCGAAATATTCAAATATGAATGACATTAAAACAATTAATAATATAAACTAAAAATTTGATGAAAATCATATTATGGATGGCTACAAATTAAATTTACAAAATAAAAAAACATGTTTTTGAATTTTTAAGTCTTGACGTCTACGGAAATTTTTGGAAAATGGCTTGGTGCGCAATGTGTTAAGAATATTACACAAATATAGGACATTTTTTTTTAAAAATAATTTTATTTTAAACATGACAGACAACAATCTACCTAATTAATATTTCATTTTCAAATTATTTTTCTGTTCAGAAAAAAAAAAAGTTGCATTATAAAAAATTATTATATTTTTAAAATGCAGCAGTGACTTGATAATAGCAACTAATGTAAACTAAAGTGGTTGCCTATATATAATTGCATAGTTGGTATAACTGAAATCAAATTGTCCAAATGTTTACATTATGACCTATTGTGGTTTTTAGAACGTAAATAAGTTTATTATATATTTATACTTGCTAATTGCTAATTAAATATTTTAACATAAATTTTGCTGCTCAACATTGTATAATTTTTAGTGAATGTGAATTTTTTTGTATAGGAGTAACTGAAAAAAACTTGACTTTTAAATTTGAAGAATATAAAAGTTATCTAAGCAACACAACACTACACAGCTATTGAAGAGTTCTGGTATTTTTCCCAAAAATAAAATTACTTAACTTTAATTTTCTAAAGATTATTTTTTATACCCTATCCAAGCATTAGCAAAGGTTTCTCTTATTGTTGGGTAAAGATTTAAATAAATGACAGGCGTTAATGGGTAAATGAGAAATAAACCAATAAAGGTTTAAATCTTTGCCAGTTTTAAAATAGAATATTATTAACAGAGGGGTGTGAAAACCTGCTTGGCATTTTTGTAATTCTTACAATAAAATAAGCTTCCACAACCAGTTATAAACTGTCATAAAGAACTTCCTTTGTGTAGAAACGACCATAATATAGTTTTTGTTCGGTATTAAGTTGAATATATTTTAGAGAGACGGTATAATTGATTTTAGTTCAATGGAACAGTTTTAAGCTTCGCCGAAGTAAGTCAAAATAATCTTAAGGTGATGCCAGCCCATCTGTGAGAATTGTATTTAATATTAAGTCGAATGTAAGATTTATACATATTTGAAATATAGGCTTTATAAATATGATATAATATTTGCAAAAAACCAAACAATTTAAAGGTTTTGAGTTTTTTTTTTGTTTTTTGGCTAAGGGAGGTGAGAATCTTCCAAAAACACCAAGAATTTCCCCTTGGTAGTGTCAAATTCTTACTAACTAAACCTATCTTCCCTTTTAGCCAATATAATGCGATGAAACACCTATCTATATATAAACGCAGTATATTGGCTAAGGAGTAGCAGGATAAAAAAGGATAGGACCAGGATGCAGAAATATTGCATTGGGAGTGGAAGTGTAAGTGAATAAAGAATCCGCCTATTATTATTAATATTTTGTTGACAGTGATTATAGCCATCAACAGTACATCCAGTGTAGTATATAACACGTTTCTGCATGGGATAATAATTGAAGGTAACCTCATTATACCTCATTAACCTCACTATAGCAAACTATCTGTGTATTACAAAGTGCAGTAGTATATAATACCTTCCTGTATGATACCTCCACTGATAGCTCCACTGTAGCAGCTAAATATATTAGAAAAAAATTTATATTTTTCCTTGACACTCCAATGAAGAGTATAAGGCATCCACTAAATCATTTATTTTTCATATTTGGTCTCAAAATATTAATTTCACTAAGCCGTTGATAACTCGGCTGTAGCTATTGTACAAGACTAAGAGGTTTCTTTTTTATTTCTACGCCATCTATTTTCTTATACAAGAATTATGGTTTATTTTATTATTCTATTATATAGCTATTACAATAATTTATAGAACATATTATATACTTATTTTTCATTTAATTATATTTTACTAATTATCATATATTATAAGAAAAATTAAAAATTATTTTTTATTAATCTATATGACCCAGCCGGGGTTTTAACCCGAGACCTTTCCTATGAAAGGTCGGTGTCTTAACCACTACATCATTGGCTGTATATATTAGAAAATTACTAAATTTTAAATATCACAATTTTCAAATAAATTTTAACTATATTGAATTAAATTTAAAATTTTTTTTATTTAATTTTCACAAATCACAAAAAAAAAAACTAAACACATACAAAAAATAATTAATTCTTTAAAAGTCATTTAAAAAATCATGCATCAATTAAAATTACTCTTTTATTCAAATATTTATTTTTATAAAAAAATAAAAAAAAAAAAATAGAAAAATTTATTGTTAAAATTGTTTCAAATATAAAAAAAAAAAAAAGAAAAAACCAAAATATAAGCATATAAACACCGAAATAAAATCAATATTTAAATTTCTATTCTACTCCAATTCAAGTTTTTTTTTTTTTTTGTGACGAAAATATTTCAAATTCATGACCTTTTAAATTTCCCATTTATTTAATAAATTTATTTTTATCAAAAAAATTATTTTAACATAAACTGTCACATTTACTTAAAATTTAAAAAAAAACATGTGAAAACTAATGGGAAAACCATTGAAAAAATCGCTAAAAAACAATCAAAATAATTCCATATTTCCTTTTTTTTTTCTTTTTGATTTTCTTCTCCTCTTCATGATTTACTTATTTATTTTTCCATCAAAAATCTAATAAAAAACATTTTAATAATTAAAAACAAAAACACAAAAAAAAAAATTAAGTTCATTTATAGTGGTTTTTCATTAAATTAAAAACTAATACATATATAAAAAGTATATAAAAATTCAAAAAAAAAAAAAAAAATTCTAGAATTTACAAAGCAAAGAAAAATAAAATTTGAAAACCTCTGGATTTTCCTGTCACCAAATTTCATCAATTGTTAAAACTCTGATGTAATGCAGCACATCACAAAAAAACAAGAAAAAAAAACAAAAAAAAAAAAGCAAATGCTAATATCCTAAATTAAAAAAAATTTTACAAAAAACTAAATTAAAAAAAAAAAAAACGGAAATTGTTTTGTTTCTTGTTTTTTAAATCGTGACATAACTAACAAAAATTTTTTTTCAAAATTTTTTTCTTTCACATTATTTTTTAGTGATAAAGCATAAATTAACTGTAAAAAAAAAACGCTATTTTTAACTGTTTTTTTATTATATGAATTTTTTTTGCTTTATCTAAAAAAAAAATATTTTTTAAAAAAGAAAATTCTAAAAAAATATGTAAAAATTAAACTAAAATTCAATTTTATGGTCTATATGGTCTTATGGTTGAATATAAAACCTCCATAAATTTTAATATTAAATCTAAACATGAAATATATAAGAATTGTATAAGAAGATTGAGATATTCTTTAATTATAGTAGTGCCACTGAGCTCACACTACATAATGTAATAATGACGTAGATGTTTGTAGACGTTTTCTTTTAGTGTCTACTGTAGAGTTAATAAACTTTTGGATGTCACTATCTAATTTTAACTATTCTATATAAAGTCTTTCATGGCCGTTGTAAGTAAAATATAATAAATAAGCTTGGAATATAACTTTCGGGATCAGATTTTAATTGCCATAGTTCTGATAAATAAGTAGCTAAGTAACTAAAAGAATCACTAAACAAATTACTTAAGAAATGCATAGAATTTTTAATATATATATATGTGACTCCCAGCATAGTGGTTAATATACCAGCATTGTATTGTGACGATCTTGGATTCAAACCTCGGTCAGGTCATTTAAAAAAAAAAACAAATAAAATTATAATAATAATAATAATAATAATACTGCTACAGTTGAGGTTCTTTTGGTTATATCATGAAGGCAGCTCCAATATATTACTACTTGTTTTGTTTCTAATCTACAGAATACCTTGACTCTGTAACAAAGAGTAACAATAATAATGATTAATAATAATATTGGATAATAATAGCAATTACAGTGACAGTTGTGCTTTACTTCATGCAGCAAGGTCTTATACTCTACTGTATGTTGTAAGTGTTGATGGCATCGTCAGCGGTTTAAAAGTTTCAGCATTGCTATCTTATCATTTTTTATCCTTACTGTCTATCCAATATACTGTGTATTGGCTGTTAAGTGTTTCATCCCATTATATTGTCTAAACGGATAGTTGAGTTTAATAAGTAAGAATCTGTCACTATCAAGGTGTCATTCTGGATGTCTTTGGAAAATTTCAATCTTTCTTAAAGGGAAAAATATATCAAATTTCTAACTCCAAACAATTTCAACTCATTTATTATAAAATATAGATTCATTAGACGAATTTTAAGTTTTTCATAAACAAATAAATGCTTGAGTTTGAAATTATGGGTTTTTATCAGTATGCAATAAAATATCATATACTGCTCCGATTTCCTCCGATATTTTACACTTCTTAGTAATGCAATATGATTTTGTTGAATTTTTTTTGCCACAACCCACAACTGTTAAAACTATATTAAAATTATTTAATGATTTTAAAATTTAACTTAAAAGATTAATCAGTTTTATTTTACAATTTTTTTTTTTTTATAATTATAAAAATATCCTTAGAGCAAAAATAATTATTTTGGACTCCCGTTCTATTTTCATCATAAAAACAACTAAAAAATCAAGAAAATAATAAAAAGGAAAAAAAAAAGAATAAATAAATAAAACTAACTGTAATATCACATAATTTATAAATGCCATCAAATCAAAATAAAACTTTCATTCAGTTCCACAATAGTGAACTCAAAATATGAGTTATTACAATTTATTTTAATACCTAACCATTTTGTATTTTTTTTTTTTTTAATATTTTCTATTCAAAATATATATAATATATATATATATACATATATATATAACTTTTTTTTACTTTTTCAAATGGTGACATTTTTGTAAATTATTTCACAATAATTTTTTCTCTATTTTAATTTTTGTTTTTATCTTATAACAGTCCTTTACTACAAAAAAAAAAAAAAAAAAAAATTTAAAAACAAAAGTCCTTTTTAGTCCATTTAATCTATGATGCCATTTCCCACAGAAATTAAACTATTTCCTCTTATGGTTTTAATAGATGCACTAAAGATACTATAAAAAAAATATAAAATAACGGTACTTGTTTTAGATGAATATATAAAATAAACTAAAATTCAAAATATGATAAAAAAAATAATAATAAAAATAAACAAGGTAGAATGTAAACCAACGGTTTTTAAAAGCGCACATTTCCAAAACTCAATACAAACTGTTTAGAAGTGTGACTTGCACAAAAATTTGAAAATTTAAGAAATAAAATTTAAGAAATTTTTTTGTAATAAGAAAAAATGTGAAAATAGGACATTTTTGAAATTTTGAGGGGCCGTAATTCCGGAATCCTATATAACTAAGAGAAGCCGTTAACACACGTAAAAATATATTATTGAAGCTTTAATTTTCATGTCTTGCCGACGAAAAATTTTTACAGGTGCCTAAGTTACAGGTGTCTAAAAATAGCAAATTTTCAATTTTTGAGGCGTAATAACTCTTAAAGAGGGGGTGTTACCAAAAAATTTTCTGAGGAAACTTAGACTAATTCTAAAAGTTCTTTCTTGTCTCAAAATTTCAGGTTCTTATCTAAAGGGGTGCCGGAGTTATGAAAAAAGAAATTTCATGCAAAATGTGGTTTTCACATAACGGTAAATTTAAATCATAAATTACAAAATATTACATAATTTTGATATTGTTTTATATAGATAATAAAATTTTCGATCTTCTGGCGGTTTTAGATTGCAAAATTATTACGCAGAGCCCGAGATATATACATCTGAAAATGGGGCTTTTTCGTAATTTTGAAGAGCTGCAACTTTGGAACCCTTTACAACTAAAATAAACCTTTCACACAGATAAAAATATATTATTGTAGCTTTAATTTTTACATCTTGCAGAAGTAAAATGTGTACAGGTTCCTAAGTTACAGGTGTTTAAAAATAGCAAATTTTCAATTTTTAAGCCCTAATAGCTCATAAACAGGGGGTGGTCCGAAAAAATTTTCTGAGGAAACTTATACTAATTCTAAAAGTTCTTTCTTGTCTCAAAATTTCAAGCTTGTATCTAGAAGCGTGCCGGAGTTATGAAAGTAGAAAAATCATGCAAAATTTGGTTTTCACATAACGGTAAATTTAAATACTAAATTTAAAAAAATTGTATAATTTTGATATTAATTTGCAAAGATAAAAGAAATACCTGTCGAATGACGTTTTCAGATTGAAAAAATCTTAAGCAGAACATAAGATATATGCATTTAAAAATAGGGCTTTTTCAAAGTTTGAGGGGCTGTAGCTCCGTAATGGGGGGGGCTACATGAAAAAGTTGTTCCACAAAATTATTTTTTTTATGAGACCTACCTATGGTTAAAATTTTTTTTCTCTGTCTTTAACGGTGTAGAAGTTTTGTAAACAGACGGACGGACGGACGGACAGAGTGAAACTAATAAGCACATTTTTTCAAAATTTTTTTGGAAATGTGCTAAAAAGGAAAAAAAAAATAAATTACTAGAAAAACAGGAACCTACACATTGACTACACAAATTTATAAACTTAAACTATAGGTAGTAGGTATAGAAAAAAAAAATCGTTTTTAATATTTCATAGACATTTTATATACAGAATTCTGTAAATTGGTTTACACCTTTAAAAAACCCCGTTTTAAATATGTTTAAGTTTTGTTTTGAACAGTTATTTTGGTTTTTTTTTTCTTTTATGAATTTTTTCCAATCCGTTATTTGAAATAACATTAAAAAAAAAAAAAATTGTAAAAGACAATTTAATATGATGATATTAGTTTTTTATGAAGTTAAAATAATGTTTTCATAATAATCAAAATATTATTATAAAATATACAGTGGTAAAGTAATAAATTGTGATTTGTAAGCAAAGTACATTATTTTAGATTTAATATATTTTAAAGGTTAAATTTTGATTTAGATTGAAGAAAATTTTAAAATATTGATTAATTTTTCTGAAAAATTTTCGTAATTCTTTAAAATTACAAAAAAAAGCCTCCTAATAAAAAAAACTTTATATTATGTTGATATGCAATTTACGAGTCAGCAATATTTTATAATACTTTAACATTATTTATTATACCATTTGGAATAAAACATATTAAAAGGATTAATTATACAGGAATCGTTATATCAGTTTATTATATCAGTTTAATTATTGATAAGTAGAAATAAAATAATCTCTTGCCTTACAAAAATAGGTGATCTATAAAGTAATGTTATAAAATGGCTTCTTTAAAGAGAAAACAATAAAATCATTGTGTTAGAACTGAGACTACCTACGTTTCAAAATATTATGTACATTTTTAAAGCTTAAAAAATTTCCTGTCTTTTAACATTTTTAGATTTGATAATAAATTCAACAAAATTTTCACTATAAAAATTTGAAAATTAGTTTTGTTTTCAATTTCAAGGGGCTGTACTTCCGTTATGGAATGAAGTTATAAAAATGGATAACATTTCATTATTTTATTTTGAACGGTGTATAAATTTTCTATACAGTTGGACATACAGACTGATAGACATATGAATGAAAGGACGGAAATCAAAATGTTTTCAAAAAAGTGCTAAAGAGCGGGAAAAAGCCAAATTTTTAAACACTTTAAAAAAGTAAGGCTTTGGCCTCAGTGGTCTAGTGGGTAAAAGCTTAAAAAATATGCTGTAAACATCGAGAGAGTGTGGGTTCAAATCCCACATACATCGTAAGAGTTATTCTTATTTTGATGACTAGACTAGATGTTTTTGACTAGATATTTTTGCTTAATTTTTTCCCATAAAGTAATTTAAACGTTTAGCCTTTTACTTAGACTAAATACTTAAACTAAACTTTGTAATAATTAAAAAGATTAACCTAAGTATTCTAAATAATTTAATTAAGGTTAAATTTATTCATTTACGGGAAAAGAAAATTATTAAGCGTCGCTTACAATTTTAATATGTAGAACTACAAAAAAAACATAAAATTCGCTTCACCACTGAATTATCATATTTAACTTAAAAAGAAAGTCATATTACAAAATAACGATAAAAAAGTACTAAATATCAAAAAAAAAAGAGGAAAACAAAAAAAAAACACAGGAAAACAAACAAATAACAAAGAATAAAATCGAATATGTATAATGTCAGGATTTCACGTTTTATTTAATAAAATTTTTTTAATTTTATCTATCTTTATTTTTTTTTTTTATTTTTTTTGTTTTAGCTAATGTCCTTAAATTAAAAAAAAAAAACTTGAAAATGAAAATAATTTTAATATTTAATAAAAACAGAAATAATAATAAGATTAAATCTACAACTACAAAACCAACAAAAACAAAAAAAAAAAATACTAAAAAAAACTAATAGGACTACAAAGGAACAAAAATTCATACAATATAACCAAGAGAAAAGAAACGAAACGAAACGAAACGGAACAAAAATTACTAACGGTATAAAAAAAAATTATTTTTAAAAACTAAGTGAAAAGTTTGCTTCTGGTGCAATACAAGATTTTTTGTGTTATTACAGTTATTCAAGTCTTTTTTTTTTCTATGTATTTGCTTGTATATTGTTATGTATGGTATTGTGTATTCATAGCACGAATGGTGACGAATTGCCTAAAGGACTCTATTTGGCTCTTTTTTTTTCTAAAAAGTTAAATACAAAAAAAAAGAACAGTAGTATAACAAAGTAATAGAAGTTTTCATTTTTTAATAGTAACGGTTTTTTCTGTACGAAAAAAAAATTTTTTTTTTCTTTTGTTTATACTTTGTGATGTTGTGTTTTTAGCACATTTCCAAAAAAATTTTGAAAAAATGTGCTTATTAGTTTCACTCTGTCCGTCCGTCCGTCCGTCCGTCCGTCTGTTTACAAAACTTCTACACCGTTAAAGATAGAGAAAAAAAATTTTAACCATAGGTAGGTCTTATAAAAAAACTAATTTTGTGGAACAACTTTTTCATGTAGCCCCCCCCATTACGGAGCTAGAGCCCCTCAAACTTTGAAAAAGCCCTATTTTTAAATGCATATATCTTATGTTCTGCTTAAGATTTTTTCAATCTGAAAACGTCATTCGACAGGTATTTCTTTTATCTTTGTAAATTAATATCAAAATTATACAATTTTTTTAAATTTAGTATTTAAATTTACCGTTATGTGAAAACCAAATTTTGCATGATTTTTCTACTTTCATAACTCCGGCACGCTTCTAGATACAAGCTTGAAATTTTGAGGCAAGAAAGAACTTTTAGAATTAGTATAAGTTTGCTCAGAAAATTTTTTCGGACCACCCCCTGTTTATGAGCTATTAGGGCTTAAAAATTGAAAATTTGCTATTTTTAAACACCTGTAACTTAGGAACCTGCACACATTTTACTTCTGCAAGATGTAAAAATTAAAGCTACAATAATATATTTTTACGTGTGTGAAAGGTTTATTTTAATTGTAAAGGGTTCCAAAGTTGCAGCTCTTCAAAATTGTAAAAAAGCCCCATTTTCAGATGTATATATCTCGGGCTCTGCGTAATAGTTTTGCAATCTAAAACCGGCAGAAGATCGAAAATTTTATTATCTATATGAAACAATATCAAAATTATGTAATATTATGTAATTTACGATTTAAATTTACCGTTATGTGAAAACCACATTTTGCATGAAATTTCTTTTTTCATAACTCCGGCACCCCTTTAGATAGGAACCTGAAATTTTGAGACAAGAAAGAACTTTTAGAATTAGTATAAGTTTCCTCAGAAAATTTTTTGGTAACGCCCCCTCTTTAAGAGTTATTACGCCTCAAAAATTGAAAATTTGCTATTTTTAGACACCTGTAACTTAGGCACCTGTAAAAATTTTTCTTCGGCAAGACATGAAAATGAAAGCTACAATAATATATTTTTACGTGTGTGAAAGGTTTATTTTAGTTGTAAAGGGTTCCAAAGCTGCAGCTCTTCAAAATTGTAAAAAAGCTCCATTTTCAGATGTATATATCTCGGGCTTTGCGTAATAGTTTTGCAATCTAAAACCGGTAGGAGATCGAAAATTTTATTATCTATATAAAACAATATCAAAATTATGTAATATTTTGTAATTTACTATTTAAATTTACCGTTATGTGAAAACCACATTTTGCATGAAATTTCTTTTTTCATAACTCCGGCACCCCTTTAGATAGGAACCTGAAATTTTGAGACAAGAAAGAACTTTTAGAATTAGTATAAGTTTCCTCAGAAAATTTTTTGGTAACGCCCCCTCTTTAAGAGTTATTACGCCTCAAAAATTGAAAATTTGCTATTTTTAGACACCTGTAACTTAGGCACCTGTAAAAACTTTTCTTCGGCAAGACATAAAAATTAAAGCTTCAATAATATATTTTTACGTGTGTTAACAGCTTTTCTTAGTTATATAGGATTCCGGACTTACGGCCCCTCAAAATCTCAAAAATGTCCTATTTTCAAGTTTTTTCTTATTACATGAAATTTTCAAATTTTTGTGTAAGTCACACTTCTAAACAATTTGTATTGAGTTTTGGAAATGTGCGCTTTTAAAAACCGTTGGTTTACATTCTACCTTGTTTTATTGTAGTTTTTATAGTTTTTTTTTTTTTGGTTTTTTTATATATTTTTTTTTTTTGGTATTTAGGTAGTCATAATGTGGTGTGATAGGATCTGTTAGGATATTGTGCATTTTTTGTTTTTTGTTACTGATGTGTTGTGTGGATTTTTGTTTTGAATAGAGGTTTTAAGGATTGTTTTGTTGTAGGATTTTAGTCTTTAAATATTATTATTATTTTGTTGTTTTATATGTACGTTTTTTGTTTTGTTGTTGTAATTGTGTTAGTTTTTATTAAGGATATTTAATGTAACTTGTAGATAAAGTGTTGTCACGATTTTTTTTGTTTGTTTAGTTTTATTGTTTTTAATTTATTTATTTTTTTTTTAATATTTTGAATCAGGATGATAGAATATTATAGAATTGAAAAAAAAAAGATGAAAGAATATTTCAAATTTTTGTTAATTAATTTGGAGGAATGTAAAAATTGTGCTGAAAGAAAAAATTAAAATTGTCTTTTTTAAAACAAAAATTTTAATGTTGCCGTTTGTAAAATAGATCGTTTTTATTAATAATTCTTATGTATTTTACAGTTTCAAATATACATACTTGTATATTATATATTATGTATAATACTCATGTAATATCTATTAAAGAGTCAACAGTTTACCGTATGGTTTATTTTACATCAACAACAATTTTTGAAATCCTTTATCATAAATATATTTAATGTCATGAGTGATTTTTATTTAAAAAAAAAAACATATAAAATACATATTTATTAATTAATAATATATAATATAATATACAATCATTTTTTAAAATATTTATTTGTGTTGTGTTTTTAAATAAAGTATGTAATAAAGTACTTGATATTTTATTATAGTTTCATTTTACTCAATATATTTTTTTCTTGTTTTCTATTAACTTTGGAAGCATAGGGATTCTACAAAGCCTTTTCACCCGCTTCCATATTTTGGTTTATTTCTTTCGTTTGTATAACCTATATGTCTTTTTCGTTTCACTGTTCTACGATATGTATTCTTGGGACCACCAACATTCCCTTTTTTGGGGGGTTCCATTACAAGGCTTGTCTAAGCTACATAATCAGGAGATCTTCTAAGAAGGTGATCCATCTATATTTTTGTTTCTTAATTTCTATTTTGATTGGTTCATGGCCGGTTGTTTCCCAAATCTCTTCGTTGTGTATTTTTATTAACCAGTACATTCTACATATGATTCGGAGACACTAATTGTTAATGCATACTTCTAGTTTATGTGTCTCTTTTTGTGTTGTTGACCAGGCAACTTTTACTACCGTACAACAGAAAAGTTTTTATACCTGCTTGAAATATTCTCCGCTTTGTTTTCTTAGCGATTTGGGATGATCTCCATATTTTCCACATTCTTCTAAATGTTCTTCTACCTTTGTCGTCAATTTATTTTCTATGTCTTCTTTTGAATCACCTTATATGGTAACAACATTCCCTATAGGTAATTGAATTTATCTACATCTTTGAATGATGTACCTTCAATTGTAATTGTAACATTCTAAATTGCTATCATTTAAAAAGATATCAATAACTATTGGTTTGATTTATTTATTTATATTAATATTACTTACATAAATGTAATGCAATATTATTGAACCATCGGCTACTAAGGCCATTATAGGTTTTTTATACTATTATTAAATTATATACTAATATTATTTATTTTGTTTATATTATATACTATATATTTACATTATATTTGGTCGTAAGGGGGGAATGTAAAGGAAAAAACACTTACGACCTGTGCAGGGATCGAACCCACACTCCTTCGGTTAATGCGCCACACGCCTACCCACTAGGCTACTGTAGCCCACTATTGGTTTGAATTTCATAGAAAAATTTAAAAAAAATTTAAAATTGCATATTTACAGGCATTATACATAATTTTAACTACGAATATATATTTTCTTTCAAATTTATCTCAAAATATAGCCTTTCTATTACTTTCAAATAGATAAAAATAATAAAATATCTATAATTGATTTTATAAAAAATCTACCGTTATTTAATTAACGGTTAATATTTCATTATAATAACTTAGTTTTTTTTCAGTATACATTAAAAGTAAAATAGAATTAAAAAACTATAAAATAATTAAATGAATTTAGTTTGATTACATTAAAATGTTGCAAAAAAAAAAAAAAAAACAAAAAGTAAAACAAATAATGATAAAAATTTTATTTTTTAAATATTTAAAGGAATAAAAAGTTTAGTTTATATTTTTTAAAAAAAAAAACAAAAAAAACCAACTTTTTTTTAATTTAGTGTTATTTTTTTTGCTTTTTTTTTTTTTGTTTTCCTATAAATTGTGTGAAAAATATCTATTAAAAAAAGCTGAGTAATTAAATTTTATAAAGTTGAAGCATTTTTATGTCGGTACCAGATACACGTCATAACATCTCATATATAATATAATAGAAAGGATCTGATATTTAGTTTTTATTTTTTATTTAGTATATAATTTTTTTTTTTTTTAATATTTTCTTTTTTGAATTTTTTTTTTTTTTTATTATTATTTTAATTTTAATACAGGAAATTAATATTCCATGAGAATATAACTTTGGTTATTTTTTAAATTTTTTTTTTATTTTTTATTTACTATTAATATGATTTTTATATTTAACTAAAATATAGTATAGTAAAAAAAAAAACAAAGTTTAAGTTAAAAAAAATTAAAAGAGATTTTACATAATCAAATAGAATTGAATCAATAAAAGACAAAAAAAAAAAATGAAAAAGGATTCAATTTATTTACCCTATATAATTATGTCAAAGGATTATTAAATGTTATATAAAATAATAAAGAAAAGAGAAATGTTTTTTTTTTTTTCAAAATCTAATTTAATTTTCAATTTTCCAAATACGAAAAAAAAAACATTTAATTTAATCAATTAGTATAAATTAATTTTGTAGTATTATAATAAAATAAGGTAAAATGTAAAACTAAAGGTTTTTAAAAGCGCACATTTTCCAGTTTAGAATTTATTGTTAAATGAAGGAAAATTTGAAAATTTTCTTAGAATTTTATATGTTAGAAAAAATTGTAGAAAAGACATTTTCTTCAATTTCAAGAAAATCCTATAAAATTAAAAAAAGTCATTAGCACTCATGTATTATTATAATGTTGAAGCTCTAATTTTTGGTGTTTTATTTAAAAAAACAAATTTAAATTATCAATTTTTGAACCTCTCTAGTCTCTAAGTTCTGAAAGAGGAAGTGATACAAAAATTGCTTGTAGCTAGAAATCTAAAATCAAGCCGGAATAAACAAAATCTTGCAAAATTTTGTCTTCACATATATAACGGTGAATTTAAATTTATGCTTCATATTGCAAAAAATATGTAATTGGAAAAATATTAAGCAGAACCTGATATATACACATTTGAAAATAGGACTTTTTTTTTAAAGTTTGAGGGCTGAGTATCTCTGTAATTGGTGTGACTATATAAAATCAATATTTTACAATTTTTTTGTGAGACATATCCACCTTTTAAATTTTATTGTTCTATTTTAAACAATGTTGAAGATTTGTAAACAAATGAATGGACGGACAGACAGAGTGAAACTATGCTAAGCAAATTTTTCAAATTTTTGTTTTGTTTAAATTTGATTAAAATGCGAATTTATATAAAATTATTTAATTGGAATTTCTTAAGTTTGAAAAATATTTTGTATGGTCACAAAAATAACTCATTATTCGTATATTATTTATAGAATTTTGTGTTAACCTGTCTTTTTGACAAATATAAATTTAAAGTGTAACTCTTAAAAATGATAAAAGTAATTAATTAAAGCCAACAGATATTTACATATACCTATTTATTGTAAGTAATGTATTATAAACTCATAAAATATTTCTTTATCATTGGTTAATAAATAGCAATATTATGACGTTATTCTATAGTTTAGCACAAAGGTTTAACAAACATATGGTTTAGATATAAAGGTAAGTGAATATATGGTTGGAATTAAAGCCCATAATTAAAAGGAATTAAAATCCGCGGGCTTTAATTTCTTTTGAATTGGAATTAAGATTAACACTATTTTTTGTTATTAAAAGAGGACAGTAATAGAATATGTAGAGCAAATGTATTAGGAGTGATTTTAGAGTTTTGGATATAAATTGGAGTATTCCCGTTTTCCAGAATATTTACTAATATGTATATCTGCAATATTCTGAATTGGGAGGGGTTTTAGAGTTGGTTACAAAATCAGGGTTATATGCTTTCTTCAAAATAGCATATAACCCTCTGATTTCAAACGCCCGCTGTCTTTATTACCTCGGGCGTTATGGCGTTATGTCGCCGAATATATTCTGTGTACTATATCATTTAGATAGATATTAATAATATGTTGAATCAGATGGTAATTTTAGTTGTTGATTAATTTAAAAAATGGTATCCATAAAAAAAAAAATTGAATTATATTTCTGGTTACCAGATGGCATTTGTGGCCTTATCTATATTTATAAAAACTCGACCGACGATAATCGAAAGTATACAGCCGCATTCATATATATTGGATTTTGAATAAGATGTGTTCACTTCTTGTAATTGCCGTTTTGAACTACCATGACCGCTGACAGCGTTATTTTGATCATTAGAATAGTCGCAACATCAGAATCATTAGAATAGTCGCAAATAAAAGTTAACCAGAAGGATAATATTTTAGAAACAATAGTGTAAAACTAAGCGGAAATAAATAATAAATAAGAACGTACCAATACAATACCAAATACATGTACTAATACAAAGGAAAAAATTGATGGTGATGTTACAAGTAGTGGTAATACTGTATGGGCCAAGTGGAGGTTGTTGTATGGAATCTTATGTGATACGAAGATTTTGATTAAACTGAAAGGCAAAGTTTATAAAACGACGGTTAGTCCAACTCTAATGTATGAAACTGAGTGCAAATAAAAAGCGCTAAAACAACGTCGCAGAGATGAGAATGCTAAGCTGGTCCGTAAGTATAACGAAACTTGATAAGGTGCAAAATGATAAAATCAGAGAGACTTTCAGGATTACACCCGACATCAAAGATTAATAATTATTAGTAGAAAAGCGTCTAAGAAGACCGTATCATTTACGTTATGCGAAGAGGCGAAGAGTGTGGAGTACAAAAAGTTCTTAGCGTACTAATAGAGGATATGAAAAACCATCATTAACATGGTTTAGAAGAGTTAATAAAAACTATGAAAAAAGTATGATTGAACGCTACGACAAGCTAACACATATGTTCTTGGCGCCTCAAATCACAAAGCACCCGAATAACGAAAATAACGGAAAAGGTCACGGAGAAGAAGAAGAAGTAAAAGAAGCGGTTCAGATTTCTCATAAAATTCTGATAATAATTGTTTAGTTTTTTAAACCATTTTGACGTTTATAAAATATATAAGCGACTAAACGATCTAGTTATAGCTAAATATTCATAATTTCAGTATTCATATTCAAAATGTATCTATTAATAAAAATATTCTAAAATCTATTTCGGCATTAAGAAAATTTAACAAAATTATTAGATTATAGAGCTATTGGTTATATATTTTTTTATTATAAAAAACAAAAATTATTTTTTATAAATATAATATTAATGGTTAATATTGAACAATGAACTTTTTTAAAACTTTAAAATAAAAAAAAACCTAAAACGTTTTTTCAATAAACAACTGAACAAATTCATAAAAATCATTTAAGATAAATTAGCCAAAAATAAATATAAAATTAATTACTTTTATTGATTCATTCTGTCAAATACAAAAAAAAAAATAAAATGATTTTTTTTTTTAATCTTTTAAAAGTCATTTATTTAATATATTTTATGCACATTCTGATTTTATTTTATATGAAATGATGTCATAGATAGTCTATGTATTAGAAATAAACTGAAATAATTTTTATTTTTCAGATTTATTCTATAACATAATATATCTATAAGTAGTAGCTATCCAAATATCCAAATTTGGGCAGTCTGTGAATAACAAAAGTTTAAAAAATCGGCTTCACATCAAAAAGAATTTCATCATAACGAAATTCTAAGAAATTCTTTCTACTTTTTTTTTTTTTTTGTTTTTGGTCTATCTTAAGTGACTGTATTGCTTCGTTTCATCCCAATAAAACAAAAAGCGAACCATATTAAAAATAATTTCGAATTAAATCATCACTACATTGGGTATATTATATTTTGGTATTTAATTTTTAAAGTGAGGCAATAAACGTTTCATGAAACTTTGGTTGTTTTTTTTTGTTATTTCATTTTAAATTTATTATAAATTCTGTTCCCAACTTCATACGATTTGTAACATACTAAAACGAAACTTAAACAAGGTAGAATGTAAACCAACGGTTTTTAAAAGCGCACATTTCCAAAACTCAATACAAACTGTTTAGAAGTGTGACTTACACAAAAATTTGAAAATTTCATGTAATAAAAAAAATGTGAAAATAGGACATTTTTGAAATTTTGAGGAGCCGTAAGTCCGGAATCCTATACAACTAAGAAAAGCCGTTAACACACGTAAAAATATATTATTGAATCTTTAATTTTCATGTCTTGCCGAAAAAAAATTTGCACAGGTGTCTAAAAATAGCAAATTTTGAATTTTTGAGGCGTAATAACTCTTAAACAGGGGGTGATACCAAAAAATTTTCTGAGGAAACTTATACTAATTCTAAAAGTTCTTTCTTGTCTCAAAATTTCAGGTTCCTATCTAAAGGGGTGCCGGAGTTATGAAAAAAGAAATTTCATGCAAAATGTGGTTTTCACATAACGGTAAATTTAAATAGTAAATTACAAAACATTACATAATTTTGATACTGTTTTATATAGATAATAAAATTTTCGATCTTCTGGCGGTTTTAGATTGCAAAATTATTACGCATAGCCCGAGATATATACATCTGAAAATGGGACTTTTTCGAAATTTTGAAGAGCTGCAACTTTGGAACCCTTTACAATTAAAATAAACCTTTAACACACGTAAAAATATATTATTGTAGCTTTAATTTTTATATCTTGCAGAAGTAAAATGTTTACAGGTTCCTAAGTTACAGGTGTTTAAAAATAGCAAATTTTCAATTTTTAAGCCCTAATAGCTCATAAACAGGGGGCGGTCCAAAAAAAATTTCTGAGCAAACTTATAATTCTATTCTAATTCTAATTCTTAAAGTTCTTTCTTGCCTCAAAATTTCAAGCTTCTATCTAGAAGCGTGCGGGAGTTATGAAAGTAAAAAAATCATGCAAAATTTGGTTTTCACATAACGGTAAATTTAAATACTAAATTTAAAAAAATTGTACAATTTTGATATTAATTTACAAAGATAAAAGAAATATCTGTCGAATGACGTTTTCAGATTGAAAAAATCTTAAGCAGAACATAAGATATATGCATTTAAATAAAATAATATGTAAAAAAAATATTTTTTAAAATATGCTTTTATCGAAACCAAATTCGCCCCCTAAAAAGTAGAAAATAAAATTGATTGCAAAACTTTAGCTTTTTTGACTGTTATAATATAAAAGAGAATTGCTAGTGCAAGCATTTTGAACTGTTATAATATAAAAGTAAATTGCTGGAATAAGATTAAATAAAAATCTAGGAAATTTGAGGTTCGTGTTTCTTTTTTATTCCAGCAATTTACTTTTATATTATAACAGTCCAAAATGCTTGCACTAGCAATTCACTTTTATATTATAACAGTCAAAAAAGCTAAAGTTTTGCAATCAATTTTATTTTCTACTTTTTAGGGGGCGAATTTGGTTTCGATAAAAGCATATTTCAAAAAATATTTTTTTTACATATTATTTTATTTTATACTTTTTAGTTTTAAATGAAACACATAATTTGAATTTAAAAATATGGGATATTTTTTATTCATACATACATTAATTATTGTTTCTGATATAAAATACGTTTTATAATTTTATACCAAATGTTTAAGTAAATTAAGAGATGTTAAATCGATTCCATTACAGCAAGAGTAAAAATTTTTTATTCCAGTATGTAATTCATAAATAAAGAAAGTACCTCGCAGGGTAAAATATGTACCAAAATACTGTGATTATATAAATATTACAATTCAACAACATAACTCCAATGAAAATGATATACATAAATGTACTTTACTGTATATTTCTATAGTATACTATTAGTAGTATATCGTATATCCAAACAAACATCTAACCTTGAACACCTACCTACCTAATCGCTTAATAAGATCATGCAGTAAAAAATGTTGACAAATATCTTGATTTAAATTATAAACAAATGGAGCGGAACAAAATAATTTAGGTAATTAGTTTAACATAATATTATGTGTATCCAGCCATTGGTGCAGTGGTTGACGCACGCATAAGAGAATGGGAGGTCTCGGGTTCGATTTCCGGCTGGGTACAATAATTATAAAATAAAAAATAAAAAAAATTCATATATCGCAATATGTAAATACTTTATAATATATCATTATATCACGTACACATTCCTACCAGGAAACAAGGGCTATAGCTACCACATTTATGTACCACGGTACCTGAATATAAATAAATAAATAAATATTATGTACATACGTACGTACATATTTACATACGTAGTTTTAATTTTTTGTGTTGACAAATCATAATGCGTAATAGATTTTTTGTTTGTAAATCATAATGCGTAATGCGCAAAAGCATAATTTTGTAATGATCTTTACTTTTTATATTCTTTTCTATGTACAAAAATAATATTATGTAGGTACATAAAATTTTATTTAAAAAATATTGAAGAATAGAGTTAAAAAAAAAAAAAAAATAAATTATACATATATACGAATTGGATTCGAACCACAGTCCACACATTAACACTCACTTTCAAGACCTGTACACTTTCCTCTGCACCATATATGCATTAATTCAATATGCATTAAAGAATGTTGACAGCAAATATTTTGATTTAAATACTAAACAAATGTTGTAAACAAAATAACTTAGCAACATACATAAAAATATTATATGTATGGATTGTGTTTTGCTAATTATGCTAATACAAAACACCAGGAAAGATCAAAAATATAATGTGTATGTTTGATTGCATGAATAAGAGATAAAAATGTAAGTTTTAAATTGATATATACAAAAATGTATACATATTTTATTCAAAAAATGTTGATGAATAGATAGTTAAAAAAAAAAATGTTGCATGTGAACTGGATTCGAACAACATTATCCCCACTTTTGGAACCTGTACACTATCCTCTGCACCATACTACACTTACAAATGTTGCTAACAGATTACGAAGATAATAAAAAGCGTGACAGAATGACAAATAAATAAATAAATAAATAAATAAATAAATAAATAAATAAATAAATAAATAAATAAATAAACCAACAGCGACGAGTTAATATAAAAGCATATAAAATAGGGCTTTTTCAAAGTTTGAGGGGCTGTAGCTCCGTAATGGGGGGGCTACATGAAAAAGTTGTTCCACAAAATTATTTTTTTTATGAGACCTACCCATGGTTAAAATTTTTTTTCTCTATCTTTAACGGTGTAGAAGTTTTGTAAACAGACGGACGGACGGACGGACGGACGGACAGAGTGAAACTAATAAGCACATTTTTTCAAAATTTTTTTGGAAATGTGCTAAAAAAAGAAACAAAAAATTCGACTACAAAGATAGTTTCAGATGATTTTTTTTCTGTTTTACTAAAATGTGGAAAGAAGAAACACTAAACTCAGAAATAGTCTTTGGTATCTTATGTTTTGTATTACGATCAGTTCAATTCTATTATCATCCTCAGTATGTAACCATATTCTACTTCTCTAATAAATGGACTCTAAAAACTATGAAGAATATATACTATAATAGGACCTCATCCTCGAAATGTCAAATTATATTAAACTGTATTATACGTTATTGGACTGGAATCTCACTCGAGGAGAAACATGGTAAGACCTGAAGTAACTTGGAGAAGAAGTTTCCAGAATGAGATAAAAAGACTAGAAAGTCTTGGGTAATTTAAAAGAACATGGCAAGAGAGAAAAAATTGAAGACGATTTTGTGGAAGCCATATATTTTCTAAGAGAGTAAAACTGGAGAAAAATCACGTATATAAGATCTTTTTCTAACTAATGTAATTTATTTTCATGTAAGCGATGTATTCAAAAATATGAAGGGAATCGTAATATTATAACGTTCTTCATACTCTTTTTAACAACTTTTCCCATTTTTGTTACCAACCATCTATTTTCCTTTTAAATTCTTCGTTTAAAATTTGACTTACGACATACCAAGTAAAACATTTTATATTAAAGACTTCATCCTGTTACTTAATTAAAAAATGGATGTGGTTTAGGATTGTTAATGTAATGTATAAAAAAAGCAAGAATAAATTATTTACAAACTTGGTAAGAAAAAAAATTAAAAAAATATGAATAAAAATAAACTAAGCCGAATATTACAACTTCTTCCCTTGTTTTCACTTTTCTATTAAATGATAAACTTGTTTTAGGGTCTCTTCTTAATAGCTCAGCCTTCATGAATATAATAGGTTTCTTGAATTGATTATGTAGGATAGGGTTTACTTATTTTTTAATAATGTTCTTAATAAGTTTCTTTTGAACAAAAAGTATCTACCATCATGAATTTATTTTTATGGTAGGTATATTATTGATTCAGCGAATTCGTATAATTCGTGTGATAGAGGTTTAACTTATGTAGAATAAATTAATACCAACAACAACCAAAATGAACTAAAGTCGAAACAATTTTATTTTCGTAAAATTTCTGGAAAAGTGAATAATTTTTATTTTACAAAAAGTTTTATGTCATTAATACCAATTGTCTTGTTCATAAAACTCTCGGAAAAAAACGAAAATATTTACTTTAACTCTAAAAGTCTAAAAGTATCTTTAAACTGTAAAATCCCTCACAATTGCTTTTTTTTTTTTTTAAATAAACAAAGTTGGTTCCCAAAAAGTTTGTGTTAACATTCCACCGGTGAGTTGTCGTTTTAATTTGTAACAAAAACATAGTTAAACTATCGCGAGAGAAGAGCTTCTTTTTGAAATAGCCCAAAGGAACTTTTGACTGTGAGACTAATTATAGAAATAGACATAAAACCTTAATTATAGAAATAGACAAATATGCAATACGAAAGCATCCTTTCCTTTGGATATTTTTATTTCCATATACGCGGTTATATGTTAAGGTCTTTCATATTATGTTAATATTGTTAAGGTCATATAATTTTCCTTTGTAATTAAATTTATAAAATATTTAATGAAGACATTTTATTTAAGAAAATCAATTAAAGTCGAAAATTAAATAGAAAATTTTTCTGGTTTAGATCACTCAGTATACACTTAAAAATCTAGAAAATTACTCATATATATTCTCTAAACAATTAGATAATCTAATAAATATTTAATTTCAACCCTACAAAGCTAATAATTTAAATACATGTACAGGTACTAGGTATATATTTATAATCCCTAATTCAATAGTTTCCATTGATATTTTTTTTCTATTTCATAGAATTCAAACATTTATTTTTGCAAAAAAAAAAAAAAAAATTTACCACAAAAAAAAAGAAAAAAAACAAATATTAAACAAAAATTGCAATAAATTTTCAGTTTTCTACCACAAAACACATCAGAACAGAAGGAAAAACGAAAAAAAAAAACAAAAAGAACAAAACCAGAAAAATATTTGACATTTGTTTGTCCTCCTAATACTGTAGGACATTCACCTTACGATTGCCAAAATAATAAAAAAAAAAAACAAAAAGAAGATAAATACTAAAACGAATTCAGTGTTATTTGTTTTTTACAAAAATAAAAAATTAAATAAATTGCAATATTTTTCTCTATCTTGATTCTATATAAATGTATACTCATATATTATAATATTATTATTTCTTTATTTTCTTTTTTTTTTTAATTTTTATTATTTCTTAATTCAAGTTTTTGTTTGTTTTTCTTCTCTTTCTTTCTTAATATTAATTTTTATTCTTTTTTTTTTTTCTACTTGTTTTTTTTTTTGTTTCTCTATATTTTAAATTTGTGTATATTTTGTTTTTTTTTTTTTTTAATGTTTTTACTAGAACGATAATGCATCATCTCCTGTATTTTTTTTTTTTTAGGCACTTCTTTTCACTGTGTTTGCCTTTTTATTTTTTTAATTTAATTTAAATTAAATTTTTTTATTATTATATTACTGTTTTTTAGTTTTGTTTTTTAGTTCAACTCAACCTAAAATTTAAAAGATTCAGAACAGAATTTATGTTTATTATTATATTAATATTCTCTTTCATTCTCTATCTTCTGTTTTTTTTTTTTTTGTTTATTTTATTTTATTATAGGTATGTGTTTATTTTGTTTTTATTATAATTTTTCTCTTTCTCTCTGTCTCTTTTAAATAATTTGTGGTGTGTTTCTTCACTATTTTTAAGTTGATTAATATTTATCATTCATAATAATGTTTGATTGTAGTAAATAAAGTGTACGATTTGTATTTATTTATTTATTTATTATGATTTGTATGTAGCTTTTATTAATTATGGTTGTTTAATACGTAATATATGATTAGAATATTATGTACATATGTATGTATATGTGTTAGAAAATATATTATTACATATTACTTATTAGGTTCTGTATTAATTGAATGGTGGTCATAAAAAAATAAAAGTTAAGAGGTTTGTCGTTTATAGTTTTAGAGTGTTTGGGTTCTCTTTACAGAGTAAACTATTTCTTTTTACTTTCAACTACACCAACCTTCCAGAAAAGGTAGATAGGAGTAAATACGATTATGTTAAGTTAGCTTTCCATTTACCAACTACTCCCAAACCCAACTAAACTCTCAACTACTCTTTTCGTGTAATGTAATGTGTAATTAAACTACTCTTTTCGTGTCATGTAATGAAACGCATACAGTATGTCGGTCCATATTTCAGTATTTAGTAATTATGTACCTATACATGTTTATTAAATTTCTAAGTTCTTGAAATTTTTTTTACATCAGTTTACTTTGTAGACTTCAATCTAAACAATCACTAGTATTAGAAAATATCTTATAAATATAAAGATAGACTAAACATTCTGAAAAAAAAAATATTTTACGTTCTTGGATTTCCTTTTAAGATAAAATTAAATACAAATAATGAATAAAAATGAATTAAAGATAAAAAAATTCTAAATATTCTTAAGAAAAATATAATTTAAGAAAAATTTTTAAAAAGAAAATAAACAAAGGAATTATACTGATAGATACAATTTTGATAAAGTATTAATATTGTAGTAATGGTATTATTAAATATTGCACTATATAAAAACAATTAACCCAAAATAAAACTTCTTACTGCAAACTGTAGACAAACGAAAAATATATGATTATAAACCATAACCAGAGATCAGGATTTATATGCATTTGCATATTTTTGCATATTTCACGCTTATTTTCCATTTATTACATTTTCTGCATAAAAATGCATATCTACGCATATTTCTTAACATTTTTGCCAAAACTAAACATAATTAAGGTTTCGGATACTGAACATCCTTAAGAAACTTCTTAAATTTATCACCAGAAGCCTCTGAAGAAATTACACAACTCTGTAGTAAAATTTAAATTTGTTTTTTAGTATTAATTTTTGATAATTTACTTTTAATTTTTGAAATTTAAATATATTGTTATTTGTCACTTTAAAATTCGATGTTAAAGATAAAAGGATGAATTTCAAGGAAGAGAATATTAGATATCATTCAATAATTCAGTGTAATACTGTCACTGAAGCGGAAAACTGAAGATTTTGTTTTAAAACTTGTTCATATATTTTTTTTTAGTTTTGTTATATAAATGAATGTATGTTACGTTTTTCGTTTTTGTTATGCTTATTTTATAAAATAAATTATTAAATACAAAGTTACCATTATTTAAACACAATAAAGGAGAAAGAATTTATTAAAAAAAAGCTGAAAGATATTAAAAAAATTGAATTTTCTTCAATTATAATTCATTTTTAGCCTAATATTAAGCCAATTTTTAATGCATATTTTAATGCATATTTAAGATTATTTAGTGCATATTTATGTGCATATTATGCTTTTCTTAAATGCATATAAATCCGATCTTTGGTTATAGCGCTGTTTTGTTTACGAAAAGTTTAAGAAAAATGAAAAATTGGAGTTTTTTTTGTTTTAAAATGATGATCATATCATCGATCGTTTTGTTTTTCTGTTGAAGATAGAAAAAATATCGAATTCTTTTGATAGTGTGGAACTTTAACTCATTAAAACAATCATCTTTGTAGTCAGAATGATAAGACAAACGCTCTAATTGCAAAGCTCAAGAACAGCCCAGGAGTAGCGAATGCAAAGGAAAATGGAAAATGAAAAAAAAATTCAATTTTATATTATGGGAGTTAGATTGAATTTCTCTGCACATTGATGAATTTCAAACCAGTTAATATAACCATATATCGTTGAATTAAAATCATAGAAGAACTATTATAAATTATCTACAACTATAAAAATTTCGACAACGGTATTACTAGATGTTTTATTTTACAATAAGATTAAATATTTGATTTTAAAAGTTTAATTTTTATTCTATCTCTTAATCCAAATTTTAGTTTCAATCAAACTCCTATTAACTACTCTTATTACTAAACTGTCTTCGAATTCCTCAATTCGAATTCTTCTTGAAAATTTTAATTTTTTAAAGTCTTATTCAAATTTAAATGGAATTTATGTGATTTTAAATATTTAGGTAGATTATCCAATTTAAAATAAAGACCCGAAAATATGTTTCTTCTTTTGTATAGAGTTTTCTTTTAATCTAGCGACACTAAATGCTTTTTAAAATTATACTATTTTATTTTATTTTTGGTTATATTATAATAATTAGTAAGTAATTAAAAAAGATAAACTAATTTGTATGTCTGTTGCAGAAAGTAAAGTGAAAAGAGTACTATACGTTCTGTGCCTATGCCCGGTTTTGAAATCCCGATAACTTTGTGAGAGGAATATGGACCGCAGACTTTTAGGCAGTTAGTGTTTACTGAATATATGAGTATAACTTGATCAAGTTGTAATCAACCGATTCTTCAAATGAATAGATGAACTTAATAAGATCTTGTAGATCAGGGTTGCACAATCAGTTCAAGCATCTAAGTTTTAGAGTATTTAGATATGCTTCACAACGAAACAACAACTACCGGGGTACTTAATATGTTAGGAAAGATCAATAAAATTATATAATGTATTTAGTCTAGATTAATACAATATATTATTCTTAGCATTATAATCGCTAAATTAGATTACGAATTGTACCTTAAACATATTCATATACTATAAAGTTTAGAAAAGTCAAGTTATAAAAATTCAAAAGAAGAAAGAAATAAAAAAAAATTTAATTTAAGAACCAAATTATTGCAAAATATATTTCTATAATCAATTTGATTTTTTAAGATATTTATTTTTTATATTTTTGTTTTTATTTTTTTTTCAATTTCATTTATGGTGTGATTGGCTAAATATGTACACATACACACATTATATACATTTATTATACATTTCATTTTTCTTATCTTTTTTTTTTTTCGTTTTTTTTTTTAACATTTTTTCGCTCAATTTTCTGGCTAGCCTGTCAAAAGATAAATGATTAAAATCCGAATGAAAATCATTATTTTTTAAGCTTCTGACGTACGATTTAAAGTTATGTGTGTACTTTTTCATATGTGCAGTGCCCCCAATAAAAATATTGCTTTTTGTGTATTTTTTTTGTTTTTTTTTAGAATTTACAATCATTTTTGGGACTATGACTAAGTAAATAGATGGTTTTGTTTTGTTAAAGTTTTATAATAGTATTGGTGTAGTCGAATTTTTATTAGTGTTCAATTAAAAAAAAAAAAAGTATAAAGCTTTTTTCATATTTTATTAAAATTTTTTTAGGAGATTATGAAATAAAAGAACAGAAACATCATAATCAAACAACTCAACACATATATGTATATGAGAATATGTAGGGGAAAAATTTCAATTTAAAACGAAAAAAGAAAAACGCCTTTTTTTTTTAAATAATAAATGTGCTCTCATGAATCTGAGAAAAGACTTTAAGATTTTTAGCTTTTATTTATTATTTTGATTTTTTCTCACTTTATTTTTTTTGTTTTCTTTTTTTTTTTTTAATATTTATATGATTTTGTTTGCGGAAGTCAAACGTTTAATAATTTTAATGTGAACAAAATGTTTTTTTTTTTTTTTGTATTTTATTGTTGCGTTTTTTATCACGTAAACATTCAAATTTAGGCCATATTTTTTTCGTATTAATATAAAAAAAAAATTTAAATGCCTTGTTATTTATTTTTAAATTAATATTAAAAAAAAAACAGAAAAAAAATTGGGCAAATAATGAATCTGAAACGATCAACAGAATAATTAAAAGAATTGAGGATGTGCATAAAAGAGTTGAAGGCGGGAATGCCGTATTATTGGAGTTTTTGTTTATTAAATAGATGTAAATAATTAACGATAGAGATCATACTTTTTACTAAATCTGACATACCTACCTCTTTTTTTGCACCTTTGCTTAAAAATAAAAACAGCAAAATAAATTTTGTTTGTTATCTAATTGGTTTGTATCTTTTGCTTATATTAATTTTCTCATAACATATGATGAAAGGGAAGTTAAATTTATTGAAATTAGAAACGATCACTTAAACTATAAAATTTTTTGTTAAACTGTAGGTATTTCGTTGTACGATTTTTTACTATACCGATTCTTTTTATCAAATCAAGTTATACATAAATAAAGATGTTTAAGGCTAATTCATTAATAAAGACAGAATATCAATGAGAAGTACGTTTAGTCTAAAAGTTTTTAAAATAAGGTGAAAATCTTTGAGAATTTTAAATCACTTTAAATAATTATTTGTTTACCAATATGGTTTTAATCAATTTCAAATAAAATTAACTTCTAATAGGGTTCTAATTAGGTTCAAAACTATGTAAGTTTTGTCAACCTTGTTTTCTTATAGTAATGAGTAAATTTTGTTCTTAATGTTCTTAATGGTAATGAGTAAAATTTCTTGTTTGATTGTCCTTAATAGAAGACTTTAAAACTTTGTATATTTTTATTTATTTTTTACTAATATTTTTTTTTGTTTTTGCGAGGGTAGTTGAGAGTCTCGAAAGACACCAATGAGATCAATGCGCTTATTTTCTTTGGTAGTATATTGTAGTTTAACCAACCAAACGCTACATATCTCTTAAACCAAACATTGAATTAAAACTTATGTTACAATATACTATTTGGTTCGGTGATAGAGAAAATAGGAATAAAGGAATGAGAATAAACAAAATTAAAAAATATGGTAAGGTACGGAAGGAGTATTGCTTAGAACAAAAATATTGATTTTCTTCTTCAATTTTACGATATCATACCTACATAATATATTATGGTTATCAATTTTTGGAAGTACTTCCGACATAGTCGGAAGTACTTATGGAAAGTACATAGGAAGTACTTATGGAAAGTATGTGCATAATATTCGTGCTGTATGTTTCATAACCGATCCAGCCAATGGTGTAGTTGTTAAGACATCTGCCTTTCATATGAAAGGTCTCGGGTTCAAACCTCGGCTGCGTCATATAGATTAATAAAAAAAAATAGACATTTTTCTTATAATATATTATTGTAGAATATAATTTAATTAAAAATAAGTATATAATATGTCCTATAAATATAAGTAATGTATTGTAAAAATAATAGATGGCGTAGAAATAAAAGAAACATCTCATAAGCTTGTACAAATAGCTACAGCCGAGTAACCAACGGCTTAGTGAAATTAATAATTCACGAAATTGAAGCTTAGTCAAATATGAATAACAAATGAATTAGTGGATGCGCTATTATTACTCCTCATAGGAGGAGTGCCAAAAAAAAAATAAGTGTATTATAACCGAATTTTAATTTTCGGAGATATGCTATTTTTAGGATCTTTAAGGTACAGGGTTAAGCCTGTGCAACTCTTATTGCAATTTCGGTTGAAATTTTTAAGAGGATGCATTTAGGTTTTTATTACTTCTGACTATGTTACTATACCAACAAAATATCAATTAAATAGAGTGAGTACTCCAATCGATATGACATTAGTAAAGACCGTTTCGTTTAGTAAACGAATTGCTCTATTTTACACTTTGGCTAGATATCCCAAAGCTGTTTGTGAGATTCTTGCCCAAGTATGTGCATTGTACTCCATTTCGGTTGAATTTTTTAAGAGGAGGCATTAAGGTTTTTATTTCTTCTGAGCAGGTTACTATACCAACAAAATAAAAACGTTTTTTTTTCATTTTATATAATTAAATATAGAATCAATTTGTATATTTTAGCAGAATTTAATTTGAATAATTTTATAGAATATAATTATACGTACTTTAAAATTTTTTTTTCCAATAAAAATGTTTTTTTTTTAAAACGGTTTTAGATTAATACAAAATTCATACGTTTTAATCCTTTTAATAAAAACTGTTGGGGCATCGGTGGCCTAGTGGGTAAGAGCGTATAACATACGCTGTAAACACCGAGGGAGTGTGGGTTCGAATCCCACACACGTCGTAAGAGTTATTCCCCCTTACGACAGTTGCAGCCACGCCTGAACAGGAAAAGCTGTGTGATTTCCTTTCCACATTTATGTGACAGTGAAATGCATTAAAAATAAAAAAAAACTGTTTACTTAGATATTTCAGTTCAAAAAAAAAAAAAAAAAAACTTTTAATAATATTAATAACCTTTAAAAAAAAACAGATCATCCTATATATAAAAATTATTTTACATGATCATTATGAATTCAAATGTTCATTGATCTTTTTCATTGTCAATTTAATAAAAAACAAAAAAAAAAAGTACAAATACATATTAAATTAACAATAATTATTATATCGTTAATCTACGTAATTAGTATTTTATTGAATCGAATCTAAAATTCATTTAATTACGCGATCATTAACCCATTAAATCAATTATCATTTTAAATTCAATTTATTAATGTAATAAAATTTACTAAACAAAGACTTTTTTTTTCCTATATAAGAATTTGAACAAAAAAAAATAAAAAACTACATACCTACATGCATACATAATATATATCTATAGATATATATGTACATACTTATATAAATTACAAAATAATGATAAAACTTCAAATATATTAAAAAATTGTATATTCATTTTAACTTCAATAAAAAATACTAGAAAATTACATGATGATATCATCTTAATCGAAACAGCAACGAATTAAACTGGTAAAAAAAAAAAAAAATAATAACAAAAAAATATTCCAGACAGTCAATGACTTCCAAAAAACAAAAAAAAAAAAAAAAACCAAACAAATAAACAAACAATCATACAAATAAAAAAATAATGTTAACAAAAATGAAAAAAAAACACACTTTTACTATTTGCCGGTATTAAAAAAAAAAATAAAAATAAAATAAAAAGAAAAAATTGAACTCTAAAACTAAATTTCACCCTTGTTGCAATCAAACAAACAAACAAGAAAGGAAGGCAAAGCTAAATTTTTTTACTATGTATATAACAATCAAGGTGAATCTAATTAAAATTAGCATTAAATTTTATTTTTATTTTTTTTTCTTTCAAATATTTTGACGGCAAGCTTATAAGCCCCAACCTAACAATCGAAAAATAAAAACAAAAAACAAAAAAAATACTAAACTTTACTATTACAAAAGACAGAAAAAAGTAAATAGACAGCCGCAATACGATATCAAAGATCACGACTGAAAAAATGAAAAAAAAAAAAAAAAATAAAAACAAAAGCTCTTTTTATTATTGTAATTCTTCATGTTTTTATTGCTTTTTCTTTTTTTTTTTTTTTTTTTTTTTTTTTGAAGTAAAAACAAAAAAACGTTTTGTTTTGACGGCAAAATATACGCTGCTTACATATCTCACAAACACACGCATCCATTAATACATTTCTAAATAAAAGATACCCAGCCAAGCCAGCTATTGATCAGGTACATATATTTGATTTTATTCATCATTGCCAGTTTGTAGACCAGGTGAGAATATTATTTTAGCATGGAATTGGAATAAGCATACTATAAAGCATATAAATTAATGATCTGATGAGATTTTTTTTTTTTTTTTATATATTACTAATATAATAAACACTAACACATACACATACACAACTAATAATATAAATTTTACTAATACACAAACATTTACTAATGTTAAAAATAGATAAATTCCTGCAAAAAAAAAATAAATAAATAAAACAAAAAAAAAAAAAACAGAAAAAAAAGGAAAGAGCAAGAAAACTAAATATGGATGAAAATGAAATATTGTGATGAGCATTGAACTGATCTGAAGATTAAGGTCAACGATCATTTTAAAATTAAATTGAATAACTGATTATCATCAGTTTATTACAGGAAAGTGTTTAGACGAGCTTTAGATGAACAAAAAAAAAAAAAAAATATATTTTTTTTTACAACAGAACAGAAATACAAAAAAAAAAAACTTTTTTTTTTTTTATTTAGAAATCATATATCTGTTTACTCCACCGATTATTTTTGAATTCATGAAAATTTAAATAAAGAAGTGTTTGGTTAGAAATTCATTATTCATTGTTTTAAAATGAACACAAAAGATTTCATTTTGTAGGTTTGAAAATTTAAGGTGACATTTAGGTATTTCAGTAAATGTTCTTTCTTGTTCTTTTCTTTGAAACATTTGGAAATGGGTAACATAAAAAAATTTCAAAATTATTTAATTATTTTGTTTAAAATGAAATTAATAAAGTTTTCATTATAAATATTTTAAAATCTGATTAATTTTTTTTTGTTTCGCAATTTAATTATCGTATTTCCTAAGTTTGGTGGTGTTTGTTTTTGGGTTTGTTTAGAAATATGACTAAAAAGGAAGGAATAAAAATATTTTAATAGATAACTTAAATCAATGTTACAATCCCATTGCTTATCGCTATGCTACATTCGAAACCGGCCATTTTTCAAAAAACTATTTGGCATAATAACAGTTAGCATAAAAAGACTTTTAGCTTAAAGCCAGTTAACATAAATATTTTATACGACGCAAACAAGATTTTATGCGAAATATTTCCCATTAGTACAAATAAAATTTTGCTTAATGTCTTTTTAGCATATTTCCAAAAAAATTTTGAAAAAATGTGCCTATTAGTTTCACTCTGTCCTAATGTCCGTCCGTTTGTTTACAAAACTTCTACAACGTTAAAGATAGAGAAACAAATATTTTAACCATGGGTAAGTCTCATAAAAAAATTAATGTTGTAGAACAACTTTTTCATGTAGTCCCATCCATTACCGAACTGTAGCCCCTCCAGCTTTGAAAATGTTCTATTTTTAAATGCGGATGTTTCATGTTTTACTTAACATTTTTTAAACCTGAAAACGCCATTCGACAAAAATTGTTTTTACCTTTATAAATTAATATCAAAATTATACAATTTTTTTAAATTTAGTATATCAATTTACCGTTATGTGAAAACAAAATTTTGCATGATTTTTCGACCTTCATAACTTCCGCACGCTTTTAGATAGGGACTGACTTGAAATTTTTAGACAAAAAAGGACTTTTGGAAGTATAAGTTTCCTCAGAAAATTTTTTTGGATCAGCCCCTGCTTAAGAGTTATTAGATCTTAAAAATTGAAAATTTGCTTTTGTCAGACACCTGTAACTTAGGCACCTGTAGAAATTTAAAATTATATGAAAACTATCAAATAAAATGCTATTATAATTATTATAATACAATCAAAGATTAGAAATGTTAAATTAAATGTTTAAATATTTAAAGATAGTAGAAAACGAAAGCACCACAGTTAGCCTAAACCCATTTAACAAAAAGACATTTCACATAAACCCATTTGGCATAAGGCAGAATCAGAATCTAAAGGCAGAATCTAAACCAACGCGCACTTTTCCAAAAGATAATACAAATTGTTTAGAATTATGAATTATTGGAGCTTTAATTTTTATGTCTTGCCAAAGAAAAATGTGTACAGGTGCCAAAGTCACAGGTATTTAAAAATAACAAATTTTCAATTTTTAAGCTCTAACAGCTCATAAACAGGGGGTGGTTGACAAAAATATTCTGAGGAAACTTATATTAATTCTAAAAGTACCTTCTTCCTCCAAAAATTAAAGCCCCTATCTAAAAGCTTGCAGAAGTTATAAAGTCAGAAAAATCATGCAAAAATTGATTTTCACTTAACGGTTTATTGTATAATTTTGATATTGACTTATAAAGGAATAAAAATTTCTGTCGAATGGTGTTTTCAGATTGAAAAAACGTTAAGTAGGACATGAGATATACGCATTTAAAAAAAAGGCTTTTTCAAAGTTTGAGAGGCTGCAGTTCCATAAAAAGTTGTTCCACAACATTAATTTTTTTATGAGACCCATGTTAAATTTATTTCTTCTATCTTTAACGGTGTAAAAGTTTTGTAAACAGACGGACGGCCAGACGGGCAGACGGGCAGATGGAGTGAAACTAATAGGCACATTTTTTCAAAATTTTTTTAGAAATGTGCTAAAAAGTATATACTCGTAAGTAAGATCTTAAATTTTATTTTTTTTTTTGCCTAAAATTCTGTAGAAGGTTTACGAACAGATAAACAGATGAACAATGTGGAATTATTAATTAATATAATCTAATTTTTCGAAATATTTCTAATGGAATAAATAGAGAAATATGACTATTCTTGAACTGGTAACTTTTGTATGAAAAAATTAGATTTGAGTTCAAGCTCATTTTTTATGCATTTAACCCTATAACTTGGTTGCACTTGGTAGAAATTCGAGATCTATATTTAAATTGAGTTTTGATTTATTAGTTTTAGGCTCTAGTCATATATCTATAAAATAAAATAATTTAGATATCATTGTTTGACAATTTAACTGTGATCGTATAGATACACAGTCGATTATTTTGCTAACATGAAGTTTTGGTTATAAAACAATTTACTAATCTTTATTATGCGAATGAAATGTATGAAAAATATGAACAAGAAATACAACAAAAACACCATTAAAGCAGAAAACTGAAGTTAACAGAATGGAATAACAAAAAGAAAGAATAAATACCGAGGGAAATCGTTTAAAAAAGACACAACTAAAAGAGAATAAATCCCAGTAATTGGAAAACGTCTAAAATTAAAGATAGAAAATGTACCTATTCTTCCTTTGCTTTGATAAGTTATAAACTGTTAATATTACAGTTGAATATCGAGATTTAGATGGAATCAAACTAAACAGAAAATTGTAATATAATAAAAATGCATGTAAAGCACAAAATTAGTTAACTATCAACCTTTTTGTGAATTTTCAACTTTTGTCATTTAAAAAAAAACAATAAGTAATTATATTGAAAAAGAATAAATTTATAATAATACAAAATTTTAACGAAATCGTTAGAATAATTTGTTAGAGAAATTGGGAAAAATCAAATCACACTTTTGTCAATTTTTCACAAACAAAAATATAATGTTGGAGCTTTAATTTCTGAATATTACTTCAAAAAATTTGGACAGGTGCCCAAGGTTAAAGGGGCTTCAAAATAGAGAATTTACAGTTTTTGACCCCTTACAACTCATCCAAATTTCAATGGAGAATGACACAAAAATATTTCCTGAAATAACTCATACTGATTTTCAAAGATCTAACTCCTCTCAACGGGGTTCAAATTTTTGCAAATAACGGTATTCTATTCGGTAACGGTTTCAGATAATGGTATATTAAAATACCGCATGGAAATGTAACTATCGTTTGGCGTTTCCAGATTGAAAATACGCCTTATACAATCTGTGTTAAAAAAATTTAAAGATTACACGGAGTTACAGCCTTAAAATTGTATTTAAGGCTATAACTCCGTAACGGGTAAGGGTACAGAAAAAAGTTGCTCTACAAAATTAGCTTTTTGGTTATGCCTATCCGTAGTTAAAATTTCATTGCTTTATTTCAAACTGGGTAGAAATTTTGTAAACACCCAGACGGACGGTTGGACGGACAGATGAACAGAGTGAAACTAATAAGCACATTTTTTCAACATTTTTTGAAAATGTGCTAAAAACGAAAAAAGGGAAACAAATTTTGCAACAAGAAAAATAACGATTAACTCTAATATATTCATTTTTAATTTTTCTGCAAATCTATATAAAGTTTTAAATAAACCACCTATTTAACCGTTCGTTATTACACATAAGGTGTAATCCACCTCCATTAATTTAAATGTGGACTTTTATAAAAAAAAAATTACCTCATAAAATGCAATCTAAGAAGGGTCTGGGTGGATTCTCAAAAAAAATTCCTGATTAAAAAAATTTTGTAATAAACTTTTATCTTTTATATATTAGCTTTTAAAAAACCACCACTTGCAAGAACTAGTATGAAAATTATGGATTTTGTGATAATTTAAAAAATATTTAATTTTAATTTTTTAATCCATTTTTTAATTAAATGGAGAATTTTTGTTTTTATTATATATTTATTTATTTATTTTTTAATAAAATGAACCAATAATAAGTGTTCGAAGAGATTAAAACAGTTAGCAAATAGTTCTATGGAATTGGGAGATATATTAGTATACTAAAAGATTTTTTAAGATATCAGAGACTTAACATTATAATATGATATGTTTAATGAAATGTATGCTAAACTGAAATTATTATGATTTTGGTCATAATGTCTTGTCATTTTCAGGATAATTTGGTCTGCTTTTATGAATATTTAAGAGATTATTTTACTAAATTCATACCCAGTAAAAATTAAAAGAACAAGACAGATTGAAACAGAAATGGTATCACAAGAACAAAAAAAATCTATATCTCAAAAAAACTTCAAAGTTATACAATCTAATAAATTTGTTAAAACAAATATATAGGTACATCTTTCTCAATTCCATTAAAAATTATAATAATTATGAAAGGAAAAAAAAACATTTCTCTAACACTAATAAAATTTTATAAAAAATTTAATTTAATTTACTAATAAAATTGAAATATTTTAAATATTTTCTAACCCTCTTCATTAAATTAGATAAATTAACACAACAATTTAATATTATTTAGGTTTAGGAACAGATCCTTTATTTATTTTATTTTTTTTTTTTTTGTTTTATTTATTTTGGTTTTTATATATTTTATAACACTTTAATTTTTATATTCTTTTATATTAACTATTATCGTTTAACATACCATCTCTAATTAAAATTCAACAAGTCTTTTGTTTGTTTGATTTTTTTATACATCAGTAATAATAACACAAACCCAATACAACACTAATGCGTCAAATTGACAAATCTGCTATCATAAACATATATTTATATAATTATATAAATCTACAGATATATAGAAGTATATATGAATAAAATTCATTTTGGTATTATTGGCATGCAGATAAAATTTGTTTTCAAAAAATTGTTTTATTGTTTTTGATGGAAAAATTAGTACCACGAAATTATAAGTATCTTCCGTGTATAATTATCCTGATTTTCTAAATCATATTACAAATATTATTTTCTGAATAAATATTTTGTTTGTTCAATCTATTGTTTATTAGTTCATTTTAGTTCGACAATTTTAAAAAGAATTTAGTCGAATTTATTTTTCATTAAGTAAAAAATTCTTCATTTCTTAAATGTTAACGGATTAATTTAAAATGACACTCAAGTTTTCCTTACAATATTTTTATAAATAATGAATATTGAATACACCTACTCCAGTTTTTATAATTTAAATATACTGTAAAAGAAATTTAACTTAAATTTATTACCTCATCTTGCTGTTCTGCAATCCAAATACTTAAACTTATATTGAATAGAGCTTTATTGATGAAAATATGGTTATAAACGCTTTGCTTCAAAAAAGATTTATCCTATTCTCTTTGTTTCAGTATTTCAGAAGTATAGTATAATAAAATTTTTGTAAATCTCATGAATAATTTTCATTTATATATTTTTTTTTTTTTATCTATTTATGTTAATATTATCTTAATAGCTCATGATCTTAACCGGCCTAGATTCATCCTCACACAAAACATTAAAATTGCATACTTTTAGGGACTTAGAAAAATATCAAGGATGAACAATATCACGGGTACAAGGTCTTCTTTACGAATTATAGGAGATTTCAAAACATTTTCTGTGTAGGTTTCAAATAATCTTATACTTATTAATTTCTCGGGGGTCAGGATTTCTATAGTGTCAGAAGTAATTTGGTATTTTACAAAAGATATTTTTCAAAGATTTTCCCCAACTTTAAGACTAAAATATGTGATTGAGCAGAATACAGAATGAAATTCAGTAACTAATATTCCAAATGTTGTGCACAAAAAATGCTGGTGAAGTAAAGTGGAGCTTGCTAAATGAAATTTATTTATACAGATAGCGCGTTCAAGATAAATAATATGGACGCAATATAAATAATTTTCAGTAGTAAGAGTGTAAGTAAGTATAAGTAACAATGGTAAATTCAGGACAAAAATATTATTAGCTATGTTATATTTATATTCATTTATAACGTATCTAATAAAATTTTAAACATTGTTACCGGAATAACGGTAAAACTCTTATATCTTGTTTTTATTATAATGCAAATATATAAAATTTTGGACTAGCTAAACATACTAATAGATACATAATATGTCGGATTAAATTGATAATAGTGAATAAATAGCTAGTATTATATGTAGCTATATAAAATAAACTTTAAATAATTTTACACTTCATTAGAAATTACATAAAAAGGATAAAATAAAATAAAGAATATAATCAACAACTAGAAAAAAATACACAAAAAAAAAAAAAAAAAAAATTAGTAATAGGATAATATGATGAAAAAGTGTTCATAACAAATGTTCAGTCGATGTATTTACAAAAGAGTAAATTTTGATCTGATTGCGTCATCAAAATTGATAATTAAAAATTTTTCCAAATAAAAAGAAAATTAGCAAATTATAACAATATAATATACAGGGATTAGATAGAAAAAAAATGTATATGGACATTTTTTCTTTTTTTTTTTTTTAAATAAGGACTGAATGATTATTAAACTAAATAAACTAAATAATAATAATAATTACAGGCGGTATCATACCACTTAATGTTATCCTGAGATATTATATGTGGTGGGGTAATGATAAATTTATTAAATACCTACTAGAAAAATATTTGTTGCAGTTTTTGTTTTTTTTGTTTTCTCTATTTTAGTTGCTGGTGTTTCTGGTATGCGTCAAATGGTTGGATGATGGTTAAAGTATTTTTTGGTTTTAGTTATATACTGTTGTTTCAACCACTATAAATATTATCAGTATATTTTTAATCAGATGAAGGGTAAAAAAATTAAATTAACTTTTATCATTATAATATAGAAAAGATATTATATTAAAAATTATTTAATAGCTTGTAATAATAATGTTAAAAAATTATTAGAATTCCTTTTGGAACTATAACATATTTATTATCAATATCCGTTTATAAAATTTAGTTTAGTATTTTGTGTAAGTTATGTTTAAATAATAATAATTATAATATTATATTCTTTAAAGTCTTTAAATTTAATATTATAATATTTATATTATATTTAGTAGATTTTAATTTATGTTTTAATTGAATATATTATATAGGTTAATAAATAAATTGAAATGTGTATACAAAAGTGATTTAAAATGTGAATGTTTTGAATATTTGTATAATAAATTATTTCTATTTATGTTGATAAAAATATTTTGAAATTATTTTATTAATATATATTGTTTATTTGAAATATTTAAATAAAATTAATTGATTTTAATTATTCGAAACATGAAAATATTAGAAAAAAAAAATAGTATAACAGGAAATCTAATAATAAATATTATTCAGACAGTATCATATATATTTTGGTTTCTTAGATATTTCACGTATTGAATCAGTCCAAAAAAGTTCTTCGTTTCAATTTATATAACCTTGATGGTGTTGATCCGATACATCTTCCTTCATATGAAACTATAGACTTTCTTTAAATAATTTGAACTTCATTCTATTGGCGGACATCAAATTCTTTCAGCTGATTGCTCGTCTGATTGAATGTCTGAGATTAACTCAAAATTTGAGCTCTTTGATATTAACGTTAACATATTAAAACCTTCACTAGCTCAGTCTTCACATTTGTGAAGATTTAAAATTTCAAATAACCATAATTCTGGCATTTTTCTACTCTGGATTTCGAAAAAACTAATTTTTAGCACATTTCCAAAAAAATTTTGAAAAAATGTTCTTATTAGTTTCACTATGTCCGTCCGTCCGTCTGTTTACAAAACTTCTACACCGTTAAAGATAGAGAAAAAATTTTTTTAAACACCTGTAACTTAGGAACCTGTATACATTTTACTTCGGCAAGATATAAAAATTAAAACTACAGTAATATATTTTTGCGTGTGTTAAAGGTTTATTTTGGTTGCATTGGGTTCCAAAGTTGCAGCTCTTCAAAATTGCGGAAATGCCCCATCTTCAGATGTATATATCTCAGGCTCTGCGTAATAGTTTTGCAATCTAAAACCGCCAGAAGATCGAAAATTTTATTATCTACAAGAATATTAGGTAATATTTTGTAATTTACTATTTAAATTTACCGTTATGTGAAAACCACATTTTGTATGAAATTTCTTTATTTATAAGTCCAGCATGCCTTTAGATAGGAACCTGAAATTTGGAGTCCTGAAAAAACTTTTAGAATTAGTATAAGTTTCCTCAGAAATTTTTTTACGAGTTAGTACGTCTCAAAAATTGAAAATTTGCTATTTTTAGACACCTGTAACTTAGGCACTTGTAAAAATTTTTCTTCGGTAAAACATGAACATGAAAGGTTCAATAATATATTTTTACGTGTGTTAACGGTTTTTCTGAGTTATATAGGATTCTGAACTTACGGCTCCTCAAAATTTCAAAAAAGTCTTATTTTCACGTTTTTTCTTATTACATGAAATTTTCAAATTTTTGTGCAAGTCACAATTCTAAACAGTTTGTATTGGAGTTTTGGCAATGTGCGCTTTTAAAAACCGTTGGTTTACCTTGTTTACTTTTTTTTTTAAAATGCAAAACAAAATTTGGAGAAGGGTGTCATCCCAGGCTAATTTTTCGAGAATTTGTCGATTTTTGGGCATGGTCACTCAGTCTTTACATTTGTAAAGATCATACATTTTGTATAGGAATTTTTAAAAAATTCTCATAAATTTAATAAAACAGTAAAAATAATTTACCAATGACCTAATGCAGCTAGATTTTAAAATAATATAGGTTAAATAGAAAATAAAATACTCATAAAACAAAAAGCATTTTTAGCAAAAATAACCTTTAAATATTTAAATTAAAAAAATTAAATTTTAAATTAATTAAATTTTATATTTTTTTTTTATTTTTTGTGACAAGTTTCACATTTTGTTTGACTGAAGCTGTGCTGCTTGGTTTATTATGTTGGTTACATAATTTCCTTTTGGCCCTTTTGCGTTTATGCTCTGTATGATAACATATAAAACATTGCCCTTTCATTTTTTTGAATCCTCATCAACAGCGAAGTCTAATATTTGCGGATAAAGATTTTATAGTGCACTCCAAAATCCATTCCATTGCTATTTTTGCAACAACATATTTGGAAGCCTGTGTTGTAAGAGCCCGTGTTTTAATTTCTGGAAGACATAATCATAATCACTCATAAATTGGCTGTTTTTTTTAGATTTTTAAATTTTTTAAATTTATTTTTTGTAACGATACCACCATGGGCGCTTTTACTAATAGGCAAACCTAGGCAACTGCCTACGGGCGCCAACCGAAAAAGGGCGCTTGCAATATGATTTTCTTTATAATTTTTTTTTTCAAAATTTTTATATATTTATTGATAATTATAATTAAATTATGTAATAGAAAATAAGAATTAAACAAGATAATACTATTAATATACATTAACATTATTTATAAGTAGTACTTTGCAGAAGTAGTTTGCGCGATGTGCGGGCGTACGACAGTCAACAAAATTCTACAAGTATAATTTTATTGTGTTTTTGTTTTACTGATGGGTTTTCAAATTTGTTGTATATAAAATAAAAAGATTATAGAAGTTAAAATTTTGAAAATTTGAATTGCAGTAGGCTAAGTTATTGGCTAAAATATTGGATTTCATGTTTGAAAAATTGAAATTATTTCAGTTGGTTGTTCAGCTTTCAGAATATATGTGTATAATTATTTTATAATTATCTTCTTAAACTTGAATTTGGTATAATTTTTTAGTACAGAATATTTTATAGTGCTATTTGGTGATTTATATAAAATTTTCTCTAATTTATAATTTTATGGTAAGCGATTTTTACATATTTAGTAATTTATTTGTTTTATAGAGGTATTGTTTTAAATATTAGGTAATAAAAATTAAATGGAAGGGCGTAAAAAAAATAGTGGTTACCAAAATAGAAAATTAGCAAAAGAAAAACAAAGAAAGTTCGATAAAATCATTGAAAAAACAACTAAACTAGATGGATTTTTAATTAAAAAACCCGAAACCGCAGTTCAAGAACGGGTAAGCAATTGTGTTTCCATTGTGGAAATACATAACGAAACTACCACAGATGTCTCATCACTTGATATTCAGACATTTAATGATTTAGAACAAAATAAAAACTCTGACACAAATAATTTAGAACAAAACAGTGACACATCTGCTAATTGTTCGAGAATGGTTAATCTGTCCGAAAATCACACAAACATTCAAATAAACCTTGATCCTGCTACATGGAAACGGTGTGATAACTCTACTATTACATATTTATGTAGTAGAAATAATTTCATTAGTCAAAACATCCCTACAGATTTCTCGTTAACAAAGAAGGTTTATACCGACAAAATAGCAAGATATCTAAATGAAAGTGTTTTTAGAAGAAAATTGCAAAATGGGGAATTTATACGTCGACATTATCTAGTATATTCAGAGAGTAACAAATCAATTTATTGTGCTCCTTGTCGATTGTTAGGAGGTAGTAGTTCAGCACTGGCAACAACAGGTTATTCTGATTGGAAAAATGTAACGGAATGGTTATCTCAGCACGAAAATACATCACAACACAGACAGTTAGATACAGTTTTAAAGCAGCGATTATTAGGAGACTCTGCGTCAAATGTGAATGAACTATTAAATTCCGAAACTCTAAAGGAAAAAAATTATTGGATTCAGGTACTCAAACGGGTTGTGTGTATTGTACGAAAACTTGCTAGCCGAACATTGCCTTTAAGAGGAAAAACTCAAATAATTGGAAGCATCAATAATGGCAATTTTTTAATGGCCGTAGAATTAGTTGCCGAATTTGACCCATTTTTAGCTGCGCATATTGAAAAATATGGAAATCCAGGAAAAGGAGGTACATCATATTTATCGTCAATAGTTTTCGAAGAAATTGTAATATTGATGGCCGAAAAAGTAAAACAACAAATATTTAAGGAATTGAGAGAAGCAAAATATTATTCAATTAGTGTAGACTCCACTCCTGATATATCACATACTGATCAACTTGCTTTTATTATTCGATATGTAAAAAACGGAGTCCCCGAGGAACATTTTTTGAAGTTTTTGGAAAATGTAGGGCATAAAGCTGAAGATATGGAGAAAGAAATTATACAATTTTTAATTGAAAATAAAATTGAAATAAAAAATTTGAGAGGACAATCATATGATAACGCTAGAAACATGTCTGGAATTTATTCAGGACTTCAAGCACGAATTAAGAAAATCAATGAATTGGCTCATTTTATACCTTGTGCAGCACACTCAATGAACTTGGTTGGAAAATTTGCGGCAGATTGTTGCCGAGAAGCAGCATCCTTTTTCAATTTTTTACAAGAATTATTTAATTTCTTTTCTTCTTCAACAAGTCGTTGGTTAGTGTTAACTACTACTTTAAACGGGCGAACCATAAAAAATCTTTCCGAAACAAGATGGTCTTGTCGGTATGATGCATGCAAAGCTCTGTATGAAAACTGGGCGGGAATCACAAGATGAAACAGTATCTTCTCAAGTTAGAAGCCAAGCTCAAAATATTAACAAACAAATGAATCGTTTCGAATGTGCTTTTATGATGACATTTTGGAAATCTATCTTAGAACGTTTTAATGCTACTAGTTTAAAGTTACAATCAATTGAAAATGATTTATCTATTGTTGTTGAGCAATACAAATCATTGATTGAATTCGTAAATTCAATGTCAATTTTATATGAAAACTATGAATCTAAAGCCAAAGAAATATCTTTTGTTAAAGAATTTGAAAGAAAACGAGGGAGAAAACGGAAACTGTTTCATGATGAAACAATTGAAGAATCGGAATTACATAGCAATCAGAATTTTAAAACCAAAACATTTAATGTTATAATTTCATGTCTTAGTGAAGAACTGAAAAAGAGGCTTGAAGCATATGAATTAATTTATAAAAATTTTGAATTTTTAAACAATTTAACGAAATACGAACCTAAATTAATATTAGAAAATGCAGAAAATTTATACCAGATATACAAGAACGATTTAGATGAATGTTTTATTGAAGAATGTGTGCACTTGGGTTCATATTTGCAAGCTAATAAAATTCCTGAAAATTCGATATTAGAGCTCAGTAAATTGATATATAGCAAACAATTAGAAACTGTTTTTCCAAATATAAATACAATCTTAAGAATATTTTTGTGCACGCATGTAAGTAACTGTTCTGCGGAACGCAGTTTTTCGTTATTGAAAAGATTGAAAACCTATTTAAGATCTACTATAAAGGAACAACGCTTAAACGCATTAGCTATATTATCAATAGAAACAGATTTTACATCAAATATAGATTATTCTGATATAATTCATGATTTTGCTGACAAAAAATCAAGGCGAAAACTTTAATGCGTTAAAAGGAAGTAAGAAAGGCAAAATTTTACTTAATTAGTGCGTACTCCACTGACTTTTTTAGTTCTTATTAAATCAATAAATTAACAAACAAAAACAACAGATAATTAGTTTTAATTGTATATTTGTACTTTTTAATTTTTAATACGAATAATGGGGCGCGTTAATATATATTACCTAAGGGCGCCAAAGATACAAATGCGGCAATGGATACCACATGAAAAAATTATTTCCCAGATCTGTAATTATATTTTTTATTATTTATATTGTATTCTGAACCATTCTGCAAAAAATTTTGGAAATCGAAATACATTTACACCAAAATTTATTAATTTTAAAAATTTGGTTTTTTTTACAAAAAATCACCTTTTTTTTTTATAAAAATTCAATATTTACTTACCCTGTTACAAGTCTGATAGCCTGAAATAAGTACTTAAAACCACTAGTTTTTAGTATTATTTTTTCTTGAAAATATAACTGTAAACTTAAAAAAAAACACTCTTTATAACCAGTGTGTTTCAGGCCAGGCTTTACGCGAGCATGATAAATTCTCGTAGCCTGAATGATTAATCTCTCATTGCAGTTTAACTTGCATGTTCGGAATACTTGATTCTTGTTGGTGTTTTTGAAGTTTTTATCATTTAAAGTTTTTTTAATAATTTTATAATTTTTATCACATTTAACATCATTTACTAAGGTATTAACCCTTGTAAATTATGACTTTTACAGTTAATTGTGATAGTTCACTAATCAATGAACAACAAAACTGATGCTTGGATTAAGCAAATGTCTGATACAGTTATTGGATATCGAGACAAACAAAAAATTGTTCGAAATAAGCTTAAATAGATAAGCTTTAAAATTTCTATACTTAGTTTTTTTTTTTTAATTATTTGATTCTAATTTGATGGAGATAAAACTAAATTATAGGTTAGAAATAGTTAAGGCCTCAACTTCTAAAACAATTAAAACAAAACGTCCTTCATCCCACGTATTTTTTTGTTTGTCTCCATTAAAGAGGAAGCCCATCGAGAGTCGAAAACTCTGTATAATATATAATTTTTGTAATATATTTGCCTTCAGTTAGTTCTGTATGTAAAATGATATAATTATGATATAAAAATAAATAAATAAATAAAATAAATAAATAATGCTATAAGTGCTATCATATTAGTGTTTATCAATCAATTCATCAATTTACATCAATCACTATTCCATGACTATATTCCTCTCTAGGTATATATTTTTCTATAATTAATTATTTATTTGTAAATTCAAATTTAGTGGAGACACAAACCATTGACATTGTAACGTTTACTATTGGGAATTTTTCGGTTCATTAACAATGAAAATCGTGAAAAACTTATATGTAATTTAATAAAAATTAAAACGAGGAAGAATACAGTTGACTTTGTCAACTCTTAGATACCCGTACGAACCGTTAGTATGTTCACAGCTAACACAGCTAACAGCTAACTCTGCTTACAATATTATTTTTTTAATATTTTAGTATTTTAAAATAATTTGAGTGAATTTTATAATTTCTAGAACTATGGGTTGTACATATATTCAAACTATATGTTTATATGTACATTCTTCAAAAGCAGATTCTAACCTTCCACATAACGATTATCAATCCAAAACTTTTTCAAATATTCTATAGTACCATTTAATACTAAGTGGTAAATGTATATTAAATTTACTTAGTACAAAATAGTAAATATAATTTTAAATATTATATTATATTATATTTAAATATTCCATTGACAGAATAATTCCTTATAAGTACAATAAAATACATACATGTAAATACGGCGCTATATAATATACATCTATACTCTTATCATTCATTCACTAGTGACATATACGATATGTAAATAAACATGATATTATATAAGTATATGTGTATAACAATATCATATAAATAAAAATTCTTCAAGCAACCGTTATGTTGTTTATTTATTTACATTTTTTTATACTACGCATTATATCCTCAACAATTTCAAATTATCGAGTAAAACAAATGCAAAAAATTTGTTGAAGAAATTTGTTAGTAAATTTGAAAAAATCAAGTAACACTTTCGTCAATTATAAAGTAACCCTATATTATTAAAAAATGTTATTAACAGAAATAAGAGTATAATATTGAAGCTTTAATTTTTGTGAATTACTTCAAAAAAATGTTAACAGGTGTTTAAGTTACAGGTGTTTAAAAATAGGAAATTTTCAGTTTTTGACCCCTTACAGCTCCTAAACGGGGGGTGATACAAAAAAAATTTCTGAAATGACTCATACTTATTTTCAAAGATCTAACTTCTGTTTCCATCTTAAACCGTTTAGAAGATAGAAGGGTTGAAGGATTTTGCAAAATTTGAGTTTCATATAACGGTAAATTAAGACACCGTATGCCACAAATATATATTTATTACTTATATATACTTTTAAAGCTAATAAAAGTAGTAATCGTTTGACGTTTTCAAAATGAAGATTTACTTTATACAACTTGTGCTATAACAATTTAAACATAGAGATTTTTGAACCTTTGGGGAGCTGTAGCTCTGTAACGGGTGGGGCTACAAAAAAAGTTATTAAAAATAAAATTAATATTTTTGTGAGATGTATCAGCGGTTAAAATTTCATAGCTCTATTTCAAAAAAAATGTGGGGATCTAAAAGTTAGGTATTCGAGAGCTACCCTAAGTTTTGGTCGAAACTCAACCAAAAAAAATGGGGAACCTACAAATTACTCCTAGAATATTTTGTGTAAATTTCAAGATTCTAGCTTTCTTAGTTTTTGAGTTAGCGTGCTGACGGACGGACGGACGGACATGGCTCAAAAGTCTTAGAATTTTTTTCTGATCCGATCCATACTTTTGAAGGTATATCTAGCTCGCTTATTTCGAGGTGTTACAAACGGAGGAGTAATTTTATTATACCCGATCCTATCGTACGGGTATAAAAATACTTTGATTAAATTCGGCCTATTAGATTTTCTAATATATAATACCAAAAATATCTAAAAGTTTATCATTTTTTTTGCCCTTTTCCACTGTTTTTTTTTTACTTTTTTTTACATTAAAACATACGATTGAAAAGTATCTTTAGTAAATGCATTCCTTTAAAAAGTTTATATTGTTACTTGTTAAAAAACTCATTTTTATAATGTTTGCATTTAACCGAATGTTGCATTTTTTAAGCAAATATGATCTTTTATGGGCACAAAATGTCTAATGTTAGATACAATCTAACTATTTGGTTGCACTGCTCTACAATTAGTCCAGAAAAATGAGAGACTCATCAATAAGTGTCTAAAAATGTTATATGGTCTAGACTACTTTATGCCAACATCTAGAGTCGATAGTAGAACTAGTCAACTAATTTTAAAACAAAATAGAAAAAGGTAAATATATTTATAAAATAGCCAAAGGAGAGAAGAAATGTAGAATAAGACTTCAACAAAGAACTTCTATACAGAATTACAATACCAGAAATAGATTCAAATATTATGTCAGATCTTATCTAGAACTAGGAAACGCAGAAAAAGTCTACTATTCTCATCCATAAGAACGTACAATAGTTTGCCTGATAACATAAAAAATAGCCAAAACTTGAAAGTATTTTATTAAAAACTATATCATACCCTACTTGATTTTAATCTAATTAATTAATTCCTTTACAATTTCAATTTTTTTATTAAATTAAATTATTTATTCTGCACAATTTCCCAATTCTAAAATTTAAACTCAGAAATTCAATTTTTGTATTTATCAGAAATTCTGTTATTATTGCAACTCTTAATAATGATAGCTGTCAGATCTTTTTCATACCAACCATGTGATTGACTTTATTGACTCTGGCAACAATAAATTATATATTGATAGTTTGAGGCTCCGAATTTATTGAAATTTATAAAATTTTATAAATAGCTAAAACAGTTTTCATTTTCTTTGTAATTTTCTATGAGCAGAAATGTAACATTTCTTTTGATATGTATTTTTAAACCAAAAACAAACCCAAAATCTATTTTAGTAATAAAAACTTCTGATTTTTTTTAGATTTCAATAAAAATTGAAGAGATCATTTTTGTGTTTTTTCTAAAAAAAAAAAAAAAAAAAAATTGTCAAGTTTAAAGTCCATTCATTAACATTTTTGAACAATGCGTTAATGTGCCAAATTCTTCACATCTATTTCATAAAAAAAAAAAAAATAAAAATAAAATTTACTCAAAAATTTTCAACAAAATATTAAAAAGCACAGTGCAAGTTTGAGTGAACTTCTTTTTTTTTTTTTTTCAAGTAGAAATAAACGAAAAGAAATAAATAACAAAAAAAAAAAAGAAAATTGATAAAAAATGAATATAATAAAAATTTAGATTTTTTTTTTTTTTTTTTAAAGTAGAATTCCTCAAATTTAAATTTAAGCAAGTCAATGTAAAAAACAAAACAAAAAAAAAACAAAAAACCAAAAAAAAAGTAATATAAAAAATAAATAGATATGCAAGTATGTGAATGTTTATGCGCTTAATGGAAAAGGAAAGAAAAAGAAGAAAGAGAGATATGCAAAGTTTTTGTTTTTTTTTTTTTCATTTTATTTTTGAAGGGTCGTTGTACGACAACGATTTATAGCACATTTTAGCTTAACTTTTTTTTATTTTTTTGCTAGTTGCTGTTCTGTTTTTTCATTTAATTTTTATTATTTTTGTTGTTGTTGTTGTTAATATTCTGCATTTCTTTTATTTTTTTTACCATTTCTACTTTGTACCATTTTGAATTTTATTTGTATTATGACAGCAAGAAAATTGGGATTTTTGCTTTAAATTATTTTATTTATTTATTTTTTTTTTCTATATTTTCTTTATAATAATAATTGTTTACTTTCAAATATGTCCATATATTGGTATGTAAGTATGTAAATATAATAAAGTAATTTAGAGGGTGTTATGAAATTTAATGTCAATTTGTTTTTTATTGTTTGTTTTTTTTAAATGGAATTACATTTGTATATGTGTACGATAATTTTTGTCAGAAATTATTATTTGTAATATTAATTTTAAATTACAATAAAGCGAAAAGAGCTGCTGCAGTTCACTGAAGTCTCGATTCAAACAGTTTACATTTTAGATTACGAACTGATAAATTATAGTTGTGAGCTTGAAATGTCTGTTGAACTGTAAAAATTTAAAAAATATGTAGTTGAATTTGCTTCAATGCAATCTAAAAACTTTTTTATATAGCTTTAATAAATTATTGGGGTTGCAATTAGAAATTAATTTGTCTTTGGTTTTTATTTTAGGATAAAGTTCAATAACCGAGTTGATATTCTGCCCTGTGATATTTGGCAGAATGTGTTTGCTTAGGTTAAAAACTACATCTTTTGAATTGTTTAAGTTTGAAGGTAAGACTGCTATTCATATAATATTTTTTATTTGCTGTTTGCTGCTTTTTATCTAGTAATTGTTTTACATAATTCAGCCGTTTATTAATTGAATTAGCCTTACTTTCGGCAACATTTAATTTTTTTTTATCTCGATATTTTCCTCCTATATTTTAATGTTTATTTCTATTAGTATCTGAACAATTGATCATAGAAAACAATCTTCCATGGGTTTGAACAATTAATCAAGGGGTCTGAACAATTTATCATAGAAAACAACGTGTATATGCTAACGCAAGTTTAATAATGGTTATAATTGGGTTATAATGAAGAGGAAAAAATGAGGAGGAGGAGTTTTTTAAATATTCTATATTATCATCTTTTATAAATAACATATGAACCTAATATCATCTTTCATAGAAGTAGAAAAAGCTTAAATCGAAGCTGACTTGAACAAAATTTTAAAGAGGATAAAATGTACAACGAATATTAAAGACGATCCTCTACATTAAAGAATCTCCCAAACCAAAAACAAAAATCCCGAAAATGAAAAGAAAATTAAATAAAAAATAACTAAACAAAAAAGGAGTAAATTTAAAAAGTTTGTAAATCTTACGTAGATTAAAATTAGGCTAATCTGTTTTAGACAATCAATATTCAGTTAATTAAAACCTTTCATTACATTTAAAATGATCATAAATGATTTTTAAATATATGAAATATAATTTAGTTTGTTGAATGGCGTTATGGTCCCATTATTACCTTTATTTATTACTATATTACATCTCCTTTCGATTCAATGATTTCTAATAGTATAGAAGATAACATTTACTTTAAAATTTTTTTTTTGTTTTTTTAACAAAATTATTATTCCAACCATTAAATTAAATTATCATTAAATTAATAACTTACAAAACAAAAAAAATTTATTTCTTTCATGTACTTATAGTTGCATTACATGAACAAAAAAATTTTTTTTTTAGTTACTTTGAGAGAAGTCATCTTTTAAACAAAGGCATGACGGCTTAAAAATATTAAAAATTAAAAAAAAAAAAAGAAAAACTAAAACAAACATACAGCATTAAAACGTAAAGAATGTAGAAAAGTAAGAAAAAAAAAAAAACAAAAATAAAGAAAGCAAAAAAAAAAAGGAAAAATAATTTCTTCATAATATTTTTTTAAATTATTTTTACTAAAAATTTGTAACAGATTTTTTAGTATAGAGAGAAAGAATAAAAAAATTTATTGTTTGTTTTTTTTTTTTTCGTTTTTCTTTTTTTGTATAATAAAAAAAAGAAATTAAAACCTCAAAGCAAATTTTTTTTCTTTTAACGATTCAAAGTTTTCACGTTTTTTTGTTTTATTTCATGTATTTTTTTATTTACGCGTTCTAAAAAACAAGAAAAAAACGAAAAAAAAAAAAACATTTCACTGCTGTCGGCCAAAATCACAATTTGTTTTCATGTTTTTTATTTTTATTTTTTACGTTTTTTATTTTTCATCTCTTTTTTTTTTACTTTATTTTTTCTTTTTCTTTTTTCTTATCTATGTTACACTCTTTTGCTTTTACTTGAAAAGTGAAGAAATTATAATTAAAAACAAAAAAAAAAAGAAAGCAAGTAAAGTAATAGGACCTTCTTATTCCGATTAGGATAAAATTCTTAAATTTTTTTTTTTCGGTAATTTTAACACAAAATTAAGCTTTTAATGATTCTATTTAAAGTTTCGTATATAATAAGCTTTTACGACAGATCTTGTCGTTTTTTTTATAAAGTCATATAGGTTTCAATTTTCAAAAGAACGAAGGTGTAAATCTTTAATTTCAAAAAATTTTATTTATTTTTTTTTTTGGGAAGTTCATGGTTTGCTTAGCTTATTGAACTTTTTTTATTATCTAAGAGATCTCAGTCTCAGTTAGAGACCTCACTAATACAGCCTTTTGTGTGTTTAAATATATACATAAATATCTGTTATAATTTAAGTGTTTTACTAAAAGATTTGAGGTTTTTCAAGTTTTACTTTACTGCCAATAAAAGGAAAGTGTCGTAAATTAATATGAAAAACACTTTTAGTTTCTTACTAAAGGATTTGGGATTTTTGGAGTTTTACTTTATTGCATGCCAATACAAGGAGTGTCGTCAATTAATATGAAAAGGGGCGTTTTTCTTTCCTAAGGGAGGTGGGAATCTTCCAAAGACACCAGGAATTCTCCCTTTATAGTGTCAGATTCTTATTGAATAAACTCACTTCTCGCTTTAGCCAACTGAATAAAAATTAGAGAAGTATTATAGTCCTATAGTAAATATATTTCAGTCTAAGTTTTTATGTTTAGTCTGTAGTAAAAACCAGATGTCGGCAGAAGTTCTTATTTTAATTTAATTAAAGTGTATTTTTGTGTGTATACTAAAGATTTGTACTGAATAACAATTGTATACTAGAACTTGAGTAAAAATTAAAAATTTGTAAAGATTTTTCTAATTAGCTAAACTATTATGGTTAAAAGAAAGGTTGGTTTTCTCCTAAATGTGTAATGTAGCAAAACAATGTAGCAAATTTAACAAGAATAACTTGATATTAAGGAAATACTTGATACTGCATTTAAGTTGTGTCATCGAAATCCGGTGCTGATTCTCTGCCATTTTTGCTACACATATATTTACCTTTTAGATTCTTCTAATGTGCCACAAAGTAATAAAAATCTTCAAAATTTCTCATTTCTTTTTTAAGGTTGGCTACAGTAAAAATACAAAAACTTGAAGAATTCATTAATTTTTTTTTCTCAATTTTTTGAATACAGAGTGAAAGAAGAAAAGGGGGAGGAGATTTTTTTTGTTAAAATTCTAAAATGATCTTAAGATTAATTGTGCATTTTTCAACAAGTATTCATGTATGTATGTACAAATATGTAAAAATAGCTTTAGAAACTGTTTTATTTTTGGTCTTAAAGTAAATGATAAGAAAAAACAAAAACCTGGAGGATAAAGAGATATATGGATACATCGGATTTTTTTTTTTTTTGTTAAAATTATTTTTTTTTTTAAGTAAATTTCTTGACAGTTTGCTTATCCACTATAAAATACCAGGAAAGAATGATTAATATGATCATAAATGCATATCCTGAAGGGTGTGCATGGTTTTTATCTTCTTATTTTTTTTTGTTTAGGAAGAAAATAAAAAAAAAACCAGAGCAAACGAAAAATTGAAGATATTTTAAAGGTGCCAGAATTCTTTTGTTGTAAGAGTTTTTAAATGATTACAATAAAAAAAAAATTGCAGTTATTTTCGTAAGAAAAATGCAACTAAAAAAAGAAACACTAGAAATTTTATTATTAAAAATTGATTTTTAAACATATTAAATTTCATATATAAAAATCTATAAAAATTGAAGATTATTATATCTGTACAAGTTTTTTCTGCTTCATTTTTTGACCTTCTCACCCTGATAGAATTACAAATAATTTTGGACATACCTAAACCGAATACACAATTAAGTATAAATATTTTCTTATTATTTGCAGTAAAAAAAAAAAATAAGAAAAAAATGTTATATTGGTGTAAAAAAAGAAATGCTCAGATTAAAACTGTATTTTTTTTTTACTCTATATATTAAGTAGGTATATAATATTTTATATAACATTTACCTGTTGTGTTTGACATTTTGATAAAAAATAAGATTCCTTTTAATTTTTATCTATGAAAACAGATTCAAATTTAATTTTGAATGATTACCTATGCAACGAGTTTTAAATTCCCTACCAAAACTTTGTATATTTCTAGAATTAAGCTCAACATTTTGGTGACTAAAATAAGGTAAAAAAGAAATTAAAGAAAGTTTATTTTTATTTAAAAAAAAAAAATCTCAAAAATATTTCATATGTGTAAAAGAAATATAGACGCCTCATATCTGATTCACTGAAGGATCTTGTATTCAAAACTCTGATCGGATCATATAAAAAAATAACTAGTAATTTTATATCGTATAATAATAATAATAGTTGTTACACTGCATCATAACCTTTGGTTACCCTCATATAGGAATGTGGTGGTATATACAACTGTATATTGTAATTGACTAGTGATATTGACTATGTAGCAAATAATAAAAATAATAATGATTACGTAATACCAATACCAAAAATAATAGCTACTACACAGTTCAGATGGTTTCAATTATGTACTACTTGCTTGTGTTAATTGTTAATGATTTCGTTACTGTTAGCAAAATAGTAATAATAGGCAAAATCACTGTTCCACACCCAATTCAACCCAATTCAAAGTTTACGCACTCGTGTTCTTTCTTAACCTCGCTTCATTACCAAAGGCGTATTCATGGTGTCTTTGGAAGATTTACACCTTTCTTAGGGGACAAAAAATTTGTTTTTCTTACGATGTTCTGTAAGTGTACCTATATAGAGAATTTTTACTATTCTGAAGGATAAGTTAGTTTAGAACTGAATGTTTATTAAACATATACCAGATTAAGTTTATTGAAATATTATTGGGTAGATTTTCTGATTTTTGAACTATTGAAGATATTTTAAAAATAGAAATAGATTAATAAAATTAATAAGTAGGTAAGTTTAATTCTTGAGTTTGTTTTTAAAGAAGTTACACTTACCGCCTTATTTCTTTAAAAAATTAAATGCCTTACTTTCACTCGCCGCCTTTCTTTCTTTTAAAAGTTAAATGATGGACTATTGAAGTTTCCTTTTTCATATTATTTTTTTGTCTTAAAGAAAAACCCATAATTATTTTGCATTACACTTTTATTGCATGACAATGTTATTACAGCTTTAATAGACCAAATAACATTTTATTAAATAAAAAATATAATAATTTCTTAATGAAATTTTATCTTTAGATGATCCTTTTTTTATATAATTGATCATATTTTATTCGTACATAATATATACATATAGAATATCTTTTTACATAAGACAATAGGAATGTAATATTTATTATTTACCAACCATTATCAATTTTATATCAATTCTGCATTATTATCTATCCCTAGTATTTTTCAATTTGAATTGATTCTTTTGAACTTACAAACGACAAAAAGAAAAGTAAAACCTACGACGTCTAATTTTATCAAAAAAAAAAAAAAAAAAACATTTTGTGGTGACTGTACTTTGTATATAACTTAACCACAAAACAGAACCAATGAAAAACAAAAAATAAATAAATAAAAAATTTGCAAAATCTAACAATGTTGTACCCTCCTCTTTCATTCTATTTTTGCCCAAAATATACAGAAAATTAAAAAAAATCATATTATATATAAAAACCTATCTCTATACAATTACACATATTATTATCATCTTCTATCTGGGCAAAAACCTTATTTTTATTTCAAATTAAAAATTAATGCGCCTTTCAACGCAACAAAGAACTTTCAAGAACAACAATTTTCTATACTAAACAAAAATTTAAAAAAATGCATACAACTCAAATTGCATACATATATATGTATGTATGTAAGACGTGATCTAATAAATATTATGTTCTATATGTGATGTATATATATAGATACTTTATATATATACAAAACAAAAAATATATTTTAGATATAGATATAAGTATAAATAAAATGTTGGCATGTATGTATGTATATGTTTTTATATGCCTAACTTAATAATATAAACCTATTTTTAAACAGCCGGAGAGACCCCCTAATCAACATATCCATTATTACTTTTTTCTATACGAAATAATGTGCATATACATACAAATATATATATATTATTATTTGTCCTGCATTAGTACTCTTTAATACACTTATAATATTTTAACCATATATGTATGTATATACAGTGACAAACAAAAAAAAAAATATTTTATAGAAAAAAAAATTGCCAAAAAAACAAAAAAAAACAAATTTCTATACAATTTAACCAAAAAATAATAAAATGTAAGAGTCAGTGAACCTTGCATCCGGTTTTTCTAGATTTCTAGAATGTCATAAGTCTAAAAATATATAAAAAACCAAAAGGAAAAATAATGACAAAAAAAACAGAAAAGAGAAAACCTAATAATAATAAATAAATACTAAATAATAAGTATAAAAGAAAAATAAAACCAGTGATTTCTATGGTTGTTTTGAAACCATATAATGTTTTGGGATGCAAAAAAAAAAACCTAAAATGTAAAAATCCCAAAAAATTATTTGTGAAAATCAACCATTTACAATATACTAACAAAAATTCTATCTCTTTTACTCTTTTATTTTTCACATTATCCATTTCAATATAAAATATGTATGTGTGTATGTATAACCAAAAAAATAAAATATGCATATGTATTGTGCAACAATAAAATATATACACTGCATATACACATACACATGCAAAGAAAAACAACATAAAATTTGAAAGAAATTTAAAAAAAAATTTTTTACAAATACTAAAAATTCAAATATATAAAAAATTCTAAAAAAAAAAAAAAACAAAAATATGATTCAACCCGATTTAAACAAACTCTGAAAAGCAAAAAAAAAAAAAAGAAAAAACGAACCAAGCAATATAATAAATAAAGTAACGTACGCGAGCGCAATTTCATTACTCTTCTAGAAATTCACACAAAATTTTAGTTGTTTTTTTTTTGTTTTTTTTGTTTTTTTTTGTTTTTTCTCTTGAACCTGCCCTACTCTAACTAAGAATGCAATTTTAACTAACGATAACATTAAAACAGAAAAGAAAAATGGTTACGATAGCTTAATGTAAGAACATATACGTATTATAATAACGTATGTACAGTATCGAGCAAAATATTTACTTTAGTTATATTAAGAAACATAAGTTTTTTTTGTACATAACGCTATAAGAAAAAAGTTTAAAATTTTCAGAAATATGAATACATATAAAAGTTTTTCTGTGCAATTATTTATATGAATTTAAATGATTTGAAAATTTTACTTAGCCCAAATATCATACACATTCTTTTACTACTGCTTCAAACTGTTACATTTAACTGAGACAATCTGGCATATTATTAAAAACTGTTAAAGAAAAAAATTCTATAATGTCCGTCACTATAAGCACATTAAAGTCTATTTTAAAGTGATAGTAGCGATATTAAAACTTAAGTATTGTTATGAAACTTCAACTATGAAAATATTTTCATAATCGCTTCCTTCTTTTATTTTTCAAATTCGATTCTTACTGGTTTGCAGTTAGGATGATCATCCCATTATACTGGCTACGGGAGGAAAGTATTTTTAGTGGACAACAAATCTATACTACCAAAGCGGCTTAGGTTGCCTTCGTATCTTTTGAAGATGTATAGTGTATATTTCCCTCAGGAAAAAAAACTTAATAAGCATAACATTATACAAATGCTACAGCCATACGTCAAAATACTATATTTTATATAGACCCTAACAAAACTAATTACTCTAATCAATGTTATTAACGGTAATATGTTGAACTTTTGAAAAGTTTTCTTGGAAATCTCAGAAGAAAGAGAAAATAAAAAACGAGACACACGGTTTCATGAATGGTACTGCATGAGTTAAAAAATTCCTTTTCTAATATACTTATTCCTTGTACGAGTTAAAACTAAAATTACACTTTACTAATTAAATAAAACTCAACTTTATTTTGCACATTACTGCATTAATAATAAATTAAATAGAAACAAAAAACAAGTAAAAAACTATTGTACTATAATATAATAATCCTCTGTCGTTTCGTCCCGGGGCAAAAATAACCAAAACAATAATACATTTTTTTTATGAAAATTTTCCCCTCTTCTTCCACGTTTCTTTCTACTTTTTTGTTTTTTATTCCACAACAAATTTTTTTTTATTTGTTTTTCTTTTTGCCAAAAAAGTGAACTAACCAAATTTCGTTGTCGTAGTCACATTTCATCACAGATTTCATCGGAGGAAATCTTTAGAACGTTCTTCAAATTTCGTACTTGTTAGTTTATAGTTGCATCCGCTAATTTATATACAAAATATATTTTGTAAAAGGTTGTTATTGTTTTTTTTTTCTTTCTTTGGGGGAAATATTATTGCCTTATAGTTAATTGAAGCAAGCTCTTACATTATAATATTGTATTAAATATTGTATTAATATTATATTAAGTTCGCTGCATTGATTTCAATCGGTGGTTTTAATATTGCATATGTATGAATATGTATACAAGTACATAATATATTTCTTGTTTTATTACAAATTTTACCATATTATAATCAATTGACTAAATAATACCACTACAACTACGACCATTAATACTTACAACCACTATACATTGTGTAAATATAAGAAAGGGGCATCAAATTTCCAAAAATGGATGGTTAAAACCTTAGAATAAAAAAAATAAAAATAAAAACAAATTCATTCAATATGAATTTTTCTTGTTTTTTTTTAATCGCATCACGCAGTTTTTTTTTTTTTGCATGATGTTTACGTTGTTTTTGTTATTTTGCAACATAGGTTGTGCTGGTTTTAAGCAATAGTAGATATAGAATGTCGATGACCCCGCCGAAAAATATAAATTTTGTGCGCAATTTATTTTGTATTGAATTTTGGTTCTCTTTTTTGTTCTGTTTATATTTTTACAACATTGAAATTATTTGTTGTTAGTTATAGTTAGTTTTTAAGTTTTTTTTTTATCAAGTTTAGATAGGGGACTTTTACATTGCATTCTTATATACTATAATAAACATTGTATAGAAGTGAGAAAAAAACTAAATTTTAGGTAAGTAATAAAATTAAAAATTAGAAGCAGCGTCATTATTTTGGGAAAAGCATACTCTGAAATTAAACTTCGACATTGTTGTATAAAATATTAGATGAGATAAATACCGTAAGACCTTCTGAGGACATGACCTTCTAATTAGAGATGTATAATTAATGCTGACAACACTTTTTTTCTATCAAGTGGGATTTAACATCTCCTATAGGCGTTATTTACCATTTTAAGTAATTTAATGAATATCCGTACGCCTTGAATATAGAGTATTGGAAAGAAAGAAGAAGAAGAAGGCAACAGCACAGCCTATTTTATAGAAATTATTATTAAAAATTAGGCAACTTTCTTACAAAATTGCTTTCTTACAAAAGTGCCGACAGATATTATAATCGTCCATTTCGTAAATGTCTTATTTAATTCGCATAAAATTCAATAACTACCAATGCATCTATAGAATGTTATCAAGATTGTTAGTAAGTAAATGTAGATTGTAAAATGTTCTCAAATGTATCTATTAAAAAATTATTGATGATATTTGGATATCAACTCATTACTCGTTTCGGTATCAAAATGGTCCACCAAAAAATGGAATCTAACATTGTTAGTTTATCAACACTCATTTAGTAGTAAAGATTGTTATTCAATACATAGCTGGTAAAACTAAATGTAATTATGTCATAATGCAATTCACAATTCAAAATTGATAAAAGAGAAAAGATTGAAACCTGCGTAATCAATTTTAGTGTTAATTTTTTTAATACCTTGTTTAATATTTTATGATTTAATATACATGTTCTCTTTAAATCGAAATAAAAATTTCAATAACTTCAATTTTATTTAAAATTTAAACTTTCATTCCAATTACCATCGACCGAATGTCAATCGAAATCTAAAATATTATTAAAAATATTCAAACATTTTAGTTCGCGCTTATATATCACAATAAAAGAAATTAATAAAATGATAAATACAAATAAGGTTAATAAGAGTAACTAATGATTATTACATCAGTAGATGCAGTTTTATAAATTTAATTTATTCTTGAAGAAAAATAGTTAATTTTAGTATAAAAACAAGTAAATGTAACAGTAAGTCGATGCAACCGACTTATTAATACCCTACACCTGAATAATTCGAATTAAATTAAAAATCCATAAGTGTTTTTGGCAGCTGCTTGAACTTCTCCTCTTTTCTGTCTTATTCAACTCGAATTTCAAGAACGTAAAAGAGGCATCCGCTTGGGATATGCTTGACACCCTTGTATAAAATTTTAAATTTCTATCTTAATTATTTTCGAAGATTGGTAGTCCTTGGGAGGTTTGTGTCAGCTACCCGAATTGCCCTCCAATTCATCGAATCCATCTCAGGAACATAAAGAAAACTTGCCAGAACACCATTCTATTAAATTTAAAGGTTCCATTTTTGTTGGTTTTGGAGATATGCTCGATGCTCTTGTGCTCGTCCGGAGGTTTCCAAAATACGAACCCATGGTTCAAATTCTTTCAAATGTCAGTTTCCAATTTTACAAAAAAGGAAACATAACAGAACACCTTTGTACTAAAAATAAAAGTTCTATCTTTGTTGGTTGTGCAGATATACTCGTTTGCTCTGGGGCTCGTCCGGAAGCTTCCAAGATTTGAACCCATGGACCAAATTCTCACAAATTTCAGAAACATAAATGAAACATGAAGGACCACCATTCTGCCTAATTTAAAGGTTATATCTTTGTTGCATTTGGAGATAATATCATCCTTTCAAATTTAAACCCATGGCCAAATCCTCTCAAATTTCAGAGACCTAAATCAAACATGAAAAAACACCATTATGCCAAAAGTAAAGGTTATATATTTGTTGTTTTTGGAGATAATCTCATTTGCTCTGGGGCTCGTTCGGAAGCTTCCAAAATCCAAACCCATGGACCACATCCTCTTAAATTTTAGAGACATAAATCAAACTGGAAGGAACATCATTATAAAAAATTTAAAGGTTCTATTTTTGTTGGTTTTGGAGATAATATCGTTTGCTCTGGGGCTCGTTCGGAAGCTTCTAAAATCCGAACCCATGGACCAAATCCTCTCAAATTTCAGAGACTTAAATAAAACATGAAAGAACACCACTCTGCCAAATTTAAAGGTTATATCTTTGTTGGTTTTGGAGATAATCTCATTTGCTCTGGTGCTCGTTCGGAAGCTTCCAAACCCAAACCCATGGACCAAATCCTCTTAAATTTCAGAGACATAAATCGAACGGGAAGGAACATCATTGTACAAAATTTAGAGGTTATATCTTTGTTGGTTTTGGAGATAATCTCATTTGCTCTGGTGCTCGTTCGGAAGCTTCCAAAACCCAAACCCATGGACCAAATCCTCTTAAATTTCAGAGACATAAATCGAACGGGAAGAAACATCATTGTACAAAATTTAAAGGTTCTATCTTTGTTGGTTTTGGAGATAATCTCGTTTGCTCCGGAATCATTCGGAAGCTTCCGGAATCCGAACCCATGGACGGATTTTGTCTTAGCGTTCCTTTCGTAATTAGTAACCAACTATATAAATTTCATCAAGATAGTTTCATTAGTTTTTGAGTTATCGTGTAAACGGACGGACATCGCTAAATCGACTCAGGAGGTGATCCTGATTCAGAGTATATATACATGTCCATATCTAACTCGCTTCCTTTTGGTGGTTACAAACACCATACCAAAGTTAATATACCCTATACTTTAAGTGTAGGGTATAATAACATTACAACAAGATTACAAATAACAATTGAATTATTTGATGCCTTTAATATAAATTAGGTATGAAAAATTTAAATATAACAAAATAATATCAGTTAAAGAAAAACTGAAAATTAATATTAAATACGTTGCCATATTATTGAAAACAAAGTAAGTTTACTTGAATGTATAATTTGATCATGAATAATTTCATAGAATTTTAATAAACATATAAAGATTTGAGAGAAGAAAAATTACTTATAAAAACTGACAGGAAAAATTTTATTTTTTAAACGTAACTAATTAAAAGTTGATCTTATAACAGTATTATTGGTATTACAAATAGGTATGAATTTACTATAGATGAAGCTGTCCACAATCCTTTTCTAAACATTAATTGATATTAAAATTTAATTGACTAAGAAATGTATGTCTAACTTATAGTTATTTTAAAGCGGCTACAACGGTTGTTCAACATAGTTTAATCAATTAGTGTTGAGATAAAATTGATACAATGTTTTGTTGATATGACGTTATTAAAATACCCAATACAATCTGATTGCCAATTTTACTTCAACATTCAAATATGAATTAATTGCTTAACTTATCAATAACAAGGTTTTAAGAATACCTTATTTTATATTTGCATAATATAATACCAATACCTATAATCATTATATTTGCAATATGGAACTTTAAAAACTATCTTAGAGCTACGGATGGAAAATATATTTTAATCAAAAATCCTTATAACAGACGTTCCTGCTTATATAATTCAAACTCTATTTATTTATTTGCAACATAATTTTTAGTATTTATAAAAAAATAAAATACCGATGTTTTACATTATAAATTTCAAATAATAATAGAATCGGTTCAATTGTTGAACAATTTAAAATACCTATATATACTATACGATTTCTATTCATCAGTTGTTTTCAACAAACGATTGCACATTGAGACCATTCAAAGCTTCAAAATTGTTTCAATATTGACAATAACAAATATAAAATATAACAGTTTGTTCAACAGTCATTAAATTTTTACAAATTAATTCAATCGTTGATCAACCGTTGTATCGTGTAATCAGACCCTAATAAAATATGAAAATTATTAAAATATATTTCTTTCTAAATATATTTTTATATTAACAAATGGAAAAGTATCTCAAACTCTAATACTCTTGTTCAAATTTCAAATAAAGGTAATTAAACTTTCAAAATTTTTGGAGAAGATAAAATAAAAATAAAGACAAATAAATTTAAAAAAAAAAATAATGCAGTCAATTTCTTTTATCTCAGAATCTTTATTAGTTTGCATTTAAACATGTTTCTTTCGAACTTATTGATAATTTGCATATTGAATTAATTTAATATACATTTCATCTATACAACGTTTTTTCATGACATCCAACAAAATTAATATTTTTATTATATAATAATATCTTCACTGGTCTTAAAAGTAATAAAAAGAAAACCAACAAAAAAAAAAAAAAAAAACAGGAGCATAATATTTTTCCATTAATTTGAAATATAAAATAACAAAATTTATTTATAATAATAATCATTAAAGATAAGTTTTTATGTTTTTTTTTTATTTATAATAATATGCCTAATCCTAATTTATTCAATATGATCAAAACACTTAAAAATCTTAAAAAAAACCAAAAACAAAGATCACCCATCAAAATTAAAATACTAAACGATCAGATTTCCAATTTCCAATGATTGCATCGGCTGCAATATAATTTTTTTTTTATTTGCGTTTTTTTTTCTTTTCTTGCAATTTTTTTTTTTTTTCCACAAACAATAAAAACGGAAGAATAATGAAGACATCATATTAAATTAAATTCAATCTTCGTCCTTTCAATATGCATTGTAATTAAATTGACTTGTTTTGATGATAAACAAAAAACAACTGACCTTTTGTAGGCGATTCGACATTTAAGATTTATTTAAAAAAGCAAAAACAAAAAAAATGCATAACTGTTATTGTATAATAAATGGCATGCATCATGAATAAAAAATTTTAAAGATGTTAATATAATGTAACAATAAAATTATTAGTTTTAAGTATGAATAATACCATAATGAACAACAAATAAATATGCTATGCAACAAGTTTGATACCAGATTATGTTTTAAAATAGTATATTTTTTATTTATAATATGGATATGGTGACTAAACATTTAGATATGGGTATGAGTATTAGTTTTAGGAAGGATTTATGTAATTGTAAATTTATGTACAGTTATTATATACAGTTTACTTCTTAAAAGGATTAAGAAAATTTAAATTTTCTTTAACTATTGTCTATTCTATTGCAATAAATTTTTAAGATAAAATATCTAGTTATTGTACATTTACAATTCACTTTAAACATAACGGGTTTTGGAATTTTTCAAAGTATTATACAAGTATTATATTATGTACTTATAATAGTCAATAGCTGGTACAGTGGTGTTCGTTTCCTGAAGCAGAATGGAATGGAATATGTGGCAGAGTGGAATATAAGTTATTACCTGAAGCAGAATGGTTTTATATTCCACTGTATGTTGTAACTGTAGATGCCTGTTAGCAAAATAGAGGATTCATTGTTCTCATATAATTCCACTCCTTATTTCAAAATTTCAACATGCCTGTCTTATCCCTACTTCCTGACCAATATTCCATGTGGGCAGTTAAGGAATTTATTCCATTATACTGACGCGTAGAACGTTTATTACATTATATTGGCGCGTATACGGTTTAGTCAGTATAAATCTACTGATTGAGGGAGTATTCTTAATATTTATGGATAATTTTGGAGGATCACTATCTCATTTTCTTTTTTTTTCCTTATTTTATTTATAAATTCAAAAATATATAAAGTTTACAAAGTAATGTATGTATATAAGATCATTTTGACCCTAGCAAAGGTGCTGTGTGGTCTTATAATTTTTATTTAATGTACAGAGTACAGACGAAATGTAAAAACAAAATGAAACTATTTTTTATCTTATTATTGATACTTTTGAAGACCGTTGAGAGTAATTCACATTTATTAATACTAGTTAGATATTCATTGTATTATAATAAGCGGTAAGGATGTTGTATAGATAACCTTTGAATAATTTTTAGACATTTAAAGGTTACCTATACAACATTCTTTCCGCTTATTATATTCCAATGAATATCTTAGTCTAACTAGTATTAATAAATGTGAAATTTAATCATTTTTAAATTTTTATAAAGGGTTTTTCGAAAAGATTTTTCTTTTAAATATTTTATTTTTCTTTTAATTAATTTGCTAAAGAATTTTAAAGTAAAAAATGTTTACAGTAGAAAAAGAATTTCATCTTTAAAATATTCGTTCTGAAAAAATGCTTTACCCAAACTTGAAACTAACTGAACGCAAAAAGTGTTTTATTAAGCGCAAAACCTATTATGAACCTTGTAATGGATAATTGAGTTAAAGGATAATTTTAACGTTTGCCGCAACAATGATGATTGATGCCATTTATAACAGTACTTCCTGTTTAATTTAAACCAATACTACTGAGTCAAATTTAACTAAAATTAAAGCAATTAGCTATTTTAGGCACTTTGTTTTAAATTAATGTTGCGTTTAGTAGATCCTAACTACAAAATGTCAATTATTTACCTGAAGCTATAATTTATTTCTAAAATTTTTACCGTTATATGTTCAACATTTTAAATTTATTTTGGTGATTATCTCTTTTAAAATAAGATGTAGTTCTATACTTTAGATTTTTCAAATAACACAAAATCTAATTAAAGATCTTCAATCTACTGAAAAAACATTTAAACTTTGCTATAACAAATTTTAATTTTAAAGAGTATAAAATAATTTTTCCAAATATGTTCTAAAATTCTTTTTTTTATCATTTAAAAAAAATAAATTATTTTGAATTTTAAAAAATAGAAATAAAAATGAAAGCAGGACAGAGTCTGGAATAGAAGAGCATGAAACAGATTTTATAACAATATAGCTACTAATATTTTTTTTTTTTATTATTTAATAAACAAAAGAAAAATTTAAAACAAAAAAATATAAAAAAAAAAAAACATTAACAAAAAAAAGACTTATTGTTAAGAAAATTGTAATTGACCAGTTTTATGAAGAAAAGTTTTCTCTAGATCCAATCAATAGAAATCCAATCAATTAAAAAAAGAACCAGTCAGACCAAATCAGAAAGAGTCCATAATAAATAAATCAAAACAAAAAAAAAAAAAACAAATGATTTGAAAAATTAAATAAAAAAAAAAAAAAAAATTTCGTCATTTTCTCAATGGTTATACTACTGTTACTATTATTCATAGTAACTGTATTAATAGTCATATGAGTTAACTCAACTCTATTTGTTACTTAAATTTTTTTTTTTTTTTTTTTGGTAGTCAAAGTGAAGGTGATACAATGGTTTATCATAGTTATAGTAAATTACATTCAATGCCAATGGCATTGAACGACGTTTTGGTCTGTTGCTTTCCTGTCTAATGCTTTCAATTTTCATTTATTATTCGTCTATTTCGAAAGTTTTATTCTTTTTTTTTTGTTTTTCTCAATTCCATTTTAGAATTCATTTGATTGGTAATGATTTCTTTTATAAAAATTCTAAAAACAACATCATTTCAATAATCAGAGAAAAAAAAAGGAAATGAGGAAGAGTGTAGAACTGATTGTTTCAACTCTTGGATACACATGCACTAATATTTATAAATTTATTTTATAAAAATATAAAACTTCTTTAGACAAGATTTCAGATTCTCAGTTTAATTAGAGGCTGAATAATACATCTCTAAATACATATTTGTGAGACAAGGCTGCCTACTATCCCCCTCCTGTTCAATGTAGTATTACATACAATAATGAATAAAACAAATAGATTAATTAGAGCGGTGTAAACTGATTCCTCACTAACTGAGAAAATCTAGACTCGGCTGAGAACGGAGTTTTAACCCATATACAGAGAAAAATGCAAACTAAAATATATACATTCCCGAAGTATATAACAGAAAACAGGCTTACGATGAACATAGGGAAGACTAAAATAATGATATTAAATAACACACACACCACACCAATAGAAGTAATTGATACAGCGCTAGAAAATGTACCGAAATAAAATATCTGGGATGCATAGTTACAACCGGGAGCGGAGTCTTAGAAGACGCTGATGAGAAAATTAAAATATCCTAAGCGTCACATTGGAAGGTATGGCCATCATCTCAAACTAATAGAGCAACAAAACTTAGGATCTTTGAAGTATGCGTAAAATCTGTTTGCTGCATGGCAGCGAAACATTATTGGTCACAGAAAAAATTAACAGAAGTCTGTGCATTCTAAAACAGATGTCTATGGCCACGGAGAATATCAAAACAAGTTCTGTGGAATATGACAAAGCAACAATCCATAGAGTTAGTCATCAGGAAAAGGTAATAAAGCTGAATAGGAAGCACCAGATTAGAATACTCAAGGAAAAAGAAAAGTGGAAATACCTTATACTACACGCAGAAGAGCAATAATAAAATAAATCAAGGCAATAGGCAAAATCTGCACACACATGAAGGCGTTAGAATAATTAATGAGTTAGATACAAACATTTTGTGGAAGCCACACGTCTACCCAAGGGAGTAGAAAAGAAAAAAAATACATATAGCTAAATCGACTGAAAATTTAATCCTGAGAAAGAATAAATATTATGTATATACTCCTCTACATCTATCTGTTTTCCTTTAAATTATCTCAAACATAATGGCAGATTTATTATATGCCTTAGATATTTGCTGGTACTGGTATAAAACAAATTAAATAATGGAACACATATAAATATTTAGTCTACCATTAGTAATAGAAATATGTACAATAGAAGATACTGTAAATTTAAATGTATATTTTGCTTCTTAATCTTGTTTCATATGATCATATTAGTTAGAATTTAGTGTCGGCTGTAAGTTAAAATTTAAAATATTACAAAATGTACTATCTGAAAGAAATTGGTTAACGGTTAAAAATTTAAAATTAAAATATTTAGAATATTGTAACTAAGGCACCTGTACACATTTTTGCAGAATAAAGGCTGGTTTTCATGAGAAATTTCGTGGATATTATCGCAATTTTAGAAAGAGAAAAAAATATAGTGTACCACCAATGGGAAAGAGGGAGAAAAAATATATACTCAGAAATATCGTTGATAAAATCAGATAAAATACTTCTCTAAAGAATTTATCGACGATATTTAGCAAAATAAAAATATCGTTAAACGATACTCAGATCGTTAAGTGATATTTTTATAGAGTTTTCTCTTTTACACACATACCATTTTTGTATCTTCTGTCTATGTTCCAACATTTTCGTGGATATTTTTTTTTCATGAAAACCAGCCTTAAGACGCAAAAATTAAAATTTCAACATTATATTTTTACTTGTAGTAAGCGCTTTTCTTAATGATATAGGGTTTCCTTAAAATTGAAGAAGTTGCATCCTAATTTTTCATAATTTTTTCTTGCATAAAAAATTCTACAAAAACATACAAAGTTGCAATATTGCGATGCTCGACTTCATCGCTGTTAAAAATAATGGTCTAAATTTTTGAATGAACGTATTCTGTTTTTACAGGGTTTATTTCCAATATTAAATTTTTCTTTAAGAAGAATTTTAGCAAATCATAGTTTTCAGGATGTCAGGATTCAGGAATTTTGCAATTAAAAATCCAATAATATCTAGTTTCTTAATTTTTGCATTTAAAGTTGAACAGGTTTATGGTTATACACTTGGCATCGCACAAGATGTAGGACAAGTTCAACTCCTGAACAACTATAAACTATTCTGGATGTGAATATATTATTAAAGAATAAAGCAGATAAGATTAGAAGATTTCATATCCATAAAAAGAAGATATAGTTAAATTTACTTAAGGTAAAACAATAAATAAATTTTTAAAAATGGATTACGACCCCTAAAGTTGAATTTAGTAAAATTTAAAAAAAAAAAAACAAATTCATCAAGTCAATTTGTTTGTCAATTTTTAAGATTTAAACAGTTTTTAGTACTATAATAGTACAGTAGCTTAAAATTTTTAAGAATTAATTTTCAATTACAATAATAATTAGTTCTGATTTAACTTCAACAGTTTTCAAATACGATCCTTCACCAAATGCTAAAATAAAAATTTACCAAATGTAAAAATAGAAAAAAATGTTATATAAAAAAAACCTAAAAATATTTTAAATAACTCTTATAATGAAATCTTGTATAAAAAATATAAATAAAATTTCTTAGAATGGGTATAATCTCAAATATACACAATTCTTTACAACAGTTCTATAATTCATTTTATAAATATACTTTAAAAATTTATTTGAAGATTCATTTTAAAAATTAGAAGACTTAATAAAAACCAACAACTACTTACATCAATTTTATAAATTTTTATATTAGAAAATAAAACCGTCTTCAGCATTAAATTTTAAGATACCCCACTTGAAATATAAAATCACTTTAAAATAATTTCCATTCAATTAATACAATTTTCTTTAAACTGTGTATTTTGTTTTATTCTTTTTCTTTTTTTAGAACATTTCCAAAAAAAATGTTGAAAAAATGTGCCTATGTATAGTTTCACTATGTCTATCTGTCCGTCCGGCTGTCCGTCTAATTACAAAACTTCTAGACTGTTAAAGACAGAGCAATGCAATTTTAACCATGTATATGTTTCATAAAAAAATTAATGTTATAGAATAATTTTTTTTATGTAGTCCTATCAACTACTGAGCCATAGTTTCTCAAACTTTGAAAAAGCCCTATTTTTGAATGTATTTATCTCAAGTTCTGCTTAACATTTTTTTCGATTTAAAAATGCCATTCGACACCATTTTTTAATTTACTATTTAAATGTACTGTCATGTGAAGGCAAAATTTTGCAACATTTTCTTCCTTCATAATTCCGGCGTGCTTTTAGTTAGAACTTTAAAATATGAAGAGAAGAAAGATGTTTTAGAATTAGTATAAGTTGTTTTAGATAATTTTTTTTGTACCACCCGCTGTAAAAGGTATTAGGAATCATAAATTGATATTTTGCTATATTTAAACACTGTATCTATATATCTTTTCTGGCCATCTGTATCTGTAATCTGCAATTTTTTGAAAATTAAAAGCAAATATTAAGCTTCAACTTCAAAAATTTTACATGTGATAATGGTCTAAATATGAACAGTTCCCATGAGTTAAAATGGAAGAAAGTGTCTGAAGTGCTAAACAGTTTTTTATTATCTTATAGAAAATGTGCGTTTTTAAAAACCGTTGGTTTACATTCTACATTATTTTTGTTTAATTTCAATAGTTCAATTTATTTTCGATTATACTGGAAAGTAAATAAAACAAAAACAAAAAAAAAAAAAAACAAAACCTTCTCTACCATAATATAATCATGAATTTTTATTATTTTTAATGTTATAATTAAATCATATAAATATTTTTCTCCCCCATCAATTTTTGTTTATTTTGCAGAAAAAAAAAGGAAAAATAAAAAAAAACCTTTTTGGTATCAACTAAAACTTATGTGGGGTGAAATTGTGGAAATAGAACATTTTGCTATTTCAAAAAAAAAAAAAAAAAAAATTAAAAATTATGCCATCACTTAATAAAATTTATTTCTTTAAATATTTTTTCCGATGAAAAAAATACACAAACAAAAAAAAAATGATGCATGCAAATAATTAAAAACATAAAAAAAAAAAACAAAAAAAAAACAGTTCAAATTACTTAAACTCTAATAAAACACACTATTATTCAATTTTCGCTTAAATCAACCACTATAATATATGTTTGGTACTTTACTGTACATACCTTGTATATACCATGTGGCATTTTTTTTTAGTTTTTAAAAATTTTCTGTTTTTACTGGTGTTGAGTTGAAGTTTATTTTTTTTTCTTTTTTTTTTTTTAAGTATACTTAAACTGTTCTATTGCACATATCCGGTATTCCAGGATATCATACAAGTGTGTTAATGTAAAATGAATGAATTTGTGTGTTTATATGTGTATGTACATATATGTTTTAATTTGTATGCAAAAAAAAAAAATGTAATAAAAGAAAATTACTTATAAAATTCATAGGACACCATCATAAAAAAAAAATGGATTACCACCTCAATAGAATATACAAAATTTTTTTTCTTTTTTTTTTTTAACTTTATGTTTTTTTATAATTTTTTTTTTTTTTTTTATAGAATGACAGAAGTGATAATATTATATAAAAAAAAAAACATAAAACTTCCTACATTTATTTATTGTTTGTTTGTAGTAAGGAGAAGTTTAGAATTTCAAAATTTCATTATGATAATTTTTTTTATTTTTTTATTATTATTATTGTAGTCATTTTTTAAGTACAAGTTTATTTTGCTTGTATGACGTCAATCATTCAATTCACCATTTTAGTCATTAGTTTTATAATTTAATTTTGTGTGTTTTTATTGTTGTTGTTGTTGTTGTTGTAGAGAGTCAATCATAATTTTTGAATTTAATTATTAAAGTAGTTTGTCTGTTTGTTTATTGGGTATGTTGATTGAAAAGAATGATAATACAGCTACTAAAGGATATACGCTGAATTTATGAAACCATTTAATTTCAATTCATAAGTGATTTAAAATCTTTTTTTGCTTTTATTTCCGTACTTCTCTTGAAGAATTAACCCTTCCACTAATTTTAATTATCACCTTGTAAATATTTAGATTATTTAGAAACAATTACAGAATCTTCTGAATTTATAAAAATCCTTTCAAAATTAATAAAATCTATAAATTTTTAAAACATTTTCAATAAGTTTAGCAGAAATATTAAAAAAATTTATTAAAATATTAAAAAATAGCATAATTTGAGGAGTAAATCGAAATTTTCCACTTAATAAAACTTGACAACTATGGTTTTAGCATTTTTTATGATTTTGTCACTCAAGTAATATAACCGTCAGTGTTAGTAAAGTATTTCTAACTCAGCTGAAATGTATTATTCTATTAAGTAGATGACTCTACCTTAATTGTCTTGGAAAAGCAGTGCTTTACATTATAGTGATGCTTTTAGCGATAATTTTTTTTGTATTACTAGAGGTCTTATCAGGTTTGTGACTGGAATAGAAGAATAGCAGGATTTATGAATTCAGAACAGAACAGTAATTAGTGGAGAAAAGTAAAATGTTTAAAATTGTATCCATTGGATAACAATATTGATAGAGTATCGGCCTCTTATACGGAATTTAGTTTCGAATCTCGCTAATCGTATGAAAAAACATTTTTTAAATAAGTTTGAATCTGTTTCAGGTACTCTTATATTCACTGTGATAAAAAGCAAATAAAGACTTCATTTTATCATATATGTATATTAATCTGTAAAACATAACATAATGTTAGCATCATTTAAAATATCTTTGATGTTCTTAGCATCTTAATGCGAAGTATAATTTAAGCACTTGAAAAATAATTTATGGTAACTGCAACTGCAATTGCATGAACGTTTTTAAAAAAAGTAATTAGTTAAAATAAAATTATAGCTAATGTCTTTCATATCATTTGTTTTTGATTACAAGAAAAAATGTAAAATTTCGAACTCTCCAGGATATTCAATTTTTATACACACTGAATAATTTTTTTTTTTTTGTTTTCTATAATAGATATGTAGGTTTTTATGTAAACGAATTTGTTTTAGATAGTTTTTTAGTCTTTCAAATAAAGTGTGAAAAAAAACAGTAAGGAAAAATTGTGCACAAGTTATAACTTTTAAAACCAGTGATTGTTAGACGTATTATTTTTGAATGCAACATAAAATCAATCGATTTTTTTATAAGCATGCATGCATGCACTTATGCTTTTTATAAGTGATATCTAATTGTAATGAAAAGGATTTTAATTTGAATAAATTTAAAAAACAAAGCAAATTATATTAATGAATCAATATTTATTAACTAAATAAATTTATAAATCAAGATTTAAATTGGAATATATAATTAAAATGCAAACTGAAATGTAAATAAAAAAAATTAAAGAAGGTATCAAAAATGTTTGCCTCTTAACCAAGCTCTTTGCTAGCTAACCAATTTTAACTCATTAAATTTTTATTCTGACTTGACCAAAATAATGATCCTAATGAGCTCGCTATCCATTTTCACTTTTAATTGATTAATTACTCTAATTTTTATAAAGGACTTAAGGATATGCAGTAAGTAAATTCAATATAAAATACAAATTTACATATCTTTTCGTTGGTTAAATAAAAACTAGAGCTCAGATATGGATATACAATACCGAACTGAATATGCTCGTAACAGTTTTATAAAATATAAAAAGAATATATAAATAAAAATATAAAAGTGTTCCGTGATATTAATCCGGAATGAGTAAGTCTGTATATCGTAGAATACTAAAAAAAACATGGATAGAACGAATCAGCAATAATGAGGTTCAAATGCAGAAAACGAACTTATCTAAGTCATATATAATGAGCAATGACATAATATATACCATTCTATAACTTATTCTACAAGATAATATTGAAGGCAGACGGTATGTTAACAGTAAGCAAATGTTATGACTGAGAAATATCAGGTAATAAAACAACAATGGGTCCCGAAATGGTGAACGTACTAATGTAGGCAACGTAGGGTAAAGAGAGCTTCAAAAATATGACTGCAGTCATTTATTAGTGGATAAGAACCTTAATAACAAGTGAAAAAAACTTTGTATCACCTCTTTCTAAATAACTTTGTAAGAATAAATTACTTTCAAGGGAGATTTTCTAAAATTACTTTTTAATTAAGAAATATTATACATTAATAAACTTTTTAAATCACGTTGTAACTTCAAAAGACATAATTCTCTAGAATGCCACATATTAATTCCATTAATCCCCTTATTAAAATTTAAAAGAAATTCTCCTTATATAAACATTGGCTAGATATTTTTATCGACAGTTATTGTTTACCACACAATTATTGTTGTTGTGTTATATTCAATTCTGTTTTAACATTCTGCCCTTCATTGCATTCAAATAAGAGTTGTTTATAACTGAAGTAAATGTATTTTGTTATTTGTTACGAAATTTCAGTAACCTTACAGTCATATTCGATCTATTTATTATATTTATAACATTAACACTTACGTGAAAATCCTAAAACCATTTAATTTTTCATTGTTACCGATTGTGTTACAAATAATGTAGCGGTTTCATATTCCCAGATTATGTTTGCTCTGCAAGCTATAGTGATGTTATTCATTGATAGTCTTCGTCTTTCTATATGAAGTAGTTTCTAGAGGCACTTATTTAGGATCCCAATAGTTGCACGCAACAACACTTCTTCATAATCTGTGATCAAAGGTGTTAGTTTATAAATATATTATGTTATATAGGTACAATCTCAATCTAATGAACCCAAAAATATATTTTATTCTATATTATTAATATTTTTTGAAAAAAAAAAATAGCCTTGTTGTAATATTCAAAATATCATCTCAGAAACTTAAAACAAGTACTCGTAAAAGTAATATATAAAACAAAAAAAAAAAATTCTCTGTCTACTTTTGTCTGTTTTAAGTTCCAGATTTTTAATTAGAAATTTTGCCTTTAGGTTATGTTTTTTTTTTTTTTTTGTGTTTTAATATAAAATCCAAAAGAAAACTGACTATCATGTTTTTACTATAAAATATTGTAGAACATGCGGTACAAGAAAAATATAAATTTAAAATTACATATCATTTTTTTTTTATTTTTATTTCTTCTTTTCTATTTCATTTTTATCCTTTATTATCCTTTTCGTCTTTTTTTTTTTTTTTTGTTAAACTGATGATCAACTATGTTTTCTTTTCTGATTTATTAAAACTAACTTAAGCGAATATAATCAAATCAAAGTGCAGTAAATAAAAACCATAAAAAAAAAAAACAAAAAAAAAATAAAATAATCTGAACATAGTTTTTGTTTAAAGTAAAATAATCGTAATATACATTTTACGTGCCAGCACACTATTTAAAATGGTATTCCTATTTTTTTTTTCTTCTCATCTACATCTTTATCAAATTTCTAAGCATTGAAAAAAAAAAATATTATTGGATTGCATACCGTTGACAAAAGAACAATGCAACAGCAACAATCCTTAATATCCTTTCACAGCTTGAAAGTTTCCTTACATTTTTTTTTTTTTATTCTGAATCCTGACACTCTATTTAGAAACGGCAGGCAAAAAAAAAAAAAAAAATTTCCTTACATAGTTGGTTTTTGTCAACATGTTGTCGTTGGTGGTGATGTGATGATAAAAATGATGTTGATAATATAATGTATACATATATTATAGTTGATTTTTGTTGTTTGACGGTGACATACTATATCCCATTGGAAATATTATAAACTCCAAAAAAAAAAAAAAAAAGACAATAAAAAAACAAAAAAATAACAAAATGCAGCAAAGAAGAAAATTAAAACCAACAACAATAAAAATAGTTTTTTTTTTTGTATGTGTGCTTTTTATTCTCAACCGTGGTTGCTGTTATTTTGAATTTTGTTTTTATTGCACTAATGTGGTTCACCTAAAGTGTCGGAAGTACATATTTTGTGTAGGTTGAAATCGTTTTATCAGGATATACATATAAAACATATATATATACTAACTAATTTTTTTTTCTATACTGTGCTACCACTATTATATTACATATAGTTTTATTTATTTATTTTTTTTTTTTTTTTTTTTTATATCCCTACAATGTTTTTATAAATCCTTGATTTGCTTAAATATCCTGGTTGATCTGATTCTAAAGTTCTTGAATATGTATTATAATATGTATATTATTCTTTTGTGCTTCATAGAACATGTTTTTTTTTTATTGAAACCATTCAAATATCAGTTTTTACAGTAGAAAAAAGAAAAAAAACTGGTATAGAAATAGAAAGTAGCAATAAAAGCAACAAAAAAATTTCTATCCTGTTAGAATTTTTTTTAATTTTTTTTATAAATTTTTTTATTATATTCTATGAATGCTTTTGAAGCTGCACTTTACAGTATGTTTTTTCCGGTATATATACGTACTATATATAATTTTAAATGTTCTACTATAAAGAATAATACTTTAAGGGTATTATAAAAATTACTTTTGAAAAAAATAAAAAAAACAAAAATAAAAAAAAAGCTAAAAATAAACAAGAAAATTTTATAAAACAACTAACGGTTTAAAAATTTTTTTTTACTAGAAGCTATCAAGTTTAGTACATATTGCACATAACTATCACAATTTAAAATTTCACTTTTTTAGTTTTTAATACACAATTTAAGGATAACTGTTGAAATGTTATGCATTTGGTTTTTTTTTTGTCGTAAATGTATGACAGAGATGGATGTAAGGATAAGGATGCATCATACTCAAGTATGAAATAAGAGTATTTGTATCTTTGGGATTTGAATTGAGATTTAATTTAATTTAATGGAATTTTCAAGAAAATTTTTTATAATGAGTCAAGTTACATTGATAATATTGCTATTGTAACAAATTATGCATAATAATAATAAAACAGTGTTTAATGCAAAGAGCGAGGCTAATTTACGAAAAAAAATAAAAAGGAGAATGTAAACCAACGGTTTTCTAAAGGCGAACATTTTCCAAAACATATTAATACAAACTGTTTAGATTTTGGAATTTTGGCTCCGTGTAGCTCCGGCTCCGTATGGATGGATGGATAAGTTTACAACATTATTTATTTTACGGAGCCTACCCATGTTTAAAATTTTATTGCTCTATCTCTAAAAGTTTAGAAGTTTTGTAAACAAACGGACGGACAGACGAAGTGAAACAAATAGGCATATTTTTTTAAATTTTTTTTTTTGGAAATGTGCTAAAAATCTCTTTATAGACTTTCACAAAATTGTTTTAAAAAAATTCTCTTCAATATCTTTTTGTAATTAAAAGAAAAATTTATTTAGCTAATGGCGTTGTCCTTAAGTTCATTCAAAAAGATCACACGTTCAAATGCCGGTCTCAAATTATATCAAAATAAATAATGTAATCATATGCATATATAGAATCTATAATAGTAGCTGATTCACATGTCTAACTATGGCCAAGCATCCATAAAATACATATATATCGACACTAGTATTGATACTAAATTGATGTAGAATAAATAAATAATTAACTATAAAATTGAGAAAAAATAATCGATTAATTTTTAATAGCTAGTTGAGGTATATCTTTTATTATATGATGTTGAATTATGAATTAGATATACCCCTATTGTTTATATTAGGAATTAAGTTATTGTTGCCTCTATAGTAGGATAATCTTTAAACATGAACAATGTAGGTTAAGATTAAAAGCGATTTTAATATTATATTTAAAAAAAAAAACAGATAAAATGGTCTATAGAAGAAAAAAGGACTAGAGGAATCGGTGGCCTGGTGGGTAAGACCGTGTAAAATATTGTGTAATTTTCTTGCCACATTTATATGGCGGGGGAATAAACCAAAAAAAAATAAAAAAAAAGGACTAATATATTATAGGGTATTAGAAATTTCATAGAAGAACTGGAAGAATGACAAATGGAATTCTGATAAAAGCTTCGAATTTATCACAAAAAATATTCAAACGAATAGAAATAAACGGTTTCCGAAATTAATTATTGAGCTATATTGAAAAAATATGCAATAATCACAACTAAATTTAACTGGTTAGTTTAAAATGTTAAATATACTTTAAGAAAACATGTATCCATCCACTGATGTCGCTGACTCTGTAGTAAAATAATAATAATATTAACAAGAATACTAATACCAATAATAATAGCCGATACAGTGACAGTGGGGGTTGCCTTCAATAATTACCTCATGTAGTAAGGTGTTATATACTACTACATGTTGTAACTATTGTAACGGCTATAGTCGTAGCAAAATAGTAATAATAATAGGCGGATTCATTGTTTCCTTACATTCCCACTCCCAATTCAATGTTTCCGTATCCATTCCCTATCCTTTCCTATCCCTACTTCCTAGCCAATACTGCGTTCGCAGGTAAGGGTTTCATCCCATTATATTGGCTAAAGAGAGAGGTGGGTTTAGTCAGTAAGAATCTGACACTACCAAGGGGGAAATTCTTGGTGTCTTTGGAAGATTCCCAACTCCCTTAGGAAAAAAAAAAATCTTGTAAACTATAAAAACTTTTAAATAAACTAAGCTAAGACTAAGTAAAATAAGACTTCTTAGCTTCTTAAGACCTTCTATATCAATTCCTTTATTCGTTACTTATTTCTATCAATTGTCGAAATTCTTATACTTTAATATATCGTCAATTCTAAATCTAACAAAAAAAAAATTTAATTTTAAAAGAACAGGAAATTCAAAATATATGTAATTGAATAAAAATCAACATTATTAATCCGTTACTGTTATTTTAACTGAATCTTTAATACAAAATTTTTATAAACTATGGTACTAAAAAAAAAAAACTGTTTTTTACTAAAGAACGACAAGAACGTTAACAAAACGCGATTTAAAGCAATTTGAAAAATAAAAAACTAAAAAACAATAAAAAAACAAAATTATAAAGAAACAAAAAAAAAAACAACGATGTGAATAATGGTGTGAATAGGCGATAGAGAGAAAATAAACAAATCGAACATAGAAAAGGTGGAAAAACTAAGCAAAAAAAAAAAAATAAATAAATAACGGTATATTATATATAAAGAATTTTACCAAATTGTCACTCTTTACTCCTCTAATAATCATAACTCATAGTTTTATCGTATGTTTGTTATATGCAATTTGATTTTTACATTTTGCTCTTTACTCTCTCTCTCTCTATCTACATCTATATAGGCTCATAGGCTGTCGATTTGTTTGGAATAGAATTTATTCAAATGCAATGCAATACAATTTTTATACGATTTATATGCGTTTTTTTTTGTTTTTGTTTGTATTATGGTTTTTTCTATCCGTGGTTTTTTCTCATGGGTTGTGTGTTTTTTTTTTTTTTTGTCGGAATTGGCTTAAAATTTTCTACACGAATTTTTTCTTTTGGATCATATAACTATTCATAGATTTCACCCCTCTCCGCGAAAAAATACAATTTTTTTGAAAAGGATTTTAAAGCGATTAAGTGGCAATCTGAACTGAATCGTGCGGTATTTCAGGTTGGTTTGCGATTTACCATTTTTTTTTTGTTTTTTTTTGTGTATGTTGGGGTTTTCTTTCATATTATATTTTATACCGTTAGATTTTAGTTTGTTTTTTGTTTGTTTTTTTTTTTGCGAGGAATTTTTATGTTGTGTTTGTTGTGTTTTATTTTTATTTTTTTGCCTATTAAATATCAGTGGTTCGTTTGTGTTTTTTGAGGCAGCATCGATGATAGTGAAAGTTTTAGGTTTTTTTTTTGTTATTTTGCATTAGGTGGTTTTTTTTTTTTTCTGTTTTTTGTGCATTTTATTTTAATGCACATGAATTAAGTATTGAGAAAATTAAGTGAGGCAAAGTAAAACAAAAAGCCGAACAAAAAAAAACATTGGCTTTAAAAATTGACATTATGTTCTATGATTAGTGAAGATCGCAGTTACGGGATGTATTACATTAGGGATGTTGCAGTATAGCAGTTATATTAAGTTAAATTTTAGTTTTAGTATTTTAGTATTTTTTTTTTTTTTTATTGTTTTTGCAGTTTATTATTGTTGTTGTTTTGACAGTTTGTTAGTTTTATTTAACGGAAAAATGGGAATATATTTTAAGTGGAAAATAAAAGAAAATTCATATAACAGAATTGTTAATACAAAAAAAAAAACTGACTTCAGGTAAAAGAAATACATATGTATTTATATATGTTTATATAAATATAACGTTTTTTTAATATGTATAATAAAAGAATATTAGTAAGTATAATAGGTTAAGTGGATTAGGGTAGTTGGGGGTGCTTTATTAAAAAAAAAAAGGTAAACAAATTAAAACAATATTATATGTATATACAAATTTAAAAAAAAAGGACATTAAAGTGGTCTCGTTCTTTTTTTCTTTTGAAAATAATTAAAATGATTTTGATTAATTTTTAAAGTAATGAAATAATTAAATAAGAGAAAGAGAAAATGAGAGAGAGACAGAGAGAAAAAAGGAAAAAAAAATTATTAAAATTTAATGAGAGAAAGAGATATATATAAACTAAAAAGTATGTTTATATGTTCAAATCTTTTATATGTTTAAATTTTGACTTTTAGTCCTTTTATATTTAAATGGAAAATATTATTTATTTGTTTTGTTTTTGTTTTTGTGTTTTTTTTTTTTTTTTTTGTATAGGAAATATAAAAAAAATAATTTTTTTCGAATTGATTTCAATTTAGTTTTTTGAAGTCTTTTAAAATATTTTGTTTGTTATTTAAAATTTTTTTTTTTTTTTTCTGTTATGTATTCAATAGTTATAAATTATTGAGGCTTGGTAGAAAATAGAATTTCAAAATTGTATTTAATGGATTGTTTTTATAAATAAAAAAAATTATTTTTTGTGTTATGTTTTGTTTTTTTTTTAGACCGTTTTTTAAATAGTTTAAGGTATAGTAAAAATATTAAAAAAAAATATATATATTTTTTTTTTTAGTTTTTTTTTTATTTTGAGTTATTTTAAGAGGGTTTTTTTTTTTTTTTGTTTTGTTTTGTATTTTATTTTTTTTCATTTGAAATATTGATATGAGATATTTATAAAATATGTATAAAAGATGAAAATAATTATTTTATTTTTAGTTTTTTTTGGTAATGGTTTTATATTTATTATTCAATTAATAAACAAAATATTTAATTTATATGTACTTGTATTAAATATACAAATTTTGTATTTTTTTTTTTTTGTTTTAGGATTTATGCCATCTTTTTTACAGAAAGATTTTTATCCTGAGGCGAAAACAACAACAAAAAAAAAAAAAACACAATATTTAGCGGCACTTGAGATTGAAACTATTTAATATTGATTGAATTGGAAAGTAGAATAGAAAGAGATGAACTGATGATGCGGTATAACAAAGCGAAAAAAAAAAGAGAAAATTTAAAATAAAAAAATTAAGGGTAAATGGATGGCTAAAAGGGTGGTTAAAGGGATGCTCTTCAAATTTTGGTTTTAAATATATAATTGAATTATAACATTAAATAATTTTTTTTTTGTTTTTTTTTTTACTAAATGTTATGCTGTAAGGTATTTATCGATAATGATTTAATACTTAAAAAAATTATTAATTCGTTTATATAAATAAATCAAATAATATTTGCTTTAATTTTTTTTTTTTTTTTTTAATTTTTTGTATGGTAAATTTATGATTTGTGTTATATTTGTTTAAAAAAAAAAAAATTTGTGTATGCATTTAAATATTCATATTAAATTTGTAAGGTAAAAAAAAAAAAAAAAATATCTGTGAAAATTTTGTATTTATGCAATCATTATAATATAGTTATTTTTAAATGTTTTGGTTATTGGTTTTTGATAGCCACTGATGTTTATGACATTAAAGATAGTTTAATTCAAGTAATAAATATTCAAAAAAAAAAAAAAAAAAATGGCTAAAATTTTTTAATGGCGAATTTGTTTTAAAAAAAATTTTAAAATTGTTTGTATATAATATGTATTTTGAATAGAGTACCTGTCTATAAAATTATTAATAATTCTACTTTTTAGGTTTTAATATTTTAGTGGTGATATCAGTTATTAAATTACCCAAATCTTAATTGCAATTATATCAATACTTTTGGTCTTCAGATAGTCTTCAATTAAATAAATAATTTGAAAAATACATTTTTTTAAGGAAGTTTTTAAGGAACTAATTTTTAGAAGGAAGCCTTGTTAGGATGGTTTACAACTTTGGTGCTGGTTTAATATTTTTCAAGTACAATAATGTTCGAATGAATTTATTAAAACTCTGAAAAATATTATATAGATTTTTAATTGAAACATTGTCCTACGCTTTTAAACCTATGAAGATTTTTGAAAAATTTCGAACTAATTTCTACAAAAAAAATTTTCTAAATTAAAATCATAAAAATATATAAAAAATCTACAACTTTCCTGGAGGTTACTCTCCGCAGTATAACAAAATTTAGTACGAATTATGAATTTATTAGAGTTCTTAATTCTTATTAAATCATGTATAGCAATTGTTGTATAACTGATAGTGATTTATCAAATACATTAATTGTATTTTAACTTGCAAGTGAATGTTCCTGAGGTTCTTGAAAATTATGATCTGCTAACCAAATTTAATATTCACCGAAATGTAGACCAGTAATTCAATGGTTTTCAATGGTCAGTGATTATCAAAAAAAAAAATAAATTTAATAGTTAAGCATTTCTTAAAGCTATTCCTGTCAAATTTTTTCTTTATGCTTCAAAACTTTAATTTGCTCATATTGGTATTCTATTGCAACAGAATAACGGGAACATTTAAATGCATGCCTTATAAATAAATGGGACCAATAAGGACCATCTCATATTTACTAAAAAAAAAATATGTATTTTGTGATCTTTAAAAATAATTTAACATTCAAAATTTTACCTTGTTTGTTTGATTTATAGGATTGTGATGTTTTCTATTCACAGATAGACCTGTACCTATCTATTTTTAAAAAACTGATAACTATTTTTTCCTAATTACCAGCTATAGGTACAAAGTCTAAATTTTCCATTTCTGTACGTGTAGAACTATGAGTTTTATGTAATGATTTTTAAAATATGAAATTCTTGATATTTCTAAAAGTCACAAAGTCTAAATTTTCCATTTCTGTACGTATGGAACTATGAGTTTTATGTAATGATTTTTATAATGTGAAATTCTTCTACAGTACCTTTAGATATTTTAACTAATATTATAAAAATTCAATAAAATTAAAAAAAGTCAATTAAAACTCAATTAAATTTCTTATTATTTTGATGGTGAAATTTAGAATTATTGTTCACTTTATTTTTTCTTCAACTGTATTTTTCCGATTATAATAACTCTTTGCAAATGTATGCATTTAAAAACTTTTTAGCTTATTTAATTTAATTTTGATAATAATTTATGGCAATAATTTTTCATATAAATGCCAGATTTGAAGCGAACTGATTTACATCGTCTCGACTTGCTAGCAGAACGCATTATCGATGTTAACCTTGTTAATAGTCTATTTTTTTTTCTTTTTTTTTTCAGGAAACCAAACCGTTTTGTTTTTAAATAATTATTTAGAAAATAGTGTTGCCAATCTCAAAAAAAAATGCATCAAAACAGTTTGTTTAGAAAAATATTACTTTAAAATATTATACAATAAAATATAATTTTAAATTATCTTAATTAAAAACAAAATTCATTACTCGATTATTGCAATTCAAAACGTTAAAAAATAAATTAACAGCACTTTTCATTTAATTTAAATTCAAAATTTTAACCTAAAAAAAAAAATTTTTAATTAAAAAAAAAAAAATTCAATTCTATTTTCAATAATTTTAATCAAATCATTGTTATTTTTGTTGATTACTATGTTTACAATTCAATCTGTTAATAATAAAACAATTACCCAAAATATCAATGAAAATACTTTCAATGGCAACAAAAAAAAAATAAACAGTAACATTTTTCTTTCGATCATGCTAACACATAATCCATTGTGTTTGTTCAGTTTTTTTTTTTTTTTTTTTTGATACCTATTTTAAGTTTATTTATTTATTAACTTCTCGTAGATATGATATTTTTTATATTGTAAATTTCTATTGCACATCAGATCTACAAGTATAAAAATGTACGTATGTATCGTTGAATGTAAATATATGCATAAAAAATGCAACAACCGTTAAAAATCTTGAGCAAAAAAATGAGCAAAAAACAGAGCAAAAAACAGAGCAAAAAACAGAGCAAGAAAATAAAGCTAACAAATAGATAAATGAAATAAAAAATAAAAAAAAATTCTTTTTCTATCTCTTTCTTACTTGTAGTACTACTGTACTTTCAAGGACGAAATTCGCTAAACACTGAGAAGTTATTTTTTTTGTCTGAATTTCCAACGACAAAAAAAAAAAAAAACCAAATGAAAAAAACAAAAACCTAAAGCATAACATTTGACTTTAGTTGGTGGCGCTAACCTACACTTTTTTTCACCATTTACATTTTTGTTTTCTTTTTATTTTCTTTAATTTTTTTTTTTCTATTTGTTGTTTATTCTTTTTTTTTTCGTTTATTTTATGTTTTTTTCTTTTTGTTGTTGGTTGAACTATATGTTGGCTGGTTTTATTGTACCTTTTGCATTGAGAAGCACCATCTCGTCTATATTTCTATACTCTCTAGAGTCTAGAGTTTATTCATATTGTATATGTACTTTATCCTTAAACAGTTTTTTTTTTTTTTCTTTTTGTTTTGCTTCTATTGCATTTTATTACTCTTATAATTTTTTTTTTGTTTTGGTTTTTTGTATCCATATGGATGATATATGCATAAACCTAATAGGTACATTAGGTATATCATATGGGAAATAGTTAAACCTAAACCTAACAAACCAAAACCAAACGATGCCAAACGAAGAGAAAAAAAAAAAAATATGCACACATGTTTTTTTTTTTTTGTTTCTTTTTTTCTATTTGATGTCGTACGTTTCTGCATTCCAGAGCCAGAAGCTAATAGATGCATGCAACAGGCAAACAAAAATACCTTCACATTTTATATATGGGAGAAAAAGAAATAGAATAAATAACAACAAGAATAGCAACAAACAGAAATAGGAAAAAAAAAAAAAATTAGTTACGAAAAGATAACAAAAAAAAAAAAAACAATTTTCAACACAAATTGTTGCTGCTAGAAGAAAAAAAAAATAGAATGGCAACATAGGAAAAGAATACAAAAGTTAAATACAAAAAATAAAAGTAAAAAGTAAAGTGTTTCACAAAAGAAAAAAGCTTCGTTACGAATTTAAAATAAATAAAACAAAAAAAAAATTTAAAATAGAAAAAATTATAGAAAAAGAAAAAATGTAAATATTTTTGAACACTTTAGTGCACAATGGCGAGAAAAATGTGTAGAAAATGTGTGTCTGTTTTTACCTTCTAGGCACCAAATACAATTCATAACATCAGAAAAAAATTACAAAGATACGACAAAGGAAAAGGGTAGGATTATTTAATTATTAATAAAGTGACCAGATTTTCTTATATATTTAAAAGGAAGAAAATTTCAAGTCAATCATTCTTTCTAACTTAACAAATCTGTAGCAATTTGGAAAAATATGATAAGCATAGAATTATGATTTTTAACTAGAACAGTTTTTAATTTTTGATGTGACTGACTTTAATAAATCTGACTGTTTCTGAACATTTTTTATGTTTATGAATAATTTTGGATAATTTTGTTCGCTTTATAATTAACAGAGATTTTATATTTGTCGAGTTTTCGAAAGATGAAGATTTAAATTAATCTGTCAAAAATAAGTCTTATTTCCGAGTTTCGAACAAATTGACATATCATATTATTTAAATTTTAAACAGAATTCGGAATGTTAATTGTTTATTCCCATATTTTACTCACTTATGTAATAGGTCCCAGATCCATGTAGAGAATTCGATGGCCCCAAGTAATTGACAATAAATCAGTATGGCAGAGAATGAATCAAGAGACGATCAAAACCTAGACTTGAATAAGAAAATGGCTTTTAAAAACGAGATAATAAAACATGGATATTCAAAAACATGGAGAATTACTGTTTTGAGAGTAATTGCAGCACAAAGAAGAAGCCAAACATCTTTTGGAGAACTAAAGCTAATCTCTAGAATGGAAGACGTATTTATCGACCCTCTATAGAGGATCCAAAAGAAGAAAGAAAAAATATTTCACTCTTCAGGGAAAAAAAATTTGAATCATATTAGGAAATATAAATTTCAATTACAAAATACTTTCATTTAGTATAGGTATTCGAATAATAATGCCTCCTTAACAACGGTTTTTTTTGGTTTTTGAGATTAACTTTGTTGATTGTTGATTGATATATTTTGTTATAAGCTTTTTTGGAAAAAACTTAATTTATATTAAAACTATTAGGATAAGATATTTAGTTATGGCTCCATAGAATCATATAACAATTTTCTGACAAGTGTAGATATATTAAACTATGCATTTTCTGAAAACACTCGCCTTTCCTTTTCAGCTATGGCTGTAAATGTTGCAAGGGGGAATAACTCTTAGGACGTGTGTGGGATTCGAACTCACATTCCCTCGGTGTTTACAGCCACTAGGACACCGAGGCCCCATAATCAGCAAATGTACAATATATTTGCAATATATTTTTTTCTTTAAACCTTGTAAAAGAATTATGTTTATTTATTTATTTTATTGAAGATATTATGAAATAAATGGTCACTTTGTACAGAAAATGCATATTTAGGAAAAATGAAATTTTAAATTTATTACGAATGTAAATAATACCTACTTAAATAAATTTGCATTTTTATTTTATTTTATTTTCTTTGCATATACTGCATAATATCCATACGAAACTCATCCTTTACTTTCCATTTTTCTAGTTGTACAATGTTCTAAGCTTTTCTTTGCATTTTCTCCTTTCATTCAACATATAAATTTAGAATATCATAGATAACATTTCGTTATATGTGCTATTTAGAGATCCTTCTGGAATGGATATTGTGTTAATCCTTGCATACATAGTACATATATTTGTCATATATATATATATGTTTGTTTTATTAAGGACGAACATTGAAAGTAAACATATTTTTGTACCATCAGGTCTATTGAATCTATAAAATCTATTGGCAATCAACTTGTTTAATTGAATCTTTATGACATTTATAGACTATCTTGAAGTATTAGATTTGATAACTTTTGGTTTGATTTCTGGATTTTTAGCACATTCTTTAAAAAAATTTCGAAACATTTTCCTATTAGTTTCACTCTGTCCCTCTGTTCATAAGTGCATTCATTCGCCCGCCTTTTTGTGTGTCTGTTTGTTCTGTCTAACTGTCTTTATGTCTCTTTTTCTGTCTTCCTGCGTCTATGTCAGTCTGTCTATCTGTTTGTCTGTTTACAAAACTTATACAGCGTTACAGATAGAGTAATGGAATCTAATGGAATCTGGGTAGATTTCATAAAAAAAATAATAATTTCGAAAAACATTTTTATATAACCCCGCCAATTACGGATCAACCGCCCCTAAAACTCTTAAAAACACTATTTTTAAATGTGTATATCTCAGGTTGTGTTTTAAACATTTTTTTAATCTAAATATGCCAGACGACAGGATTTTTTTACGTATTTTGGTACAGGTAACATAATTCTAAACTGACTTTATAATCTTTTAAAAAAAGCCAACTTTTACAAACCTTAGGTTTCGATCTGCCTTGTTTTAAAGTATTTTTAATAAACATATAACGGTTGTCCTTAGTAATCCTTTGTTGTTTAACGATACAAAATCATACGATTTGCATACGATTATGAATCTTTATATTCTTACGATTTAACGGTATAAAGTCCAAAAATAAAAAAAAATAAAAAACTTCTAACATTGTTATTATCACTTACCCTTATGCGATTATTTGTTAATGTAGGTTGAGTAGTAATGCAAATAAAGGTAAAAAAACTAAAAAATACCAATCTTCCAAATAAACAAAAAATTTATGAAAATATTTTGATGTGTGGTGACAATGAAAGTTACATTTAGTAACGTTTTACAGTAAAAGTAATTTTTACATGCCACATCTGTTTTAAACTATTGCAATTAAAGCTTTTACTGCTTCTAACGAATGTAATTTATAAATTTGTAGGTAATAAAATTTTTGCGATTGGAAAAACAGGTTTCCTAAATAGTCAAACTTATATTTCTTTATCGTGAGGGTCGGTGCGAAGCTTAAAAGACATCAATGTATCAATGCGCGAATTCCCTTTGGAGGTCTTCGATTTGAACCAACCAAAGGGTATCTTCCTTTTTAACCAAACATTAGATTAGAACCTGTGATACAATCTACTGTTTGATTTGGGGATTGAGGAAAACAAGAATAAGGAAGACTTGGAACTATAAAAAGTTACAAAATATTTAATAATAAGTTGAGGAGTGTTTAATAATATTTGTCATTTCTACAAAAGTGATAGTCCTTAGATAGTTAAAAATTGTTTATTATGTTTTACTTTTTTAAGAATATCTAAATTTTGGAATTTAGATATTTGATTTTCTTTTGGTTGTTAATCTACGTTTAAGAATTTGACAATATAAATGCGCTATTAGAACTCTAAAATAAATCTTTCAGAATTACCACAGCACTGAACATCTGAGGTTACTATAAGCTAACTCACCAAAAAAGGATATATATATCTCAGTCGAATTCCTCTACACCTAATTGTAAATTATAGCTCTTTTTTTAAATATCGGTTGTAGAAATAAAGGTATCTGAACGAAACAACACTCGCATTAATCAAAAACATTTATATATCTACTAACCATAGCACCTTTTATAAACCTATAGGTCAATACCTATGAATCCTTTAGCATATAAAAACCTATATGCAATCACAAGTTAACTTTTTTGGTCGAACAGTATCATAAATTATATAGACTTAGGCTACCCTAGCTAAAAAAAGCATCATTATTCTCACACACATTATTAAAAAACAATATTGTTTTCACATCAATCGTATTTATTCGTATCTAAATATTTCTATATGCACTAATTACATTTATAGCATATCATTTTGTTATTAACAGTAACCCAATATTTGATTGAAATGTCTCTAATATTAGATTTTATGAATGAGGAAATTGTGAAAATATGGAATGAGTATTGCAAATAGACGAAAATAATAATATCAAAAGGAAATTCCTCTATAATATAGTATAATGTATATTTATTTTATAAGGCATGTTATAGGATAAGTTCAACATAAATATGAGGATGTTGAAAGGAAAAATAAAAAAAAAAAAATTAGAAAAAAAAAAAATAAACTACTGAAAAAAAGGACTTTCTGTATTAGGTTTGTGCAAAGAAAAAACAAAAAAAAAATACTAAAAAAAAAGTTTAAAATAGAAAAAAAACATATGTGGATTCAGTAACAAAAAGACGATTGCACTTTCCGGCAAAAAACATTTTTTTTACGTATCTTTTTTTTTTTTGTTCAGTTTTTGCATTTCTTTCGTTTTGATGGCGCTACCGTTCTATAATATTCTTTTTCTACATATGCATATTATATTCTATGTTCTATGTTTCGGTTTTTTTTTTTATTTATTTTTTTTTTTTTTATTGCATGCCAACACCGTTTAGGAGTTTATTTTTTTTTTGTTTTTCTACTCTTTGGCTTTGTTTTTTCTATCCCTTTTTATTGTACCTGTGTGTTTGTTTGATTGTGTTCTTGCAACTTTGTAAACAATTCGGTAAATTTAGTGTATTGCAGTGTGTTCATTTTTTTTTTCCAAAAGCAATTTAAAGTTATTTTCACAAAATAACAAAAAAAAAATTTTTTTTTTTCTTTACTATCATTTTAACGTGTTTAATTTTTTTCTTTAGTTTTATTCCTTTTTTGGGTTTGTTGAGAATTTAGAGTGATTGGGGATTTTAGGAGTAGGAGATGAAAAAGTTTTTATTTTAACAGTTACTTTTGCATTTAACGAAGTTAGAATTTTTTTTTTTTTAAAAGGAAAAAAAATATAACGGGAATACTATTAGGAAGTATTTGTAAAATTGTTACTGATTACGGTAATAGTGATGATAGTGATTTACACAGTATGTACGTTTTACCGTTAATATACTATATATTTCGTATAGAAAAAGTTTGATATAGTTAGAATGCATGTTAAAAGAAAATTTGGTGTGTGAATATAATAAGGGGCAAGGAATGGGAATGAAAAATGACTTACTGAGTTGTTATTTTTTAAATTTTTTTTAAGTTTTTTTTTTTTGGTGTTATTGGTAGCGGTTTTAAAACTTATTTTTTGTCTTTTTTTACCGTGAGTTTTAGTTTTTTTTTTTTTTGGTTTTTGTAACTTTTGAAACTTTGAAGTCAAAATAGTATTTAAATTGAGATCGTAGTTAATTGGCGCCCAACAGTGGCTATTTTTGTTATTTATGTAGTTGTTCACTTTAATTTTAGGTTTTGTTTTTTTTGGCAACAGTTTAAAAGCTTCATACTTTCGCTTTTTTAATCCTTATTTTGTTTTTTTTTTTTTCAATTATGATGACTTTTAGAAAACACCACGAATTAAAAAAAAAAAACAAACAAAAATGATTAAATGATTAAATAGAAAAAAAAAAAATGATTGTGGTGATGGTTTCTGCATTTAATATGATAAAAAGAATATTTAAGTGCAAATAGAAGAACTGAATTGAAAAAAAATAAATAAAAAAATATTCAAAGAAAAATAATAAAAACAAAAAGAAGAAAATTGACCATGGGTAAAAAAAAAAACGCAAATTGATAAATTGATAGCAATGAATGACATAATAAAATGTCATTTATCATGGGTATCATATGTGAAAATTGGTTTTTATGAGAATTTTGAGGTTTAGTTGATGGTTTGAAATTACTGTTGTTGTTTTGTTTTATGGACTATGATTTTAAAATTTCAAAATTAAAAAAAAAAAAAAAAGGAAAAATCAAGTGGAAAATTTTGAAAGGAAAGTTGTTTTTTTTTTTTTTGTTTTTTAAAGAATGAAGTATATGTTGAACAGCAGTTGTTTTTTTTTCTTTTTTAGTCCATTTATTGTTCATGTAAACAACACAAGGATAATGACAAGTTACAGAGAATTCAATAAAAGAAATCTTGTTTTATTTTATAAATGAGTTTTGGTGATTGTAAATAATTGGTAATAAAGAAATTTTTTTAGTTAATTAGAGAAATATATTATTTTAAATTAAAAGAATGTGCGGTAACGATTTTTGTATATTAATCTTCAGGAATTCGAGTACATATGAACAAAAGAAATTCAAAATAAATTGATGATATGTAATTTTATTAAAGTAAATCTTTTGATCATTTTAACAAGATATCAATTTTTTTTACTTACATAATTTTCTTCTTTTAAATGACATCATTCATAATTTATAGTCGTTGCAAACCTAAATTTAAATTTTTTAATATGGCAGTCACATGTAAAGTAATCAGAAATGCTGAATCAGAAATTCGTACAAAACCATTGTATAGTTAGGTCATGAATTACTTAGGGCCTTTCCGAACCATCACACTAAACATCGCACTTCGCACTCAATACTATTTTATCGCACTATTTTTTTGTCCGAAAACTCCGAATAGTATCAAGTGTTGTCGGGAATTCATCGCACTTAACACTTGATTATCTGTCAAAAATTAGTGTTTTGAAAACCACACTAGATGATCGCACTTGCACTAAAAATTTTTTTTTTTTGTTTTCGTTAAAAGTAAATAAGTAAAAACTAATAATAAAAACCTTTTATTAGACACAATATTTTTAAAAGTTATTTAAATTAAATCATATTTCTCTTTTTTCACAATTTTAAAATTTGAAAACTAAAATAATAACTTACATTTTTGACAATTAATGATATGTCCATTTAAAATTTACTCAATATTGCCATAGTGATCATAAATGATTCTAAATATTGTTAAATAATGCTAGAATAAAATGATTTTTAGCACTTGTAAAAATAAATTTTACATAAAAATGCTATAAAAATATGCATTAAGGTAAGGCTGATTCTACTCCTAAAAATTTTTTAACTGTCATAAATTTGTAATCCGGACAGAAATTTAGTGCGATATTTAGTGCGATAATCAAGTATTTTTGGAAAGTGCAAGTGCGAAGTGCTAGTGTCAAGTGCTAGTGTGATGGTTCGGAAAGGCCCTTAGTTGGAGCTTATCATAGAAGTGCATAGAAGGCTTCACCTACCTTTTTGTTTATTTACGCAATTATGCAAAGGTACAGGATATGTGTGTATATTTCGAGAATATTGGCTGATATTGGAATTTTTGGTAAGTTCTGTCTTAGATCTTAGCACATCAATGCGATACTTTAAATATTGCCTAGCATATTGTTTAGGTCTATTTTTGTTTTCTTTTTATAGAGCTTCGTTTATTACTTAGCTTCAACTTTATTTGTGAAAGCCAAACATTTGGGCCTTTCAATGACCTTTAAATATGTATTTTTTTTTTAGGTTAATATGATCATTATATGCATTTGCTAATTTATAGCAATCAATGTTTCTAAATACTTATTTTACCTTATCTTCAAATTTATTGCATTTTCTATTTATTTTTGGTTTAGTTCTCTTTCATTATCCTAAAAAAGTGTAAAAGGTTCGTATATACCCAGTGTATTATATTAAATTTTGTTAATTTTTTTTGTTCCTAAATTTCAGACATGTGAAAGAGTTTATGGCACACTCCTTTCTGTGGTTTGTTTTAAAATTGAATCACCAAAATTGAATCTATATTATTAATCTAAATTTATTTATATTAATTAATTAAATTATAATATTAATCATAATTAGCCTTGGTTGATTGATTGATACAGGTGGCTTGTCATCGCCGCTCATGGCAGTGATCACAATTAGCGCGTTAGCACCGTTTTGCTACAATTTACGTGCACAAGACTTATAGTAGGGTTTTATTTAGATCCATTTCGTTGTGTTCAGAAACCTTACCATTTCTGCAGATTGCTTACTGAGATCGTTGAGTTCATGGCTATCCAGAGTTATTCTTCTGGCCCTAGCCACGCTGGGCACTTACAGATGAAGTGTATGATCGTTTCTTTCTCATTCTGTTCACCACATCTGTAGCATGATGAATTGAATGGGATACCTAGCCTGGCCGCATTTTCACCAATTGCCCAGTATCCCGTGAACACATTTATTGTTCTGACTATATTCCGGCGGGATAGTTTCAATAGATTATCGGTTCTTTTTTTATAATACGATGGCCAGAGTTTGCTGGCCCTACGTCATGAGGCTAGTTTATTCCACCTTCGATTTGCTAAGATAATTACCCTAAAAACTGAGTTTTTAAGTTTTTTCATATTACGTAACGCCAATACTTGCGTCTCGAATTATTTGTTTAGTTTTGTGAACTGGTGCTGTTAGCAGTCTCTTTACAACGTTTGTACATAAAAGGACATTGATATAACTATTCCGTCAGCTTAATCATAATTTTTTTTTAATGTTATATAGTTTTGTAAATTTCCTATGATATTTTAAAGCTTTCTTTTTTATATTTTGTAAAATACGTATTATAAATTAAGTCTATTATAAATTCTCCGTGTTACTTAAGCCAAATTATTTAGTAGTTAAATAAATAAGTTGAATATTAAAGTTAATTGTCAAAAATATACGGGTAGGAAAAAAATTTAAATTATTTCTAATGTTTATTTTGCTATTCAAATTAATATTTAAAATTTAATTTAAGATTTGTATTAGGTATATTGAATTAGATTTTGTCAAAATTATTATGTTGCTATATCCAACGATATGATGGTGTAGCGATTGAAAAACCGGTCTTTAAATCGATAGGTCTTAGTGAAAACCCCGAATAGGTCATACAGATAAATCAAAAATAATATAGATTTTTCTTATAATGCATAATTACTAATTAGTATAGATAATATAAAAAATAAGTATATTATATCATATAATTAATTTGATATCGTTTTATAATAAAATAAAAATAATATAATCCTTGTGTTAAATAATTAAATAGCGCACAAATAAAAATATGTATGTTTCATAGTATTAGTTTCCATTAACGGCTTAGTGAAACTAGACTAAACCTTAATCAAATATAAATATTAAATTACTTAGTGGATGCTCTATGCTCCTTATATGAGAATTAAAAGGAGAGAAGAAAACAATTAAATTCCCATAATACCAAATAGACGAATAAACTCATTATTGTTGTATTAAATATAACATTGTCTGAATAAATCAATGAAATAAATGAAAAATGAAAAAAGAAAGGTGAAATTTAGGTATCATTTTGAGGAATTGGAAACGGGACATAATGCGAAGAATACAGTATATTTGAAGCAATAAAATGATGAAGGGGACTCGGTGGCCTAGTGGGTAAGAGCGTATAAAATACGCTGTAAACACCGAGGAAGTGTGGGTTCGAATTCCACAGACGTCGTAAGAGTTATTCCCCCTTACGACATGTGCAGCCACGCCTGAACAGGAAAGGCTGTGTAGTTTCCTGTCCACATTTATGTGGCAGAGAAATACATTATAAAAAAAATTATGAAGACAATAAACAAATCTTTATTTGTCTTACGTTCGTAGAGGATCAGTAGGATATAAAAATAACACGTTTATTCGTTTAATTCCACATGAAAGAATTATACGTTTTTCACAAGATCTTTACAAGAAATTTTTCTTTCTCTCGATCGCCACTTTTTAATAACTTTTCAATCTGAAAACGTCATTCGACAGGTATTTTTTTTAACTTTGTAAATTAATATCAAAATTATACAATTTTGTTAAATTTAGTATTTAAATTTACCGTTATGTGAAAACCAAATTTTGCATGATTTTTTTACTTTCATAACTCCGGCACGCTTTTAGATAGAGGCTTGAAATTTTGAGGCAAGAAAGAACTTTTAGAACCAGTATAAGTTTGCTCAGAAATTTTTTTTGAACCACCCCCTGTTTATGAGCTAGGGCTTAAAAATTGAAAATTTGCTATTTTTAAACACCTGTAACTTAGGAACCTGTACACATTTTACTGCAAGATATAAAAATTAAAGCTACAGTAATATATTTTTACGTGTGTTAAAGGTTTATTTTAGTTGTAAAGGGTTCCAAAGTTGCAGCTCTTCAAAATTGCGAAAATGCACCTTTTTCAGATGTATATATCTCAGGCTCTGCGTAATAGTTTTGCAATCTAAAACCGCCAAAAGATCGAAAATTTCATTATCTATATAAAACAATATCAAAATTATGTAATATTTTGTAATTTACTATTTAAATTTACTGTTATGTGAAAACCACATTTTGCATGAAATTTATTTTTTCATAACTCCGGCACGCCTTTAGATAAGAACCTGAAATTTTGAGACAAGAAAGAACTTTTAGAATTAGTATATGTTTCCTCAGAAAATTTTTTGGTAGCATCCCCTTTTTTAGAGTTATTACGCCTCAAAAAGTATAAATTTGCTATTTTTAGAGACCTGTAACTTAGGCACCTGTAAAAATTTTAGAGACTTTATGACAGAATATCCGACGACTTAAGCAGTGCGCAATTGATCACATAATTACGAAATGAGGAGAAAGTATAATTTAGCAGATTAGATAAGTGAATTCAATAAAATTGATGTATCGTATGGTATGCATATATTGCATGATACATATTGTTGATGTCTTTTTTCAGAAAATCAGCTTTTAAACAAAACTAGATAACACCTTTATAGCTACATAATCAAATAGTATAATTTACATTTTATAGGTGAAAATTATTATTCTATTTTAAATATTTACCGTTATATTTACAAAACCATGTATTTAAAATAAATTAGTTTTTATAACCATTTTTTTTTGTTTTAAATTAACTCTTCATAATATTTGCGCTTCTGTATATTTATGTTCAAGTTTAAGAAAATACATATATATAGGTATTTTATATAGAAGATGATAATATCAGCTCTTACAATAAACTAAAGGCATCATGACCTCATCATATAAAAAAACTGAAAAAAAATTTATTTCCAATTTTATTTCAGAGCTTTGTTTTTTTATTTGGTTGAGTTTCAATTTCAATATAAATCATGTAAGTCGAATATTATAAGTTTCTCATAGATAATGTAATTATAGAGATCAAAATATTAAATAGCGACGGAAAACCTGTACCACTAATCGACAGAAATCTGTAAAAATGGTTGTATTTTTTAAAACTGGCAGCTAAATCAGATGATAATACTATAACTAGTAAATTAAACTTGAAAAGTTTTTGACAATTTTGTTAAAAATTTGATATGAATTAACATTTTATTAACGTTAAACTAAAACTAACTGTTAAATTAACATTACAGTTTTAAGAAAAGATTTGAAGTTCATTTGAGTAACTAGAATTTAACCACAGACTATATTATACAGACGAACAGTTTCATATAAAAATTTTAAATCTTTTTTAGGAGCCAGCATGAACATTTTTTTGGAGCCAGACTAAGTATTTTAGATATTTAAATAGCAAAAACAAAAATGTATAAAATATTCTTTTGTATTTTCTATTTTTGTAATTTAAATATTCTAAAATACTTAGTCTAGCTCCATAAACTGCTTAGTATGGCCCCAAAAAAAAACTATAAACTTTTATATGAAACTGATCGTCTGTATAGTTTATTTAGTCTGTGATTTAACTAACTATGTAATTATATCTATGAAACCTTAAATGATATATAACTATAAGTCTAGTGGATAAAGTACAAAAGTCATTTTTTGACATTTTGTAGAAGAGCTGTTTTGTTTTTTAGTTTATAATTCAAATATTTTTATAATACAACTAATTGTGGTATAGGTACTCAATTAATTTACTATATTTACTAATTATATCATAACAAAGCATAACGATAAAGCTTCAAATTTTACACTAAGCTAGAATCTAATTGACTTAAATGTTTCTTTCCCAAAAAAGTAAAAAAAAATTATAAATTGATTATTTCTATGTAATTTTTAAGCCAAAAAATGATTATTTTGACTTATATGGTTTTGTCAATATACAATAGTTTTGGTATTATCATACGATTGAGTCAATAAAAAAAAATTTTTTGACTTATGTACTTTTGCCCGGCGGATATTTCGCCGTTTCTAATAATTTTGATTATTTCTGCAAGAGGAAAAATTTATAGGAATCTTTAGAACAATTTTTCGTATACAGTTTAAAAATAAACGTTTAAATATTATATAAAAATATTTTAATTAGAAATTGTAGGGCTACTTATGCTATATTGTAGTTTTATTTTAAATTTTAATTCTCGTATATTTTATTTATTATCACGAGTGTAACAAATTCCCATTAATTTCATTCTCCATGTTCGGTGTATGTTCCACAGAAAATACCAAAGAAAGTTTGTACTTAGAAACTATATATGTATATAGAAACTTCCTTCTCATCGTATAGAAACCTCCTCCTTCAACATTATAATCATTTTTAAGCTTAAAAGCATTAATATTATAGCAATTTTAATAGATCAATGCGCTAATTTAAATTTTCTGTTAATTATACTTGTACAAATATAACTTACCTTTGTTCGCACAATTTTGGCGGCTTTTTTCTAATAATCCGTATTAAGAGAAAAAAATTTAATTGAATCAAAGATATCTTAAAATATCTTTGAAATTAAAGTTTTAAACAAAAAAAAAAATAAAACAATTTAGCACTATTTAATTTCACTCTGTTTTGTTTCCTTATATATTTTGTTTTAAATATTCACCCACAAAAATATTTGGGTTAATTTTGTAATTTTATGTTTATAATATTCTTATCACTTAAATATTTAAACATTTTTGACTGAAGCAATTTTTCATTACAATCTAAAATAGTTCAATTTCTTTTTATATATTTATTTTTAAAAAATTATATAAGTATCTTTGACAAATTGATATTAATTTTTATATTTTCTAAATATATGTATATACTATGACGTATATTTAAGTATTAGATATGATCACTTAATTAAGTGATTTTTGAAAATATTCTTTAAACACTTATTACCAATTTATGTGTTATTTTGTCACTTTGGTTGATTAATATGTGAGTGCCATTAATGACAATGAATAAAAAAATTAACTATTAACAAATTCTTCTATATAATTTTTTTTTTTTGTTAATTATCCGCTTCTATATTTTAATCAAAAAATAAACACGACCATTCAAAAAGCTCACTTATGTTCATCTAAAAAAATGCGATCCAACATTATTCACCAAAATTGTAATTTTTTCGACAAAGCTAGTTTTTATTTATTTATTTTTTTTTTTGCCATAATATTATTTTATTTTTTAGCTTATATATATATTTTTTTTTATATTCATATCATTTTTTTTTTTTTTAATACAATATAAAATAACACACTTTGAATATTTGAAACAACAAATTATAAAAAAAAAAAAAACAAAATAAATTGCGAAATAAAAAAAAAAATCACCAATAAAGTAGGTACATATAGGTAACCACTAAAAAAATACAAAAAAAAAAAAAATATTTAATGCATTTTTTTTAAAACAACGAAAAAAAAAAAAAAAATTGCATAGGATATTCTTCATGCTCATCCCCATTTATATGAGGGTAAAAAAAATAAAATAAAAAATGATATTAGTTTGAAAGAAGAAGGTTAATTGAAAAGTTTTCGTTCCTTCAATCACGAATCAATTGAAAAATTGAAAAATATGTTCTATAAATATAAAAAAAAACTGGTTTACATGCAATACTGGAAATGAGTCATAAATTACAGTAAAAGCACAATATAATAAATGTGATGAAGAAGGACGATTTTCGTAGCAAATTTCTGTCAGATGATCTTTTGATTAAAATTAAGAAACCTTAGTAAATTAAAGACTATACTGATATTTGTTTCCGCAAGCTTCCGCTCTTAATTGCTATTGTATATATATGTATATACTTTATCTATGAAGGGGATTCAAATTTAAAAGTAAAAAGAGAAGTCACCTTTTAAACAATTTAAATTTTTATGTTTATATACTTAAATCCCATCTTTCAACTTATTTCCAATATTTTCGGACATCTGATTTGTTTAAGTTTTTGGATCAAATTTTTATTAGGTAATTTGAACCACCCAAAAAGTAAGAATTCTTAATCTAATTATTGCATATTACAATTATATATACTATTTAGTATCGTGTCCTTAAAACCGAAATTTTAATGTAATAAAAAAAAAAAAAAAAACAATTCCAAACATACTTTATTCTAATATATATATTTTAGATCTGTAAACGTTTTGATATCCCTTCATTATAAATTACACTATTTTAGTCCTTTTTTTGTTGGATAAAAACAAAAACAAAAAAAAAATAAAACCAAAATGCCTCATCAACAGCCTATAATATAATATGTACAAAAAAATAATATAAAAAATACATTTTTTTTTTTTTTTTTACTAAAAAAGTAATAATAAAAAAAAAAATAACAACAATACAACAACAACCAAACATTTAAAAAAAAAATCCCCTAATTTTTTTTTTTTTTTAAATATTAAAAAAAATTCCAAAAAAAAAAAAAAAAATACACTAAAAAACAAAATAAGAATAAAATACAAAATCAAACAACACTCAAATTAAAAAAAATTACAAAACTAATTTTTTTTTTTTTTTTGTAAACAAAAAAAAAAATTCTGCATTTTTCTTTTTTTTTCTCATTTTTAATGCAAATAATAATGTGTACCACACTACTGTAGATTGCTAGTCCATGGTGCCATAAATAAAAAATTTACACATGAAAATAAAACAAAAAGAATAAAAAATTAACCTATCATAGGACACACATTCACAAACATACGCATATAAATAGAAAAAAAAATTTACAAAAAAAAAAAAAAAACTTTACTTTTTTTTTTGAAATATGAAAAAAAAATTAAAAAAAAATTCGGCAAAAAACAAAAAAAAAACAAATTCATAAATACAAAATGCAAACTATAAAACAGGACAATAATATATTTTGCATCCATTGCATTTTTTCTCTTTCTATCTCTTTCTTACACATTAAAATTTCACTCAGTTTTTTCTCTCACTTCTCTATTTAATATTTTTTTTTTTTTCATTGTTATTGGTATATATATGTATGTAATATGTATATATATTTATAATCTCCTGCGTGTGAATCAGTATAAGTGTGTATGCGTAAAAATATATTATTTACTAAAAAAAAAAAAAAACAATAAAAACCAAAACAAAAAAAGGAATAGACAAAAAAAAAATTAAAAAAAAATTAATTCCCAAAAAAAAAACCTAAAAAAAAATTAATTCCAAAAAAAAAACTAAAAAAAAAAATTTTTAAATATATTTTTATTTACCATTTTTTTTTTTTGTTGTTTTTTTTCGTATCCAATTTTTATAAATTATATATTTATCTATATCGTTCTCATAGTTTTTGTTTTTTGTTTTGTTTTTTTTTTTTTTTGTTAATTTTTTCCTTTGTTTTTTGTTTTGCTCCCAAGTGATAGAAAAATAACATTATTTCATTTCCAGTTTACATATTATATAAAAAAAAAAAATGAAGATAAAAAATAACAACAACGATTATGACAATAAATAAAATATAACAATTTTTTTTTTTGTTTTGTTTTTCATCATAATAAATATATGCACAGCGGTAGCAATACAGTATCCAACAACAAAAACATTGACAAAACAAATAATAATGTCCCTACAATTTGAGTTTTTCATATTTATTTAAAAATATTGGATACAGGTTAAAAAAAAAATTTTTAATCAAAATAATCTTAACGTTTTATTAATTGCCAAATTAAATGATGAGTGGATAAATCGCATTGCTGCATGAACTCTGACTGCACTAGATCATCAACGTGACATTTGTAGAACTCATTCTATTTTATAGATATTTTATTGGTGTAGCAACCTGTTCAGAAGAAATAAAAATTTTAATGCCTTCTCTTAAAAATTTCTACAGAGATATAAGGAGAGGCTGCATAGGTTAATACTTAACACTTATACTTTAAGAATCCTCAGCAGTTTCCTGGAAGAGTTTCTCATATGGTAGTTTGTTAAACTAATTAAAAATCGAATTACACTGAACATAAACACAAAAATCGGATTACACCGAAAAAACTTCTATATACAGAATTGGAAAAGTAATTGAAAAATTCTTAAAAAAAACTCCGAAATATCTGGATGTGGCAGAAGAATAAACTAAAAAAAACAAAAAAAATTCTCAACTCCTACGAAAAACTATATTTTGTTCAACAACTTTAATGTAGAGATTCAACAATTTTTTTATGTAGAAAAACAGGAATATTCAATAAGTTGCAAATTACACTGATCATTTTTTGATTTGTACAAAATACCAAGAAACCTCATTATGCTTCAAACATATTTAAAATATTTTACAAATAAAATTTAAAACATTTATAATATAATGAGGGTTTAAACATATCGAAAAAATGGTATAAAATCTGTATACCATATCCCTTGCCCATAGAAACTCTCCATCTCTTCAACACTAATACTAGACTGGATGCACCGGTTTTCTATACAAATATTGCACTTATGTTAACACTATTGCGAGCTCAAACTAACTCTACTACTATTTTGATGGTGCAAGTAGAGAGAATATGTCCCATAATATTGTGATGACACAAATAATGTTTATAAATTACGCGTCTGCAGTTCAAGTGTGGTAATGAAATGTCATTCTATTAAATATTCTTTTCAATATTTATAAACCAATAAATCTATAAGATAATCTATAACTAAGACAAAAAAAAACAAAAAAAACGCTAGACAGACAAATATTTTGCCTTTTATAATATTATGACAGATAGCTATTCAAATTAAAAAAAAAAAAACCAATCATCAATCCTTTCAGAATAAGATCTTTGTTTTTGAAGTACTATACCTTGAAACAAACAAATCTCACTTTTTCGCTTCCTGTCAATTTTAAAAATCACTGATGTAACGGTTTTTTTTTCCTTTATTTATCTCATTTTCTCTATAAATTATTATATTTCTTTCTCACTCTTATTAATAATAGTTTATTGAAAATTTTCTGATACATATGGAAGATTTTCTTTTCATTTTATATTTTTGTTTGGTACTTGTATAACCGATTAAATAATGACAGAAAAGAAATTTTTCTTTTAACAGATGTGAATGGGATTTTTTTATAAATTTTTAATTTTTACAGAGATTATGTAAAATAATGGCTATTTTTAGAATAATAAAACAGGATATTATCCTTTTTTTAAAATAAAAATATTAATAGAAATTAAATAACAGTTCAAAAAAATAGAAAATAAAATGTTATGTTTTGGAATATAACATAATTTTTTTTTTTTTTTGGTATTGTAAGCATATGAAATGTAATGGAAATATTATAAGGATTTAATAACGGTTATTTAATCATATTTCATTCAGTTAGAAATTCAAGGATATTCTTGAAATTTTTTACAATTTGATATAAATAATGAATAAAAAAAAAATGTATTTAAGATTTATTTTTTATGTGTACAGTAGTCGATCATTTTTTTTAATAAATAGGACTAGAAAATAAGTTAAAAAAAATATATGTATAATTTCATTAAATTTTATTTCTTATTTTCGTGTACATGTTAAGTGTAAGTAAGTTGTACCACACCACAAATAAAACATCGTGTACATGTTAAGTTGTACCACACCACAAATAAAAATAAAATTCGACCCTGAGATTTTAATTGATCTCAACGTTTTAAACGTCAAACAGTGTTCAACTAATCTGTCTAAAGTTATGATAGCTGGTTTGGAAAACTGAAAAATGGGATAATTTTTTATGCACAGAATACATATTCTAATTAAATTTAAAGACTGGTCCGCAAGTTCTACAATTCAAAAATTATATTTAAATGATTCATCTTAATTCTAATGCTTAATTTTTTGGTTCATAAGAATGAATCTCTCTTTTAATTGAGACAAAACTTAGATTGACAAAAATATGATATGAAAAGAAAAAAAATTTTAAGTGTACAAATCCACTAGGAAGTTAAAAATTATAGCACCAAAAAATTGTACTAATTTCAAAGACAGTATTTGGTTGACTTAGGCGTGTTAGTCTTCTTATGGCTGCTATTATATAGTTATAAGTAACTAAACAATCGTTAGAAAAATAATTTCTTAAATTATTATATTATTTATTTTTTTGTTATTTTCAGCACATTTTCGAAAGAAATTTTGAAAAAATGTGCCTATTATAGTTTCACTCTGTCCGTCCGTCCGTTTGTCCGTCTGTTTACAAAACTTCTACACCGTTAAATATAAAGAAAACAAATTTTAACTATGGGTATGTCTCATAAAAAAATTAATTTTGTGCAACAACATTTTCATGTAGCCCCCTCCATCAGGGAACTACAGCCCATCAAACTTTGAAAAAGCCCTATTTTTAAACGCATATATTTGAGGTTCCGCTTAACATTTTTTCAATCTGAAAACGCCATTCGGCAGGAATATTTTTTAGCTTTGTAAATTAATATCAAAATTATACAATTTTTTTAAATTTAGTATTTAAATTTACCGTTATGTGAAAACCAAATTTTGCATGATTTTTCTACCTTCATAAATTCGGCACACTTTTAGATAGGAGCTTGAAATTTTGAGGAAACAAAGAACTTGTAGAATTAGTATAAGTTTCCTCAGAAAATAGTTTGGTAGCACAATTTGCTATTTTTAGACACCTGTAACTTAGGCATCTGTAAATATTTTGTTCGACAAGACATGAAAAATAAAGGTTCAATAATATATGTTTAAGTGTGTTAAAGGTTTTTCTTAGTTATATAGGGTTCCGGACTTACGTTTTTTCTTATTACATCAAATTTTCAAATTTTTGTGCAAGTCACAATTCTAAACAGTTTGTATTGTCTTTTGGAAATGTGCGCTTTTAAAAACCGTTGATTTACATTATACCTTGTTTATTATTGTATACTATTAATATATTTTAGACCCATAAATCCTAAACCTTCTCGTTTTGCTTCATTCGATGAATATATATATATTTAACGGTCAGCGTGTGGTTGTAAAAGTGGCAAGTTGAAGGATCTTCCTAGCTTATGTATGTCAACATAAATCTTCTATTGCTTCTTTCGTATTCGTGCCTCGAATTTGTTTCTGAAAGCCAGTTGTTTTGGCACAAATATTTGGAAATAGCTTTGTTGCATAGTGGGTTTTATTAAAGTATTATTTTCAATTATTGCTACAGCTTACTCCTTTTTATAGCATCCTTGCGTTTATTAGCATTTGGCATTAATGGCTTGTTTTCTTCCCTATGTTCTTCATATAGGTTTGAAAATGTAGAACGATTTTGCTTGTCATCCTTGAGCAGGGGTATACAAATTCTTTGTATGGTTCTTATTTTAAGTAGGCCATATATTAAAGCAACCCTGAAGCAGGAACATAATATCTTAAAAAGAGAATTTAAGAGAACTTCTCTGAAGTGAAACTTCTCGACCAGAAAAAAGACGTACATGAGAATAGGTTAACCTTATGAAACCCTATAAGTGACGAGCGGACCACTGAGCAGAAGATCACAACTGGTCGCAGGCCCTATGTTATCACCGCGGTAATTCTAAGTCACCCAGCTCTTCTACCGAGCCTATGAAACAACGAAGAAAAATACAGTTTCCTTTGTCAACTCTTAGATACCCGTACGAACCCGCTAGCATGTTCATAGGTTGTCACTCTGCTTATAATATTATTTTTTTAATTTTTCAGCAATTATTTGGGTAAATTTTATAATTTCTAGAACTATGGTTTGTACATATATTCACATTATATATTTATACATTTTTTAAAATAGATTCTAACCTTCCACCTAATGATTATCAATCCTAAACTTTGCAAATATGATATACCTAGTAAGTATTATTTTACTAAACGGCAAATGTATATTAATTTAAACTAAACTTACTACAAAATAAAAATATTTATTAATATGCATATGTATTCATACATATATATTATTATATATCGACATTCATTGCAATATTTCTTTAAAAATATTTCTTTCGTAGAATAATTCCTTCTAAATACAACAAAATACGTATATATACGCCGCTATATACTATGTCATTATCTGTAATTATAATTTGGTAGTTTTCAGCCATACACTACCTATTATGAAATTCCGCTAAGTTTTGAATACAAGTACATATTACATACATATACGTCACAGTAAAATATACTTAAACACCAGCTACAGGGCCCCTATAATAGTTATAATGTATCATTCATTCATCAGTGACATATACGATATGTAAGTAAACATGATAACATAAGTATGTATACCAATATCATTTAAATAAAAATTCTTCAAGCAACCGTTAATTTTTTATTTACTTAACTTTTTTTATACTATGCATTACATGCTCGACAATTTTAAATTACCGAAGTTCAAGTTGCTGGTGTTTAAAAATAGGCAATTTTCAGTTTTTGACCTCTTACAGCTCCTAAACCGGGGGCGATAGAAAAAATTTTTCTGAAATGACTCATATATTTTCATCTAACTAAATCTAACCTCTGTGAAAATTTCAAGTTTCTAACTTAAATCGTTTGGAACATTGGAGTCAAGAATTTTGCAAAATTTGAGTTTCGCATATCGGTAAATTATATACCGTATGGCACAAGTATATATTTATTATATATTTATATTTGTAAAGCTAATAAAAGCAGTTATCGTTTTCAGATTGAAGATATATCTTATAGAACTTGTGTTATAACAATTTAAATAAAGAGCTTTTCTTTAATTTTGGGGGGCTGTAGCTTCGTAACGGGTTAAGCTACAGAAAAAAATTCTTCCATAAATATATTTTTTTAGGATATCTAACTGTAAATGAAATTTCATCGTCCTACTTCAAACGACGTAAAATTTTTGAAAAATTTTGTATGAAAAATGTGGAGACCAAAAAGTTAGTTTTTTTAGAGCTACCCGAAGTTTTGATTGGATCTCAACCAAAAAAAAAAAGAAATCTACAAATTGATCCAAGAATATTTTGTGTTAATTTCAATACTCCAGCTTTCTAGTTTTTTGAATTAGCGTGCGGACGGACGGGCGGACAGACGGACAGAGCTTAATCGACTCAGAATTTGATTCTGATCCAATTCATACCTTTAAAGGTCTATCTAGCTTGCTTATTTCGAGGTGTTACAAATGGAGTAGTAATTTTATTATACCCGGTACTTATTGGTACGGATATAATAACACGATAATATAAACTTTTGTTAATAGGAAAAATGGACACGCACATCTAATTTCATAATTTCTTAACTCTTAGTAAATATCGACATATAAAGAAATCAATGTGTCACGTTTTTAGTACATTTCCAAAAAAAATTTGAAAAAATGTGCTTATTAGTTTCACTCTAATAAGTTTCACTCTAATAATACGTCCGTCCGTCCGTCTGTTTCCAAAACTTCTACACCGTTAAAGATAGAGAAAAAAAATTTTAACCATAGGTAGGTCTCATAAAAAAAATAATTTTGTGGAACAATTTTTTCATGTAGCCTCCCCCATTACAGAGCTACAGCCCCTCAAACTTTGAAAAAGCCCTATTTTTAAATGCATATATCTTATGTTATGCTTAAGATTTTTTCAATCTGAAAACGTCATTCGACAGGTATTTCTTTTATCTTTGTAAATTAATATCAAAATTACACATTTTTTTTAAATTTAGTATTTAAATTTACCGTTATGTGAAAACCAAATTTTACATGATTTTTCTACTTTCATAACTCCGGCACGCTTCTAGATAGAAGCTTGAAATTTTGAGGCAAGAAAGAACTTTTAGAATTAGTATAAGTTTGCTCAGAAAATTTTTTTGGACCACCCCCTGTTTATGAGCTATTAGGCCTCAAAAATTGAAAATTTGCTATTTTTAAACACCTGTAACTTAGGAACCTGAAACATTTTACTTCTGCAAGATATAAAAATTAAAGCTACAGTAATATATTTTTACGTGTGTTAAAGGTTTATTTTAGTTATAAAGAGCTCCAAAGTTGCAGCTCTTCAAAATTGCGAAAAAGCCCCATTTTCAGAAGTATATATCTCAGGCTCTGCGCAATAGTTCTGTAATCTAAAACCGCCAGAAGATCGAAAATTTTATTTTCTATATAAAACAATATCAAAATTATGTAATATTTTGTAACTTACTATTAAAATTTACCATTATGTGAAAACCACTTTTTGCATGAAATTTCTTTTTTCATAACTCCGGCACCCGTTTAGATAAGAACCTGAAATTTTGAGACAAGAAAGAACTTTTAAGAATTAGTATAAGTTTCCTCAGAAAATTTTTTGGTAACACCCACTTTTTAAGAGTTATTACGCCTCAAAAATTGAAAATTTGCTATTTTTAGACACCTGTAACTTAGGCACCTGTAAAAATTTTTCTTCGGCAAGACATGAAAATTATAGGGTTCATAATATATTTTTACGTGTGTTAACCGTTTTTCTTAGTTATATAGGATTCCGGACTTACGGCGCCTCAAAATTTCAAAAATGTACTATTTTCACGTTTTTTCTTATTAGAAATTTTCAAATTTTTGTGCAAGTCACAATTCTAAACAGTTTGTATTGAGTTTTGGAAATGTGCACTTAAAAACCGTTGGTTTACATTCTACTTTGTTTTTTTATCAACTTACATTTTTCCATTTATAATAAACATGATTCTAAAACTATTGATAGTATACAGACCAAGTTGATTTTTAAAAAAACTCATTATATAAATCTGTATTAATTTTTTTTTTTTTTTTTTTCTTTTTTTTTTAATAAATTTTAACAAAATAATAAATTGAACAAATAAGGGAAAAAACTTTTAATATAAAAGACATAAAAAAAGAAAAAATAAAATAAATAATTAGTAAAACATTTTCTAAGTTTTAAAAATTAGATATAATCATACACAATAGCCATATATGAGTTAAAAAAAAAAAAAAAATGAATACTACAAAATAATTTAAAAACAGAAAAAAGATTTCTTATAGATTTGATTACTTAAAAAGTAATTTTCTTAAAAATAAAATTTATTTAATTTTTAATGTATCAAAAAAATTATTTTTGAAAAATTTATGTATATCGTTGGCTTCGGATGCAAACCTCTTAAATCCACTTTTTTTGAAAAATGATATTATTGTTTCTATCGACAGATAACTGTAAAGTTAAATTTAGTATAAAAATTTTAGAAATCAACCAATAAGCGTAAAAAAATTTTTTAAAAAGAAATACTCTTAAATCCGAGAGTTTTCCAAAGGACGCTTTGTCTTGTAAATCCGTATAGAATTGAATTTTTTTTTAAATAAAATTTAATATAAAAACCTTGTAAATCCATTTTACCTTTTTATTTCTTAGGTGAAAAAGGTTGTAAGTCCTTTTAAACAGGTATTTAATGAAAAATTTTGCACATTTAAGTAATAATACCTAGAAATAACGGAAAATTTTATTTAATATCCAGAAAATAAAATTGAATTATGTTGTGGTAAAAGTTTTTCGGAAAAAGGGATTTTAAAATTTACTGATACACAAAAATAATGAAATCTGGATTTACTAGAGTTTGCAGATGAAGCCAATGATATTTAATTTTTAAATGAATTATTTTTTGTTTTTTATTCTTCTTTTGTATAATAATTTTTTTTTTTTAAAAATGCCATAATTTATCCAATGAATCATAATCTGATTCATAATTAATATCATAATTTCTTGTTACAAAATAAACAAATTTTTTTGTTGCTTTATATAATATTTGTTCTTCTAAAATTTCTTTTTGTTTTTGTCTTACAGAAAATTCAATACGAATTTTATGTGAAAATTTTCCAATTGATAAATTTATTTTTTCTAATATTTGTAATATAAAATCTAATTGAAATGTAACAATTTTTATATGTATAATTTTTAAATAATTTTCTGGACGACATATAAAATTTAAAAAATTTATAAAATTTTCTTTACTTTCACCAGCAAATGGCATTAAAAAATGATCATGATATACAGACATTTTAAATAATTCTAATGATTTTGGAAATATTAATTCATTCCATGGCATTGTTTCAATAAATTCATAACCACCTAATTGAAATTCTTTTAAATTTTCCATATATTTAATTTTTTTAATAAAACTGCATATTATTGAATCATAACATGTAAATTGTAAACGTAATGATATTAATTGTGTTGATAATAAATTTAAACAATCAAATTGATTTTGTAATTCTAATTGACGTAATGAATAATTAAATTTTTTTAAATTTTTTAATTTTTTTAATAATTTTATTGGATCAGATGATGTTTGATATAAACATACATTTTCAATACCAAAATTTTCAATATTTTTTATATTATCAAATAATTCAATTAATTGTTCTTTTGTCATACTTTGTAAACGATTAAATTTTGTACGTAAATCAAGTATTTTTAAATTATCACAATTTTTTGTTATTTTAATAATCCATTTTGAACGTAAATATATACAACCAAATAATATTAATGTATTTAAATTTTTAAAATTTTTAAAATAACTTCCACCACGTATTCTTTCATTATTTGATATATCTAAATGTTTTAATGTATCAATATGTGATAAAATTTCTAAATGATCATCATTTAAAAAATTATTACGTATTGTTATTTCAGTTAAATTTGTTTTTTTATCATGAAACATATCCCAAAATGGATATACTGATGGATATACATCAATATATATTATTTTTAAATTAGAACATGCATCAATAACATAATTAATTGCATTTGTTGTTGTATCCCAATCATATAATGGATCAGATGTTGTTATATAAAATTTTTCAATTAAATCATCATAATCATGTAAAAATATATAATATAAATCTTCAGCAAACATATGATATTTTGGTGAAAATTCATTTAATATTCTTGGATCCATAAAACTTGTATTAATTGATTTTGTTTTTTGTAAATATTTTCGTAAGATTTTTTTAAAATGATTATGTACATATGACATTATTATTTTATCAGATAATGATAAATATTTAAAAATTTCATATAAACAATCTTCATTTAATTTTAATATTTGACAAATTTCAATTTCATCTTTATTTAATTTTAATTCTTCAATAATTCTTGACATATTTTAATATATATATGTATATAATATGTATATATATACGTATTTAATATATGGTGAAAATTTTCTATATATATATATATGTATGTATATAATTCGCATAAAAATTAAAAATATAACTTTTAGTTTTTTTATTAAAATGAAATATTGGTATAATAATAATTACAAAAAAAAAAAAAAAACAAAAGAAAAATGTATATATATATATTTTAATTAATTATAATTTTCTAATATTTTGATATTTTTGACAAAACAATCAAATAATATTAAATCAAATATAATTTAAATCAATTTGAGACATAGACATTTTAGGTATACTTATATAGTATTTCTAAGATTTGTTCGTGTACAAAAAAATGTACGTAAATTTTTGCAAAAAAAGTATTCGCGTAATGAAAGAATTTGAGTTTTATTTAAAAACAACTCAAAAAAAAAAAAAAAAGAAAGAAAAATGAGTAAAAAAATAGATGGCTCTCTTTTTAAAATTTTTACAAATAAAATTCAGTGACGTTCATTTTTTGCTGTTGTTGCATGTTTAACTGTCATTTGTCAAAAAAATATACAAAGGAAAGTAAACAAAGGTAATGAAACAAAAAAAGGCAGTTGTCATTTAATAACATTAAATTTTATTTCACCAGATAGTACATTAGTACGAAAGAACGTATAGCCTATTGGGCCTTTCCACACGAGTAGTGTCCTCTTTCGTCATTTTTTACTTTTACCTTCGTTTCATACCTTCTTGCCTATAAACTAAATTTGTGGTGGGGATTTTTAGGAGTAATTTTTTAAACAGTGTGGAACAGTGTGGAAATAAAAAAAAGAGGAAAGTAGTCACGAAACGAAAGAGGACACTACTCGTGTAGAAAGGCCCATTGTTTGGTCAAAAAAGGAAGGTGGTGTTTAGTGGGTTAAAGTCCGACACACTCATAGAGGACTCGTGCTCGTTTTCACTCCTCTATAGTGTCTTTCAATGATTCCCGCACCTACCCTCGCAAAAAAAAAATAAAAATAACATGAAATACATATATTTTTTAAAATGTAGGCATTTAATACTTTTTTTTTACCTTTTTTGAAATTAAAAACTTTTTTTACCCTGATAAAAAAAAATGCGCTTTTTCGACGTTGAATTTGCGTAGAGAAATATGCTGAAAATATGAAGAGAAATTGTATGAATTTCTACAGAGTTCGGTAAAATTTTTTGCACAATTCCCCTTTAAATTTACTAGTACATTCTCACAAAATTGTGAGATCACGATTCAACAGTAGGCGCCATCTTTAGGCGCATTTTCTCAGCACACAAATTAGTGCGTATTTTACTGCTTCCTAAAAACTAATTTTCTGCGCCAATTTCAGCACTTTTTTTGGATAATTTTTTAGCTACAGTAAAATATAAAGTATAATATAAAAACATTTACCCTTAAACATCTTATCTTTATCACAGCACTCAAACAAATGATACAATGACAAAATGGCAGAAATTTTTCAACATTCTTTGTGCAGAAAATTATCAGCGTCTCTCAAATGCTGCAATAACATTCAAAATACAACTGCATAAAATTTTCAGCTTTAGCGCAGAAAATTTTCAGCGTAAACTGTTGCGCTTAAAGAGAGAATAATAATTTTCAACTCTTGTGCAGGAAATTGTCAGCGTCAACCGCAGCGCTAAAAAAGGTAATGAAAATTTTACGCATCTCATGTAGAAACTTTTCAGCGCTAAATTAAGCGCAGAAGATGGCGTACAAAATACTCGACAAAATATTCTGCACTGTTTTCATAACTGAAAAATGCAGTTATTTCACAAATTCTAAATTTACTAAACCAACCGCAAAGTTTTACAGTGTGAAAAACTTTTTTGCTGTGATAGTATTTGTAAAAAGGGGTAAACTGCTGAAAATTTGTTAACTGAAATTTGTTCTTTTGTTTAATCGGCTTTTGAAGTATAGCTAAAGATAACACAACGAAAATTTATGATTTTGTAAATTTTTTGTAAAAAAAGCGTTCGCGTGAATTTTTTTTTTAAATCAGAGCATTTGTTTGAAATGAGTAATTTTTTTTGATTATACTATGAAATTTCAATTATTCTCTTACTTGTAAATTTTTGCAAATAAAAGTACGCCAACAAACCTAAATGGGTATTTTTCTTTTTCTCATCAAAGCAAAGTAAGAGCTGTCAAGCAAAAAAAATTTGTTTCTTTTCAGATTATCCATTTTGTGTTTCTCTACTAAGTCGGAGTGTGCTCAGAGCACGATCTGTGACATTATAAAAATTTCTCAGATTTCACAGAATTGTCAAAAAATAAAACGTCAAATTAAGAATAAAATAATAAAAACATCATTAAAAATAAAAATCTGCATAGAAAAAGTTTTTCTTTTTGAATTTTATTAAATGATATTTTACATATAAATTAACTTTGTTTTATTTTATTTCTTAAATAAATTCCTTTTACAACTATATTATCTCAGAGCGGTCAGATTTCAGATAAAAGTTTGTTCTGAGCATTGATCTGATGAGAAAAAGAAAAACGCCCTATGAAATTTTGACAATTAATTCAATTTGGAGCGAGACACAATAGTATACACCAAAATCGTCTTACGACAAAATCTTACTTTTTTTTTTTATTTTGCATTAGAAAATCTTCCGAAAGTCTTGCATTACCAAACTCTTCAAAATTTTGCAAAATATTTTTTAAGGGAAAATAAATGTTGCTTTGTTTTTAAAGAATGTATGTGTATAAATAAACATATAGTTAAGAAGGATTTTAGATCAGTTGGTTTCAAAATCAGAGTTATACACTTATGTGATATTCTAAATTAAAAGGGATTTTAGAAGTGGTTTCCAAATCAGGATTATACGCCTTTTATAGAATATTTTTATATATTATGTATATGCTATATTCTGAATCAGGAGACACTTTATAGTTGGTTACAAAATCAGGATGTCACTAATTTGTTTAGCAAAAGTTTGGGGGCGGCAGCCATTACTTTTTTTAGTACTTTGTTGTGACATAATTAATATGTAACATACAAAATTTTGTCCTAGTGGATTTTCGGAAAAAAATGTTGTTTTGAGAGATTTTCGAAGCGGAAGAGATTTTCGGATTTTGAAAGCTTCCGAATGAGCCCAAGAGCAGACGAGCATATCTCCAAAACCAATAAAGATAGAATCTTCAAATTAGGTTCAAGGGTGTTCTTTCATGATTCCTTTATGTTCCTGAAATTTCACAGAATTTGGATCAAGGATTCAGACTTTGGAAACTTTCGAACGAGTCCCAGAACAAACGAGCATATCTCCAAAGCCAATAAAGATAGAACCTTTAAAATCGGTACAAAGGTGTTCTGTAATGTTTTTTCTATATCGCTGAAATTTGAGGTGATTTGAAGTGGCGGTTCGGGTAGCTGACACACGCCTGCTAAGATCTAAGAAGCATATCTTTGAATTTAATAAAGTTCGAAACTTGAAATTTTGTACAAGGATTGTAAAAACGTTTATATTTTAGGTATTTAAAATAACCTATCTAAAATAACTTAATTGATTTTTAATTTAATTTAATTTTTTCAGGAGTATGGTTAATAAGTCGGTTGCATCGACTTACTGTTTAATTAATTTGCTTCATTCAGAGTTCGTTGAGCATTTGAATTTTTGAGAGTAAAAATGTTTATGTCATATTCAAATTCAAACTGAAAATGGAGGACACAAGTTTTTCTAATGATAAGTTATTCAACTTCATATTCATTGTCAAAAAAAAATTTCAAATATCTTACGAATTGTTATAATTTTATCAATTTAAACTTATTTTTTTTTTTTTCAAATACAAAAGTCAAACAAGTAAGTAAGCTCAATTGTAAATAAGCTCTATTGACAAGTAAGCTTGTGTTTCAAAGTTATTTCAGAGCGTTTAGATATAAAATATTTTTAACCTATTCAGAACGTACTCTATAATATATACCTACTCAATATTTGTTCAAAAACAATCCTGAACTAATCCTGTGTACACCCTTTAATGAAATAAATAAATTAGTTGCGAAGGAAAGGTTGCTGCTCGACTTTAGACTAGTTTGCTTCTACTATATGTTTAAGTAATAAAGCAGAAATAAGGTATGAATTGGTTCAGAAAATGGAGAAGAAGACCAAATTAAATAAGATCTAACTAATCAACATTAATATTAAGGGAAGAAACATTATTCTAGTATTATATTTTGTAACTAAGCAGTAAAGTAATACAATCGCAAGATGCTAAGTGTTCAGTGTGGTGTTCAATATCTGAATATCACATATACTACTGCATATCGATAACTGAAATATAAAATAGTACAGTATTAAAATAACTCTACCAGGATTTATTTAAGAAAGGATGAAGCGAATTCCAAAGAGGTATGCATAATTGAAAATCCTTTAAGTTCAAATCATATGACGTAGTTCGTAAAACTCACAGGTATATTAAACAGTTTTAGGATATAAATATGATATCCTCTTTCACAGTATAGGAAATTTAAAAATAAAATTGGTTAAGCAAATTTATCCGAAGTTCAAAGAAACCTATTAACATTCATACGTTTACAACTATTATTATATAAATTTAACATTAATTTATATTTTATTAAAAATTAATTCGTTAATTTAAAGACATCAGAATTAAATTACTATTATTAGAGCTATTCAAAGATATTTTCACTAATACTTGATATTTACTGAAATACTGTATAGTTTTCGAAAATAGCTACTTAAATTTAATCCTATAGATAATTTTATTATCAATTTATTTAATTTATATATTCTCTATAGTACGAATATTGATTGTGGTTTTTAGTAGTTAGTACCTACACTAAAAACATGACAGTTAATAAAATGCGATAAATTAATTTTGTGCTAGATAATCTAAAAAGGGACCATTTTATAAAATCCGGAATAAATCTAAGTTAAGGAAAGCTACCAATTCTAGGTAATCCTACATTTTTCCTAAATCTCTTTTTCCAAGAATCCATCCCACATATCCACCCCGTAAATTAAACTGTCATTTGTGTTGAAGGTTACAACCTAAAGTTTAATTTAAAAGGGGCTATTTTCGGTTCGTTAAACTTCAACAACTCCATCGAATCTCGCAAAAACAAAATATGAAGAGCGTTAATTAGGAAAATTGCTGCAATATTTCTCATAGCTTCTGAAGGATTTCTTCAAATAAATATTTTGAAGACTGCTGATGTTTGCATAATAATGTTTGGAAAAGACAACAACTAATGTTTTTCGTAAAATTTTGTAAAATAATATAGTTTTATTATAATTTATAACATTTACTGTTATTATAGTTATACGTCATATAGCACTGCTAACGGTTTAAATTAATAAAATAATATCTATGTATGTACATATATATATATATATATATGTATATATACATACATACATACATATTTCCAAACCATTTTAAATTCCGTGGTTTTTTTTGTTTTTATATTATATACATATGATTTATAAAAATTTAATCGATTGGTAAGACTTTTTTAATTTTATTTTTTTATGGTATCCCCAAAGTTCCTTTTATTTATTATTATTATATTGTTGTTGTTTTTTTTGCCTTATTATAAGTACATATATTATATAATAAATTATAAACATACGTCAATTTTTGTAACATTAATGTCATTTTTATAGCCATAGACTCATTATGTAAAAAAATTAAAAACAAGAAAACCAATAAATGTATATTACACAGCAGCTTGTTTCTCTCATCAAAATTTCATAAATAAAAAATAAAAAAATTAACCAAAAAATAAAAAAAAATCTCAACTTTACTAAAATAAAACAACCATCACTAGAATTCCCAATTTGTAAATATGCATTGAATTTCTGATAAAGGCAGATTTTTTCCAAATGCATTCCATCTCATTTTCTAACTTCTCATCATTTACATATTCCACAAAAAAAAAATTCCACAATTTTAAATATCAATAATAAACGCACACAAATAAATAACTCCAAAACAATTATAAAAAAATAAAACAATAAAAAAAGCTACAAAAAAAAAAACCGCCAAAAAAAAAAAATGATTTTTTTATTTTCCAAATTATAAAAAAAAAAACTCCAAATTTTAAAAATGGACCAAAAAAAACCTAAAAAAAAAAATGGCAGTAAAATATAATAACAAAATAACAACATTTTTTTTTCTCTTTTCTTCTTTCTTTGTTTTTTATTTTATAAAAAATGAACGCATCTAGTATGACACACATAAAAATAAACTACAAAAAAAAAAAAAAGGAAAACAAAAACAACAATATTATAAAACGCAACAAAAGTTGCATTACCACGCAACTACGAATCGAACAAAATATAATATACAATAAGTAATTACACATGCATGAATACATACATACATTTTTACTTTTATACATTTTACATACATACATACATAAATAAATTTATAAATCATATCACATATAATACTAATATAAACATAATGACTCCCCCTACTACAAGTATATTATTACAAATATCCAACCAAACGCATAAAAAAAAAAAGTTGATGTTTTTTACTGCTGAAAATTTTTTAAGCAGCATGGGATAGTACTTAGAAACTTCAAACTCATGCTACACAGTACAGTCAATATTACCTTTTTTTTTGCATGTTGTCTGTTTATGTTGCCCCAAAAAATTAAACAGTAAAAAACATTAAAATACGCATTGTCAAATATATGAAAAAACGCGGTGAAATTTGTTTTATTTTTTATAGCCAAATCTTTTTTGGATTTTACTGTACCGTACCTTCATTACATTCCACATTTATATGTACATATGTACATATATGCAAACGTACAAAATTTTATACCTAAATTTAATGATAATATTAAAAGAGTAAGTGGGAGGGGAGCTGTAGTAGTAAAAAATTAAACGGAAAAAAAGGATTAATAACGTTTTTATTTAAAACCCAGTCAACTGTTCGTACAGAAAATCAAGTTGAAAGAGGTTCAAAAAAAAAAAAAATCATCACTGAACTTTAGATGATAAGTTTCTCTCTGTTGAAGATCCTATAGTCAAATAAATATGAAAAAGTATGTAAGTATACTCTTGCTTGGTATTGCAGTTGGTTTAGCTAGATGCGTCCATCCATTCGTGTCTGCGTTCGGACGATATTTCAAAATATTTTGAATCTATAATAATGAAAGTTTCACCATTTTATTTTATACATATATATTCGCTTTTTACTCTTGAAATGAAACAAGTTCGACGGGGCTCGAATTCAGCTACAACTTCTTTTTTTATATAAACATATCTAGTGTTTAATTAATCAGGGAATCTAAATTTTTATCAAAAGAGAATAAGTTTTATGCCGACACTTTCTTCAAAATTTGGTTAGTCTAACACAGTTGATTTCTGTAACTGTGAAATTTATAACCTCATATCTTGGTACTTAGTAAGTTAGACATCTGGAATTTTGAAATAGATGAACAAGTTTTATGACAACAACTTCTTTAAAATTAGGTTATTTGGAACCGAGTAGTTCGTATTCAACTTTGAAATTTACATACAAACATACCTACAAACATACAAACATACTTACATATGTGAGTATATCGCGATAGTTAATTAAGTCAGATGTCTGAAGTTTTGCAAAAGATGATCAAATTTTTATGAAAACAGCATATTATGTTATAATGTATTGTGTTTGTGAAACGATTGTGAAACATAAGTGAACATCGAATTTGTATTTAAAGTGTAGTCCATCAAAACAGTTATAAAAATAGTCAACAATTTTACATAGTCAATTATTTTATTTTATTAATAAAAATCACTGTTGACTATTTATTATTTTTTTCTACTTAATTTTTCCGTATTTTCAAAAATTTTTGCATGCATGTGGGGTTACATTTTAAACAGAGCTTAATTATTCTATCGAGCCGACATGGTAACACTACTTTGCAAGCAAGCATATTTTAGATTACGGTAAAATTTTTGCTATCTTTTAAAATTCTTTTTTTTTTGTATTTGTAATTATACAAAGTAGACGTGGTTGAACATACGTTTTATAAGCCGTATCAAGAAAAGCTATTTTAATTGAAATTTTATGTATTATACTAATTAATGAAAAGCTTTTAATGTCGTATTATTTTACTTAAATTGTTATATATTTCATTGTATTGGTGAATGAAATTTAATTTAAATTCTTATATTACAAACATTTAACTCGTAAGTTATTATATAAAACATGTTTTATTTTAATAAATCCAGGAAGGGATAAAATAAAATCGTATGTACAATATGCAGAACTAAAATTTAAACTGTTTAGTAAATTCTCAATCCTTGTCTCTTTAAACGTAACTTAAACTTTATTCTGTCAATAATATTTACGAAATTTTTAAAGGAATATTTTAATGTCTGCGATTTAAAAAGTCGAATTAAAAATTATTTTACTAAAGAATGATATAGCCATGTAATTAATATTTTCCTATACCTTTTTCATACATATTTATTTGAACTTCTTAAAATATGTATGTCCATAGTAACAAAATGCTTTACGGGTAATCTTAACAATTAAAAACAAAATAAAAAAAAAAACAAAAAAAAAAAGAACTTTCTCGAACGAATTTTCGTTAATGTCAAACTAATAAAAAAAAAAGAAATACGTACACTACATGAAATAAAAATAGAAAAAAATACTTATAACACGTCATATATTTTCCAATAAAAAAAAAAAAAAAATGAAAAAGGAGACAGAATAGATGCAATGAGCATCATAACATCAACCATAATAGCAAGATATCAGGACTAACAAAAAACAAAAAAAAAATTATAACAAAAAAAAAAAAAATTGCAAATAAACAAACAAACATTGGAATAATAATACAAAATGCATCAGCATGTCTCGAAGGCTCAATTATGAACAGCACCATCATGCATTTTTTGGGAAACTTTTGTTTAAATTTTTTTTTTTTTTGGAATGGTAACGCAAAAAAAAAAAAAAAATATTCCAAATTTTATAATTTTTTTTTTTATTTTACGTTTTTCCGGCATTATTATTTTTTTTTTTTTTATAAACTTCACATTACAAGAATGATATTGATTATGTTTAATGATAATGAAAATGATATTGATGAGATGAATACCAGATGAACCAGAAGAAAATTGTATTGCAATGAAAGTAAGTGTAATGTATGCAACGAAAAATAACAAGCAACAAAAAAAAAAAAAAAAATAATAATAATATGAAGAATGACAAATAGCATGTCGTTTTTTTTAAATTTTTTTTGTTGATGGCAGGACCAGGATGTAAAAAAAGGCTATTAATCTATTCTGATTATAAATTTTTGAGACTTTTTACACATTTTTTATTTTTTTTTTTTTGTGTTTGTTAATATTTGGAAATTGCGTATCTAAAAATTTTTTTTTATTTTTTGGCAATTTTCCTATTTCCACATATAACTAACAAAAACATTTTTTAATATAATGGTGGTGCAGACAAAGAGGAAAGTAAAAGAAGATCATATATTGATGTTTTAGCTAAATAAAATGTAGTATTATTTTAAAACGGTTTGTAGGTATAATTATTTTTTTTTTTGGGTTTGATATAAAATATCATAATAAAAAAAGAAAAATTTCTCAAAATAATAAAAAATAAATTTTTAAATAAAACAAGTTAATTTTTGTAATGGAAATATTTAATTTTTTATTTTTTCTATAAGCCAAAAACAAAACTGTGCGTAATATAATAAACGAAAATTAAAAATATTTTTATAAAAAAAAATCAAATATATATAGGGTGTTTGTATAAGTAAATGGCTATTCATATAAATCATTTTTTTTTTTTATTAGTTACATTTAATAGGAAAACAAAATTAAAAATAATAATCATAAATTTTAAAAAATATTATTGAAATGTTAAAAAAATATATAATTAAAAGAAAAACAAGTACACTATTAATAGAACTTAAGAAGAAGAGGAATTAAATTATAGTAAATTATACAAAAATATGTAATTGATTTCAGTACATTCTACTTGAAAGAATTTTTAAGAAAACTCGTCTCAACAATATGATATTGTTATAAGATACTATATATGTAACTGTTAAATAAGTATATTCGAAAATATTCCATCAACATTTTTTCAGATATAAAATCAAAGAAAAAGCACAATATAATAATATATAATTTATAATCATTAGATTAATAAGATTGATCACTTCTGTATTCATCAGAATTAAACAATGTTAGGTACATTAAAATAATATTGATTTACAAGATCTATTACATTCTGTAGTACCTAGTACCTATCATTGGTACGTTCTCTAATACTTTATTTAAATTTAATTTCTTATTTTTCATAAAAGTTTAATAACGAAAAAAAAAATTGGAAAAATAATCGTTTTTAAATACACACGTTAAAGAGCAAAATATTCTTGGTTAAAAATTTCCACTTCTGCAGAAGGAGAAATGTATTCGTAACTATAAAATTAATAGTAATCATTCCATTAACAATTATCATAAAATTTCATCATTTCTTATATTTCTTAATTTTTCTTCTTCTTCTAGTGCCTATCGAATACTGGATGTTGGCTATTATGTGATGTTTTCTATTATACTAGATAAATTCGGCTCAGTATTCGCCAGTCTGGCAATCTAAAAATAATATTGGTTAATAATTCTGGTATCCCAGTAATCTAGAAATAATATTGGTTTTTTATCAATTAACTTTTTAATGAAATAAAAAGAAATATCTTTCTGTTCTAATATATTTTTTATTTATCTTAAAAACGTTTTTTGAGAACTAAGTTCAATTCATCAATAAGAGTTCCTAACTTTTTACAATAAGAATAAGAATAAATTGAAATAAACGTAAAAACGCAGATAACAACACTAAGAAAATTAAGGAAACATTTTGCAGTGAGGGTTTGGGAGCGTCAGCTCCCCCTCTTGCAAATAAAAATGTCTAAATTCGTATAAAATTCACTATTTTTAAGTGAAATGTCAAAATTGAATATTTTTATATGGAAACTTGTATGCTATATCCATGCATACCATTATAGTATTGATTTTAGAATTGGAATCAAAAGCACGGTTTCAATAATTTTGCAGCAAGAGTTTTCAAAATTAATTTATTTACCCTATAAATTTTCAATTTTTTTTATTCTTTTTTTCTATTATGTGCAGTATTAGTTTTTACTATGAAAAATTTTATTGTTGGAAACGTTTTATATAATAGATTTTTAAAAATGATTTTCTTAATTTTAATTCAAATTCAATTCATTTTTATACTGATACATTAATTGGTCATCTTTTTAATAATTTACCCTATATTAATTTTTTTAAGAAAATAAAACTAAAAAAAAACTTCTTAAATTTTCTATAATGATACAAACTTACATACAAATAAATATTGTAAAATATGCATAATGTACATCATATTATGATGTACATTATATACTCGTAATCATAAAAATAAGGACAACAAAAAAAAAGGCTATTCGTAAAAAAAAATTTACAAAAAAAAAGCAAAAAAAACTTTATGGTATGATGTTATTAGTAATTTTAGGGATGCAGTTTTTTATTCGTCCAAAATTTAAACATACATACATAACATATTACTAAAATTTTATTATATATAGCTATGTTAACATTTTTGGTAATTTTTTGTGCATATATATACATATATATTTACAAATAAGCTCATTTCACATTACAGTTTAATGTGAATGTACATATTAATATATAAAAATGTACACGTATGAACATTTAATGCATGTACGTACATATATATTATAATATCAGATACAGTAAACTTATTTTTAATTTTTTTTTTTTTTTAGTATACGCATACCGTATAATATCCTTGTGGTGGCACATAACATTTGAAACATTAATTTTTAAGCATACATACGCATACATCATATACTTATACATATGGCCTAAAAAAAAAACCAAATAAATAAAAATATGTATGTATGTAGGTATGTAAAGCTATATTATATTCATTATATTACACACAATATATATGTACAAATGTATATTTATCGCATAAATTTTTTTATTTTTTTTTTTTTAAAATCCTAAAAAAAAAAACTAAAAAACTTTAAAAAAAAAAAATAACCCCCCTCAAAAAAAAAAAAAAAACAAAATATTTGCACATGTAACCATCCATTGCATTTTTATGATTTTATACTTGTAAAATTATATTTAAAAAAAATACAATAATGATGATATATGTATATCTATAATATAATAGGTAATACATAAAAAAAAGAAAAAAAACGATATAAATATATAATATTATTGTAAAAAAAAAAAAAAAAAATGATATAAAAAACTAAATCAAAAGCAAATAATGTTGAAAAATTAAAATTTGCGCAATTTTATCGGCATAAAATAAAAAAAAAAAAACCATTTATATTTTTTTACTAAAAAGATATGAAAAAAAAAATATATAATTTATATTTTTATACTTTATGATTTTTTTTATTTATTTATTTTTTTTTTTATGCTGACTATGCTTACATTAAATTGACAGCAACATACACACTGTACTGTAACAAAAACAAACATATAACAGTTATAATAAAAAAAGAAAAAAAAAAAATACTCATACTTTATTCAAATGATTTTTAACTATACCTAATATAAATTATGTCCTCTCTTATCTCTAAAATATATTATACCTTTATACATCTATATATACACAATGCATATATACATGTACATATATGTACCTATATTTTTTTTATGTGTAAAATTTTTGATTGATTTAACAGAATTAACAGCTCACGAATTTTGCTAAAGGTAAAAAAAAATATAACTGTAATTTTTCTTTTTTTTTTTTTGGTTTTTTTTTTTTTCTTTTTTATTATTTTTTATATTTTTATACGATATAAATCTTATATGAAAAATTATATCATAAATTAATAAAATTCAAGAAAATTGTATCAAAAATAAAACTAAATTCAGTCATACACTTACTACTACACTCATACATATGTGTATTGAAAATCTTAATTGATAAATATAAAATTTGATAAACAAAATTATTTAAAATAAAAAAAAAAGAAGAAACAAAAAAAAAAATTGAACAATTAAAAAATGAATTATCCATACTTTCTTTCATATCCAAATTTTTTATTTTATTTTTTTTTTTATTCTCAATAAAATGTTTCAATTTAAAAAAAATTTTTTTTATCGTTTTCGTTTTCATTGAATTTTTTTATTTTTGACTTTCTTTTTTTCTTCTTATACATACTTTATTTTAGTTCCTTAAGTTGACTTTTTTTTGTTCTAGGGTTGAGTTTTGGAGAGGGTTGGAATAGAGAATACGAAGAGTCACAAGGATACTGTTCTCAACAATATTTCTGTACATATACATATGGAAGATTGAGTACCTAGTAAGAAAATCAACAAACATAACTTGTTTGATATTTTGTATAATTTCTACATTATAGTGGTAATTAGCGGCAAGTTGGCAACTCTCACTTGCAGCAGCAAGTTGGCAACTCTTACTTGACAAATAAAAATTTGATCAATTGAAATTTCTCACAATAGGCATAGATACTTACGAAAACAACATTTCTCAAAAAAACATATTTTACAAAAATTATCATTAGCAAAAAAAGATACTTAACAAAAAAACCATAAGCTCAATGGACAAATTAGCAAAAGGACATTTAACAACTTTAACAATTGGATATTTGACAATTTGAATACTGACAACTTTTACAAGTAGACATTTAGCAGCTTTTAACAATGAACAATTCAATTTTAAGCTCTATAATTTCATTATCTCGTTTATTGGCTGCATGAATCTTATATCGAAAAGGTACAAATCTTAAGGTAAAAAAATGAACAGAATTTTAACATTGAATTTTTCGTATTTAGTTTATAATATGTTTTTTTTCAATTTTTAGCACATTTTCAAAAATTTTTGAAAAAATATGCTTATTAGTTTCACTCTGTCCGTCGGTCCGTACGTTTGGGTGCTTACAAAACTTCTACACCGTTTGAAATAAAGCTATGAAATTTTACCTACGGATAGTCTTTGCTGATTTTTTGGAACAACTATTTGCTCTGTAGCCCTATCCGTTACATTTTGCTATAGCCCTACAAAGGAAAAAGCGCTATTTTTAAATTGCATATTTTCAATCTGGAAACGTCAAACGATAGCTGCTTTTATAAACTTTATAAATACATATATATAAAATAAATATGTGAATTTGCCATGTGGTATTTTAATATACCGTTATGAGAAACTCAATTTTTGCAAAAATTTGGACCACTTCTATCTTTCAAAAGGTTTAACTCAGAAGCTTGGAATTTTGAGAAGAGTTAGACCTTTGGCAATAACTAGTACGAGTCACTTCAGAGAATATTTTTGTGTCACCTCCCCCGTTTAGGAGCTGTAAGGGATCAAAAATTTAAATTTCTTTCTTAAATTTTTAAACACCTTGTAACTTGGATACCTGTCTACATTTTTTTGAAGTAATATACAAAAATTTAAGCTCCAATATTATAGTATTGTTTCTGTTAATAATTTTTCTGAATAATATAGGCTTATCTTATAATTTACGAAAGTGTCGTATTTTGCCATTTATTTTCTCGTTCTTTTTCTTACCAAAAAAAAAATTAAATTTTTTTTTACATTATGTATAATACATATTATATGTATATACATAGTATTCACAATAACTACTTTTTTTAGGCTCTAGCTATATCTTAGTGCTATGTAAATAAATGGAAAAATATGAAGAGTGAAAATATGAATTTCACAATATAACTGAATATAAACATACAAACTTCAGTTAATGGTTTGGTGCAGTGGTAGAGTGTCTGATTCTTAAACCTAGGAGTCTTGAGTTTACAAGTTCGATTCGGTTCTATTTTTATACCCGTACGATAGGATCGGGTATAATAAAATTACTCCTCCGTTTGTAACACCTCGAAATCAGCGAGCTAGATATACCTTCAAAGGTATGGATTGGATCAGAAGAAAATTCTAAGACTTTTGAGTCATCTCCGTCCCTCCGTCCGTCCGTCAGCACGCTAACTCAAAAACTAAGGAAGCTAGAATCTTCAAATTTACACAAAATATTCTGGGAGTAATTTGTAGGTTCCCTTTTTTTTTGGTTGAGTTTGGACCAAAACTTAGGGTAGCTCTCGAACACCTAACTTTTAGATCCCCACATTTTTTTTGAAATAGAGCTATGGAATTTTAGCTACTGATAGATCTCACAAAAATATTAATTTTATTTTTAATAACTTTTTTTTGTAGTCCCACCCGTTACGGAGCTACAGCTCCCCAAAGGTTCAAAAAAGCTCTATATTTAAATTGTTATAGCACAAGTTGTGTAAGTTATATCTTCATTTTGAAAACGCCAAACGATTACTACTTGTGTTAGCTTTAAAAGTGTATATACAATAAATATATATTTGTGGCATACGGTGTCTTAATTTACCGTTATGCGAAACTCAAATTTTGCAAAATACTTTAACCCTTCTATCTTCTAAACGGTTTAAGTTGGAAACTTGAAATTTTGACAGAAGTTAGATCTTTGAAAATAAGTATGAGTCATTTCAGAAATTTTTTTTATATCACTCCCCGTTTAGGAGCTGTAAGGGGTCAAAAACTGAAAATTTCCTATTTTTAAACACCTGTAACTTGAACACCTGTTAAAATTTTTTTGAAGTAATACACCAAAATTAAAGCTTCAACATTATAATTTTATTTCTGTTAACAACTTTTTTTAATAATATAGCGTTACTTTATGATTGACGTAAGTGTTACTTGATTTTTTCAAATTTTCTAAAAAATTTCTTCAACAAATTTTTTGCATTTGTTTTACTCGATAATTTGAAATTGTTGAGGATATAATGCGTAGTATATAAAAATGTAAATAAATAAACAACATAACGGTTGCTTGAAGAATTTTTATTTATATGATATTGATATATATACATTCTTATATAATATCATGTTTATTTACATATCGTATATGTCACTGATGAATGAATGATAAGAGTAAAGATGTATATTATATAGCGCCGTATTTACATATATATATGTATTTTATTGTACTTATAAGAAATTATTCTGTCAATGGAATACTTAAATATAATATAATATAATATTTAAAATTATATTTACTGTTTTGTACTTAGTAAATTTAATATACATTTACCGCTTAGTATTAAATGATACTATAGAATATTTGAAAAAGTTTTGGATTGATAATCGTTATGTGGAAGGTTAGAATCTGCTTTTGAAGAATGTACATATAAACATATAGTTTGAATATGTTACCTTCATTTTTTATAAAATTGAGATTGTTACAAGAGATGCGAAATATAAGTAAAGAATTGTAGTCGTGAAAATAATTTTTTTTCACGACTACAATTTAAATTTTTTAGCATTACCTACATGTTGCGTATCTGTTTGCGTATCTGCGTGTTAAATTAAAAATACGTGAAATTAAAAAAAATTAATTTTATAGCATACAAGTACATGGTTTTGCTGATAACACTTCTTATAATCACTGGTTGTATAAGATGTGACAATCAAAAATCTAGGATTTTTTTTTTTTAAAATATAAACTTAATAAGTTATGAAAGTTTTAATCTTTTTATACTTTTTTTTATATTATGGCTAACTTGTATGCTAACGACATCTTCAAAATTTTATTGGCCTAACCAAAGTGTTCGAGTAGTTGCGAATTTTCAATTTTTGTTAGATTATTCCCCTGCCACATAAATATGACAAAGAATTTTAACAGCTTTATCTTTCCAGATGTGACATTATTGTGCATGATTCGAAACTAGTTGTTATATGTTGTCTTCCTTCTAGTTATAATACATGACTGATCATAACAGGGAAATTTAAAAATGTGAAACTTTCTTAAAATTTTATTAATAAAAAAAAATTTTTAAGTTTTAGTGCATTTATTTACTACTTTACGTTAATATTAAAAAATAAAAATGAAAAAGAGATGGAGATGGAGAAAACTTTTTTTTATTAAATTATGCTGTGATTTTAATATTTTATTGAGTTAGTTTTAAAATAAGGAAATTCAATAAAGGACATTTATAAAATAATATTCTTTACTTTTCTGTAAACTGTTTAATACTAAAAAAAAATCATTATAGTAATTTATAGTAATTTTATTCTATTTTAATATTTTTATCCTATACATACCTACATATGTATAAAGAAATCAGTTCCTAGCGTTTAGTTAGCGTGTAAAAAAAAAATTTTTTTTAATTTTTAAATAAATTCAAATGCATTTATTTATCTAAGAAACTCTAATTTATTCCTCCAATTAATTAAATGAAAATTATTATTCTACACCACTTCAGTACATCACTTTAAAATTATTGCTCCGAACCAATTTTAAAAGAACATTCTTAGGAACCGGTTATTATTATATAGACTATGATGTGTTCTATTATGTCAGTCTTTAGTATTTCCGGTACATTTGAATTTGCGTTCAAGAGAATTTTCCATTTAAGTGAAGGTCTTACATCTTTTTCTATCGATAGTCCAGGGGGTTCTAGAGAGTAAATTTAAAAGAAACCCCATTTCATTGAAATAATTAATTTTAAAGCAATGCTCTGTTATCACTATCCCATGTAGGTTTTTAGTTAGATAATTGATTATTAAACAGAAATATATAGTTAGTAAATATGGCAATTAATTAATTGTTTACTAACGAGTGAACTAGAATGAACATACGACTGCTACACGAGTACAATAACTTTATTCTTACATTTGTGACTCCTTAAAGGAGACGAGCTAGATATGACAAATTATATATGTATACATTATTGCATAAAATCGAATTCTGAGTTGATTTAGCCAACCACATTTGATCGCTCGATAACTCTGAAAATTATATAGTTAGGATTCTAAATAATTTGCCATTTTACCTTTGTAAAATTGTTTATTTCAATATTTAAATTGAGCGAATTTGATCGACCGGTGTATTCTAGTAACTGCCATACAATTTCCATTTTTAAATGAAAATATCTCAATGATGTATCTGAAATTTTATGAAAAGTAGCGAAGTTTACTCTGGCATAATAGGTTCAGGTAACTGTGATTTCGATGCTTAATTAAATCAGATATTGATAAGGACGATTTTGTAAAATATGAATAAATTTTATATAAAACAGGTTGATAATAACATTTATGTTATATTCGTATGGGTATTCTGGAATTGATACAGCTACTCCTACATGTCTCAGTCTCATTTTTGTTTTAGCAACTTAAGGATCTTAAAATAGAAATTAATAAACGAGAATAAAATTATTATAAAAAAAAAAAAAAAAATTTTGATTTATTTTTACCATATTCAACCATATAACTTATCCTATCAAATTTATTGAAAATGTATAGGTACAAGTAATTGAACTTAAATGCAATTTTTGTTGAAAATTATTTAAACAATAAGTTGTATTAATAATTAAAATAATAAATTTATTTTTAGAACAAATTTGATTAGGTATAGGATATAATTACAAAATTTACAATATTATTATATGATTCTTGTTATGTTCTTATGTTAATAATCCTTAGCCAACAAAAACAAAAAAAAAAAAATCTTAATTAAAACTTACACGAATAACGAAATGTGTCAAAGATTAAAAATATTTTAATTTTTCTCTTTGAAAATTTGTATATAGTGTTTAATTAAAACTTATATAAGTTTAATTTAAGTCCAATAATATAATTTATTATTCTTTTAAAAAAAAAAAAAAACAAAAATAAAAATTATAAAAAATAAAAGGAATAAAAATATAAGAAAAAATGTTATCGTAGAGAATAATTCAAGTAAATGACAGGACTACACAGAGAAATAATTATATTTTTGTATTATTTTTGTATTTCCTTCTTGTTATTTATATTAATCTTTAATGAATTCGTTGCTTCTGTTCAATTTTAATTTTTTTTGTTGTTTTTTTTTTTTTTGTTTTTGCAATATATATATATATATATATACATTATCCTGGACAAGAGATTATTAGTGTAAATATTCCTAATTAAAAAAGAGTAAAAAAAAAATAAATAAAAAGAAAATTAATACTTGTATAATTCTGATTTTAATAAATAAAAATCAAAAAAAAAATAAATAAATAAATAAATAAAAAATAAAATGAAACAAAATAAAAATCAAATTAAGTATATGAAAAAACAAACAAAAAAAAGGAACACAAAATAAATTTTAAGAGAACTAAGTGCATAGTTATCCTTCGCATAATAATGGTGGTATATTTTTTTCCCCTCTCTTATTACTATTATTATATTGTTGTTTTTTTTTTTTTGCTATATAAGTACAAAAAATTATGTGTATATTATATATTTATATGTGTATATATATATATATTTTGTTTTTTTGTATATATATTTTTTAATATTAATACAAGTTTATGTGTGATTAAATATATGTATGTATATATGTAGTTTTTCCAATGCATTATTATTTTAAAAAGTATTATTGTTTTTTTTTTTTTTTTATTTATTTATTATGTTATTGTTAATATTTTTTTTTTTTATTTTATTTATTTAATTTTTTTTTTTATTAAAACAAAAAAATAAATTTTTTTTTTTTTTGAAAAAAAGTTAAAAAAAAAAAAAAATTTTGAACAACCCATAGAATCGGGATTTTTTTTTTTTTTTTGGTTCAGATAAAATAAAATAAAATTAAATTAAAAAAAAAAAAATAATGGATTTTTATCATCATTATTATTATTATTATTATTATTGTTGTTATTTTGTTTTATTTTCAATTTTATGAATAGTAAATATAATGTATTCATTACGATAAATAAGAGACATTATAGTATAGATTTTTATTATGTTATGTTATTTTTGCAAAAGTTTACCGCACCCGTTTTTAGAATGGTTTTTTACCGAAGAAAGCAAACATCAAGTAGATTTTTTTATTATTTTAATTTATAGATTTCTATTAATATTTAATATATATTCATTTTTTTTTTTGTAGTAAACTTCTCTGCTATATAAATGTAACAAGGAAATTACACAGACTTTCCTTTTCAGGCTGTAACTGTCGTGTATAATTGGGAATTATTCTTACGACGTGTGTGGTATTCGAACTCATCCTCCCTTGTTGTTTACAAAGTATTTTATACGCTCTTACCCACTAGATCAGAGCGGGAGGCATCTAAATATTTAATTATTTATTTATTTATTTTACCTTAAAAATATATAATACGTCATAAATATGACAGCAAAAAATAAAAATAGTTCCGAAACTACACGTTGAAGTTGAATCAACTTTTTTTTAGAGAAAGAGAAAATCTCTTCCGTAATTTTTTGAAAAGTGAGAACACTCATAATTTCATATAAAGAACATACGCGCATATTAGTGAGGAACTTTTATTTGAAGCAATAAATTCAGAATAATAACTTCTTATATCATCCTTAGATAATTTTATGTAATAATAAGTATGTAGGTATATATTTCTTGTATAAAATGTGCTAATATGATTTCAGTGAAAATGTTTAAAAACTTTTTTTTTTTTTTTGCATTTCTCTGCCACATTAATGTGGACAGGAAATTACACAGCCTTTCCTGTTCTTCAGGCGTGGCTGTAAATATCGTAAGGGGGAAAAACTCTTACGATTTGTGAGGGATTCGAACCCACACTCCTTCGTTGTTTACAGAGTATTTTATACGCTCTTACCCACTAGGCCACCGAGGCCCCTGCTTAAAAATTTAAAAAAATATTATGTTATGTCAAAGACTCAATCATTTTTTTATTGTGGTCACAGTTTCTTTTAATAAATATACCATAAACTCTATGTTAGTAATAGATGACTCTATGTTTTGATATACTTAGGTATAGAAACTTTCAAATACAAAGAACATAAAAAATTGCAAACACACATTGTGTATCATGTAAAGTAATCGGTTCGCATCGAGAAAAACAAATAAATTCGTATTTGTAAAGTCACGATAATCACTGAGAAAACGGGCAGATTCAGAATTTCTTAATGTTCATTTGGAGTTTAATATGAATTTAACTGTTATCTAGAAGAAGAATTGTAGGTATTATACGTTATGTATTGGAAATTATAAAAAAATCGACCACAATGATCTGAAGTCGTTTTGGTTTTTATAAAATATTAACAATATAATAAATACGATGGCCCATCTGCAAGGAATAGATCTCAACCTATTTCTTAATAAATTATAAAAAAGGAAAGAAATAACAACTAAAAAACTTTCGTATTTACGTACGTATTTTTTTTGTGCGCCGGAAACTATGCAATTGCACAAATATATTGCTATTATAGTGGTTAAGCACATTAAACAAAAGTTTGGGTGCTTAAATTTTGCAAGGAAGCAAGTTTTTTCTACAAATTAACCAAAATTATCTTTTTGAAAAAGAATATTTTGAAAAATAGAATTTTATGGAAAAGCATATTAAATAATCCGAACATCTGACACCATACCTTTGTAACGTACTTTGTAATCGATCGTTAAAAATAATACATATTACAATATCTTTGGTGATATTAATATAAATAAAAAAATAAATATCATACGGAAACTTTTTTTTTTTTTTTTTTATTTTTTTGTTCATCATATAGACGTACATTATTATAGTTAGGATCAACTCTATTCATTATATTTTGCTTTGTTTTAGTTTATTTTCCCGAAAAAAAAATAATGCCTCTTTTTTTTCCCAGTTCTATCCAGAAATTTCGCTATACACATATTATGATTATGTATACAAAATAAATATAATATATAATATAAAACAAATTACATATATTATAATATATGAAAATTGTCCATCCCTCAATAAAAAATAGAGCAACAAAAAAAAAAAATTGCTCTAGATGAAAAAAAAAAAATACAATTTTTTTTCTACTCTATTTTTATTTTTTTTTTCCCACAATATATTATAAAAAACTGTTTACCCCTTTTCTAGGTTTTAGACACCTATTTTAAATGGCTAAAATTTTCGGGTTAAATTCTGAGGAAAAATTAAATTTAAAAAAAATAAAAGAAATGTAAGTTAAAAATATATATACCTATTATAATAAAAAATTACTAAAAATATATAAAAGCTAAAATAAAAAAAAAAAAAAAAAAAAACTCGGCCAAACCCATCACCAATGCATGTGAGTAGGATTTGATATTAAATTAAAAAAAAAATTATTGTTTCTCATTAATTTTTTTTTTTCAGATGTTAATACACATGTACGCACAAAAAAGTATATTGAATAAATGATGTTCATTACCGTTCAAATGTTAAAAAATAAAAAAATAACATGTTATAAATTTTTATTAGAGTGTGCTCCTTATTTACAATATTCAATAGATACAATAAAAACAAATTGATGAGGATCTAAATAGAATTTCAAAAAGCAAAATAGATCAAAATATTGGAATAAAAATATTTCTATTATATGTATATTGAGTTAAACAAAAAACTAATTTTTGTATTTTATTTTATTTTGTTTTTTGACATTTTACATTGTCAATAATGACATATGTCACATATGATGTTTTCTTTAAATTGTTGTATCTTTTTCTAATGTATGCCTAAATGAATGCTCAAAGATTTATGGTGAAAAAAATTCACATAATAATATGTGGTTTTGGAAAAAATATTTCTTTTATAATAATAATATGATTGGTATTTATTAACTATATTTTATTTACAAATGTTATACCATTTTTTTTTCGTATAACTTAAAACTATAATAAAAGTATTGAAAATATGTTTAAGATCATTAGTATTATATGTGGAGACCATCTCATGTTACATATTATAGGCTGAGCTATACTATAGAAAAAATAATAAGTAAAAAAAATAATTTTTAAAATACATATGCTTTTATCGAAACCGAATTCGCCCCCTAAAAAGTAGAAAATAAAATTGATTGCAAAACTTTAGCTTTTTGGACTGTTATAATATAAAAGTGAATTGCTAGTGCAAGCATTTTGGACTGTTATAATATAAAAGTAAATTGCTGGAATAAGGTTAAATAAAAATCTGCGAAATTTGAGGTTCGTGTTTCTTTTTTATTCCAGCAATTTACTTTTATATTATAACAGTCCAAAATGCTTGCACTACAAACTCACTTTTATATTATAACAGTCCAAAAAGCTAAAGTTTTGCAATCAATTTTATTTTCTACTTTTTAGGGGGCGAATTCCGTTTCGATAAAAGCATATTTTAAAAAATATTTTTTTTACTTATTATTTTATTTTATACTTTTTAGTTTTAAATGAAGCACATAATTTAAATTTAAAAAATATGGGATATTTTTATTATATGGCAAGAGTAAAAATTTTTTATTCCAGTATGTAATTCATAATTAATGAAAGTACCTCGAAGAGTAAAATATGTACCAAAATACTGTGATTATAAATATTACAATACAATTTTAGTTGAAGTAACATTTCTAACACGTATGAAAATGATATATATTGTAGATAAATGTATTTTACTGTATATTTCTATAGTATTGCATTAGATTAGTAGTATATCGTATATACAAACAAACATCTAACCTTGTACACCTAGTACCTACCTAATCCTTTAATAAGGTCATGCAGTAAAAATTGTTGACAAATATCTTGATTTAAATTATAAACAAATGGAGCGGAAGAAAATAATTTAGGAAATTAGTTTAACATAATATTATTTACATACGTACGTACATATTTACATACGTAATTTTAATTTTTTGTGTTGACAAAATTTTGTTTGCAAATCATAATGCGTAATGCGCAAAAGCATAATTTTGTAATGATCTTTACTTTTTATATTCTTTACTATGTACATACAAAAATATATTATGTATGTATGTAGTTTGAATTTGGCAATTGAAATTATTTTGAATGAAATTTTATATGTATACACAATAGACATAATAAATGTTCCTAAATAAAATACATAAAACATTAATTTTTAAGGCCATATATATTCAATATGCAATAAAGAATGTTGACAACAAATATTCTGATTTAAATCCTAAACAAATGTTTTAAAACAAAATAATTTAGCAACATAAAAATATTGTACCTATATATTTTGTGTTTTGCTAAATCCTAATACAAAATACATGTGCACGTCAAGATTGATTTATCTAAATTATTATAGGAGGAAAGATCAAATAATATGTGTATATTATACATAAAATTTTATTAAAAAAATGTTGAATACAGTTAACAAAAAAAAAAAAATGTACCTACACGAATTGAATTCGATCGAACCAAATTACTCTTACTTTCAAAACCTGTATGCTCTCCTCTGCACTACACAACACTTAAATATTTAATGAACATATTACGAACATAAAATCTTAATTTTTAACCATGCATATTCAATGTGCATTAAAGAATGTTGTCAGCAAATATTTTGATTTAAATACTAAACAAATGTTGTAAACAAAATATTTTAGCAACATACATAAAAATATACTATTATAGGAGAAAAGATCAAAAATATACTGCGTATGTATTGTATGCATGAATTTAGAGATAAAAATTTAAGTTTCAAATTCATATAACTATACAAAATATATACATATTTTATTCAAAAAATGTTGATGAATAGATAGTTAAAAAAAAAAAAAGTTGCATGTGAACTGGATTCGAACAACATGACCTCCACTTTTGAAACCTGTACACTTCCCTCTGCACCATACAACACTTACAAATGTTGCTAACAGATTACGAAGATAATAAAAAGCGTGACAGAATGACAAATAAATAAATAAATAAATAAATAAATAAATAAATAAACCGACAGCGACGAGTTAATATAAAAGCATATAAAAATAGAAAAGATTACTTCCTTCTGTTGAAGATTGTTGGAAAAAAACGGAAATCTTTGAACACTATTTGTTTTATCATAATAAGCGGAAGTCTTAGAGTTGCATTATAAAAATAATGTAAACCATTATTGTCGTTTTTAGTATCATCAAAGTTTTATAATAACTTGATAACTTTGAAACAACTTTTACAATAATTTAATTGTAATGATTTAGAGTTTTAAATCGATTTTTCTATGTAATCTCAATGGTCTTTCCAGTGGGTTTCCGACGTTTGGTAGGTTCTCTTACTCTCTTATATAGATATTTAGAAGGAGGGGAAACTTATTCCGACAAAATAAAAAGTCTAATGCCTCCACTCAAAGTTCTCGAAAAAGAAACAAGGAGAGCCTCCGCCTCCCATTCGTATACGTAGTTGAAACACCTATAGATATACCTAAAGTTCTGCATATGGCAATTCTTTTGTGATTCGAATATCGCGAATTTGGAATCATTTACCATATCACGTGCTTTATATGTTAAAGGAGCATATCAACACCTTCCTTTATCATTTTCCTTTACACCACCAAACTTTACACCAATTTTTAACTCCATAGCACAACTCTTCTCCTGCCCAAGCAGTACAATAGTATTAAATGTCCCCCATAACCTACTTTGTGGTCAAAACGGGAGGTGGTGTTTAGAGGATTAAAAACTCACGCGTTAATAGAGAAATCGTGCTTGTACCACTCCTTCTTAACGTATTTCGATGATTCCCACCTACCCTCGTGGAAAAAAAAACTGACTATGAAATTATGTGACACTGCCATCTCAAAAACGATGAAAGGTAGAACTTCTTTTGTGTTTCAAAATATTTGCTTCTTTCAACAAAACTATATATTTATAATTAAATATTTTTAAAATTTTGAAATTTTAATACAAAAAATTAGTTTAAACATAAAAACTACTTTGAAATAAATCTAATTTATAGAAGCTAAGCCTTGCATCAAAAGTGAAGAAAAATTAACTAACTTAATATCATCCCTTCTTGATTTATTGTAAAGTATAGTCTTATTTTCCTTTCTTATAAATTAATCTTCAGTTTTATTAAATTAACTTTGACAAAGTCATTAAATTTCAATTAGATATATGATTTTAGATATTTTACTAGATGTAAACATAAATTTTATTGCCCTATCTGTTGCCCAATAAATCATATTTGGCTATGCTTAAGTTTCTTTATTAATTATTAATTTCACTAAGCCATTGAATACTCTACTGTATCTATTGTACAAGACTATAAACCACAAATATTTTTATTTCTGCACTAGATTAGATTAGATTTATTTAAGAGATATAAATGAACCTGCAACCTTTTGATGTAGACCTATTTGTACTCCTCCTGTTACTACAGATTGTAGATTTTGCCTTATAATACTTCTGTCAGCCCTACTGTCTCTAAGAAAGTAAGGATTTGTATTAGATTTATTGCTGGCAGTTTATCTTCGGCAACGCAATATGCTCTCAGGTGAACATATTTTGCTCGGAATAAAGCACCGCAGTTTTTGAGTATATAAGTTGGAGTTTCCTCTTCTTCTTGACAGAATCTGCATGTGCCACCATGTTCGATTCGAATTTGCTTCAAGTGTCTCTTTAACCTTAAGGTAGGAATCCTCTTAAGGTAGGAATCCTTAAGCCGGTGTCTCGACAGGAATCCTGTTAAAATTCTCAGTTTATTTTTACTAAATCGTAGGATTTTAGCATATCTTTCCGGTTATAGTTTCCCAGGAGCTCCTTACATTATCTGAGCCCAAATTTTTTATTCCATAATTTCCTCCTACAGTTTTCCTTTTCGATTTTTTAGTGTTTCTCTTATTTTCTGTTTATCTAAGCCACAAAAAGGTTTCTCATTTTTCTCTTCTCTGATACTCGGCAGAGGGTTACATTATGATTTGTCGCCAAGCGCTTTAATTTCATTAAACCGTTCCAAACTAATTGGGATTTAATTGCTTGTAAGTTTAGGGCTTTTATGGCTGCTTGGGAGAATAGCTATTTTCTATTTCTATATTCTCTATTGACGTGGTCTTGTACGCACCTTTCAATTGCATACACTTCAGTTTGAAATATGCTAGAGAATTTGCCGAACGATTCTGAGTATTTGGTTTCTGGCGCTTTTACTCCAGACCCAGTTCCATTACTCGACTCTCTCTTGGTACTTAGTTTTATCATCAAATTTTTTGTAAAACTGTATTTCGTAGACATTCCATCTTAGGGAAGTTCAATAAGGGGTATACATTTGGCGAGTAAAGCATAGTCCATATTTCTGCGCTATCTATTATTTTATCAAGAATGAATTATTTTATTTATATAATATTTATTTATATTATTGTAATCATACTATAGTAATTATAGGTAATCAGCAAATTATACTAGAAAAATTCCACTAATTATGATTCCATTAGGCACAATTCCACTAGAAATTCTAATTCCATTAGAATAATTCCAATCGAGTAATTCAACTTGGTAAAATTTCACTTTAAAATAATTATTTAGTTTTAAATAATTAAATGCGAAATTTTGTTCATTGCCAATATTTTTTTACTACCTCTTAAAGAAATATTAAGTATTACGGATTACAAAATCATAAGTCAAAAAAAGCAATATTAGAAGTCGGATATAGTTCTGAAAAAAAAACAGTGTAAATATTAAAAAAGACAAAATATTGTATAGTTGCATTAGTTACTCAATTTTAAAAAAAATAAACACCTATAACAACGCCGTCAATGCTACAGAAAAGAATATCACCTTGATTTTCGACTCTAAATCCGTTTGACAAATAAAAAGTGGAATGGTTCAATTTGCATTGTTCGCTCGTCAAATTATACCTAGTGAATTTTGCCTAGTAAAATTGTGACTAGTGGAATTGTTCTAGAAAAATTGTAACTAGTGGAATTATGATTAGTGGAATTGCTCAATGACCCTGAAACTGTTTAATTATATATTATATAAGAACCATAATATATATTATATATTTTATTAATCTATGATCCATCTATAGGGTTTGAACTGAAAGCGAATGAAAGACAGATGTATTAACTACTTTATTATTAACTACTATGTATTAACTACTGCTCGAATTCTTTTTAATTTTCTATAACTATACCAATAGCATTGCCAATTTAAAATGAGGTTTTGAGATTGAGACAATGTTTTAAACTATATATAGTGTTATGCCTAGCAGCATAGATCTTTTTATTTAGATATATTTATGTACATTAGTTGGTAGATGGTTGCTTTATTTGTTGTTGACAAATCAGAGTTTGTATTGTTAATTATGACAATTTAAATATTCGGCTTAATAACCAATACACTTTTCAGCTTACCTAAATCTTGTTTTTACTATTTACCGTTAGAAATTATTTTAATAAAAATTTATTTTGTAATTGAAATAAACTAATGTAAAATATTAAAGTTTTTTTTTATATAAAAAATTCAAAAATTATAAAAAGGTCATTATTATGATATGATAACTTATACCTACTTTTTTTTTTTTTTTATAAAACTCATAAATCTTTCAATATGATCATTAGTTCATTTTTAAGAAAAAGTTGCATTTAAAATGCACATTTTTAATTTAAAAAAAAAAAAAAAATGTGTATATATATATAAAAATCAACTTTCCAATTGTTAAGTTTTTTATTAAGAAAAAAAAAAAAGTACATATTATTTTCTACAATACACACCCAAAACAAAAAACCATTAAATCTATAGTTTCTCCAATAAAATAAAAAAAAAAAATTACATTTCATATATTTATTATAATAGTACTTATATATATAACACATTTTTTTTTTTTTCTTCTTCTTCTGAGATCTCAACTCTAAATTACAATTAGTTATCCAATGAATGGTTATTTGTTTTGCTTGGTTTTTTGTTTTTTTTTTTTTTTTTCAAAATTTTAAATAACGGGTTGGGCCATGCATTTAATATTGTGCCTACCATTTTATAATGGTATAATTTATATTTTTTTTATAATAAAAAAAAAAAAAAAAATAAAGATATAACATATAACATAACATTAATGTATTTTTTTTTTTTTAAAACTTTCACATAAATCAAGTTTTTAAATCTTTTCAAAGCCAAAGCCAAACAAGTAAAAGCCAAAGTCAAAACTTAAAAAAATTTATTTTTTAATTCTTTTAATTTTTGACGTTTTTTATTTTTTTTTTATTTATATTTTTTTTTTTTTTTTACCAAAAATTAACTCCAAATTCATTATAGTTTTTATTAAAAAATTCATCCATTTATTACAATCATTCATTTATCTATATAATAGCAGTAACTATATATTATACTTGTATATTATATATTTCAGCCTCCCCATTTTCAAAAAAAAAATTGTGTAACATATTTTAGGCAATTTCTATATATACAAATAACCAATCCTCTATTTCTTTCGTAACAACTACTCAAAAATATACAAAAAAAAAAAAGAAAAAAAACCTGGTGGAAAATAACATATAAACCAACCAAATTTCCTTTCTTTTTTTTTTTTTTTTTTGAAGTTAAAGTCATGCTTTCAGTTCAGCTCTATTCGTATTTAAAATGCATCCCACAAATCCAACCATTAAAATAAAAATACATTACAGAGAAAAAAAAAAAAAATTTTTTTTTAAATTGCATTTTTCAAAGTTGCCTAAAAAAAAAACACAAACGAAAAAAAAAAAAACAAAAGCACATCAAACCCCCAAAAGCAGAAAATTTCATCATAGGTCTAATCTTCAACCATTATACTTAAACTCAAACAACAAACAAAAAAAAAAAACACACAATATATTTACTTACATATATATATATAACATAGTATAATCATTTCGTACTAGCATAATTTGTTCACTAATCATTTCATACTAGCGCAATAATATTTAATTTTTATAAGTATGTGCTTGTAAATCGTAACTTGTAAAGCCGAGGTTAACGGCTTCTCAATGCAATTCTTTTTTTTTTTTGATATTCCTTCACTTTGAATTTTTCTAAAAACTCACATAGAAATACATTCAAATATACACATACATATATACATACGAAATAAAAAAAGAAACAACATTAAAAATATTAATAAAATATTAAAAAAGATAGAAGAAGTAGTAGAAAAGAAAAGAATGTTTCACTAAAAAACAACACACAAAATACACACAGTTGAAAGAGATAGAAATAATATATATATATATATAATACATATAATATAATATAATAAAATAATATGTAAAAATAAAACCAAAACAAAAAATAAAAAATAAAAAAAATTATAGCTGTGCACTGATGCGAATTGCGATTATTTTTTGTTATTTTACTTCTTCTTTTCTGTCTCTTCTATTCGTTTGGCTCTTTCTAGCCCTATTCAAAGAAAGCAAGCACCTCTCTGCTATTTTATTACACATTTTTTTTATTTATTTATTTAATTTTTTTTTTTTTTTTTTTATTGTTGCCAAAAATTTTTTATTTTATTTTTTTTTTTGGCAAACTAATACAAATGTATAAATTGATTCGATTTCATTGTGTAACTTACTTACTATATGTATATGCACTTACACTATACATAGTCATCAGAAAGAAAGAGCTGTGTTTATATACTAAGGCTAATGCGCACACAAAAAAATATTATATAAAATGTTTTTGGGTTTTTATTTTTGTTGTTTTTTAATTTCCCCTTTTTATATTTTTTGTTTTTTTTTTTTGATAAAATTTTGCACAATAATTCGGCAATACAAATGCATTTAATTTAAATTTTTGGAAATTTAACCCACATACACATCCATAAAAACTTAACGAAACTTTTCTTTTGTTAATATTCTGTTATGATTATTTGATTTAGTTTCCGAAATAATATTGAAATTTTTAATTTGCATATACAATGTACATATTATGACTGATTTTAAGCATATTATCTCGTATATTCGAAACTTTAAAAAAAACTTTCAACCTTACAATTTAGCCCTTAATATTGTGGGAAATTGTGTGTGTTTTAAAATAAGGATTTTTTTTTTGTTTATATTGAATTGTTCTGCTTCTACTCCATGTTTAAGTGCTTTAAAGGGAAGGGAATTTAAAATATGTATCTTAAAATCTCTTAATTTAACTCATAATATTGTGGGAATTGCAATGTTTTAAAATGTGGTTTAAATTTCTTCGATTGAATTGTTGTGCTCAAACAAAATACTTAACTGTTATAAAAGGAGGAATGTTGAAAATTTGCAATTTTCACCAATGCATCCTTTTAACCAATCCCATTCACCCATTCACCAATGCATCCTTTTAAATGTGACGCATATAAATTACACCTATATTTTTCTTAATTAAATTTTGATATCCTTAAAACATAAGAAAGTGTTACAGAATTCTCTAGACGCTTATAATTCCCTAAAACTGGTTTATATCCATTAAGAAACGTAGATATTTAAAAAACATTTGTTTTGTTCTTGGCTAGAATTTTTTCGAACTTAAAGGGATACGAGGATACTTTACTAAGTTACTATATATAAAATTATAAGTAGGAGCATATAAAATAAGCTGTAAACATCGAGAAAGTGTGGGTTCGAATCCCACACATGTCGTAATAATAATTCCCCCTCACGACACTTACAGCTTCTCCCAGAAAGAGGAAGGTTATGTGTAATTTCCTTGTCACATTTAGGTGACAGGCAAATAAATTTAAAAAAATTATAAAGAAATTGATACGGAAACTCAACAAGGTTCTCATAAATTAAAAAAAAAAAGCTAATAAGTAGCGATTTTAACACAAAGAAACGCAAAACAAGAATCATAGGTACCATATATATTTTAATCATTAAATATAAGTGAATAATTTGTAAATATTGTTGTAAATTTAATCTAAAATAATTTTTGGTAACCTTTTTAAAATTTATAAATGTACATACATAATATGTATATATGTATATAATTTACTAACTACTATTTTTTTAATATTTAAAACTTTGTTAAAAAACCTGTTATATTAATGTTTGTTTTAGTTTGCTCATTTTGTATTTTCATTTTTTTTTTCCCTCTCTTCTAAAATGCGAATTTCAATCATTTGTAGTCACGTACTTATTATGAAAATAAAAAAAAAATCTTTTAAATCGATTTCTTCAAGTTTATTGCTAATTGCCGCCAAACGTAAATCAAAACCTAAATTGAGACTTCTTTGGTAATTAAAAATATCGATTAGAGAAATCATGTATTTATAGTTTATTTTGCGTTTCAAGTTGTTTCTAAAATAGATGGATCAATAGTAGCTAACCCTATTATTTAAGTCGTAATCAGTTTGAAATCAGTAGTATTTTAGTTTTGGTCGAAAAGATTGAATTTGTCTAAAAATGTTAGGAAAAAACATTCTAACTGTAAGTAAATAACATAGGCTAGCATAGGCTTATTAATTGAAAAGTTTATTGAAAAGTTAAAATAAATTTTAAAAATAGGACGGTTAGGACTCTGAATTGTTAGTTACTCAGTTACTTAGTAACTAAGAAAATATTTTTTAGGAAGCATAAATTATAAAAGCTAAGTATGGTATCTATATATACCTACTATTATATTGTAACATGAAATATTATAATTATTAAATTTACCGACGGCTTTTCATCAAAAAAAGAAAAAAAATCGTAATGTTATTATCATTTCACATATTACACGAAATGTTTTTTGATAAATTGCTTGTTTTTCAGGGTCCTTTTTTTTTTTTAATGGAAAACGCTACTACAGAAAATTTTGCCTATGAAGTATGCAGTTAAATTAAAAATAATAAAAATTCGTCCTGTTGTAAAATAACTTTTGCAAAGTTAATTTTAATCAAGAAATTCATGCATATTATGTATATATAAATTAAAATATGTAAAATATATATGCATGCATTTATATACATGCATGTCAATGTAAGGATAAGATTATCTGGCTTAGTTTTGTAATACAAGATTTCATAAATGTATGAAATTTAAAACTTATACTTATTATTATATAATATATATAAATACATCTGTATTATCGGGCCGATTCAATTTTATGCATGCGGGCCAATTCAAAAACTAGACAACAAATGTAACAAAAACTTACTTAAATTCTACTAACGTTACTTAAATACTGCATTTACTTTTATTCTATTGATTTATTTATTATTTATATAATATTTAATCTAATTTTCTTTTTATATTACACTTACTTATATTATATTTACTTATATTTTCTGTTTTAAATGTGTTTCCATATTCTGTGATGTTGAAACAGGTTAATGATTTTATTTATGTAATTTCAGTTGCTATTTGTCAGTGCTATGGAGGGGTGGATTTTTTAGCCCAGTAAATTGCTTAAAACTTTCCAGTATATTTTTATTGTAAATTGCTCTTTATTGTATTGTATTGTATATGTAAGATTGTTTATTTTATTGTATTTTTTTGATGATTCTTAGCGCTAGCGCTGGTCTGTTCTTTGCTCCACTGTTCAAAAGTTTGCTTCCGTTAAGAGTGATTCAATCTTTATGGTCTTTGTTAAGAGTGTATATATGCGAGCCAGTTTTTTCTAAAAACACAAAACAAAAATTAATTTAATTGAGTAGTACCTATTATAAGTAACTATAGTTTATATTTTTTCTATTTATCTTCAAGATTTACTCGTACTCATATAAAAATTACTCGTACTCATATAAAAAAATAACGCATATAAAAATAACGCTGCTAACGCATATTATATAACGTATATTGACTACGGAGTAGGTATAGGAAAGAATAGAATTTGTTTGCTCACAGTGCAACCCCCAATTCAATATTTCCACAATTGGATGTGGAAACATTGAATTGGGGGTGGGACTGTGAGGAAATAATAAATCCACCTATTATTACATTACTATTTTGCTATAAAAATTATTTTAGAAAAGGACAAATAACTAAAATGTTTTCTTCTAAATTTTTAAGCTTTTTTTTAATTATTTTAAAAAAAGTTTTTTTTGAATTCACTAACATTTATTTTACTTATAAAGATATAATAAATAACTTTGAATTTTTTCCGATCTTATCTGAAATTTATTAATTTATCATCTAATCTTTTGATCCTTAATTTTATTTTTAGGGAAATTTAATTAATAAATTAAATATCCTTTACTTTATTTTTCACCTTAGATCTTTTTAATTGATAATAAACTTTTACCTTTACTTATACTCTTTAATTGTACTATTAAATGGTATTATTAAATGGTATAATTAAGTTGTACTTTCAAAAGATATAGTGCACAGAATTCCAAAGCAAAGAAGATTCTTCACTAGATTATGGGCCACCTGGAAATCGCGACACATAGCTCGCGGCACTAAAATAAGAATATTCAACGAATGCTTGAAATCTGTTCTATTATAGCGCAGCGTAACCTGGATGGTAACACGAAAAAATATACAAAAGCTACAGATCTTCACCAACAAATGCCTAAGAATAATATGCCGAATATTCTGGCCAAAAAGAATTCTGAATCAGGAATTATGGGTACTATCCAGCCAAGAGCCGATTGAAGAGCAAATATGTAGAAGAAAATGGAGACGGATCGGCCATATTCTCAGACGCCCAACAACATCAGTGGTGCGTCAGGCATTGGACTGGAACCCTCAAGGCAAAAGAAACGTGGCAAGACCTAAAGCTTCTTAGAAAAGAAGCGTTCAGACTAAAGTAATAAAGAGTAGGAAGTCTTGGGCAGAAATTAAAAAACTAGATCAAGATAGGGAAAATTGGAGAGAATTTGTGGAAGCCCTATGTTCCCAAAGGGAATAAAAACAGGAGGAAAAAAAAAAATTAAGTACTTTAATTTTAATATTTCAATGTATATATTTTGAAGAAAAAAAAAATATTTTTCATCATCTATTTATTAATTTTTTGTTTTTCTTTTCTTTCATTTTCGTGTGCATTTAAAGTGTTAGTGATCTTCACTACATTTTTGCATCACGTAATTTATATTTATATTCATATTTACTATGTATAAAATATATAGAACTTTGTATATACAATAGAATTTGAAAAAAAAAAAAAAAAAAAACAAATCTTTTAAAAAATGAACAGATTTTTTTTTTTTTAAAAAGTTCAAAGACCGTACCAAAATAAAAATTTGGCAAAATAAAACGAAAAAAAAAAAACAAAAAAAAATTTTTTTACTAAAAACAAGACAACAAAAAAATTTTAAAAAGCATTTTGTTCATTATGATGATAATCATAATCATCACGATCATCATTATCATTTTGTTTTATAGGAAAAAAAAATATTTTATTTTTTTTAGTAATAGCCAATACATAGAAATTGTATAGTTATTTTTCACATTCTCTTGTTCTTTCTAAAACCATTAAATAATTTTTTTTTTTTTGTTTTTTTTTTTGAATTTCTTTTTTGATTCCTTTGATTCCTCCTTATGGTATCAAATTTTTTTTTTGTTGTTTTTTTTATTGTAGAATATTTTGGTAAAAATTTTGTTTTTCTTTTAAATTATTATTGTTGTTGTTACTGTTCTTCTTCTTGTTCTTGATTCTTGATCATCGTTGGCTGAATCTCTTGCTATTCTTCTCATATTTTGTTTTATTTTCAAAAGGTATACGTATAAAAGTGTAGAAAAGAAGGATAGATAGGGACGGAGGGGATTGTTGGAGGTATACAGAAGTAAAGAGAATGTGTATAATATGTAGAAGGCAAAATAATATCCAAAATAAGAAAATAAGGTTAATGCACTTTTTTTTCTATATAGATCCTCGCGTAGTTTCTTCTATAGCTCAAGATCAAGTCAGGCGAAGCCATTACCAAAAAAAAAAAGAAAATGAACAAAAAAAAAACAAAATAAACCAAAAAAATTATTATTTTTCTTAACATGTTATCCCGAACTACTAATACATAGTATATAATATATAGGTACCATATGTGAACATGTTCATCTCCTGTTTCAGTTCAAAATTACTTTAATTTTTTCGTTCTTACAGTTTCTGGTAGTTCTGATTTGTTTTCTTTTTTTTTTATGATTTTTTTATTTGCTGTTTGTTAGTGTGTAAATATTATATTCTTTTACCTTGTTTGTTCATTAGAATCCGTAGGAAGATTTGTTATATATATATATTTTTTTTGTGGGTATAGATTTTGTATATGTATATGTTTAGAAATATTTTTTGAATCTTTTCGTTTTTTTTTTTTTTTTTCGGACAAAATGTTCTTGTTATTATTTTGGCAAAAAAAAATCTGTTGTTGAAACCAAAAAAAAAATAGGATAAAAGCTGGTGCGGAGTATAGTAAAACACCAAACTAAAATATATAACTAACAAAAAAAGAAAAACAGAGCTAGAGAGATCAATGCACTTTAATGGTTGTATTTATGGAATTTTTTTGGATGGTTGAGTTTTTTTTTTTTATTACTTCTTTATTTTGGGAAAGAATTTTTGAGGTTCTTTTAGAATTTTTGGTTTTATTTTTCATGGTTTATTTTTTTTTTTTGTTGGTAGGTATGAAGTTTAGAATTTCTTTTAATTATATTTCTAGCCATCACATTAAAGATAATTTACTGAAGTGATTTTTGTTTTGAGTTTTTTTTTTTTTGTTTATTTGGTTAAAAAAAAAAAAAGAAAGAAATTATTGGTTAAGGGTTTTTTTTTTCATTTTTATTTTGCAGCGGAAATAAGTGTTTTTAATTTTTAAATGTACAATGAATCAAATACCTACTTATATATACAGAATGAAATATATATATATATATATATATATTATACAAAGAAATAAAAATGAAAATAATTAAATTTTAAACTTTACATTGAATGGTCTTAGAATTCTTTATTTGGTAGTACAGAAATAATAAAAAAAATAAATTATACAAGCGGAAATGTTAGGAAATAAACGAAAAAAAAAAAAAAAGAATAAAAAAAAATATGAATATTAAAATTTAAACATTTTGCGTCGTAATTTTAAGACCGTATATACCTATATAAGAAATTTTTTGTTGAAACCGCTCTTTAAATTTTAATACTTAACTTCCTATTCCTTCAGTTGCTTGCACAAATTCAAAAAGAAAAAAAAAAAACCATATTATTAAAATTAATAATTTTGCAAACATTACCTATTAATTTAAAATTACAATTGATTTTTGTAATTTTCTAACCTTTGCTTTTAGATTTTATTATTTATTAATTTTTTAATTCTATATAAAGTATGTATACATATAAGTTATGATATTGGATCTCGAAATCATTATCGGATTCAATGTATATTTTGATCTTCTTCTCATCCTATACGGAAATATTTTCATACATTCATGTCTATTTGATCAAATTATTTATAGTGTCGCGGTTGTTACCTATTAAATTTAATAAATCACCAAATACAAAATGTAGATACTAAATAATTTCCAAAAATTTTTTTTAATTGCGTTACCTAGGTGACACGAGATAAAGGTGTTAGAGTAAAATTTTTAAAGTAAACGTAGAGAAGGATTAATTGGGACATAAATGTAGAAGGCAGAATGTAAACTAAACGTTTTTAAAGGCGCCACATTTTACAAAAGACAATACAAAGTATGTTTAACATACTGTGAGAAGCATCAAAATTTGAAAATTTTCTTAGAATTTCATATAAGAAGAAAACACCTGTTAAAAATAAAGAGACACTTTCATTAATTTCAAGGGAACTCTTTATAATTAAACCATTAACAAATATAAAATTATAAAATTGAAGCTTTAATTTTAACCTTTTATTTTGAAAAAATTTGTACAGGTGCCTAAGTTTAAAGGTGTTTAAATATAGCAAAAATTTCAATTTTTGAGCCCTAACAGTCTTTATACACAGGGAGTAATACAAAACAGATTTCTGAACTAACTTACACTAATTCTAAAATATCTTTCTTCTCTTAAAATTTTAATGCTTTAATTAAAAGTGTACCGGAGTTATGAAAGAAGAAAAGTTTTGTAAAATTTTAATTTTAAATAATAAATAGCAAAACATTGTATATCTAATTTTGATATTGTTTTATAATGGTAAGAAAAATTCCAGTTTCTAACATTTTAAGATTGTAAAACCCCGCAGAACCTAAGATATATACATTTGAAAATAGGACTTTTTTGCAATTTTGAGGGGAGGTAACTCCGTAGACCTATACGATAGAAACTTAACACACGTACAAATATATTACTGCAACTTTAAATTTTATGTCTTACTGAAAAAAAATTTTTACAGGTGGGTAAGTTAGAGATGTCTACAAATAATTAATTTTTAATTTTTGAGCGCCGATATAGTTCTTAAATAGGGGGTTGTAAAAAAAATTCAGAGGAAACTTATACTAATTCTGAAACTTATTTCGCTAATCTTACAATTCCAAGTCCCTATTTAAAAGCGAGTTGGAGTTATAAAGGAAGAAAACTCATGTAAAATTTGGTTTTCACATAACTGTAAATTTAAATACTAAATTTAAAAATAATGTATAATTTTGATATTTATTTATAAAGGTAAAAGAAAGTTCTGTGGAATGGGGTTTTTAAATTGAAAAAATGTTAAGCAGAACTATTATACACATTTAAAAATAGGGCTTCTTTAAAGTTTGAGGGGCTCTAGCTCCGTAATAAATTTGGCTATATGAAAAAATTGTTCTACAACCTTAATTTTTTTATGAGACTTACCATATGGTTAAAATAACAATGCCACTATTACACTACACTATTTTTAACGGTGTAGAAGATTTGTTAACAGACGGAAAGACATCTTTTTGGAAATGTGCTATCACATTTGGTCTTTAATTTTTAATTTTTTTTTTATTCAATATACATATTTATTTTAATTATTAATTTTAATTAATTTATTTTATAATTATTGATTTATTATTTATTTTTACCAGAAAATTATCTATTAATTAAAAATATCCTACATAATTAATTATTAATAACCAGATTATAAGTTTTTCTATTCTTTCACTGCTTTGACTATGGAATACACTAAGCTGGTTATTATTCATATTAGGTTAAGCTTCAATTTCTTTAAACATAACTTATTAATATAACTGAAATAAAATTTGAGAAACTTTTCCATATTTAAACCCAATTCAACGAAAAAGGTTTATTGGGTGACTTCCTAGAGTGCTCCTAAGCTGTTATTAAAGTATATAAAACGTTTTATAGTTGAAGGTACATATTTTATTTGAAGGTCGTCTCTGGTGTCATGATTACACTATAGAAAGCCCTCTAAAAGATGGAAAATGTTTAAAACTTCACTTACTGCTTTACTGAAGATGAACTGACAGCAATAAAACCCCAAAAAGATATTTAGTTTCCTAGAGGAACTAGTACTGATAGAAGTATTATAAGTTGGGACAAAATTTTCATTGCACAAAGAAATACGGCGAGCACAATAGATCTACATCAATGATGGGTCACAGTGTTACTTATACCCCCTTTAATATAATGTAATATAACTTAATCTTAGTTAACGCATTTGATATTGATTTTAATTAGATTTTTGTTGGAGTCTTAGAACTTCAACTATTCCTTCATGCAATAAAATATTTTTCACAGAAAACAAGAAAAATATAATTTATATAATTTCAATTAATCATAGGTTTTCAAAATTTTTATTCTTAATTTTATTGAGTCTGTCATTCTTCACAATTATAAACGCTAAAACTATCTTTTTAAAGTATATATGACTTGATTTACTTCCTAGAACAAGCAATAATTTAAAAAATCCTTAATTTTCTTTAAGATAAAAAAAATGGAAATTTGAAATTTTACTTTACTTTTAAAGTATATGTGCTTTTTTCTGTTATATGTTCCATAATTCGTTCCGTTCATAGCTTAATAATATTCGAATGACGGTACATGCAGATTCTGTCAAGAAGATGAAGTAGATCCAGGTCATATACTGAAAAACCACAACATGTAGGTAGGAGGAGTTAATTATAAAATTTTTAGATATGCTATAACCACGTCGAATCTTTGGTAAGCTTAAAATTTACATTTTCTGAATCGTTCATACTAAAACAATATTGTCTTCTTCAATCATCAAAAATCATTGACTTTTAAAATTAGCAAAGATCTAACTAAAGGAATTTTTTTTTTTTTTTTGTAGTAATATCTTATAGCTGCAGCATCGAATGTTTGCTAGAAAAATACTATTTATATTTTTTGATTCATGGTTAAAAGCCATTCCGTTGAAGGAGTTGACCTCTTTTATACAAAGTTAGTTTAAAGGGTCCTCAAATAACTATAACTGAATAAATTAATAAAAATGAATAAACATATTTTGAGATTAAATAGAAAAAGAAAATATTGAAAATATTGAAAAAGAAAATATGAACTGATTGATCCATTATCCTGTGCAAATCGCAAGGTAATGGATCAGTTATTTGAAATCCAAGGGAAACATACACAAATAACGTATAAAATGTACATATATATATTATAAGTATATAGGTATATAGTCATATTTTTCATATATATATTTAAAACGAAAAAAAAGCAATTGAACTTGAAAAAAAAAACTAAATTAGAATAATTTAAAAGACCCACAAAAAAAAAAAAAAACAAAATAAAAAACAATATTGTATAATTTACACCAACATATATATTGAAAAAAAAAGAGTATAAATTATTAAAAAAACAAAAAAAAATAATAAATAAATAAATAAAAGAATTAAAATAACTTCATCTTTAAGAATCTCAATTAATTGATACTATTTGTCACATTTATTTTATTAAAATATCATTATCATTATCACAATCATCAGATCAGAACAATCATTGAAATTCATTCAATAAACCAGAAATCAGATAATTGGAATTTATAACAGTAACAGTAATTTTAAATAAGTAATTGATCAGAATATTTATGATTACCATTTACTTGATCATCATCAATATTACATACATATATTATATTATTATGTATTATTATAACAATCAACACCATAACATCCAAAGCGTCATTATTTTCGTCATCTGACGCTTCTTTATTTATAATCTTTTTAGTTTGTTTGTTTTTGTTTTTTTTTGGTTTCTTTTTTTGTTTTTTTTTTTTTACTTTGGTGCCATTACCAAGTTTTTGCTTTTGCACTTTTGCTTCTGCACTTTATTTATGACCATTTATTGTGAAAAAAAAAAAAAAAATATCACATTATGAAGATTTTTCACGTTTTTTGCGTGTGACTCCTGCCTTGTTCGAAGTGATCATTAAAAATTTTTACTTATGAGTTGTTTATATTATATTATATTTTTTTTTTTGCTGTTGTTAATTTTTGTTTTTTTTTTTTTTAATGTTCTTTTGTTACCACTCTACTCCAACACTTCAGATTAACAACAATTGGACTAAATTATATATGTATATATTTTAATAATATTATATATATATAGGGTATCGATATGTAAAAGTTGTACATTACGGCAGTTCTTTAATAAAACAAAACTAAAAAGAAAAAACAAAAATAAATAAAATTCAAGGCAATCCAGAAATTTTTGATTTTGCAAAAACAAAAAACAAAAAAAAAAAAAACCATTTCTTATGCAATCAAATGACCCATAATACTAAAACGTTATTATTAAAAACTTTTATTTTTCTTTTTTTTATTTTCATATTGTTTTTTCTTGTATCTTAATATTTTTGAATTTTATTTAAAAGACGTGCAGGGACTTCCAGAACTGCAGAAAAAAAAAATTAAAGCAAAAAAAAAAAGACCCATCAAATATAAAAAAAATTGAAGTGATGACAACAAAAGTGGAAAAAAAAAAAATATATTATATAAAAAAATTGCATTATTGCCTACGGCAAATTTGTAAGATATTGAAAATCAATATAATAATTAAATTTGATAAACCACTCTGATTCAATGTCCAACAAAATTATCCAAATAGGTATATGAAGTGGTGTATAATGAATGAAACATTTGATATAGATCGAATATAAGAAATTGCTCTAATTCTAATATGAATTTTACATTAATTTTAGTATTCCTTAGAATTAATCTCTCCAATTATATTTGAATTAACCTATATAGATACAATTATGTTTGAGGTTTAATTTATTTGGTTTATGGTGAAGAACAAACAAATAAAAGGAATGGGGACAATCATATAAAATAATAGATTCTTTTAGGAGTTCATTCTATTGTTTTATTGTTGCGAAAATGATGAATGTCCGAAGGCGATTATTGATGACTGTTATCCATTTGTTTAAAAGTTAAATTTTATTTTATCCATTTCTGATATTATAAAAATTTTTAATTTTATAAAATAGATTACAATTTAAATTTTGGTTTTGGTTTAATTTTAAACTGTTTAAAAAGTAGAAGATTTCATAATATATTTTAAGAATATATTATGTAGATCTAATAGATTGAAAACTGAAATTTGCATTATTAAACTTGATAGCAATAGAATCTCTTGAAATTCTGGAACATTTTTGTCAGTGGGTTATACTTGTTATGTCTATTTATTTAAAGTCAGAACACCGCAATTTTTTCCAGAATAATTAAAAATGATTTTTTTCGTTTTTAAGTCATTGGGATTTAAGTTTTGGGAAAAGATACCTTTTGCTAGTAAAATAATTTTTTGCAACTTCATGATAGTGCAGTAGACAATAAAAATCGCAATAAATTTATTGCTGGAAAGACCAGAAAAGAATTGTTTTTTTTTACGGAAAATTTAAATATATCTAGACATTTTAATTACATTATATATAATTTATTCTTATTCATTCTTATCATTCTTATTTCTTCTTATTCAGCATGTCTTTGCCACTCGTCCTCCGACTTACATATTTAACCTATACAAAATTTCTAGGTTAAGAATATCTATTTATGTAAAAGACATTTTTCTTTTATTTAAATTCTAGTTTAGATTGCCGTTATTATAATCTGGTAATTTGAAGAAAATTCTCCAACAATTTTTGATATGCTCTCATTACTGCACATATACCTCAATGTAAAATCTCATTTTAAAAGTTCAATTGAGTACAAAAAGTCAGTCAAAAAAGTTTAACCAATTATTTAATACATATTTATTGTAATTGTTCGCAATTGATTTATTTGAATTACCAACAAAAAAAAAAAAAATACAATCTTAAGATTAAAATTTTAAAAATATACGATGAGAATTCCGTTGTAATTCATGCATGAGCAGATGTAAAATTTTTATTCATCTAAAGTTGAAGTAATACAGGTACGTATATAATATATAATTATAAATATATTATATTATATTATACACAAATTTATTGGTATGTTGAAAAATTTTTTTCTTTTTGTTATTAAACCATCATAATATGAATATCTCCCAAAATTTTGTTTACAGTTTTTAATTTATTTTCTTTTATTCACTTGAAATCTTAAGATATACGATATGATGAAAGACTTTCTGTGAAATTAATTTCTTTTTCTTTTTGATTTTTTGAAATTGTACGTTTAACACTGCAAATTTAATGAATTTAAATGTATTAATTTTCTTTTTCTTTTTTTTTTTGGAAAATGGAACACACCTGTTTAACAGTAAACTGTAATAAGTTCTTATATATTTTTTTCAGAAATAGAGAATTATTTTAGGTTTTTAGAAGAATTTTTGTCATAGTAGATAGATACAAATGTTTACAAAAAATTGGGTATCTTCCAAAGATTCCAAGAATTCTCCCTTTGTACTGTAAGATTGTCTTATTGACGAAATTCACCTCTTCCTTTAGTATTATGGGATGAAACTCCTACCTGCTAATGCAGTACAATGGGAAGGATAGGACAGGACAAGGATAGAACAATAATCCATTGAATTGGGAGTGGAACTGTGGGAACAATGAATCTGCTTATTATTATTACTATTTTGCTAACAGTGACTAATAGCCATCAACAGTTAGAACATGCAGTAGTCTATAGCACCTTCCTGCATGAGGTAATTAATTAAAGGAAACCCTACTGTGACTTTAGTTACTATTATTATTGGTTTTGGTATTAGTTATTAATGTTATTACTATAGCGTTCGGGCCATCAGTGGTTTATAATGTGCAATAATATATAACACCTTCCTGCATGATAGACCAGAAGAGAACAAAAATGTATTAATTGGTATCACTAATGATAATCAAGTTATTAAAGATTTCAAGTTTTATTTTTAGTTGATTCTGTGAATGTAAGAAGTGCTTGTCGTTACTTGAAAATGTATCTTTTGAGAACAGGTAATTTCACGAAATTAATATTATTTGTGAAAACTTTAAATTAAGCATAATACTTGTAAAGTACTTTAATATCTTAAATAAATATAATAAACTAGTGGATGTTGATTTTTTTTAATACATTTTCCACCTGAGGATAAAAAACGAGGGTAAACAAGACAACTAACGAAACTAAATTTATTTGTGCAGCTTTACCAAGAAGGGCAGAACTAATTGGTCGCCAGTGACTATGAGTTTGAAAATAATGTCACAAGAAGATTCTGCGAAATATTTGGGACTGCATCTGGATTGCACATTTTTGTGAAAGACATTATAAAAAAAACAAGGTAGAATGTAAACCAACGGTTTTTAAAAGCGCACATTTCCAAAACTCAATACAAACTGTTTAGAAGTGTGACTTACACAAAAATTTGAAAATTTCATGTAATAAAAGAAAATGTGAAAATAGGATATTTTTGAAATTTTGAGGGGCTATAAGTCCGGAATCCTATATAACTAAGAAAAGCCGTTAACACACGTAAAAATATATTATTAAACCTTTAATTTTCATGTCTTGCCGAAGAAAAATTTGTACAGGTGCCTAAGTTACAAGTGTCTAAAAATAGCAAATTTTCAATTTTTGAGGCGTAATAACTCTTAAAGAGGGGGTGTTACCAAAAAATTTTCTGAGGAAACTTATACTAATTCTAAAAGTTCTTTCTTGTCTCAAAATTTCAGGTTCCTATCTAAAGGGGTGCCGGAGTTATGAAAAAAGAAATTTCATGCAAAATGTGGTTTTCACATAACGGTAAATTTAAATAGTAAATTACAAAATATTACATAATTTTGATATTGTTTTATATAGATAATAAAATTTTTGATCTTCTAGCGGTTTTAGATTGCAAAACTATTACGCATAGCCTGAGATATATACATCTGAAAATGGGGCTTTTTCGTAATTTTGAAGAGCTGCAACTTTGGAACCCTTTACAATTAAAATAAACCTTTAACACACGTAAAAATATATTATTGTAGCTTTAATTTTTATATCTTGCAGAAGTAAAATGTGTACAGGTTCCTAAGTTACAGGTGTTTAAAAATAGCAAATTTTCTATTTTTAAGCCCTAATAGCTCATAAACAGGGGGTGGTCCGAAAAAATTTTCTGAGCAAACTTATACTAATTCTAAAAGTTCTTTCTTGCCTCAAAATTTCAAGCTTCTATCTAGAAGCGTGCCGGAGTTATGAAAGTAGAAATATCATGCAAAATTTGGTTTTCACATAACGGTAAATTTAAATACTAAATTTAAAAAAAATGTATAATTTTGATATTAATTTACAAATATAAAAGAAATACCTGTCGAATGACGTTTTCAGATTGAAAAAATCTTAAACAGAACATAAGATATATGCATTTAAAAATAGGGCTTTTTCAAAGTTTGAGGGGCTGTAGCTCCGTAATGGGGGGGGCTACATGAAAAAGTTGTTCCACAAAATTATTTTTTTTATGAGACCTACCTATGGTTAAAATTTTTTTTCTCTATCTTTAACGGTGTAGAAGTTTTGTAAACAGACGGACGGACGGACGGACGGACGGACAGAGTGAAACTAATAAGCACATTTTTTCAAAATTTTTTTGGAAATGTGCTAAAAAAAGCTTAGGATAAAACAGTACAACTGCTACAAACTGTCGTTTAAAAGAAAACTGGTACTTTACAAAAATATTTAAACAGTTTTAAATACTTTCTGCGATAGTCTGAATACCATGGTTCTTCAGTAAAAACTTTTTAAAAAAAATTCTTCTGATAATCTCAATTAAAGCAAATAATGTTAAAAGATGTAAAATGAATAACTGAAACAACATCTATATGTAAATGCAAGTAAACTTCTTAGCAGTTAACTATACAAGTAGAGTAAAACCCTTAGATTAGATCTACCAAATAGATTAAAATATATTTTAAAGTTTAAAACTTATGTCCGTTACATATAATAAGCGTAAGTTTAAATATACAAAATATTGTTGTGTATCATATTAAATGTTTAGTCATGTATACCATGAATAATTAAATATGATTAAATTAACAACAATCAGGCCACTGTATCTTTTCACTTCAAAGATGAAATTAACGCGTTTAACTATTTGAAGATTAACCATTTACAATAAGTAAAAGGAAAACAATTATGCGTATAAAAGCTTCTAACCGCAATTGATTTTAAAATCTAATAAAGAATCCAAGCTAATATTTAAGATGATAAGATCACTGTGGACATGAATAATTTTACTACCAAGCCCTAGAGCCCTACCAAGCCTGGAACTTTAATTTCAAAATCTAATAAAGAATACAAGTTAATTTCAAGATGAAAACATCATGATGTACATCGAAATTTCTAAACATTAGAAAGTTTTAACATCTAATAAAGACACCAAATGATCCAAGCCGCTTAACATTAAAGACAACAAAAATAAACATTTGTATGAATCATTCAATCGTCAAAGTTACATAATTTAAAATTATTATAATAAGGAAAAAAAAAAAAAAACAAACAAATAAAATTAAAAGTAAAATGGAATTTAGAAAATAAATATTTTCTTTTTATCCTAACTTTTCCTATTTGTTTGTTTTTTATTTTTCGTTTTTTCTATAATATCTAATTTTCTTTTTTTTTCTTAAATTCCAATTTGATTCCAAGCTACAAAAAAAAAAAAAGAAAACTAATATAAATATTGTAAATTCAAAAATTTATTCATACACATACTATTTGTATTCGAATTATATACAATACATATTATATATAAATATATATACATAATATTATGTGTTATTACAGTTAAAATATAGGTAAAATATATTTGTACTATGCATTTAAGGCTTACCACCTGGTAAATACACAATTTTCTTCTTCAATTTTTCTTATACAAAAAAAAAACAAAACCAAAAACAAAAAAACAATAAGAAACATAACAATTTACAATAAAAAAAAAAAAAAACAAAAAGGAAAGCTCTCACATCCTTATAAAATGATGACAACATATTCTTGATCCAATTTTTGAAGATTTCTAAAATGTATATAATATAATATAAGTATCTACTAAATATATTAAAATCTATTTTAAAACATTTTGTAAACATAACTCTAACACAATGTAAATTCATTATAGAAAAATACCGTTAGTAAATCCTTTTTCTTAAAATCCTTTTAAACTAAAGTAAGAATGAAACAAGAAAAATAAATGAAAAATAACAAAATAATAGAAAATAAATTTTTTTTTTTGTTTTTTTTTATTATATTTCCTTTTTTCATCTTATTGTTTTTTTTTTTTTTTCTTCCCTATTGTTGTACGTAATACCTCAGATGGCGAGATATAAAACGCGTTTTGATACTATTTTGTTTTTTACGAAAAAAAAAAAAATTATAATAATATGTGGGTGAGGGAAAACTGAATTTATTATTATATTTTTTTTTTTTTTCACCTGATACAATAACACATATGTGAAAAAGCCTTTTATTTAGAAAAAAAAAAATTTTTTTTTTGTCTTGAAATTTAAAAAGGAAAATGTAATATTTGTTTTTGTTGTAGAAAACTTAAGATGAGTGAAAAAGAATTTAAAGAACAAAAAAAAAAAAAAATAAAAATTCTATAATAGGAAATCTCATTTTAGAAAATATCATTTCTTGTCAGGAAAATAATGTAAATAACATTGTTTTGTAATTTTGCACGATTTTCTCTTGAATCAAAATCACTTTAGTATTGTTATTCACAATAAGATCTTATTTTTTATTTTAATATTATTTGTTTTTTATTTTTTTCTTGTTTTTGGAAAAAAATATTAGGGGAGAAAAAAATGAAACAAAACTAAAAGAAGAAAAAATAAGAATATAATGTTACTGGGCGATCCAAAAAGGACATAAGAAATTTCAGTTATAATTTCAAAAAAATTTAAAAGGAATCTAAAGAAAATTATTATGTTATTATTATTTAGGAAGACAGAAATATGTTCTCCACTATAAAATTCTACATTTTCACTGATAGTCAAGCTACTATATTAAATTATTTGAAATCCTACACGTTGAGTTCCATTGTAATCAAGAACTGCCTCTCATCCTTAAATTAATAGAATGAATTATTCAATATCAATCTTGTTTAGGAATCTGTGCATAGTGGCTTCTTAGGCAATTGTAGAGCTGATAAATTAGCTAGGAGTGACATAAATTTTCAAATTCACCGATAACAGAAGAATATTTCGATTTCTGTAGCAACCTATAAATATTGATCTCAACAATAAGACAAACCGTATGTGGTTTTTCTACTAGTATACTCACAAACCGTGTGTTATTTTCTATTAGTACCTTTGCTGTGGTTAAGTACACTTAATTTAAATTAGATCTTAAACAATCAACTAGACTTGTATTCCTAAATCGACGCAATATCTGTAATGTAATAGAGATTTAAACATAACACTGTTTGATCGGTAGACATGCTAGAAAGTTAGAACTTCTCTCATATGACTTTTGAAGAAGTTGCAAAGCTGAAAAAAAAGAGTAATCAACCATTCACCTTTTATGTAAATGCTGAGCACTTGCTTTAAAAAGTATAGAAAATTTCTGATGATATTATCTTCTTAAATAATATTGTTATCTTCATAGTTAGCAATGCTGATTTGATGCTGATTTGAATTAAAAAATTTGAGTTGAGATTTTTAGACTTAAGTGTTATTATTATACAAAATAACAGCGTTACCGAGACAAAATATGTAGGCATCAAAAGTTCTTCAGTGGAGCTGTTGATGACAATTTCATGTATACAGGATATCTTATGACTTATAACATAGTAAGTTATATTAGTTGTACAAGCATAAACATAGGTGTACATATATAGAGCTGAATATTCAAAGAAGGTCTGATCATACATGTTCCAATATTAAAGGAAATTAATCACACAATAATAATTTTTAAGAAAAAATAAAATAGGTTTGATCTTCAAAAATTAAGATGATTAGACTGTGGCTACAAGACGATAAAACTGAGGACATAAAAAATAAAAAAAATAATTGGGATGAAGATTTCTAAAAACTATAGTCAATTTCAAAATAATTCTATAATTAAATAAGTGTTCATTCGTTCATTGTTGAATGAAATCACTATCTTTGATTTGCATCAAAGTTCCTAATGGTACAAAGAATTTAAAATTTTATTTTATTTAAAAGAAACTATTATTCAGTATTATCTAAACCTACAGTTTCATATTCATAAAGGATATACAGATCACCAGTTTCGTTATTCTATTACTAAAATAAATTTAAAGTTAATCATTAACTTAAATTATTATTACAAGCTTCTAGAATAAGTTTATCTTTACACTATTAGATTGGAAATATTAGAAATATATATTTTGTTTTTCTTTTTCACTTCTTTTATTAAAAAAAGTCCTTTTTCTTAGGACTTATATACTATGGTTTTATTTTGTTCTTTATTATTTTTGTTTTTGTTGTTGTAAGCTCATACTAACAAAAAACTTATTTTGTACACATAAAATCATATAAAATATTTTTTTTCTTTTCTTTAAAAAGAATAGAATAATATTCAACAGGCATCTTTGATAATAATTTCTTGGTTTATTTTTTGGTATATCAAATGAAAATCTTTTTCATTCAACACATTTAAATCTTTTTTCACGATTTCTTCAAAAAACAAACTAACTAAATGTAAAAACAAAAAAACAGCAAAACAAAAACTTGAGAAAAGACAGAAAAATTTTCCAAAAATAAAAATTAGATACATTGTATTTTATTCTTCTAACAGATATCGCACGCTGTGAAAGTGTGGTTACATTTAGACCTTAAATATTTTTGGCTATCATAAAAAAAAAAAAATTTCTGAATTGTTGTAAATGGAAGAAAAAACAAATTCGCTTAAGATATATATATCTTATGAATAAAATACAAGTTGGGCAAAAAAATCCAATTTTAAATTTTTCTAACTGTTTTTGTTTTTTGTTTTTTTTTTTCTATATTTTGTAAGTTAAAATACTTTGGAAACGCGAATTACATATATTTAGTTCAGATTTTCTTTTTTTGCTTTTTGTTTTTCTTTTGGTGAACCCATTATCATTGAATTTTAGTTTTGTCTTAAATCAAAAAAAAAAAAAAAAAATAGAAAATATGAATTTTCAAAAAAAAAATAATTAAATCGTATTAGAAATTACTTAAATCAAGTAAAATTCCAATAGTATTTGCAAAGAATCTTTTGTAATGGAAATCTGTAGATAATTTCTTTAGTGGATTTAAATATTAAAAATTTTCAAAATATATTTTTAACGTTATAATTTGGTTTTTAGTCATTCAATGAAGCTGATTGTATAAATTAATAACTATAGAGGGATACAGTTTCATATTCACAAAGGATGTATTCACCATAGTCTCGTTCATCCTCCTTCTGTATAGAATACAATTTTAATACATTTCTCTATAAACCAATTACATACAGGGTTCTTGTCGATACAATTCTGTCCTTCACCTAGACCGGATCCAGGTCTACCACTAGAAATATTTTGAGAAACTGAGCTCCTTAAAGTTTATTTTGTTTAATTCGAAATATTTGGGAGGTTGCAGAAATCATAATCCGGAGATTCGAAAAGAATGTTTTAATTTACTTCATCGTCTTTATAATGAACTTTATAATGGATTGAGTTCCTTGAAGTTTATTTTGTTTAATTCGAAATATTTGGGAGGTTGCAGAAATCATAATCGGGAGATTCAAAAAGAATGTTTTAATTTACTTCATCGTCCTTATAATAGAAACTGTAATATAAAATTGATTGTAACATCCTACTATATTTATTTGAGGAAGTGACCTTTAACTGGACAATGATTTTTTTCATATTTTATTCATTTAACACTTTGTTAAAAACTTATACGACGATGAACGTATAATTCGATGAACTTGTAAAATACAAATTGAGCTTTTTTTCGAGATTTTAGAAGTACCCAAAATATATAATGGAAATACTAGACATACATTAGAAAAATACTGGGACTGAACAACAACTGTTACATTAGTAAAACATTTTAAGTAAAACTTTTAAAATTTTAATATGATTAAATAAGAATATCACAAAAACCTCATAAAGTTTAAGAATATACAAAAAAAAAAATTCTTTTAAGCTTGTTGTAAAGAAAATAAAAAGGAAATAACAATATGTAAAAACAATGGTGGAAAACCATCATCAAAATTTACAGTCTATTCTATACTTGGAGGAGGTCATGTAGAAATTGGTAATATTCTAATTTTTGATACGGTGTAAACGTATTTTGTTTTGCTATTCCAGTCTTATTTTTCTCCTATATTACTTTTAAAATATATTATTACACTTTTAAGTCAATTTGTATTTTATTCTTATCGGATTTTATACATATTATATAATGCCGTTATACATTTGTATAACGGCATGCCGGGTACTCAATACTCATCAAATAAAACAAAAAAGAGAAAAGAAAAATAAGAGAAAATAAAATAATAATATAATCTTTTAGAATTCTTCTATGTAAGAAAGAGAAAAAGGATTTATTCACAATTTTATTGCGTATAACGCAACAGATTACACATTTGGGTTAAATGTGAGTATCATGAATTACACTATGATTTGATTCAACAAAACTCTCTTACATGTTATGTACATACATGTTAATTTACTGTTATGTTTTCTAGTACAATACACTGTATCGAATTTATATTAGATATAATATATATATAGTATAGAAAATCCCTATATGGGATTAGAATTAGGAAGAAATACATATTATATAGATATTCAATTTTATGATTATTATGATATCAAAATACCAAACAGAAAATCAGATTTTTCTTAACAGTTTGTATAAAGAAAATACAAAAAAAAATTTAGTTAAAAATAATTTAATACAATAAAAAGTTAATATTAATGTTTTAGATGGAATTGTATAACGTAGGAGAAATTATATTCAACAACCACTCACTTAAAATACATAATTTTTTCTTTTAGTTTTTGTTGCACTTTATTATCTTAATTCGAAGTTTGTATGAATCTTTCTCTTCTTGGTGTTACGACGTTAAAAATTATAGAGTCATACAAGGTTATAAACCTTGGCAGACTTTAGAACTTGGTTAAAGAAATGTTCTAATACACATACCCCGATTTTAGACGAAGGATTTTATGTATAGTGTTTCCATCTTCAACAAGGAAGATCAGCGATGACAACTTTTAATAAGGTTTTTGAAATGGGAATAATACCAGAAAGTTAATCAACTACATCGATTTCGTCACGGACATAAAATTCTGTAATAGAAAATAAATTTAATATAATTGCAAAAGAGCATTGCATGTCGGATTTTGGTTTATTCGATACGCCATTAAGAATTAAGGTATTCTAAAGATATTAAAGTATTTCGACTAAAAATTTTTAGGTATCTATATAAAAAAAACGTATAGTTAATGAAACAATTTGTTAGTAAAAAGGAAGAGTAATAATATTTTTAGAATTAGAGTCTTTAGCATAAATAAGTATATACACACTATTATCTAAATTACAAAACAATAAAATAAATGACTGTTTCCCACATGTGATTGTCAAAAATTTCTCTTTTATTTTTTTAACATTATTATTTTTTTACTTTGCAGTACAATCACTATGAGATAATACCAATGTCATTAAGAATGGCCTTAGACAATATAACACTTGAGTAGTTACTATTGTTTTCGGATCGATCTATAAAATATTATTTTTATATAAATCTATTTTCAATTTTATTTGCACTATTCATCTTATTAACGTTCTCAGTATTATCTTAACCTTCATTTTACTCAGCCATCGCCGTACAGTAAATCTATTCAAAATTTCACTTTTTTAAAAGATACCTTGCAGAAATAAATATACATACCTATTCAAAAGAAATAAAACATTTAATGTCTTGAAGTGTTCCAACAAAGAAAATGGAGTTCAACAGATGTCCATCGCTACACCGTAGAACTGTTAAAATGCTGTAAGACATCTTAAATTTTCTCAATCCTGCTCGCATAGCTGGTTCCCTCCATTATAATCTCTAAAATCTAACTTTTCATTTTTATTAAATATTCTCCCCTAAAGTCCCTTCTTTAAAAATCTTTAGTAAGGTGGTTGAGAAAGTTGAGGAGGTAAGGAGATTTTAAAAGGAGGTTGCTTTGGTTTTATTTTAAAATGTAACACTACCTAGAGAAATAAAACGTGTCTTCTTATTGGTAACTTTCGATGGTTTCTATCCACCTCCGTTAAATTTTAGTGGAAACTTAAGTCTTTTCTTAAAACACAGAAATAAAAATGAAAAAAATCAATTATCTTGAAGATATTAATTTTACAAATGGCAAAAGATGCCAATTTTTTGAAAAAAAAAAACACTTTTTTTTTTAAATATAATTTTTGTAGTTTTTCTAATCTTCAAACAGGAATTTTAACGCAAAAAAAAAAATTTATTTTAAAACTATTTCGTAAAACCACCAAACTGAAATTTTTTTTTAAGAATAATAATTTTTAAAACCTATAGGTAGGTATTTAAAATTTTTTTAAAAGTTTTGAAATTAATGAAATCAAATGAAGACAAAGACGTATAAAAAAAAAAAACTAATGAAGACAAATTATTGCTAAAACAGGATACATTTTTTCAGGTTGAATTTAGTGCTTCTAATTTTAAGTAACAAAAAAAAAAAACAAAAAACCTCAAAATATTTTCATTAATTTCTTTTCTTTTTTGACCAGCAGATGACACCTTAGAAATGAAACAACATTTGTTGCACAACACATTATCACATTTTAGTATGTCATTTTTTATTTAAATTTTTTTTTTTTTTTTCCAATTCTAGAGAAACCTGTTTTTGTCCTTCACATTTTCTGCCTAAAATTTTTCACAACTTATAGTTTAGTTGGATTTAATTTTATTGGTATTATCAACATCAGTACTAACATCAAAAGTTGGCATGGTAATCACTTTAATTTGTGTTTTGTTTTTTTTTTTTTTTTTTGTACATGCATGCAATCAAATTATTTAAAAATTAAAGAAAAAAAAAAAAACTCTCAAGAAATGGCATCTAGGTTGATTATGACACAAAAATTAAAAAATATATATATGTACATATATATAGTAAAAATATAATTTGGTCACCTGTCTTTTAGCACCATACAGGTATGGTCATTTCACTTGTGTAAAAGAAGTGTTAAATAAGAAAATATATATAAGAAAAAAAAAAAATCAATTTAATTTTATTTATACCTACTGGAAATTTTGTAGGTTACTCCAATTACATCAAAACTTTTTTAAGAAATTACAAAAAAAGAAAAAATTAAAATATGTGAGAAATTGAATAGTTAAAAAAAAAAAAAACAACAACAAAAATAACTTAAAGATAGCAAGAACATCCGGTTAATGGTTTACTTTCAAATTAAATTTTTCTGCATTTTTTTTTTGCTGTTTTTGTTTTTTTTTTTTTATTTTCAACATGAAAGTTAGAATGGCTTATGTTATTATTAGACTATTGTGATCTTAAGGGATTTTTGTGGCACATCTAAGTAGAATTTTTAATTTTTGTTCAGTAGTATTAGGTTTTGATTTAAAAGTATGAAAAAGTCGATCTATTAGCATTTTTGCTTGCTAATTGTTTTACACTGTGTTCGCATTCTGCATTGGTACATATTGCGAGAGGGCGGAAGTTAAGTTAGGAAAATTGGAGTATTATATGAATCATAGAAGATAGAATCATAGAAGTGACAATATGTTGTACATAATCTACTTGTATTATATTATAATAAAGTAGATTTAAACTAATCCGCATTCAATTACTACATGTGATAGTACTGGACCGTATCACATGTATATACAACTGCTAAAATTTTAAACAACTCATTTCAGTTTTAAAGTATAATAAATATTATTTATATTTGAATATATGAAACACTCCCTCCGTTTTTGGTCACACAATACACTGAGGGACCTTTACTATTATTTTACAATATGAGGAGGAAGATGATGCCACATGAATATTGTTCAACTCAAAAATATTAATTTTCATATGCTGAATTATGTCATCTAGAAATTTTAACTAAGTAGGGGGTGGGATAGGGGAAAATAAAAGATTTTTAGAGATAAGTTAATGTAGCTAAAACAAAAATTTAAAATGAATATAAAGCTTAACTTACCTTAATTATTATTTTTTTTTAATTCATTTCTCTGCCACATAAATGTGTACAGGAAATTACACAGCCTTTCCTATTCAGGCGTGGCTGTAAATGTAGTAAGGGGGAAAAACTCTTACGACGTGTTTGGGATTCGAAACCACATTCTCTCGGTGTTTACAGCGTGTTTTATACGCTCTTTCCCACTAGGCCACATTATCAAATATATTAAGCTTTACGGAAAACTAAGTTAACTAAGTTTCGAGTTTTAAATAAGAAAATAAACAACTCTAATTGTATTTCATAATTTTTATTTTATGACTTCATGTTATAATTTTAACAAACTACTAAGAGACGAAGATAAAATAATGTCAAAAATACGAGTAAATTTTCTTTTAGACAGAGTAAGACAGAGTAACTTTAAATCTTTGTTTAAAAGTTTAATTTTTGCTTGACTGCTATAAAATCTTACTAATAAATTTATCAGATTTATCATTAATTACAAGTGAAATCACCTAAAGCGAAACAGAAAAAAGAAAAATTTAATTTATTTGCATTTTAATATTTTATATACAAAGTTGCATTTTTAATTATTCTATTGGTTCCATATTCATTTGTCTGGTCTAAAGCCTTTCTTATATCTTTAGCTTCCACTTTATAAATTTTAATAGTCTAGGTACTAAAAAAGTATACATTTTTAAGCAACCAGTTTTTTTTTTTAGATTGAGGCTGAATTGGATCTTTACAGATTTTATAAAGAAAAACAATTGTCTATACTTCTTTAACAAACAATACTCCTTTTCCGAAAGATTTTCGGTATATTTTGGACCGGTTAATTTAGATCTGATTATTTTTGGTACTTTTTGGCCTTATGTACTTTTAAGGTTCTGTACATAATATAATTATTGAACAAAATCTTACACCTTGATAACGTTTTTAAATACTTCAATGTATACATGGTGCTTCCGACTCGATGGTCTTCCTTGAAATGGGTAATCGGGCATGTCGAGTCGAACAAAAATTTGTACTGGAGGAGCGGTCTATTATGGATCCTTTTCGAGATAGGTTTTAGCGACTTTTCAAAAAAATCTATAACTTTTGAACGGCTGGCTATAGAGAGATAAATGCTTTTTATAGAGTAAGTTGTCAGCTTTAATTTTTGTGTACTAACTATCCCTTTGTAACCGAACAGTTACAAAGTTGTGGTATGATGGAAAATGAAAAAATTATGCTCAAAATTTTCTTTTGAAACACTTTGTATTTGTGGTACTTTTTATAGCATATTTCGAAACAGCTTTTCAAGCCTTATAATTAGTACCTAAGAACTTTATCTCTATCTCTAACCGTTTTTGAGATATAAAGAATAGAAAGGACAATCGAGTCGGAACCACCTTGTATACAATATAACTGAAATTATCTTGTATGCATCTTACTCTGTTTAATGCGATTATTTTTGTAATGTCGCAGGTGATGTTGCAAACTTTTAGTTTTACAAACATTGTTCGCTGTGAAGTGTGTGTCTTATTCACACCAATTATTTTTTTCATACCTTAATCACACTTATTATGTATACCTTATTCACAGAATTATGTTGTTTTTGTTATGACCGATACATTTTTAGTTTATAATTTCTACCATAATTGCGAGTTCCTGCATTATATAGGTTGCAATTCGAATGCTGTTCGTTTTTTCCTTATTATGTTGTCGATATCATCTTGGACTCCTCCGTTTGATGTAATGGCAAAATCTTTTTATAAAAAATTTTTAATTAGTATCTTTTTTTTTAGTATGGAGAAGAGATGCAGATTAAAAAGTAAGTAGAGTTATAGAGACGACACTATTACTACATGGATTTTAAAATTGTTACTTTCTAACTTTCTTAAGTCTTTATATAGCCTTGTACAAGAATTAGGCTAAAAAGAATTTCCTTATAAATTATAAATCATGTAAAATATATCTAAAGATAATCTAATTTATAAAAACATCAAGATATTAGGAAAAACTGAAAACTACAATTTGATAAAAATTAAAAGTAGCAAACGATTAAAATAATTTTTTTCAGATTAAAGTTCAATACAAAATGCTTGAAAATATCTAATTCTTTTAAAGACAAAAATATTAAAAGAACTTTAAAGTTACTTAAGTACTGTCCAGAGTTATGTATTTATTATATATCAGACTACAAAAATTCAATTGGGCTCTCTAAAAAAAAGATACTTAGTTATCCATTTAAAACTCAAACCTTTTGTATTTTATTAAAAGTTAATTTTTAAATATTTTACCTTGGAAAAAATAAAACAAAAACTTTTTTTTGTCTCTAAGTTTGCAACCCCAAAAAAAAAATTTTATTTTTAGAGCATCTATAGCTGATATTATTATTGTCTTTTTTTTTTTTGTTTTTGGAAATCTTTTCAGATTTCAATTTTTAAAATTCAATGCAACATTTATGTCTGTTTTAAAAAGTGTGTTGTTTTGTTGGCTTACATAAAATCTTTCAATTGTTTCTTTTTTTTTTTTTTTTTATTTTTAGTTATTTTTTTTTTTGTTTTTTTTTTTTTTGGTTATAGCTTCCTTTCACCTGCTCATGTATGTCTATTGTAGTACCTGAACAAATACTTAAAAAAAAAAAATTGAATTTCTTAGTTGAAAAGAAAAACAAAAAAAAAATTAAAATAAAAAAGACTACAATAAATGAATTTTATGTTGTTTTATTATTATTTTTTTCTTTTTTGTGAAATTTCATGGCAAACAACAACGAGTACAACAAAAAAAAAAAAAAAAATTTACATTCAAAATATTGGAGAAACCCGAAATAAAGTACAAAATATTTTTGACCATGTAATTTAAAAATGTTCAAAAAAAAAAAAAACTACAATAAAAACAAAAATCCCAAAAAAAGTAACAAAGATATAACAATAAATGCAACAAAAACAAAAAAAAAATAAAAAATCCAACAAAGGTAATAAAAAAGTGCAATATAAGTTGCAACAAACTAAAAAAAAACCCTGCAAAACCGAAAAAAAAATTTTTATTTCTAAAAATTACAAACTGCGTACGCACATAATCTTTAAGTTTCTTGTTTTTATTTTTTTTTGTATTTTTTTATTTTTAAGTTTCACTTTATAAAATTGTTGTTGCATAGTAAAAAAAATATAAAAATGCAACATATTAATACAACAAAAGTTGTATGATGAAACAACAAACTTGAATCAAATACGTAAAACAATCTAAAAAACAAAAAAAAAAAAAAAATGTTGATAGTTTATAAGACGAAATTAATATTATGGTAAAGGTTGCAAGTGATACTATTTTGTGATGCATGTGTTGAAATAAGTCTTTTTTAACTACATACACTTAAGTATATAATATATTCAATGAAATGTAATATGACATAATACGTGAAATAACATATAATAAAACTTATAACATTGAAGTAAGAAAATATTTTTTCGATAGGTTATTTGGGAGGGTCAGCCGTTTATTGACAACAAAAATTCTATTAGTTCCAAGTTTGGAACATTTAAACGTTGATTATTAAGCTTAAAGCATACATTTAATTTTGCACTTTAATATTTGAAGCCTTATTACTTTATTTCATTTAATATCAAGTCTTTTCAAATATTTTTTGCTAGATTTTCTTTGTTTGTTCATTTTTCGGGAGAGGAAAGGTGAGAGTCATCGAAGATATTATCAAGAAAACAGTTTTTGACAGTCTCACAGTCTCAAAGAGTTGGAGTTACAAGTGATTAAACATTACCAGAATATTTCACCAAAAAAAGGACTAATGTTCAGGTACTATAAGACGTGAAAGTCTAATAAGTTGAATCTACTAGTCTTTAACTATCGAAACTATCTCAAATCGAATATTATGATGTTTAAATAAAGAAAAAATAAATTTGTTCGTTGAGAACTTTTAAAACATACTTTAAAATTTCTGTTTGCATATTTATTTTTTTGCAATATAAATGTTTGCTATATTTTAGAATTTTATTTTAATTTTGTTTTTTTTTTTCGTCTTTGTTATTGTTTTAAAAGTGTTCAATAGTATAAATAAGCAGTAGTGGCACTTTTCTTACATATGTGGATAGTTCCGATCTCTTCGTAGATTGTTTTTTTTTTTTTTTCAAGACAAAAAAAGTAATTAAATACCAACCATTTTTGGCCTATCCATTAATGAAATAATATGACAAACTCCGTTAAGTCAGTATTAGTTCCCAATATGTGAAGAATATGAAATGGGGTTTAAAATGTACCTATGTTTAAATATTTAATAAAATATTTTGTAATGATAACCACCTGCTCCTTTTCTTTTTCTACTTCTTCTTCGCGTTGATTCCTAATTATTTTGATCTATTTCTGAATTATTTTAGAAACTAATTTTATTTGATTAATTCTCATCTGTTCCTTTCGTCAATGCTGTAGATTTTAATTCCTTCACTGAGGACTTATTTATTTCATATTTTCTTTTAGCTAAGTTGAAATTTTTACTGTCGATTGCTACTAACAGCTAATGCCTACACTCAAACGAGAAACAAGATGTGACATATGTCATTTATTATAATCTAGAATCCTTAAGATGGCGTAAAACATAGATTATAAAAATTCGTTTGTAATATGGCGGTCGTGCTTATGCAATTATACATTATACATTATATTATGTGTTTCCTAAACGTGGCAATTAATATGTTTACAATTTAGAAAAGTTTAAGAAGAATATTAACATATTTCTTCAAAATACCCATCCAAATCCACATATGAATTATCAAATTCCTTCATTCTTCATTGTTTTAAGTTTCTTAAACCACATTTTTACAAACATTCATTCCATATTCTGCTTCCCAAGACGAAATTGTAAATTTGTTGTAAAGATTCAATTCTAAAGACTTGTTTAAAAGAGGGTGATTTTAGTTAATGCGCAAAGTATTCCGGAATTTTAAAACCAGGAAATTCTACCCAGATCTCCGAAAAAAAAAATAAATAATGATCTCATTTTGGGACAGGATTACTTTTAGCAATCGGTTTAAATTATTATTAATTCCCGATATATGAAACAATTAGTTCCAGAAAAATATGAAATGGTGTTTGCAATTTATGTTAGAGCTTACTGATAATGATAATATGTTATACATAAATATTGTTCGACTAATAATAATAATTAATTTTTGGGGCTACATAAATCAAATGAAATGATTATATTCTAAAATGTTACTTGTCCTAGATTTCCTTTTCCAATGTTTTTACACGCAATTAAATTTTTTTAAAATATTTTATTCACAATGCATTTAAAGTGGATGCAATATTTAATTGTTTTTTTTTTTTTTTTTGTTTGGTGAGAATTGAAATAAAAAACTCATTTTTGGTTCAATGAATGCAAAGGTAACATTGAAATTGGAAAAAAAAATTGTTATTAAGAAAAACAATAAAAAAAATCTGAAGTAAAATTTGTATCCTATAAGTTTCTTCTATTAACAACATAATGACGACATACAAACATAACTTCAAATAATATCTAAAATAAATTATAAAAGAAGAAATGAAATTTGTGGCTCCAATGGTTAAAATAATGATCCCCATAAAAAGTTTACAAAAATAAAAAAAAGAAACTTAAAACTTTTTTTTGCTTTCAGATAAAAAAAAATAAAATAAAAAACCTTATAATAATAACTTTGGGGTTCTGTGGTCTTGTAAGCCCATTTTTATTTTTGGAAAGAAAAAAAAAAATGACTTGAAGTTTGTTTTTATTGTTTTACTTGAATGCAATTTGACTGGCATAATGTTTAGTTAGTATTTCCATCTCTCTCTCTCTCTCTCTCTCTGACTTTTATGCCTTTTTTTATTTTTTTTTCAAATTTTAAAGGTATTTTAATAAATTTAATGCTAAAATACATAGGTATATATAGGTATATGTACTAGTATGCACAAATAATATGTGGATATATATACATTTTCATCTCAAAGTTATTTAATCTGAAGTTACTTTTGAAGGGATCTATAGTACTACAATATTTTATTTCGTGTGTTTTATTATTTTTTAATTTTAGGCAAAAAAAAAAAAAAAAACAAAACATAAATAAAAAAACTACCAAAACTATATTGTATTTTTTTTGTTGGCATTATTTTTAATTTGTTAAGTAAAATACAAAAATCCATTCTTGTATTTTATAACCCGATTGCTAAAACGTGCTATTTTAAAAATAAAATGTAGATTCGGAGCCATTTCGTTAAAAATGTAATTTTAAATTTGACTTCTAAAAGTAAAATCTTATATAAAAATTTTGGAGAGAAAAATATTTCGAGAGGCGAGATTATATTTCAAAGCTCTAAGTATTTGGCCAATCAAACTTCTGTGAATATATATAAATATTTTCTACAGTTCAATACACTATAACTGACGGATACATAGAAAAAAAAAAATTCCTTCTCTTAAAATCATAAAAATTCTTTAATATTGAAATTTAAGATTTTAAGAGAATAATTTGAAAAAATCAAAATTTCGAAAATTTTAGAAGTCTTTATCAATTTCTACAGTATTATAAGAATCCAATTTCAATCAAGTTCTAACTTAGGTGCAATTTAAAACAAAGATGTGCTAAAAGTATGCAAAAAATGTTAAAAAGTCAAGGAATTACCGTTTTACGATATATTTAGTAAAAACAAAAGTAGATCGTCTTCAAAAATAGCGATACCATAATGCTTTATAATATTTTAGAAATGTTCATCCCTCAGCCTGCTTTGATTCAGAGCAACAAAATAATTTGTTTCAGTTAGGCACTGCATAACAATACCTGTATTAAATATTATGAAATATAATTTTAGTGTATATATGTATTGTATTTCTAAAGTCGTCCAAAGATTCTTTGTATCATGTAGGTACAATATTATTCATCTAATAGTCAGATATTAACACATCTGACTATTATTAGGTATATGTTGCACTTAAATTACACAATTTGCATATGGATAATATGCATAATAGATAACCGTCAGACTAAGAGCCACATTTTAGTTATAGTTTGTCTAGGAAATTTATTTTATTTTTAACGCATATAACACTATAACAGTTCTAGTACATAAAACAATGTTAGAAGCAAAAGTTAGTTCATAAATTTTGAAGACCTTTTAATATACACTTATAAGTTTTGTTTCCTACTGTTTTCAAACTTGCTGTTTGAGTATTTTACTGGAAAAGAGAAGGTTAAAATGAAACATTTCAATCATCAAAAGATTAACTCGTACAAAGTTGTACAAAACGTTAAAACCGTTAAACCAACATCATCTGGACCAAATATGTGTATTAAAATCGTCATTATTACAAGCGCAAGTGATGAAGATAGTACATATCATGATATAACGTTACACTCAACTACACTGTAAAGAGGAATCATGTAATAAAAGATAAAAGATGTTGTTAAAAAAAGAAGGTAATAAATTATGAAAAATAATATCTTTTTAATATAATTTTTCCCTCCAGTTTTATAGTTACTATATTTTTGTTGTTTAGCTTTTAGTCTACAATTAATGCATTTTAATAATAATAAGCAAAAAATTAAAATTGCCAAAAAAACTTAATAGTGTTATTTTTCTTTCTCTTTATAATATTTTCTTTTATTTTAATTCTTTTTAGTTTTAGTACTCGTATTTTGTATCCCAAATCCACACTATTATTTTCGGTTTTATTTTTTTTTTGTTTTTTTTTTTTGGTAAATTTTGGCAAATACCACATAACAAATTTTTTTTTAGTAATAAATGGGAAGCTTAGCTTATCAATTTACCATTAAACTTATATATATTTACGATGTGTACTTTATATAGGTGATGTGTCATAAGTCCCATGGTTTTAACACAATTCAATAGATTATAAGTTCCTTAAGTTTTTGGCTCACATCAACAGCACAAAAATTTGATTGAGATTTTAAATCTTTTTCGTGGAAAGTTTTTTCCGTTTATGGTTAGTGTTTGTATTGGTTTTTTTTCTTAAGAAAGATGAGAATCTTCGAAATACACCAAGAATTCCTCCTTGGTAGTATTAGATTCTTACTGACTAAACCCACCTCCCTTTATAGGCAATATAATCGTATGACAATAGGATGCTGAAACATTGGCTATTATTATTACTATTTTCTAACAGTAATAATAGCTGTTACAACAGTTACAACATACAGTAGTATATAGCACCTTCCTGCATGAGGTATGAACCATGAGATTACCAACTATTGAAGACAATCCCCACTGTCACAGATATTATTTTTGGTATTAGTATTACTTATTAATATTATTATTATTATTTACTACAGAATCAGGATCATCAGTTTGTAATCAACTATAAAATCTTTCTGAATTGCCTTTCGGGAAAGGAAGAAATTTAGAGAGATTTTATAGTTTCTTTCTTTACAATATCGTTTTCCCCAGAATATGTATAAATATATTTCCACCTTCTCAGGAAAGTTTACAAAAATTAAATTTACTATAAATACAATTCCATAAAATATTTCTCAAAATATAACTTTTGAATTAATAAATATGTAATATGCCAGCTGCTCGGCTTAAGTTTATTCACAAGTGTCTATTTGGCGAAAAACAAAACTTTTAAGAAAATCATTTCACCCCCCTTTTAAAGAATGGTTCAACGAAAAATTTAAATTATATTTTTATAAAAATTATTTATACATTTTCTCAACTATACATTTTTAAGAAGTTTTATTTTGATATTCTTAATTTCAATAGTTACTTTTAATACAATTTACTTTTAAAGATCATAATTCTCATCTAACTCTTGTATATACATATACCAAATAGGACTTCTGACTGGAAACGTTCAAATAGGACTTATTACACCTCCCATGAAATTCTTCACCCATTATAGATTGGATTAAAAGTCAAAATGAGATTTTTGACCTTAGGACTTATGACACGTTACCTTTTATAATATAAATATACCTATGTATACTATATGTTCGCATTTAACTACCTAACAAATATCTTATAGATATATAAATGCATTTTTGGTTAAGAAATATTACAGACCAGATCTGTTTTGTTACTTATTCCGCTGTAAAAGTTTTTTTTGTATGTTTTTTTTAAATTTATGTCAAAGTCAAATACTCAAAGACAAAAAAAAAAGAAAAATTTCTCTTCCATGTATAGAAAGGTGTTTTTTTTTTTGGTACCATATAAAAGATGCATTTTAGTTTTGGTTTAGTTTTGTAACTTATATCTGTTTTAATCCTCAGAGTTTTTTCTTTTTTTATAACTATTAAAATCAACCACTATTAAAATGGAAGACAAAAGTTAACCGGTAACAAAAAGTTATTTATTTCATTAGTTATAAGTTTTCAAGTTTTAGAATTTTGTTTTTTTTTCTTTTTTTGAACCTATAAAAGTTACATGAAAGTTTCGATAAAAAAACAACAATTTTTTCATATAACTTAAAAAAAAATTTCAAATACCTACTTGTAATGAACAACAATCAATTTAAACAATCTTTACTGGTGATCAATTTGAATTCTGTACATTACTTTTCTTTTTTCTTTTTTTTTTTTTTTTGGGATGAAGGCTACGAAAAAAAAAATTAATTTTTCTTTTTGAAAAATTTGAAGTTTTAAAAGAAATTACGGAGATTTACAAAGAACTTCTATGGTATGAAGGATTTTTAAAAGTGCATAATGCCATCATTATACTATACATTGTATGCTTTAAAAGATTGATAAAAGACGGAGATGACATGTATAGTAAATGCAATTTTGATTATCATCATTTGCTTTGTATTTTGATAAAATTTTGACAAAAAAAAAATGATTTTACCTTTTAAAAAAATTTTCTTTAATTTAATAATAGTTTTTTTCATTTTATAAATATTTTTTTTTTTTTTTTTGAGGATTTCCATTTTATGCTTTGTGGTAACGTTAAAAAAATTTTATTATTGAAAATAACAACTCTTTAAATAATAAAAACGTAGAGATTTAGATTATTTTTACTTAAGGGGTATAAGTAATACTTGAACCTTTTGATGTTGATATATTGTACCTGTTCTACTAATTATTAGGTATGTGTTGTTCTTTTTCTCTCCCCTTAAAATACTTCTATCAGCCTTACTGTCTCTAAGAAACTAAAGATCTGTAGAACGTTTATTGCTGACACTTTATCATGGGTAAAGCAATATTTTGTTTCTCCTAAGTGAAGTGGGAATCTTCCAAAGACACCAAGAATTTCCCCTCGATAGTGTCAGATTCTTACTGGCTAAACCTACATTCCCCCTTTAGTCAATATAATGGGATGAAATCCTTACCTGCTAACACAATATATTTGCTAGGGAGTAGGGATAGGAAGAATAGAAAATAGGATGCAGAAACATTGAATTGGCAGTAGTATATAACACCTTTCTGCATGAGGTAATTATTGAAGGCAACTCCCACTGTCACTATAGCAGTTATTATTATTGGTATTAGTATTACTTATTAATATTATTATTATTTTACTACAGAGTCAGGGCTATCAGTGGATTACAACGTGCACTAGTATATAACACCTTCCTGCATGATATAACCAAAGATAACTCCACTGCTGCAGCTATTATTATTATTACTATTAATTATAGGATATACATTAATAAGATATGAAATTACTACATTTTTTTTTATTTATATGACCTGACCGGGTTGGGTTTGGACCCAAGACCTTCCGATTGAAAGACTGGCGACTTAACCACTACGTTATGAGTCAGCTAAAATTTAGATGAAAATTCAATATATTCCTATATTTTCAGATTTCTTGATAGGAGTAAAGCTCCGCAATTTATGTGTATATATTCTTCTTTTTAACATAATCTGCATGTACCGGGATTCTCCATTTCAAGTTCCTTGAAGTGTCCCTTGAGCTAGCAGTATTTCGAAAGGAAACCTGTTAGAATTGTCAATTTATTTTTAGTGGATCAGATTTTTTCATATCTAAGTCTAAAGGTGTTGTTTTTATCTATAATGAAGCGTAAATTAACAAAGGTGGTATATCTCACATGATAAGTATTATGGGTGTATTTATATTGAAACAATGATAAGCAATAAGGGCGATAATTAAAGTTTTTTTCTATGCCTACTCTGTTTATAACAGCCATTAAGTTTTTTTAACAACTATATTGACAATTCGTGTTTTTAATAAAGGTTATTATTCGGTGATTATATAATAAAGTGAGGAAATATATATCTTTTTAATTCTAAAGTTTTACCACATTCATTGAATTAAAATGCATTGAAAAAAATCACTGAAGGGACTTGAATTTCGTACCTATTCATTAATACAAAAAATTTATATTTAATTTCACTATTTTTATAAATATTTGAGGCAACATCTAATTAAAATCCCCGCTTATTTAAGATTGAAAATATAACCTTTTGATTAAATGCTATTCAAAAGAGCTTAAAAAAAAAAACTAAACATACTTCTAGTGAATATAATATTTTGATATTCGAATATAAATTTAATTTAAAAGACTAAAATTATTTCTTATAGTCGATAAGAGCAAAGAAAATATAAATAAAATGCAACATACTGAAATATAAACATCAATAAATGCGTTTTTAATTTTCCATGCTTTGGTAGTATCCTCGCTGTTACCATTTATTATAGCTCCAATATAAATGGCTCCTAAAAATTACCATAACGCAAAATTAAAAAGAAAACAATAATATAGGAAAATCGGATCCACCCTCATGTAAATCTACAGATATTATTGTATAATAAAAATTTAGCATAGAAAGATTTTTTTAATAGTTTTAATTAAAATCAGAAAAGAATATTTCAACACCTTAGGTTTTAGTAGTAACCAGTTCTTAGGTTTAATTAAAAAGTAAACCTTAAACTTTATTTCAAATTTGATCTTAATTTAGAAAGAAAATTTGGAAATGTGCCTTTATAATCATAATGCTGAAAATTAAAACTTAATAGATACAATAACTTAATACCTATTTTAAATAAATTCTAAATTGTAAGAATAATGTTTTTTAGGGATATCCAATTTTTCAATCCTCAACCTTTTCAATGTAAACACAATAATCTGCTAATTGAGTGGTATCATTTCTATTTGGTCATTTAGAATTTACCTTTAAATGAACATTTCATACACTGAAGTTCATTAAGATTTATGTATACTATATATCCAAGATATACTATTAGCTCAAGTATTCTTTTTATAAAAAAGTATTTTCCTTAAATTTAAAAATATATTTCATTTTCAGTTTTAATTTTTAATTTTTAAATTTTTAATTTTAAGTATTTTCTTTAGTTTTTTATATTTATAAGCTATTTATCTTCATAATGTATTAAATTTCATTTTATTTTAAGGATTCCATTCACGAGTTGTATAATAATAAAGAAGTGACATTCATGTACACTTCATATGGGGTTTATATGTTGAGAGCGAATGGATAAATAAACACAGGTGGATAATTTATTGATTGTCATGATAAGATCGGCAAAAGTTTCTCCATATCATTACACAAACCTTACTATTTTATTTATCAAGAATTTTTTTTCACTTGACAAACAGTGCGTATATATAGCTTCATTTACTGTATGGCTGTAAATTAAGTAAGTTGTGCTACTTCACACTTTTTATGTAATTTCTATAATATTGTCACCATTTTCCATCTCAAGGACGCTAGTTCAAAGAGTCCTTATTTTGTGAATTTCCGTAAAAGGATCTGCGCCTTCGATTTCTTTTGAATTATATTATAATGCAAAATTCAAATATTTAGGGAAATTTTTCATTCTATTGGATGGAAACGTTATAAGTGGAGGTTGAGTAAAATTGAATAGAAGATGGATGAATTAACTGAGGTGTTAAATGAAGATCGCGTTCCAATTTTTTTTAAATCGGAAGGTTCCTTAGTGGAAGAAGCTAAAACTATATTGAGCGTGTAGGTACTTAATAAACACATTTTTTTTCTGTCAATTTATCTATTTATGGTAGCAATTTATATTTACATCCGAATTTTATATATGACACCCTTCATACATGGTACCCTTTAATTTACGCATCGCAATGTGATTCTTTTCGAAAATATTTGCGATTCGAATTTTCTCAATACAGTATCATTTTATTGTATAAAGCGTTTTAAAACAGATAATTAAAATATTTCGAAAACTAATTCACTATAACGATTTTATAATTAAATTTATATTTCATTTGTAGATACTAAAAAAGAATGATTGTATTATTTTTTTTTTTAATGTTTTAATAATATAATTTTTAAAATTTCACATCCTATTGTTAATTACTGATTCAAAAAATGTGTAAGTATAAAAAACTAACTATATATAATATGACGTATATACGATCTATAGTTAGTTGTCTTCTTTTTTGGCTTAATTTTCTTAAATTTTATCCCCATACTTTTGATTTTTTTTTTGTTGTTCCCGTTTGCTGTAAATGAGAATAAAATTGACTTATAATAACCCCTTTTTAGTGTTTATTTTTCTTAAGTTTAATAGTATAATTCTTCGTAACAAAATGTGATGCGATTTTTGAAAAGAAAGAGTCAAAAAAAAAAAAAAACAAAAAGAAAAAAAAATTAAAATAGAAAGAAAAACTTTCTCGAAAAAAAAAAAAATACTGTTTACCTGTATATTATATTATTTTATATGTATAAATAAATGTAAACTCTTTTTATTTCATTTAACAAAATACCGAATTTTTTCAAAGTGGGAACCTTAAAAATAACGAAAATAATAAAACCTGACCCAACATATAACAAATATACTAAAAATATTCAGTTATATGTGAGAAATGTTGCCAGATAATCTAATTTTTTGCTTTAATATAATAGAACCATAATGAATATTTTTAATTAATTCAATAGAATTTAAAGGCATTTAAAGTATTATTTTTAAACAACTTCTTCGGGTTGGTAAAGTAATCCGCAAACAAATAATCCATAAATAAAATCGAAAAGCTAATATCCACAAAAAAAAAAAACTAAATCAAAAAGCAAGGATCCACAAATTCAAAAATGTGCAAAAGAATATTCTGTAAAAAACAAAAAACACTGATTTTGTAATAAACTCTAAACGTCTTCCTAATTATTTTTATTGCATAGGTATATATTTCAACATTAGAGAATATAAAACAGTGAAGACTAGATTTAAAGTAAAAATAGCTGATATTGAAACATATATTCTATTAATCTAGAGCATTTTATATTAGGTACATATTTTATCATCTTGTTGTTTCACAAAGAAAGAAGATGTCTTTAGATGGTTTACGAATCAACGATAATATTAGTACCGAATGAAATAACAACTAATTATTTATTTTTAATAATGCAGTTATGTTATAATACAAGTTGAGATTTAATATTGAAAATAATTTTAGATGTAGCTAAATTTTACAAATTAAAATTAATCTCTATCGAAGGGGGTCTCAGTGGCCTAGCGGACAAGGGCGAATAAAGTACGCTGTAAACACCGAGGCAGTAATGGATTCGAATCGCACAAACATCGTAAGAATAATTTCCCCTTCAGAAAATTTCCGCCATGCTTGAAAAGGAAAAGCTAGGTAATTTCCTTGTCACATTTATTTGGCCGGGTACTAAAACTAAAAAAAAAAACCTCTATCGGAAAGGTAATACCTCCTTTTGAATACTATTTTAATCTTTTGTTTTGTAACTATTAATAAAATAAAATAAATAATAAAAAGTCAGTTTTAAAATAAGACCAAAAAAATTAATCCTGAACTAAAATTAATCTTATATATCTTCTGTAATCTTGAATTACTTTATTTTAACAGAATCTGGTAAGTCTCAAAAAGCAAATATTTATTTAAAAGAAAAAAACCAAAACTCTTTACACCATTCTTTAAGAAGTAAAGGGATTTTGTATTCAAAACAAAAATATGCAATAAAAGAGATAGAGAAAGATATATAATAATAAAAGAACAAAACAAAAAAAAAAAGAAAAAGACGGCAGATTGATCGTTTTACTGTACAATCAAAAAAAAAACAACAAAAACAAAAAAAAAAGCACAATTGATGCTGCAGCTGTATGGATTTTTTCTTGAACGCTTACTGATTTAAACATAGTGATAATAATAAGGAATATGCTATTTACCGTTAGGATTCATCCAAGTGCATTTAATGAAATTTTCTTATTCTTCTTTACTACTATTTTTCGTTTTGCATTTATTTATTTTTTTTTTTTTTTGCACTTTATTTCTTTTTCCAGAATAGCGCGTTAATAAAAAAAAAAAACGGGAAGCAACAGGAAAATATATTAAACCTAAAACAAAATGAAATAAAATTAAGAGCAAAACAAAAACAAAAATTAAGACATATAAAAAATAAAAATAATATTGAGACTAACAAAAAAAAAAAAAAAATTAATGAACATCTTTAAGATGAAAATATTATTTTTATGAGCAAATACGACAAGTTTAAATGATTTTTATGAAGTATATATTACAAATATTTGTATAATATATATATATATGTACATGTACATATAACAATACACATTCTATTTTACACACTGCATATTTTTTCTTTAAATGCATGTATTTACACATAATATAAATTGAATACTTCACTCATGTATATAATATGTGGAGCCATAAAGATATTAATCTAAAAATATCTTAAGATTTTATTTGAGCAGTTGTACTAATTTTAAGTTTTGTCAAAATATATAAAAAAACAAATAAACAAAAATTAAAAATTTATAAATAAAAATGTTAAAATTGATAATCATTTTTTTTTAATGATTAATTATTGCTTTGAAATGTTTCTTTTTCTTTAATTATGTGATAAAAAGCAATGAAAAAATAAAAAATCGAATTTGAAATTTAAAAAAAAAATATAAATTTTCACTTTTGATTATAAAAATTAAAAGAAATATTTTTATATAATTTTTTTTTTTGCAGAAAATTAAAGTTTTAGAAGACGATTCGTTATGTGCCTATTAGTTTCCGTGCATCCGTTTGTCCGTCTGTCCGTTTGTTTACAAAACTTCTACACTGTTAAGGATAGAGAAAAAAAAATTTTAACCATGGGTTACTTTTATAAAAAAATTAATTTTGTAGAACAACTTTTTCATGTAGCCCCATCCATCATGGAACTACAGCCCCTCAAACTTTGAAAAAGCCCTATTTTTAAATGCGTATATTTCATGTTTCACTTAAACATTTTTTAATCTGAAAACACCATTCCACTGGAATTTTTTTTACCTTTATAAAGTAATATCAAAATTATATATATATATTTTTTTAAAATGTAGTATTTCAATTTACCGTTATGTTAAAACCAAATTTTGCATGATATTTCTTTTTTCATAGCTCCGACACGCTTTGAGATAAGTTTCCTCAGAAAATATTTTTGGATCACAATTGTAAAAAAGTCCTATTTTCACATTTTTTCCTATATGAAATTTTACAAATTTTGGTGCAAATTGCAATTCTAAACAGTTTGAATTATCTTTTGGAAATGTGTGCTTTTAAAAAGATAATTAATTAATAATAAGATCTTAAGATAATTTCGAAGATATGCTTCTTAATCGCCAATGAATGAATCGCCACTCCAATTCATTTAAAATTTCAGGGACATATAGGAAGCATTACAGAACACTCTTGTACCAATTTTAAATGTTCTATCTTTATTGATTTTGGAGGTGCGCTCGTTTACTCTTTGGCTAATTCGGAGGCTTCCAAAATCCGAACACATGGTCCAAATCATCTCAAATGTCATTTTTCACTTTTAAAGGAAAGGAAACATAGCAGAAGACCTTGTAGAAAAGTATTACTAGAGAAAAGTTCATTATTAAGAGAAGATGTTACGGAACAACCTTTTTATCAAACTTTTATCAAAACTTCGTACTCTGTTCAAAATGAATTTATTGAACTACGAAAAGAAAATTTTACAAAAACGATAGAAGATGTGGTTAAATCAATGAGAGTGCATGTACAAATAATTTTGATTCTATAATATCGGTGTCTGCTTTACTTACTAGGATAAATCAACCACACCATCTTAAACAATTCGAAAATATAAAGGTTTCAATTTTAGATCGCTTAGATGCAAATGTTGCTGTTATTCAGCCACGTGATTTTTGTACATTAAAAACAACTATAGAAATAATTGTGTATAATTTTATTAAATTTTCTAATAAAGATTACAATGAATATTCAAGTCCGAAAAAAATTAGACCAATGCTCAAACAAAGAAAGAATGTTGGTTATAATCTTGCCAGATTTTGAGTACTTCAATAACGAAATTCTTCAAGATTTTATTCTGATTCTGAATTCGTATTGCGATAGAATATCTTTTTTACTGATTTTTGGTGTAGCCACACTAACTTCCGCTATTTCCAAAACCCTTTGTTTTATCGTGTTACTAGTAAAATAAAATTAAAACTATTTCAAACAACTTCAGCTGTGTCTACTCTGAATAAGATATTTGATAAAATAACATTGTCTCCATTGTATAGTTTCAATTTATCAGGGAAAGTATTAAAGTTTTTAAATGAAATATTTTTGTTTTATGATTCAATTCGATAAATGAATTTGTTCAAAAATTAAAGTATTGTCTTTTGGAACATTTCCTGCAAGGTAATGCATTTTATTTGTGTACAAATTATTCTCTTATTAAAAGTGTGTCCAAATAAAAACCTTTGGTTTCATATATTACCTGACATTTAACATAAATTTAGAGGCATTCGGCCTCTTTTCAAACACTTCAAATTTGTCATATTATTTTTAATCATAAGCTTAATTTCACTTAACATTTTATCGGTTTCCGGGATTTCTTTTTTCGTATAAGAAAAGTCTTCCAAATAGAACAATCACCTCTTTTTCGTACAACTTAAAATTTCAAACGACTGCTTTAGTAATGATTGCAAATTGTACTTTTCCGACGGCTTAATTTACACTAAGCAATAATTTACACTTTTGAATGTCTATCATAGCGCTGTTATCAAATGATCAAATTTTGAAAATTGAAAGTAATAATATATTTGTTCGTCAACCTCTTGCATTAATTCTTGAGCAGAAGTACTAAGCGCTTAAATTAAAAAAATTATATTTTCTAATCATTTTCATTTGAAAAGATTTCTAAGACATATGGTTAAAATTCCATTGCTCCATCTTTAACGATGTAGAAGTTTTGTAAACTAAAGAACAGATAGATGAACAAACGATCGAACGGACATTGTAAACTAATTAGGGAAGTTTTTTTTAAATTAAAGATTTTTGTTGTTTGTTTCTTTTTTTTTCATTATGTCACATTTTGCTTTATCTTATAGTTTTAAATTTTAATTTAAGCTTCAGATCTTATTTCTAAAGTATCAAACTCGGCTTAATTATAATTAAACTAATTGTAATTTTATTAATTTAAGTAAAATATCAAACCATGTCCAAAAATTTTATTTTGTTGAAATTAAAACTGAGTTCACTTGAACTTGAACTACTGTGTAATCCGTTGACAAGAACCTTTTATTTGAATCATTGTGTATTTTGTTAACAAGAACCAAAAGCTGTCATCATCATAGTGAAGAAAAATTTTATATCTCAAATTTACTTATTAATAATTTAAAAAGTTTATTATAAGTTTTAAAGGTGTTGAAAGATATAAAAGTTAATTTTATATAATTTCAATTTTCATAATAAATTTTTTTCTTTACAATAAAAATTGATTTCTCCTTTATTTCTGTTTTTATATATGTTTGTTCTATTTTTTTTTTTAACTTAAAAGTTATCCTTTAGCTTCTTTTTTTCCCCAAACATATAATATTTATTTTGTATAAATCGAATTATTTTAATCTCACGCTTTAAAAATAAAAAGGAAATGAACTGATTTTTAAAGAATTGTAAAAAGAAAAAAAAAAAACAACAAGTGAAAATTAAATTTTCTTCAATGTCCTTAAAATCAAATGGTCCGTTTACCAACTGATAAAAATAAAATTAGTTTAATGGTGGGTTGATTTTATTCGAATTTTTTTTTTTTTAAATAGACGCACAAAAAATTATGAGTTTATTCTGTGATCTAGACAGTCGAATCATCCCTTTCTCAAATAGCAAAAAAAAAAAACATTATAAATTTTTTTATTGAATATCTCATATTTTTATTTTTGTATACTAATAAAAAAACCCTGTACGAAAAAACCAAAAAAAAGTTTTTTTTTTTTGCATAAATAAGCAAAAAAGTTTTATAGGTACCTACTCATTGCTAAATCGCTTCCATATTTTTTCTTTATTTCATTTTATGGTTTTATCGTGATTTTGTAAGGGCTGTCAATGTTTTTAATTTTTTTTTTTTTTTTTTGTCGTTGGCTGGTTTTTTGTTTGCTGTCTTTGTTTAACCCACAGATTACATCAACTTAAATTCAGTTTATTTTTTTTTTTGTTTTTTTATACATATATTGGCTATGTCATAAATTTCTTTTCATCTTTCATTTTTATATTTTTTTTTTTTTTTTGTTTGCCAATTTTAATAAGGTGTACATGTTTATAGCCTAAAACCTTAATAATATATCCAGGATATCAAGGATGAATATTAAATGGAAATTTGATTTGTTTTAATTAAGAAAAAAAAAAAAATCTTTGAAATGTTTGTGAATATTTTTATTACAGTAATTTTATTATTATAGTAGGCTTCATTAGAATAGAAATTGTATAAAGCAAAATATATGAGAAGCGAATAAATTTATAAAAAAGTTGAATTAAATTTTGAAAAGGAAAACAAAAATGTATTGAACATATTTAGAAAAGAAAAAATTTTTTATAAACCATATAAACAGAAAAAGTAAAGTTTTAAAACTGGAGACAGTTACGAGATACAACAATGAGGTTAAGCTAAATTCAACAATGTCAAAGTAATACACAGTATTTCTGAAATAAGCTGAATATGATATAAAGCGGGAACAGCTAAAAATTACATTAACGACATTAAAGACATTAATTGTGTAAATACTACATATAAGTTTGTCTGTAGTTAGTGAAACACAACTAGATCAAAAAATAAATTAATACGTTAAATCTCATACTAATATCCTTAATATATATTATATGTTAAGCCCCACATGGAACCTTGCCCTACACTTGCATTCAATTTTCATACATTTTTATTTTTACTACTGATGATATTATATTGATTTTAATTTTATTTTCTTTGACTCACGATCGATCTAATTTCAGGATATTATTTATTAAAATTGTAAAGGAAGAGATAAATAAAAGAGGAGTAAATGGTGGAGGTAAATGGTTTCGAAAAAATATTACTTTTGTATTTTATTTAAGTTTTTATCATTGTAGGAAGTAACTTCGTGCAATAGCTTAATATATAAAGAACTAAAAGCTAAAGTGAAAATTAAAACAATTGCCGACATTGGGGTTAAAATTAGTATAATGGTAAATACTGAAATTTTAGAAAGATTAAATTATATTTAGATTGTCAATTAAGCAAATTTATTTGTCAATTCAATTGGCAGTAATATTCGCTTTTTAGTATATCACAAAAAATATATCGATTTAATAGAAAAGTTGTAGATAAAAATCTAGGACATATCTAAGATGATCTTTTAATGCTATAACATAATGTAGGTTAAATTAAGAACAATAGTTCTTATAAAATTTTACATAATTTATTGTTATTTTTTAGATTCGATACTATGCTCCTGATTTTACTGGATTTTTTAATTTTGTGCAAAGAAAATTTATTAAAAATCATGATTATTCCGATAGAAACATTAAAGGATTAATATCGGTTTTAGAAAATACTACATAAACCCGGCGTATCATACGCTAGTCTGGTAATCTAGAAATAATATTGATTTTTTGCCACTTCACTTTTAGATGAAATTAAAAGAAATATCTTTCTGTTCTAATATATTTTTTATTTAGCTTAAAAACGGTTTTTAAGAACTATGTTTCCTTCATCGGTAAGAATACTTAACATTTTACAATAAGAATATAAATAAATTGAAATAAACGTAAACAAGGTAGAATGTAAACAACCGGTTTTTAAAAGCGCACATTTCCAAAAGACAATACAAACTGCTTAGAATTGTGACTTGCACAAAAATTTGAAAATTTCATTTAATAAGAAAAAATATGAAAATAGGACTTCTGGAATTTTTTAGGGGCTGTAAGTCCGGAACCCTATATTACTAAGAAAAACCGTTAACACACTTAAAAATATATTACTGGAGCTTTAATTTTTATGTCTTGCTGAAGAAAAATTTGTACAGGTGCTTAAGTTATAGCTGCTTAAAAATAGCAAATTTTCAATTTTTTAGCCCTAATAGCTCTTAAATAGGGGCTGGTACAGAAAAATTTCTAAGAAAACTTATACTAATTCTAAAAGTTTTTTCTTATCTAAAAATTTCAGGTTCCTATCTCAAAGCGTGCCAGAGTTATGAAGGTAGAAAAATCTTCCAAAATTTGGTTTTCACATAACGGTAAATTTAAATATTAAATTTAAAAAACCTATATAATTTTGATATTGATTTATAAAGATAGAAAAAAATTCCTGCCGTTTGACGTTTTCAGATTGGAAAAGTATTATGTGGAACATGAAATATAAGCGTTTAAAATTTTGCCTTTTTGAAAGTTTGAGGGGCTGTAGTTCCCTGATGAATGGGGTTACATAAAAAGTTTTTCCACAAAATTAATTGTTTTATGAGACTTACCCATGGCTTACATTTTTTTCTCTATCTTTAACGGTATAGAAGTTTTGTAAACAGACGGACAGACAGATGGACGGAAACTAATAGGCAAACTTTTTCAAAATTTGTTTCGAAATGTGCTAATAAGCAGATAACAACATTAAGAAAATTAAACAAAAATTTTGTAGTGGGGATTTGAGGGCGGCAGACCATATTCCTTCAAAAATAATTTTTTTTCATAAAATGTCTAAATTCGTATAACATTCGCTATTTTTTAAGTAAAATGTCAAAATTTAATACTTTTGCATGGAAACATGTATGCATGGACATACTTTAGAATTGATTTTAGAGAAAATCAGATTTTCAATAATTTTGCAGCGGGTTTTTCAAAATTAATTAATTTTCATAATATGGGAATGTGAAAATTTTTTTTTTTGGAATTACGTACCCAACCTTATAAATTTTCAATTTTTTTTTTCTGTTATGTGCAGAATTAGTTTTTGCTATGAAAAATATTGTTAAAAAAGTTTACGGCTTTTATATAATAGATTGGTATAAAATTTAAATATCAAATAACTTAAATAAAGAGATTCAAAATCTTAAAGAAAAGTCCTTTACATTAAAATATTTTTTTTAAAAAAGTTAAAAAGATATGAAAAAATTAATTTTTTTCTTCATTTAAACATTTACGGGCATGGCGATTATTAAACTAATAATTAAATCCTCACATATTGTTTTAGATGAAAACTTTTTTACTTTATCTAAAGATTTTTTACTTAAAGTGAAAACATTTTTACTTTAATTGAAAATTTTTTAGTTAAAGTGAAGCCATTTGTAATAAAAGTTAAAGTAAAAAAATATATATAATAAACATAAGAATATGCATATACATATCTAAATATCGTATTACATAACCTATACCTAGTTACATAAATTAAATATTATGTGCATACTAAATATTTATATGACATAAATTACTGAATTAAAAATTCTTCATTTCAAAGATTCTTCTTCATTTAAACTAAAATATATTCATTTAAAATAAAAAAATCTTCACTTAAAGTAAAAAAGTCGTCAGTTAAAGTAAAAAATGTATATAAAGGTAAAAAAGATGGTATAAAAAAGTAGGTATATGTTATTTAAAAGATCATCTCAAGATCTATTTAAAACTGCTATATTAAAACTCTTATTGCCTTGATCGCCAATTGCAATAATCACAGAAGTTTATTGTACAAATTGCTAAAATAAATGAGCAAATAAGCTTTTCGATATCTAAAGAAATAGTCTAATTTACTAGCTATTCTCACTTCATTGATTAAATAATTCGCTTCTGTTTTAGTTCACGAGTTTCTATAAATATAAATTAATTAAAGATTGTGCACCCGATTTATGAAAAAAATTATTGTTTTACTAATAACTATACATTTTAAAGTGTGGAGAGGTTCACAAAAAAAAAAGTAATAACTTTAAAGAGGTTTAAGAGCTAAATATTATAATTATTACATTTTTGTAAACTTTTCAGCCCAGATGATAACGTCATTCATTTTAAACTATAGATCGAAAGAACTATAGACATTTTTATAGCTTGCTTGAATCGGTTAAATGTTTCAACTCGTATAGATTTTCTTTGTAGTTTTTATGCACTCGACCCTATATTTGAACAATCCTTTGAAATGGTTCGTATTTTTTAAATATGTATTCATATATATATATTTTTTTTTTATGCATTTCCCTGTCACATAAATGTAACAAGGAAATTACACAAATTTTCCTGTTAAGGCGCGGCTGTACATGCCGTAAAGGGGAATTACTCTTACGACGTGTGTGGAATTCGAACCCACACTCCCTTGGTGTTTACAGCGTATTTTATACGTTCTTACCCACTAGGCCATCGAGGCCCCTATATGTATTCATATTTTAATATAAATAATCATTTCAAATAATAATTCTATATAGGGTATTGTTGCCTTCTTAAATTTTTGTATTACCTTAAAATATACGACGTTACAAAAAAAGACGGAGAAAAAACTTTCGAACGCAATAAAAAAAAAACAAATTTTATTGCACTTTATATTCACTCAATTCCCTTTTTTTTATTGTACTTCTATTTTTTTGTTGTTTTTTTTTCGAATTTTTATTCTTCTCATTTGTATTTAATTTTTTAATATTACATGTTTATATAATATTAAATATACAAATATGTACAGATAATATTATATTGATTATATACATATTATACCTATATACTTTACTTTTTGTTGGGCATAATTTCAAATTTATACCAGTTCTTAAACTTTTGTACGCATATAACATTCTCTTTCCAAAATATTATTTTTCAAAAAAAAAAAAATATGGATCCAAAAAGTCCCAAAAAAAAAAATATATACATATATATTTAATGTACTCATACCAATAATAAAAATTTTATACCATTATAATAAGTGCCAAGTTACCGCCACCAAAATGAATCATCAATAAATGTGTAGTAAAAAGGAAGAAATAGGTACAGTAAAATGAAAAAAACAATAAAAAAGAAAGAGAAAAAAACAGCGTCATCAAAAAAATATAACACTGACAATAATTCAAAAATCCTGAAATTGCAACATAGGAGAGTTCTAGATCCTGCTTTACCGATATTTTATAATTTTGTACTTTGTTTTTGTTGTTTTATTTTCTTTTTTATTGCCATGCAATTTTTTTTTTGTTTTTTTGGTAAATAGACAAAAAAAAAACTTTAAATTTTTTGGACTCTTTTTTTTTTTTTTTTCTTTAATATCCTGTTCTGCTCTTCATTACCCATTTAAAAGCTGATAAATATTTGTTTGTTTCTTTACCTCTACCTAATACCATTTTCTCTATATCTCCAACAATTTCTTTACATATATTAATTCGTTACACATATACAAAACACGCATTATTATTACTGCTTTTTTTTTTTTGTCTTATTCTACTATTTGATTTTAATTTCATCCCAAAAAAATTTTTTTTTTGTTTAACATTCATACACACACACACAAACGCATACAAAAAAATATTTTACTGACAATCGATAGGTATAATGAAAGAAAAAACTAACTTTAACTACCTATAGTACGCATAAAATCTAATTATACATATACATACATACATATATTTATATATTCCTATTTAAACATTTATGTAATATTATTTTATTACAAATTATATACCTACAAACATCCATATTGTAATGTATATATTATTATATACATATGTACATATATACAAGTAAATTTAATATATAATTTTATTTCAATATAATATTTGATATAGGTGTCATCCGTATTGTATATATTTGTATACCCCATTATGGATAATATTATATATTCGTATATTATTTTTAACATACAAAAGAACATCAATATCATATACCTATTATATATATGCGTGCATGCATATAAATATGTATCAGTGTATGTAAACAAAAAAAAGAAAAACAAAATAAAAATTTTTTTTTCTAAAAAACGATTAAAAAAAATATGTCAAAACAAAACTAAAAAAAAAAAAAATTTATAACAGTTTTTTTTTTTTTTTGCTCCATATAATAAAAAAAAAAAAAAAAAAAACCCAAAATTATGTGGCCACCCCATACCATTAATCAGCTCATTTGTTGTTTATCCTTGCAGCAACTATAATAACAATAACAACAATATTAAGTTAAATAATATCAGAGCGTGCATCAGAAATATGATGTTGCGATGCGACATTAAAACTGCTAAAATAATCTGCAATAGGAATGGTAAGAAAATTTGTGAATAAAAAAAAAAAAACAAAAATCAAAAAGGAGAGTCGGAGAGAAAACTGTAAATTGCATAATTTTTATTTTATGTCCTTTTTTTTTTTTTTTTGTATGCGTGTTTTTGTGTATGCATGTGTATGTTTGTTTTTTAATTTTTTTTTTTTTGTATTTTCGATTGTCCTTTATATTATAAAATGCAGTGAAAAGCATTTTTTTTTTTAAAAAAAAAATAGAAATGCAATTTTTATTTTTACTCAATACTTCTCTTATTATCAGCCAAAAAAAAAAATTTTTTGAGATATAAGTATTTTGTTTTTTTTTTTTTGGGCTCAAATCGAATATATTATGTGTGCATTATAATAACAGTGCACATAAATGCATTCGATCAACAATAATAAACATTAACGGGATGGAGAGACAGGTAAATACGGAATATATATAATTTTTAATTCATCTGCCCTGACCCAACCAAATATTTCTCAAAATGTGCTGGGCATTATTGTCTCTAGTTTAGTTGAATTTATTAGGGTTGTGTGAAGAGTAAGTTTGATTATGGTATGATGACTGTAAAACAACGTACTATATTCAATGCAGTGTAGTGTAGTGTATTGTAGTGCGAAACGCATGATAGATTTTTATTTTTTTATCTTTTGTTTTTTTTTTTTTTTTTTTATACAAAAAGAAAAAAATTTATTTTTTTTATTTTATTTTTTTTTTGTACTGATAAAATAAAATAACGGTTTTTATTTTAAATATGAATTAAGTAGGGTGGGCATTATAAATGCAAAAGAAAAACAAAAGCAATAATATAGAATAGGAATAAATAATGAAAATGAAGATGAAATCAGATGAGATGAGATGAGATGGGTATACAAATAGTGGAAATTATATTGATATAAAATGAGAAAAAAAAAAAAACATAGAATTGATTTTTTTTTTGGTTTTTTTTTTTTGGTATACTTAGCTATCTGATTGGGTGCAATTGCTAGATACGGGTATAAAAATGAGTTTAGTTAAATTTTTTTTTTTATTTTTTGGGAAAATTTTTTTTTTTTTTTGTGTTTTGCCACATTGCAATGCAGAATTTTTATTTTTGGTTTTTTTTTTTTTGTTTTTTTTGGAAATAATGATTTTTTTAAATACAGAAATATTACTTTATTTTTTTTATTATGTTTTATAGGTTTTTCTTTTTTAAGCATATATGATTTTGTTTTTTTTTTGTTTTATATAAATTATAAAAATGTTTTTTTTTTTTTTTTGTTTTTGCTAACTGTACCAAACTATATATGCGTATGTATTATATTTTATAATATTATAATGGTAGCATATACTTATATAGTTTACCGGATAAAACAAAAAGTCTCCTCAAAATGGCTGCTTTACCTTAAACAAAAACGGTAGGAAGAGAAAAACGGTAGAGTAAATAAAAGAAAATGAGGAAAAATTTAATACACACAGTGTTCAAAATGAAAATGTGTAGGGGAATGGGGATAAATAATAATTATACTCTTTATACATCATTTAAATGAATTTGTCTAAAGTCGAGTAATTTTTTTAATTACAAAAATAAATTTTAAGGATACATTTTAAAAAAAAAAAAGTTAATTGCTATTTTACTAAGAGATGATACTGATTGAATCTCTCCATACGTTTAAAATATACTTCAAACAATCATTGAATTAAAAAGTTTTAATTTTACTATAATTCATACCAAACTAAAAGTCATATTTTTTAAAAATATAATTTTAGTTTTTGATCCTTTTTTTTTATTTTGACCAGGCTAAGGTATCCATTTTTTAATAAAATTTCTTTCATATAATTTTCAAAAAAAATTAACTTCATGTAAATTTTTATATTTAAAAATTATTTATTAAAAAAATATTTCCAAAATATTTGAAAAATAAATCAAATTGAAATTTATTATTTGTTTTGCAATCTTATTGTAAATTTCAGATCCTTATATGTTTTTTTTTTTAAATACAGCGAAGAACTTAAAACCATAAAACTTAAATAATACATGGTCGTAATTGACGCCAATAATATAGTTTTACCTTAGATCAAACAATCTTTCAAAACTTTAGAGGATAAAATCGATAAACAATTAAAAAATTTTCTTAAATTAATACTCATATATAAATCAAATTTATAAGAAAAAAATATCCAGATGTGCCTTAGCTATGTAATATGAACAACCACATTATTATCCCCTAGTCACAATGGTAGAAAACTTTTAAGGCTATCTATCCATTATGTAGACTACAATAATGAAGGTCGGTTTATTGAGTAAAAATCTTACACTATCAAGAGTATCTATATAGTATTCATTTGCTTTACGTTTTTTGTAGATTTTTTACTTCCTTAGAAAAAACAAAAAATAAAACAGTTCAAATGATTTTTTTGCTACTAAAATTATTGTTGTAATCGTGAAATTATAACAATAAATAATTTTAAAAGTTTTTTTAAACCGTATTAGAGGGTATGAAAAACACATATAACTGACAATGTTAACGCTAATCAGAAATCGATTATAAATCTAATTAAGTTTATCGACTTCATATACAAATATAAATATTTAAACAACTCAAGCAGTTAACTATTAAGATATTATTAAATTACTAACACTACAAGAAAACTGACAACTAAACATTTACATTCTATTTAAAAAATTAAAAAAAAAACATATAGAGGGATTACAAGAAGGAGGGATATCAATAGTAACCGGCTTAAGCAATAAGAACGGTATAGAAACTATATAGCCTATATAGAAATTATATACAAACTATATATATATGTATATGTAATTTCCTTAAAAACCTTAAACTTGATAACGAGATTATTTGATTTTGTTTATAAATTTTATCCACGTAGTAAAATATTTACAGAATAAATGTTAATGTAAAAATTAATTACTCATGCAGCCACGATAAGTATTTCTTACAACCACATACTAAAAAAATTGTAAAAAGAAAGGGATGCAAGAGAATTTTGGATTATTTTCTTTATGAATTTTCGAGTCTACCAAAGATCAGACTAAAAATCTGTAAAATCTCTACTTTCCCAGAAGTACCTCAGCTATAAAGTAAAACTAAAGAACTAATTTTATTACCTAACCTTTACCAGCTGATCATAGATAGAACTTAATTTACAACTAAGAAACTTCAAAGGTATGGTAAATATTAAAATATTACCCCGTTTTCGTTGTTTCTACTGTCTAAGATAGAACGCTGAACAGGAACGATTTAAACCAACCAACCACCAAAACTGATTAGTTAATTTTTCATAATTAATTTTTTTTAAAAAGTTATAAATTTAAATTTGTTTTAATCTAATTTATTTTCATTATCATTTTAAAACAAATATTTTTAACATTTAAAATCTGCATAACATTAAAAAAATTCCAATAAACAATTTCTTTTATTCTAATAAAAAAAAATAAATAAAAAAAAAAACTAAATGAACCAGATAATACTTTAATAACTTAAGATAACTTAAGATAAAAATAAATTTAAATAAATTTGTCTGTTAGTAATTTTTTTTGCCACCTATATATTAACATATGATCATTTTATACACCTTTACACCTATATATTTAATTATATATACTTAGATCTACCACCTTAATGACCATTTAATTTGAACTTTTGAAACCTCTATAAAAAAAAAGGCAAGTTATATGTTAAATATTTAATAACCTTGAACTTTTTTGAACTAAAAATTACATATAATATGTATATTATATATTTTTTTTACTTGTATACGTATATATTTTTCTAGTGTCTACCTTAAAAGAAAAGTAAAGGACATTCAGTGAGTCAGGAGACTTGATCTTAATCAACATTATTGCTAGTTTTTTTTTTTTACTAGATATTTTTTTTTTATCCTTTTGAATTTGTTAATAATTTTCTTGAGATACTTTGTTTGTTTTGATTATAATAAATATGTGTATAAAAGGATACGAAAAGATTACACTAGTGTGCATAATAAAAAAAAAACAAGTAAAAGTAACAGTAAGTCGATACAACCGACTTATTTATACCCTACACCTAAAAAATTCAAATTAAATTAAAAATCCATAAGTTATTTTAGTTAGGTATTTAATATAACTAAGCTAAAAAAATAAATGCTTTTATAACCTTTGCATAAAATTTCAGATTTCTATCTTTATTAAATTCGAAAATATGCTTGTTAGGTCTTGGGAAGTATGTGAAGGCACGCGGATCACCACGCCAATTCATCTCAAATTTTAGAGACATCAACAGGGTAGAACATTCTTATATCAAATTTCAAGTTTATATATTTATTAATTTCGAAGATATGCTTGTTTGGTCTTAGGAGTTGTGTGGCAGATACCCGAACAACCATTCTAATTCTTCTAAAATTTTGGACAAATCAGGGATTCAGGAAACAACATCCTAGTACCAAATTTGAAGTTTCTATCTTTATTAATTTCGAAGATATGCTGGTTCGGTTTTGGGAGTTGTATGGGAGGTACCCGAACACCTCCTCCAATTCATCTCAAATTTTAGGGATATCAGGGATTCAGGAAAACACACTCTCCTACAAAATTTGAAGTTTTTATCTTTATTAATTTCGAAGATATGCGTATTCGGTTTTGGAAGTTGTATAGGAGGTTGAACGTATGGTCTGATTTCACCCATTTACAATCCCCGCCTTACCTTAGTTATTATTAACCTACAGTATAAATTTCATCAAGATAGCATCATTATTTTTTGAGTTATCGTGCGTACGGAAGGACGGACGGACATCGCTAAATCGACTCAGGAGGTGATCCTGATTCAGAATATATATACATGTCTATACCTAACTCGCTTCCTTTTGGTGGTTACAAACACCATGCCAAAGTTAATATACCCTATACTTAATGTGTAGGGTATAATAAAAAGAACTTTTGGGTGGTGAAATATTTAAATGAAAATTTTATTTTAATTTAATATATAACTCAAAAATTTTGTATTGCATGTCATTTAAACTAATTAAATGTCCTCTTTATACATATTCAAAATTATTTTTTCATTAAATGTAAAATTCCGTTTTAAATTACTTAACTTTTAAGTTTTAAACCACAGATACATAGAGATACATTTTATTATCGGTAAATTATAAAAAAACAAAACCACTTATCAAAACTTTTACTTTTTTTATGCACGAGGGGCCATGGAAGATATCGAAAGTCTTCACTCAAAGGAACTGCACGAAGTTTCTCGCGGTAGTGTTGAACTTTAATCAAAATCATACCATATTTAAATCAATATTTAGGAAGGTTCCTTTATATAGTGACATAATATACAGTTTAATTTAGGGGATTAGGATGTGGGAAGGATGTTTGGAAATAATTAGGATTATGGAGGAAGAACTATGCAAAATTACACCAAATTCTTCTATAAACAAAACAGAAATCATTTCATATTATTGATGTAAATAAAAAATAGGTGCTTAATCTAAAAATTAGCTAACTTTTCTAATTTATATGTCTTGTAAAATAAATATTTGGTTTTATTAGAGAGAAATTAATAATAAGGAAAATGAATTTATTAAATATCTTGGCATCAATTTGGACAAAAATATTGTTTATTAAATGTTATCTGCTTAAAGGTCATAAATAAAATAAAGTGTCAATTTTTAGTTTTTTTATCCAATTTTAAACAGGATATCACATTTTCAACGCCATTGACATTAAATTATTAGTATACAAATCTCTCTTCAGCTGTATTCTTTTCTATGGTTTTTCTGTACTGAAGGATTATACAAAATCACATTTACTATTTCGACAAAGAAAACACAATTCAGTTCTAAAACTAATACTTATTGTGCAAATATAAAATTGAAATTTTTTTTTTTAGTTTTTTAGGAACTGAGAACTGCTTTAGTAATCCCTCAAAACCTCTAAATGTTTAATAATCCAAAATCTCTAGAAGTAAATGTGAGATACTCTTTTTATATTTACGTCATTTTTACTACTTTCAAAACTAATTATTTTATATTTAACAGAAATAATTTTTACGATTTAAAAGAGAGCAACACAATTATTTATTTATACAATCTAACGTTTTACTTAACTAAAAGACTGGTTACAAATTTTCTTTGCCATTCTCCCAATCTTTGATTTACATCGTAACGAAAGAATTTAAAATTGTTAAATCTAATTCTTGTTTGTATTTCGTCAATGTGTTAAAAAAAATCGTTGCAACATCATTTTTTGATTTTTAAAATAATTACAAGGAGATAAGCTTGAAAATGCTTCATAAAACTCTCCTATTTTTCTCTCTGGTCGTTTATATCATTTTTGAATTAATATACGAATTGATCTTATTCCTAGATTTTCTATAATAAATAAAGAAACACGCCGATTAATTGGATTTAAAAGTGATCTAGTGCCGCTGTTACACCGCAGTATAACTAGCACATAAATTATAATACTTCAGCTGAGTTTAAATTAGTTAAATTTAAAAACATCCTTCTAAAATCCTAATATAAATTACAAGACCTTAATTAGTGAAGACCAGCTAATAGTGTAATGGTTAAGACAGCCGCTATTTATTATTGAAACGCCTAGAGTTCAAACTCCGGCTGGCTCATATTCGTTAATACAAAATAATGTAGATCTTTCTTATAATATATGATGCGTTTTATAGTTTTATACAGTAGCTTCATCCGAGTAATCAACTAAATTAAAACGGCTTAATAAAACTAATGATTCCAGAAGTAAAAGCTTAGCCAAATGTAAATAATAAATAATTTAGTGGAAGATCTATGCTTCCACTAAACTATTTATTATTCATATTTGACTAAATTTCAGTTTCGAGAATCATTAATTTCACTAAGTCGTTGATTTTTTGGCTGTAGCTATTGCACAAGACTATGAGACGTTTCTTTTATTTCTACGTCATCTATTTATCTTATTTATGCTTTTTATAGGACTGAAGAAAAACAAAATTAGTTGAACAATAAAAAAAAAGATATTTAAAGAGATACTTAAATAAATCATTTTGCACACTACTGTAAATATATCTATATATTATAAATTTTTAACAATATACATACATACATTTTCTATTATGTGCATATTCTTAGTTTATTTGTACACTTCATTCTAATTTTTAAAAAACATCTTTCTAGTATTTTCTACTTAAGATACTCTTCAACAAAAAAAAAAATCGAAAAAAGGTGAAAAAATATCTCCTTTCCAATCCCACCCCTTAATTTATGTACATATATTATACTATATATATTATAATATTATATAGTTCGTGTCGATTTTTTTTTTTACATAATGTAGTTTTGTGACTTTATCAAAGTTAAAATTTACGAATAGAAAGAGACAGAAAACATAAAATATAAAAAAAAAAGAACAACACACAAAAAAAAAAAAATGATCACTATTTTATCCTTAAGAGTAAAAATAAAATAAAATTGAGTGGCTTATTTGACTCTTTAAGTGGATATGTTTCATCACATAATCAATAGAGAGCAAAAACAAAAAAATAGAAAATAGAAAAGAACAAATAAAAAAAAACAAAAAAAAAATAAGAAAAATATGTATAGGTAGACCTATCACTTAAGGAATAATAATGAGCCCGGGCAACAGGTTATTCTACAAAAAATAATTTACTAAAGATTCTTTTCTTTTTAAATTTTTTTCTTTTCTTTTTTTTTTTTATTTCTTAGTTTTAGTTCAGACATCATCCAAATCAGTAATGTAAAATAAATATAATCAAAAAAAAGAAAAATAAAATAAATAAATTAAAAAAAAAATAAAAAAAAAAATAAAAAGTAAAAAAAACTACGTGTAAAATCTGGAACTCTATAGAGACGACCTTATTTATCTAAAGGATATTTAGAAGAGGATAAAAAAAAATGTTCTTCATATAAATGAAGTGTGAATTATGTCAATATGTGTATATATATATATGTATCTGTATTTAAAAATCCTTAAGGTATATAATTTTTTTTCTTTTTTTTCTTAAAGATGGTCTAAAATGTAGGGTCTACGAATATTTTCAGAGAAAAGCTTTGATTTACTAAACATTTTGAATAAATTAAATTAAAAAAAAAAACCCAGAAATAAAAATATAAGGATTGAGAAATATGTATTTTAGAAAAGGGACGAAAAATTTATTGAAAATAGATATTTTCAATTAAAGTATATGGTTTGTGTTTTTGTGCGTAGGAAATTTAGTATAGTTAAAGACTATTTGGAGATAATTTTTTTGTTTTTATAGTTAATAGATTTAATATAGACTTTATTATAATATTTATTAGGATTCTTGGTAATTTTTAGCACTTATTCAAGAATGCCTATCAGGGAATAAACAAAGTAAGATATATAAATTTTAGATAAGGAAATTTAGGTTTACATTATTCAAATTTTATCAGAATATTAATGTTTATCTTAAAAATTATATTTTTTTAAGTGCATAATCACACTCACATAGTTTTCAAACTAAAATATTGAAATTAATATAAAATTTATCCTTCAAGTTTCATTACAAATTAAGTGAAGAAAATCCGAATTAGAAACTTTGTCCTAACGTTGCATCAGAAATTCGGAACCTTAATAAAATATTTAGTACCCAAGTATTTAAATGAAATGAAATACATAATATTTTTTTTTAGTACTGCCTGAAGTACTCCTTTCCATATTACGTTAATATTCAACAGAAAATAAAATTTTCCGAATCCTTCAAATACATGTTTTTCCAATGTGGTTGTCATAGTTACTTATTTTTTTAATTGATTGATTTGTAATCCTTTAACGCGAAATTTCCATTTTCAACGTCAATTTATTTCATTCTTTTCAGAATTATTATTTTCATTTTTAAAATGACGGATCATTAAAAATATTTTACACAATTTAAGATTTCATTTTCCATAAAAAGGTAAACGTGAAAATGTATTATTAAAAATTATAATCTAATTAAAAATATTGAGAAAAATAACTGTAAATTTTTTAATTGATGGCTAGTTTCCAAAACTTTTTTCTAACTTATTTTAATATCCATAATCCCCAACCTTTGACTGAAATTAAAATGTACCAACAATTTTTTTAATTACATATTGCATAGTCTAATAAAATGCCATTATTGTACCTCTGTTTTTAGCACATTTCCAAAAAAATTTTGAAAAAATGTGCCTATTAGTTTCACTCTGTCCATCCGTTTGTTTTTACAAAACTTCAACACGGTTTAAGATATAAGACCGAAATTTTAATCAGACATAGGTTTCTTAAAAAAATGAATGTAATTTTTTTATGTAGCCTTAACTATCACGCAGATATAGCCTCTCAAAGTTTCGAAAAGCTCTATTTACAAAAATGTATATCTTAGGTTCTGTTTAACATTTTTTTTGGGTTTTATATATCAATATCAAAATTATACATTTTTTTCTTTAAATTTAATATTTAAATTTACCGTTATGTGAAATCAAAATTTTGCAAGATTTTACTTCCCTCATATCTTTTAGGTAAAGGTTTGAAATTTTAAGAGGACATTTCAGAATTATAATTAATAAGCTGAAAATTTCTTTTCCTACTGCTCCGTGTTTAAAATCTATTAGAGATTAAATATTATAAATTTAGATACTATTTTTAGACACCTAGGCACTTAGGCACCTAACTTCAGTAAATTAGGTACCCATTCAATTTTTTTCAAAATAAAACACAAATATTTAAACTTCAACATTATAATTTCAATAACATGTGTTATTGGGTTTTTTTAGCTTTGTAGGATTTTATTGAAGTTGAGGAAACGGTCACTTGATCACTATTTTCTTACATATAAAGTTCTGAGAAAATTTACAAATTTTGGTGTAAGTCACAGTATTCTAAACTATTTTTATTGTATTTTAGGAAAAGTGTGTCTTTAAAAACCTTTAGTTTTTGCATTCTGCATTAATCATCATTAACTGAATATTACCTTTTTCTACAAATTTTATAAAAATCTCTTGAAATAATGCCGAAAGTAAATATTACATTATAGTAAATTGTGCACAGCGAATTAATCTAGACCCTGATTTTATATATTTTAATTATAGACTCATTTTGACAAACATCAACACTTAACGGATATGGATATCTTCTCAACCGCCTTTTCTATAATAACAAATTAAATACATTTTATGATTTTTCTATTTTTCTTCAATATAACGCCATAAGATGTAATATGTTTCCTAATATAAATTCAATTGACGTTTTATATGTAAAGATATATGGTTTCTTATGGTATTATCAATTCTTAGCCCTTCCATATATGAACATAGTTTAAATATAACTCGAAGCATTGTCTATAATAAGGTTTTGACAACAAGGTTGTTCAACTCATGACTACTGAAAGTCCGACGGAACTACAAGAAAAATTTTATTTTATACTACGCAGAAAAAGAAAAATTCAACAAATTGTTGTAGAACCTTCATAAAAGCTTTTAAAGTCTTTAATTTACATTTTTATATAATAAAACTAAATTTAATTAAATAATAAAAAGAAGAAAATTCCTGAACAACTAAAAACTAATAATAAATAGCTAATAGTTAATATAATAAAAGAACAAGACAAATAAAATCTAGCTACACAATACAATAAAATAAAACGTTAATAATTTAACGCTTATAAAAAATAGTAAACGCAACAATAAATTTTAATAGCTATGAGTTATGACACAAAATGACAGAATCATAAAATCCATTTTAAGACTTACCGTCGGTAAAAACAAATAAAAAAAAAACTTTATTTTTACTTGCAAAGAATAAAAAACATTATATTCTATTGTGTAGAAAATATTTAAATATGTATAGGTATATATACTTGCTTGTATATACTTATATATATATATATATATATATTATAAAATACCTTTTCTTTTTTTTTTGTATAATTTTACTGTTATCTTTTTAACAAATAGTTTTCTTGTAGTAAATCTGGGCAATAATAATAACCATAAAATAAAGAAAAGGACAAAAGTGTACAAAAAAAGAAAAAAAAAGAAATAGGTCCTTTCTTAAGACTTATACTATATTTTAGTGCCCTACTTAATATTAAACAATGAAAATAAAAAGAATAAACAAAAAATATTTCTATTTTAATATCATTTTGTCGTCTTTCGTCAACTTTAAAATCTTTCAGTAAATTTTCGTCCTTTTATAATATGAGATGTTAGATAATATTACAGGTAATTGAGATAATTTAAGAAAAAAAACTTTACTTAAATTACTTTAAGTCAAGGAAAATATCTTTTTTTTTTTTATTTTTGGTCCTTAAAGTGGTCCTTGAGATAATATTTATAATATTACAAATACATTTATGTCAACTGTATTAAAGTAATGAAATTCTATTTTACAGTATAATAGATAAAAGCACATGACGAATTAACTAAGGGAACGCAGATTCGATCGATGCGTTAGGTAATAGCGCAGGTTGTCCAATTCGAAGGGAAATTTCTATAAAAATGTAACTTTTCTTAACAAATCGATCTTTTTATCAAATATACTGTAAATATTTAATATAGAATATAAAGAAAATGAATAATATTACTATATAAATTGTTAATAGTATTAAACTTGTAATCGCCTTAGGAGTCTTTAGTTTTATTAATATTTCATTATTCCATATATTGTGATATATTTTATTAATAAAATAAATAAGTAAATAAATACATAATAAATATACTCAAAAGACCGCTGTACCTGAGTGTTTAACCGAGCTGCTTATCGAATGAGGTACTGTTGATTCAAATCCTCGCACAGGTCGTTAGAGGTGTTAATATTACTTTTTACAAAAAATTATTATTCTATTAAATAACTCCCCTTGCGACCATATGTTGCATAATAATATATATAATAAATAATATAAGTAAATTAATAATATTACTATATATAGATATAATAAAAGTATTTAGATGACCTACATATCTGTAAGGAAAACACCACAACGTGTTTGTTGTAATATTAATGACGCAGGATATAATTTTGAAAAAAAACGGGGGAAAAAATTGCATTCAATCTTTAAATTGTTTTTAAATTAACAAATTCCTTGTACTTTTTTATGATCTCCTTTGTAACCCTTTATGTGCCTTTCTAAAATACTTTTTTTTTATACTTTTCGAAACTGTTTTTCATTTACTTCGGCTTTCATTTGGACCGAGATGCAAATTACGAAATTGAAATCATCTTATTATTTATTCAATCACATTAGTAAGTGATTATAATTTTTTGTCTACTTCCCCTCTTTTTGAATATACAGCATTAAACTTTGAATTTTATTTTGAGCTGCCAACATTTTATATTTACTAAATTTTTTCTTCAATTATGCTACTCTATATTGTAAATTATATATGCTTAAACTTTCCAAATATCGTTTAACGCCTCAACTCCAAATTCAGGTTATTCTGTTATTTTATTGTATTCTTGATCAATTCATAAGCTTTATTTAACATTTTACCCTAAAATTTTTATCTGTTACTTTGTCACAAAGTTTTATCTATAATTATGATGTTTCAACTCTATTAGTTCATTAATTCCGTTAAAGTTGATAGTTGTTTCAATCTCTTTCAAAGGTTTACCAAATTCAAACTTTGGTATACCTTTAAAAGATATTGAGAGCCTTTATTAATTTGTCTTATTTATTAATGTAGGTTGTACGGTACAGTACCTCGGTGGTCTTGTGAGTAAACACCAAAGGAGTGCGGATTCGAATCCCACACACGTCGTAAAACTTGTTCCCCCTTACGAAAAAAAAAAAAAAATTAAGACAGATCAGAACTGTTGATAATATGTTGATATTATGTTAATAAGATTATCGACTTTTGTCTTAAATGTTGACAGAAAAAAAAGTGTCGAAAATTAAGAACATAATTTGAACTTTTATTTATGTATTTTATTATGTAAAAAGTTTTATTTTATGTATATATACTTATAAAATTACTTTAAAGTTTCAATGGAAATTTTAAATTTTATAATTTTTAGTTCCCAAATGTTTATTCAAAAAGTTCCATAAAATAAAACATAACCTAAAATATATTCTACTATGCATTTATCATTATACTATAAATTGAAAATATACGATTGCAAAAAAAAATAAAATTTTTAATTAAATCTAAGATATCTCTTTAATCTCTTAGAGTCTGTAAGACTGATATCTCTTAGGGCTGACACGATGCATATTACAAGTGAGTACATAACCATCAATACGGAGCAATAGCTAAGAGAAGCACAATAGATCTACAACAAAAAGTCGTAGTATTATTTATATCCTTTAAATAATAATAATCTCTCATTTTCTAAAAAATTGCTTCCTCAGTTAAATTTTTTTTTTTTTAAAGAAAATTTCATTAAAGTATTCTTTTTTTTTTTTTTAAAGTTAAGGAAAAATCAAATTTTTTTAATACTTATGTATGTTTGTCCTTTACAATTAAATTTTAAAGAAAATGTAATTTTAAGTATACCAATATTGTATTTAAAGAAAAAAAATTCCATATGTTAAATCGAATACACCTTATTTACACCATTTAATATATAATAAATATATATTATGAATGTCCTTATTTTATACACATTTTATACATATATACAAAAATATCCATATTGGAAATCTTGAAAAAAATGAAAATTTATATTTTATCTATAAAGACGATTTTTTCATATTATTTTAACTTTTATTCTTATTATTTATTGTAAATAAATATATTTATATAAATATATAAAAAAAATTATAAGCAGATATTTTATATATATTATCTATATATTATATACATTTGCCTAGATATGAAAAAAAAAAAAACACAGAATAAATGGAAATCCTGTTGATTTCTTTTAATATACATTTTTTTGTTTTCTTACTTTCCTGTCATTCTTTTTCAATTTTTTTTTTTTTTTTTGTATATAAATAAAATTTGCTCTATTCTCAAGGTTATATGACCAGACTTTTCACATTTTCGTCCTTTTTTTTGGTTTTTTTTTTTTGTTGTTTTCATTTATATTTTTTTTTTTTGTATTTCTCTTTTTGTTTGGTGTTTGTTTTTTTTTTTATCTACCTTCTCTTTCATGCGAAAATTCTTCATTCTTATTTTTTGTTTCTCGTTCTTTTGTGAAATATTTTGTGAAAAGCCGCCAGTGAATGTAATAAGAAAAAAATGTATATATATATATATTTCGTATATATGTATATTTATATTCATTTTTGTATACATATATACACACATCTATATATAAAATGTACTTTATATATAAAAAAAAAAAAATAACGGTAGTTAGTGGTGGGTAGATTGGTAGGTAGAAAATACTAAATTGACTTTTTCTCTATATTATTTTATTTTTCTTACTTTCATTTTAACATATATATATATATATATATATCATACATATATATAAAAATAAGAATATATGTTTATATATAGATATCTTGTAAAGGATACTCTGAATATCCTTATAAAGAAAAAAATATAAAATAGAAAAAAAAAAAAATTCATAGTTTGTGAAGAGTTGTTTTCACTTTTCATATGGCAAAATGATTTTCTTTTTCGGTTTTGTTTTTTTTTTTTTTTGTTTTCTTTTTTTACTTGTTTTTCTTCTCAGCTTGTAAAGAATTGAATGAGAAAAGAGAACCGGCAAAAACTTATCTTGTTGTTATTTTTACTATTGCTTTTTCATTTTTGTTATTTTTGTTTTTTTTTTTTTCTGTAAATTTTTTTTTATTTTTTTATTCTCAATTTTCATATTTTTGTTGAAAATGTTATTGTGTTAGTTTCTTTTTTTTTGATTTTTCTCAATTCAAAAGAATAAAAAGTTTTTTTTTTTCTTTTTATCATCTATTCAGACGTCAGGATGTATTTCAAAAAAAAAAAATATTAAAACGATGAAGACAGGACTTCTGTTATTGTTGCTATTTTCTTAACAAAAAAAAAAAAAAAATACATGATAGAATAACGAAAAAAGAAAAAAAAACGAAACACTAAAAAAAAGACAAAAAAAAAAACAACACAATATTTAAAAGGAATGAACAGGAAAAAAACAAAAACTAAAAAAAATTAAACGAAACTTTCGCTTTCTTTCAAATGTACTCTTGTATGTTTTATAGTGAATACAAGTGATTTTTTATTTCGAATTCTCGATTTTTCGATTTTCTTCTTTTTGTTTTTTTTTTTTACATTTTTTTGGAATTGTATATTGAGGGTTCTGAAATGGTACGAGTAAGTGCCATTAAAAAATGATATTTTAAAATTTTTTTCCTTAAAATGAAAAATAAAAAAAAATAAAAATAAAAATTGTCCTTCAAACATCAATCGCATTATAGATATGTAGTTAAAAAAAATGGAATTGACAATGAAAGGACATTTGAAGATAACATATTAGTTTTGTTTTCAATGTTTATATAAGACATATGAACATGAATTTAAAAATGTTGAGATATTTTATATAATTTTAAATAACCTCAAATAGCGTGTAGGTGAAAACATTTTCTATAGGTACTTATTGCAAAATAATAATAACTAATATTCTAATATATCTATATGTTAAGATCTAGTTTTTTAATTAAATTCATTTAAATTTCAATTAATATAAAATTAAAAGAAATGAACGACAATATCGGAAATCCAAGATCTGAAGTTTAGTTTTGCATTACAATCATTTTTTTTTTTTGTTGCTAATTGTTCAAAAGAACAACTGATAAGTTGTACAGTACGCCTCTCCGTACCACATGTACAAACGGAAATTTATTCTAGGAAAATGGAAATTTTTTTTTTTTAATGCACTTCTCTGCCACATAAATGTGGACAAGAAATTACACAACCTTTCCTGTTCCGGCGTGTCTGTAAATGTCGTAAAGGGGACAAAAGTCTTACGACGTGTGTGGGATTCGAACCCACACTCCCTCGGTGTTTACAGCGTATTTTATAAGCTTTTACCCATTAGGCCACCGAGGCCCCAAAATGGAAATATTATTGATAATGGATAAGGTAAGTGAAAATATGTTATGGGAATAGATATATAATTATCTCTTATTATTAGAATTATTCTCTGTTGAAAATTTGATTTTTAAACTGTATTTTGGCAGTACCAGGTTTTATCACATAATATAGAATTGCCCTAATTACAATCGATACAATTATATTTGTATAAACACATTGATTTGTATAATTTTATAATTGTGTTATTTAAGGTATAATGATGGAGCTCCTCCTTATTCCAATAGTTTTACCACTATATAAATTTTGTAATTCAAATTTTGCAAACCAGAAATCTCAAATCCAAACATTTCACATAATTTTGTAATTCATAAATTTATTCGCAACCGATTTTTCATCATTTCAGTTCTTTTGGTGGAAATTGTAAAACAGCCAAGATGATGCAGCCATTAAGTATCTTCAAATTTACAATTTGCGTAACATAATTAGGTACCTCATTATCAAGCCTAAAACTGAATTAAAATTGTTTTTTAATAAATTTTGAATAAATTTTAATTTTGCTTCCTTTAATCAATGTAGATAATATAAACTATACATTATATAGGTAGGTATTATTACACATAAAAATCAATTGTTATATGATTATATGTATATAGATATGTATATATCTGCAAATAAACGGCCTAGAAATAAACATAAATAAAACCAAGATTATGAAAGGGAGCACCAACAACACAAGATCAATTATAATAATTCAAGATACATCAATCGAGAATGTAGATAAATAACTCCAAGTAATGTAGATAAATATGTAGATAACAATAACGAAGTGCGTCTTATTACCGCAAAAGATAGAAGAAAAGAATACATCGAAAATAAATTGACGAAAGCTAGAACAACATTTGGAAGAATGTGAAAAATATGGAGATCATCCTAAATCTCAAAGAAAACAATATACAGCTGAGAATATTTCAAGCATGTATAAAATCCGTTCTGTTCTACGATAGTGAAACTTGGTTTGTCAACAAGAAAGAAACATACAAACTATAAGTATTCATTAACAAGTTTCTCCGAATCATGCGTAGAATAATGGTCAAGAAGAATACGTAACGAAGAGCTTTCGGAAACAACTTATCAAAAGCCAATCGAAATAGAAATTAAGAAACGAAAATATAGATATTCATGTTTAGTTATGTTCATAGATTAGTCATGTTCTTAGAAAATCTCCTAATTGCTTATCTAGACATACTCTGAAATGGAACTCCAAGGGAAAAGGAATGTTGGTAGACTTAAGAATACATGGTCTAGGACGAGAAATAATACAATAATGAACATGGACATGGTCCATGGTAATGAATGAACAGATATGGTCACAAACGAAAGTACTATCACAAAATCGAAGCAGATATGGAAATGCTTCGTAAAAATGCTACGCTCCCAAAGGAAGTAGAAAAGCAAAAAAAATATATATACATAATATACTGTTATATCAATAAATATCAAATCAAAATAATTGTTTTTTTTTATATCACCATATCCATATTCCAAACACTCAATTAATAAAATTTTTCTAAAAGAAAAAAAAAGAACAGCAATTAAATTAAAATTTCATTAAGAAAAAAAACTATATATTAACCTCTTCTATACTTTCGAAAGATATGAAATTTATATTCCCATTCAAATTATTATACTTCTTAAGTACTTAAATTTATCGTTTCATTAAAAAATAACAAGAAAAAAAAACGCATATCATTTTAATCCATATAAATTTAAATTAATTTATAACTTCTTTTTTTAAACACCTCTTTTTGTTTTTTGTATTCTTGTGTCCGGGACTCTTATGGTTTTTGTTTTTTGTTTATGATTATTATTATATGGTTAACTTAATATATATCTTCAAATTTAAATTAACTTATAAAAAACACGAACAATTTGTTATTTTTATATATATATAATATCCTTTTATGAAAACAAATAATAATAATCTCCCCCAAAAAGCAAAAAAAAAACAAAAAAAAAACATAATACATATCCTGTTATTATAATAGAAAAATATCCTTTACTATTTTCCATATTTATATTTTCTTCCTTTTGACTTACCTTAATTGACCAATTTGTAATCTAATAATCTTAAAGTTGTAACCCTTTCCTGTGTTAAGCATAATAATATTTTATATATTATATTATGTATATAAGATCTCTTAAAAAGAAATAATATATAAATCGGGGTCCCTTTATGGAATAATTTTGTTATCCTGTTTTCCTGTTTTTATTACTTTTTATTTTTTTTTTTTTTGTTTGTCATTAGAAAAAATAAACCGGATTTTACTATTCAAGTGTTTATAATCCTTTAAATTAAACTTTACTTTTACATATTAGATATAATATATATATACCATACATTTATATATGAATGTGTTCATGTGAATAGAAAATAGAAAAAAGAAAGAAAATAACATTAAAAATCTGTAAAACATAACATTTATGTAAATTAGTTTCTAACAAGAAAACAACAACGACATCATTCTATTTGAAATTGTGTTTTTTTGTTGTCAGAAAAATAAAAATAAAAAAAGACAATATAAAAGAAAAACAAAAGAAAATGGAAAATTTTTTGTCCCTTTTCAGGAATATCAAAGATTTTTCTATATTTGTTGTAGATATTTCATTAGCCACCTTATTTGTAATACACTTTATAATACATATCCATCCCTTCAATTTATATTTCTTAATTTTCATATAACAAAAAAAAAAAAAAACAAAATTATTAAAATATACATAATATACATATAAAATATATATGTCAAATATAATATGTTTATATACATTGTATGTCCCAAATCATTCATCTTAAATTACTTCCACTTAAAAAACAAGAAAACAATTTAACAAAATCCAATAATACAAACAATAAAAAAAGAAAAAATTCAAAAAATAATAAAACAAATCTTTTAAGTGTCCGAAATGCTAATAATAAAGTCATTGGGTCAAACCACATATTCACACTCGAAACAACCCCATACTAAAAAAATTTTACACAAAATTAAAACCAGCTAATCTTAACTCCATACCACTTGACCCTTATAATAACAAAAAAAAAAAAACTTGTAAACTAAAAACAAGACTAATGAAATCAACAAAACATCCCTTTCCAAATCTGACCAAAAGAAAAATTTTTTTACCATTCTATTTTTCTTTTGAAAATAATAATTTTATATATGTACATTTTCGACACCCCAAATTTGTTCTTTTTTTTTTTCCACAAAAAAATAAAAGAAAAACCTGATTTAAAAAAAAAACAAAATCACATAACAGTAACATATTATTATTATTACATATATCCTTTTTTTTTATTTTTATAACTTATAAGTATCCGGTTTTCTATTCCTTAAATATTCAGTTTTTTTGTATTTTTTTTTTTTTGTTATCTAATAATGAAATTACTTAAGATTGAAATCATCCCATTTGTGGCTAATTTAATATGGCATGTGTTAAATATACCTTACAGTTCTTTACATTACCTATATATCTATGTATATCTCATTATCCTTCATTATTATCCTTTATTATTAGATAACATAATATTATATAGTATAGTAAAGATGATACATTATACCCATACGTAAATATATAAGAAATATTTTAATATTTAAAAAAAACCTTAAAAAAAACTACTAATTTTTTTTTTTAAGTAAAATGCAAAAAAAAAAAAAACAAAAAGGAAAAACAAAGCATATAAAAATAACCTTTCAACCCCTTGTCTAATTTTAAATAAATATGTTCTCTAACATACAAAAACATTTATCTTTCTTATTTTATTTTTTGCGTTTCTTTTTCTTTTTATAATATTTTTTTTTTTTTTCTAATTATCAACACATATATGTATAAATAGAAAAAAAAAAAAAAAGCAACCAAAAACAAATTCTCATGTCTCTCTTGATGTGTTAAAAGACCAAAGACCAGTCATTCATCTAGATTTTGGTTACTCTACACTTATTTTCTTTCATTTCACATTCCTTATTTTTATTTTTGTTTTTTTCCACCCTTTTCTAATATTTCTCATATTCCTTGTTTGTCACTTTCTTTTCTCTTTTCTCACTATCCCTGTTTCATTCTTTCTCTTTACTACTTAAATTATTTAGAATAACTTTAAGCTACTTAAACTAAAACAAACCCATTCCAAAATATTCACCCCATTCCATATATGATACTACATTCTATATCCCAATTCCAAACGATTACACAAATTCTAAATTTATAGGTAAAAATAAAATAATTCTATGTAAATCCTTATACCACATACATGAATAGGTACATAATATACATATGTATATTTTTATCCTTATCTATTTTTTAGTAAATGGGTATTTTATAAATTTGAAAACAAAACCTAGTTTTTTTTTTGTACTTTTTTCGGACACTTTTCTCAAAGTTGAGAAATTTTTGAGGTTTACCCCACAAAGAAACACATATCACTATTTTTATTTGTTATTTTATATAAGAGAAAGAGAAACAAAAAAATAAAATAATTTATTTAAATTAGCACAGGAGATAAAAGAAATATCAACACCCTACACCATATATGATAACTTTTAAACTCATCACTCAAAAAATATGTATCTATGTCTCATCTTTAAAATAGAATCAAAATAAAACTAACCAAATCTAAAATACTTAAGATACAAGATTCTTAAATATAACAAAAAAAAACAAAAAAAATCATTATGGGTCATTTCCAATATTTGTATATGTTCCGTTTAAATAATAAAAAAACAAAACCAAAATTTAACAAGAGAACCCCTTTTTTGTTTTCAGTAAATAATTGAGGACATATCATTAAATCCAAAGAAAAACCGGTTCAACAAAAAAAAACTCGAAAGACACAAATCATTTTCTAAATTTCTAGAAAACAAAGAAGAAAAAAAAATATGACCCCACAATTTGTCACCCATATAAGTATAAATCTTAAATATTACCCCACAAGAAAATGTATTTGTGAGGGTCAGTTCCGTTTTTTTGTTTTTCTTTGTGTCTTATTTTTTCATATACTTGAACAACACTTAAGGGATGAATATTTTTATTTGAAAATAATATGCTAGTTTACAAATTAATGTAAATTTAAGATTTGGGTAATTGAAAAGAAAATGAATATTGAATGGGATGAGGTTTTTAAAAAAATTAATTATGTAGAAAATTAGTTTTTTCTCAAAGAAAACTTAGAAAGGAGCAAAATTATTTGTTGTATATAGACAAATCGATGTTAGTAAAACTTTACACATATCATTATGAACAACTTGACAAATCTTATAGCATACTTTTTATTCAAATTTTGGTACAATGCATTAATCATAATTAAACAAAATTATGAAAAAATGAAAATTATTGTCAGACTTCCAAACTTCCGTCTAACAAGAATAGTAAAATCAGTCCTTCACTTCTCTCTCCACCGACATAATGCTTTCCATGTAATTTTTTACTCTACTTATAAAAAATAAGGTGTTAATTGTTGGAAAATACAATTTCAACTGTCTTTCAAAATGCAAACACATTATTATTGACGTTTTAAGAAATTAATTTTTAAAATATTTTTATTATAAGGAACTATCTTTTTTTTTTGTGTTGGACACTATATCTATAGAAAATCTAAATAAAGATTTATTCCATTGATATCTATAAATAAAATTTAGTTTACATAATGTATAATGTTATTGTTGTTTCGAAGGGGGCTTTTAACTACTCATACATCCAAACCTTGCAATGCGTAAATTTATAATAATATTTATAATACTACTGTTAGGGACCATAGGTCAGTAGATATGCTAAGCTATTATACTACTATTACGGTATTATTGGTAGATATGATAGAAGCTTAGAAATGCATTTGGATTTTAATTGTAGGTTTTGCACAGAAATTGACGCAAATATAGAGCATGAAGCACTTTCTTTGGTCTTGCCTTAATCACCTCGATAACCTCGGTAGTTTCTTTTTCCAACATTTAGGTAAACTTTTTGACATGGATCTGAGAATTCTTCAAAATTTCTTTCGTCAAAGTGGCCTCGTCGTGGCTTAAAACTTGGAAAACTTAGCACAAGCTCTGGCCGAATAGAATACTACTATTTGTACTATCATTTACTCATTTATTTATTTTTTTATTTATTTGATTTTAACTGTATATTAATTTAATTAAATCCTTAATGGCATATTATATACTTTAAACACTTTGAAAATTGCATTCTCCTTTATATTGTAATTCTTTGCAAGATTTTCCGATTCAAAAAAGGATCAAATTGATAAAAACGATTTCAAATACATGTTATATCAAAATAATAATTGCTGTAAATTTATTTCAGAATAAATTTTCAGAATTTTTTAACACTTCCTTGCAAAAAAAAAAAACTAATATAGGTCAATATTGTCCCTTTTTTTTAACACTTTCAATTTTTTTCTCACATCTTTTTTTTTCGTCTCTTTTTCTCCATCTTTTTTATTTCTGTTTATTTTTTTTATCCTTTTTTTATTTTTATTATTTTTTCGATTTTTTTTTTTTTTTACAAACAAACATATTCTATATAATTCGTATGTAGTGTCAATTTTTTTTTTATAATTCCCCTTTCTACCTTTTACTTTCACAGTTCTTCTTCACCGTTTATTATTGGTCTGTATTGAGGACCGAGTGAAAAGAAAAAGAAAATTTGCAAACCCTCAAAAAAAGTCTTAGATTTTACCACAAAATAAAAATGAAATAAATAAAACTGAAAAATAAAAAAAAAATAAAAAATAAAAATTAAAGTGTGAACGACCTGATTTCCATAATAAGGATATTTCTGTCTCATATATGTGTTATTTTTTATTATTATTATTATATTACACATATTGTTTTTTTTTCTTTTTCTTTCATATTGGGTTTTTTTTTCCTTAGTTTTTTTTTATTATTCTTTTATTGAATGGAAAATGAAAGGGATAAATAAGTGCTAAAAATATAAAAAAAAAAAAAAAACAAAACCAAAAAGTAAATAAGATGACAAAAAAGGACATAACAAACTTTCAAGTGAAAAGAAAAAGAAAGTGAAATACAACAAAAAAAAAAAAAAAAGGATATGCAAATTATTTGAATATGTTATGAAAAATTTACTTTTTATTTTTTGTTCTTATTAAATGATAATATTTTTAAGGATTCAAAAAAAAAAAAGAAAAAAAATTATTACGGAAAAGCCTATGGAAATTGACTATAATATAATAAAACTGATTGTCGGACAAATAACTGCATGTTTCAAATACACACACATATGGTTATGTTTATTATTACAACAACAAAAAAAAAAACAAAATAAAATGAAAAAAGAAAGAAAGAGAAGAAAGAATAAAATAAAAATGTATATAAATTCAGAAGGAAAATATTATCTGAAAGATATAAACAAGGATGTCATCCTTTCTTATAGTTTTTTCTTTTTTCTTTAAGTGATAATATGTAAATTGATTATGTAAATTATAGAAGTTTACAGAGATTTTAAAAGAAAAAAAGAAAGTAGTTTTTTTTTTGTCATAAAAGAAAATATAAATTAAATTAAATGATAAAATTATCAAGAATTTGTAATTTTAAAGATGGTTTTTTTTGTGAGTATTTGACAAATAACAAATTAAAAGTGAAAGAGAGTTTAAACTAATATTGAAGAAAATTTTCCTGAGGTAGATGGGAATATTCCAAAAGTACCAAGAATATTCGCTTGGTAATATCAGATTTTGACTGATTAAACCCACTTACCCTTTTAGTCAATATAGTTATATAGGGAGGAAACTCTTAAAAGTCAATGCAATATGACTTGGAATTGACAAAGGAATAGAAATAGAAAAGGATTAGGCCGAGATGCGGTAATTTTGAATTGAGAATATATCTATATGGGAAGAATGAATTCAGTTATTATTATTAATATTTTGCTAACAGTGAGGACGTCATCAGTCAGTTATTAAATGCGATAGTCCTCCTACAGCCTCTATAACCCTTTCTCTCATGAGATAATAAATAAAAACTCCTCCACTGTACCCACTATTATTATTACTATTAATATTTTATTGTTAGTAAAAAGAAGTCATCAGTCTAATAGATCTTCAGAATAAAAATAGTGAATTTATAGCTTTTCTCTTTTAAATTTGGTTTGTTTGATTGGTGAACCGTTTATTATAATTTTTTGTTGACTTGAATATTGAAAGATATTTACAAATTAACAAAAGATACTTAAACTTATTAAACAATATCTAGTAAAGAATTTGGCAAATTTCTTAATGTTTCGTTTTTTTACTATTATACATTCATTAATTAGTTATTAATATCGTAGCTAGTTATTAACCTTTTGTCATCTATATTCATGTTTTTGTTCATTTTTTTACAATTATTACTTTGTTTTTTTTTTTACTTTTTTAAAAGAAGATGATATTAAACAGTAATTCTTTAATTTCAAAGTAAAAGTAGCGATTAAGTACTAAAATATTAACACAGGGTTCAGTTTTATCAATTAGTTCCACTTGGGTATAAGAAACAAATATTTATGCTGTACTAAAACGAGCTGATGTTGTACCTACATTAAAATATTAAAAGGAAGAAATTTTTAGACGACGAACGTTTAGTTTTTGTTTATTTATTAATAAAAAAAATTCTAAAAAACATTATTTTATGTTAAAAAACAATCTTAATAAAATTGAGAATGTAATTAGAAAAAAATACTGCAAAAATTTACAATCACAATTATTTTTTCAATAATTAAAAGTTTTAAAATATGTTTATTTTAAAAGTGAATTTTCTCAGTTACTTTATATCTTTGTCATTTTTACAATCAGTCAAATAAGTTTGACAGATCTTGTTTTGTAGCACAGATCAAGAGATCTTCGTCTAAACAGATCTTCTTCTACTTCCAACACCCTATTCAGGACGTAGTGATATTATAATGGTTCAGTAGCATATTTCACTTGCAGAACCTGTCACGTCATTCTGTCATGCCCGGTAACCCATTTAACACTGTCTAACCCAAGTTTGGAGCATCACTGTGTGCTAATCAGATGAATCTATAGAAAATTATTTTAGATTACTTGCTTTTTATAACTTGACTTTTAACGAAAACTCTTTGAGACTATTTGAATAGTTAAATTTTTTCTTTGAATTATATGTAAAATATGCAATTTATATGTGATAAAACAAATATATGTTGGTATTGGTATCAGATTCTTACTGACTAAGCCCATCTCCCCCTTTAGCTAATATAATGGGATACAATTCTATATCCTAACTCAGTATATTGGCTAGGAAGTAGGGATAGAAAAGGATAGGAGAAGGATGTCGTAACATTGAATTTGGAGTGGAACTGTAAGGGAACAATGAATCTGCACATTATTATCACTATCTTGTTAGCTACTGACTATAGCCATCAACCATAAAATATAAAGTATAAAATATTATTAAGAGTTTATTATATTCCTCAATAACGTTGTTGTATACCAGAAATAATGGATTATTTATATTGCATATTTCTTGGGTTTGTTCTCAAAAAAAAAATTAAGTTTATTAAATTAAATTTGATTTTTCTTATGTTCAAAATTGTAAAACTAAAATTTTAAATAGTTTTATTTTTTTTAGCAGATTTAATTCCAACCCTTAATTGCATTTTCAATCATCGATCACTGAATCTAATTTTAATAGAAATTTAATGGATCTGGTTATAGAAAGAAAATTAATGTAATTCTGCATTAGAAAGGACAAAAAACATCTTTCAAAACCGTTATTAGACAAAACACTGTTAAACACCGTTATTTAGACAAAAAATATCTTTGAAATTGATTGAAAAACTTTTTTGGAACCTATAAAAAGCTTGAGATTTGATCAAACTTATTCTTTTTTTTGGTTTTAAAAGGCGCTTTTTTTTGAAAGTCAGACAATTTCTTTAATTTTAAAGAATCATTATATAACTAAGAAAAGCTGTTAACACATACAAAAAAATTCGCTTTTTGCGTTTTACTTTGACGATATTTCTGCAGGCGCCTAAATGACATGTGTCTAATTATAGTGAAATTTCAAATTTTTGACCTCTAATAGCTGTTAAGCAGAGCTAGATACAAAACAATTTTCTGAGGTGACTTGTGCTAATTCTGAAAGATCATTTTCCTCTCAATATTTCCAAGTCCTATTTAAATACTAAATTTTAAAAATAGTATTTTTTTTTTTTAACATTTTTAACATCAATTTAAAAAATTAGAAACATGTCCTGCTGTTTAACGTATCTAGATTGAAAAAATATTACGCAGTAGTTAAGATAAATACATTTAAAAATAGAATTTTTTTCAAGTTTTCGAAGCTGTAGTTCTGTATTAAATATAGTTATTACATGAAAAAGTTTTTCTACAACAGATCTACCTATGATTAAAATTTAATTGTTCTATCTTAAACTGTGTAGAAGGGTTGGATAAGATAAGATAATCTTAATGATAAAATTAAATTAAGATTTTTCTTTAATTTAAAGATTTGATGTCAATTATTGATTTTTTACATTTGAATCATTAGAGAGGATGTCGGATAGTCATACCAAATATTGTGTTAAATTTTTATTCATAACTTGTTGTCATTAATTTTAAGTTTTTTATTAAATAGGATGTCATTAAGCAAAACAAAAGTAAAATCAGTTCATAAATGAGTTTAAAAAGAAATCAAATTTCTCTGCCTCTAATTTACCCAAAATCAACCTTTAGGTTTTTATTTTTTAATTTTGTTTTATAAATAAATAAAAATGATTTTTTTATTAAATATTTTATACATACATGTACAAATGTACATTAAAATTCATGTATATTCAAAAGATATTATGTATAAATTGTACGAAATAATGACTAAAGGTTCTATTATGTCCTTTAAAATAGACAATGTTCAACAATATTTTTTATGTCCTTCTATATGTATGTATAATATAATATACATAGATAGAAATTTTTTTTTTTAATATTGACAAAATTCTTAGAAAATTTTTTATTTTTCAAAGAATATCTTTCAAGGACATAAACCATCATCACTTAATATCATTCCGCATGACTTGATTTTTTCCTTGTTTTCAATTTTTTTTCAGATTTTCGAAGGAAATAACAAAATCAAAAATAAAAAAAAAAAAGTCTGAGATTTCCTCAATAGAATCCTATCCCTTTTAGGACAACATTTTAAAAACATATAATAAAATTGAAACTATATTCATAACATCTGATATTTTTATAATATTTCAATAATAGAATAATTTTAGTTATTTTATTAGTATCTTTTTTTACATTCCGATTTTCCTATATTATATTATAGAATCAAGAAATTTTTCTGTATCCTATTATTAGAGTTGTGTGTAGTTTCTTGTATATCTAAGATGTCCAATTGACGTTACAGTTTTTAATTGTAAATTTAAAACAAAATTAATATACAACTGTTCAGCTTTTTCAAAAAAAAATTTTGAAAAATTTGCCCGTCCGTCTGTCATCTGACAAATTTTCTATACCGTTTCAGATGGAATAATGAAGTTTTAACCATGTTCTTTTATAAAAATTAATACTGTAGAACACCTTTTTCATGTAGAACACCTTTTTCCAAACCGCTGCGGAACCACATCCCCCGAAATTCCTTCAATTTCAATTTATTTTTAAATGTGTATAGTATATTTCAGGTTCTTCTTAACATTTTAACAATATAAAACGGACAACTAACAGAATTTTTCTTTATCCTTGCAATAAAATCAAATATCAAAAATATAAAATTTTTTTTTTAATTTGGTATTTAAATTTACCGTTATGTAAAAACAAAATTTAGCATGGTTTAACGAAAGATTTGACTTTCTTCTTATCTTGCGTAACTCTTTTAGATAAAGTCTTGAAATTTTTCCACAAAAAAGATCTTTTAGAATTAATATAAGTTCACCTACCTCTGAAATTTTGTTTACACCCTGTTTTTTTACCACCGAATGGCTCGGACTCAAAAAATTTAAAATTTGCTATTTTTACATATATATCTGTAAATCAGGCATCTGTAAAAATTTCGGCAATATTAAAAAAATATAATTTCCAAGATTATGTTTTTACATGTATTAGCAGCTTTTCTTAATTATATTGGATTGCCTTTAAATTGAAGAAAGTTTTTCTTAGTTATTAAATTCTAAGAAAATTTACAAATCATACTGGAAGTCATGGTATTCGAATTGTTTGTATTGTCTTTTGAATAATGTGCGCCTTTAGAAACCATTACTTTTCATTTTACCTTGTTTTCCTTTTCATTTTATCTATTTCTGTTTTGCAAATTTAAGGATATAAAGGACTGCACTACATTCCATTCAATTAGAGTACAAAATAAAAAACCTTATTATTCTTAAACCTTGTAATAAAATAAAAATTTTGGATGAAACACGTGGATCTTTAAGAAAATTTTTTTATTGTAAATATTAAGATATTAATAAAATATTAAAATTAAGTACAATATTAAGAATTATTTACATTTATTTATATTGATTAAAATATTATTTTGAATTTTATTATTTTATAAGTAATTTATGTATTATAATGTATATGTTTATTTTTCTATTAAAAAATTATCATTATTTTACAAAAAAAAAAAGATATATCTGTAGTTTTCATTTTACATTTTTTAACAAATTTAATTTTATGCTAATTTTAAATATTACATTTTAGATTAATAAAAAATATTATAATATAATTCATATTACTACATATTATAGCAGTGCAGAACCAAAACTTCCGATTTCAAAAGTTCCATTGAATTTTTGTCTCACTACAAAGAAAACATAAAACTTCTAGCCGTTTATAGTTAGTTAATGTTGAAATATGAATGTAATTCCTATAAATAATTAGGCAGAATTTTGGAGTTCGTTGTAAAATTAGGGTTATAAATTTTTTTTTAGAATCGAACTATTATAATACCTCCTAATTCAGAATTTCAGAATACACATAGTCCAGAAAATAAAGAATCCTGATTTTATAATCAACTATAAAATCACTCCAAATTCAGAATCTGAGATACCTGTACATAGGTATTCGGTATATATTTATTATAATAATATGCAAAGGTATATATTTTCGAAAAAAAAGGTGTATAAAAGATAATAATTTTTTTGATATTTAAAAAAAAAAACATTTTAGCATGGGCATTTTAGCATAATCAATAAAAATAACCAAAAAAATTACAAAACAGAACAATTTTTTTTTTTCATTAATGCTTATATCTCCTAAACTCTACGATATAGACACAAAATATGTATTTACGAATAGAAAACAATTTATAGACCTTTCCAACAGTGTATAAATATTTGGGGGGTTTTTGGTAAAATCATGAGATATTTGGTTTTTAAAGAAAAATAAAAAAGATTGTTTTGTTTTTCAAAAATTTTTAACTTTGAACTACAATATCTCCAGAGCGGCAACACCTATAACTGTTAAAATATTTTTCAGATTACTATCTTATAAGATAAATAACCGAATATATATATATCTTACAGATTATAATATAACGGTTTTTATATAAAAACAATAAAACAACAAGGATGCTTTCAAATGTCCTTTTCGTCCTTAAAGGATAAAATACGCCATTAAGGATATATATTTTTAGAAAGGTGGCAATACCAAGTATCTTGCAGATATAGACATTTGGTCTTACGCGGGTACAACATTTACCATAGTAGAGCTTGGCTTTTTTTAATGCATCTGAAAATCCACGTGACTTCTGATGTCTGTAGAATTGGTTCTGTACCATTATGCCTCATATTTATTTTAAAACTGTATGCTTTAATTTTTCCAACATATTGAAACATTATGTTTGGATTTTTAAAGAATATAAAACCCTTGAGCCAAATAAACATTAGTACCTCTATTCAACCTACATAGTTCCATTAAAAAAAATTAAGATCCCCACTGAAAGTAAATATTTCAAAACATTTTAAATGGAAAACCGAACGCAACATAGAGTGTGGTACTGTTCTGAAAGAAGCTGCAGCGCAAAGAAGAAGAAAAATATCTTTTGGAGAACTAAAGCCAGTCGTTACTAAAGCCAAAATCAAACAAGATGAAAAAAATTTATGGGCGCCCTATGCTCCTCTTAGACATTAGAGGATCTAACAATAAAAAAAACATTTATTAATCGCGTAACATAGATATTATTTTAAATTTGTTGCCAAATAATAATCAAGTAGGACATTCTATAGAAATGTTATATCCTTTTCGTAGAAGTATTAGAAAAAACTTAAATGAAGTTTTTTGAAGAAATTTTAGTTATTAATTATCCATATTATTTCTGCAAAAGCTGCAAGAGTGAGAATGGGACAATATTTAACCGTTTGTTTTAGGTTTAAAAGTTATTAATTCTTACACTAAATTGATAATTATTTATTTATCAATTTAATCAAAACTTATTTATTTATTTCTTTATTACAAGTGCTTAAGAGATGTGTTCTCATTTAAGGCTATATTCTTCCTGCATTTAAAATGATTGGTTGTTACATAAGGTTAAAAAAAAATGATTCTACCAGACTGAAATTTATCAGCTGGTATTATAGTATTACAATGCCGTAAATATGTTAGTTGACAGCCATTTCAACTACAGTTAATGAAAGTGTTCTCACTTATCATAATTAATATTAATTAAGTTGTTTTTTGTAATATAACAGGCAGCTTGTCTGATATTGTCCAAAACTATTTTCTGTTCTTATAGCTTTGTTAAGTTACAACTTTATATGTTTTAGTTATTTATTTGTTTAAAATTTGCTCAAAACCTTACATTCAACATAAGATTTACCTACAAGTGGATGCAATAGCAAGAGGGGCTCTTTATTTACAATGTTGTCAGTAGATTCTAAAATTTCTAAATTTAATTTTCTACTTAAAGTTTTACTTAAGAAAAATTATTAGATGAAGAATAATATTAAGATCGTACCTACGCTAAACTTAATTAATTTCAAACCTTACGAAAACTTAAACTTTATTGAATTAACCATTTAGGCTGAGAAATAAAAATTCAAAGTTTGATGTCCCGATCGATAACGTTAATTTTTTGTAGAAGAGACGAGGTATCTGGAATATTAAAATTAAATTGTCAAAACTTACATTCTTTCATCATTTTTCCAAATCTTAAGAATCTGAACAAGAAAAGGACAAAAGTATTTTTTAAAAGTCTTAATTATGGGACCTTGGAAATTTAATATTGCAATCAAATTCCCAAGGGTCCACCTTAACCGCTAATAACGTTTTAACTAAGTTTTTCTATCGAGATTTTTTTTATGATCATTAAAAGCCTCTGCAAAATGAAACAGTAAATGACAAACCGCTAAAGAAAATATCTAATGAATAGACTTGATACAGAAATGGGTTAATCAATCTTAATTAAAGTGATTTTTAGGTGAATCTTATTCAAACAAAATAACGAAACAAATTTTTCATCTCTTCATAATAGTTACTATATTAAAATAAACCAAAACCGTTAAAAAAAATTATTAAATTACATTTCATGGAAGATGATTTTAAAATTTAATATTTTTTTGTATGTACATATATACATTTTTTATGATAACATATTAATGGTACTCATAAGGATTTTTTTTATTGATATGAAAATAACCACTCAAGGATAAAGAAATATATTTTCTTGAAAAAAGAATTTAAATAATACGAGAAGAAGAATAGGACACAAAAAAAAACGAGGAAGAATACAGTTGCCTTTGTCAACTCTTAGATACCCGTACGAACCGTTAGTATGTTCACAGCCTGTCACTTTGCTTACAATATTATTTTTTTAATATTTTAGTATTTTAAAATAATTTGGGTGAATTTTATAATTTCTAGAATTATGGGTTGTACATATATTCAAACTATATGTTTATATATTCTTTAAAAGCAGATTTTAACCTTCCACATAACGATTATCAATCCAAAACTTTTTCAAATATTCTATAGTACCATTTAATACTAAGCGGTAAATGTATATTAAATTTACTTAGTACAACATAGTAAATATAATTTTAAATATTATATTATAATATATTTAAATATTCCATTGACAGAATAATTTCTTATAAGTACAATAAAATACATATATGTATGTAAATACGGCGCTATATAATATACATCTATACTCTTATCATTCATTCACTAGTGACATATACGATATGTAAATAAACATGATATTATATAAGTATGTATTATATATCAATATCATATAAATAAAAATTCTTCAAGCAACCGTTATGTTGTTTATTTATTTATATTTTTTTGTACTACGCATTATATCCTCAACAATTTCAAATTATCGAGTAAAGCAAAATGCAAAAAATTTGTTAGAAAATTTGAAAAAATCAAGTAACTCTTTCGTCAATTATGAAGTAACCATATATTATTAAATAAAGTTGTTAACAAAAATAAGAGTATAATATTGAAGCTTTAATTTTTGTGTATTACTTTAAAAAAATTTTAACAGGTGTTCAAGTTACAGGTGTTTAAAAATAGCAAATTTTCAGTTTTCGAGCCCTTACAGTTTCTAAACGGGGAGTGATACAAAAAAAATTTCTGAAATGACTCATACTTATTTTCAAAGATCTAACTTCTGTCAAAATTTCAAGCTTCCAACTTTAACCGTTTAGAAGATGGAAGGGTTAAAGGATTTTGCAAAATTTGAGTTTCGCATAACGGTAAATTAAGACACCGTATGCCACAAATATATATTTATTGTATATATACTTTTAAAGTTAATGAAAGTGATAATCGTTTGGCGTTTTCAAAATGAAGATATACCTTATACAACTTGTGCTATAACAATTTAAATATAGAGCTTTTTTGAACTTTTGGGGAGCTCCGTAACGGGTGGGGCTACAAAAAAAAGTTATTAAAAATAAAATTAATATTTTTGTGAGATCTATCAGCAGTTAAAATTTCATAGCTCTATTTCAAAAAAAATGTGGGGATCTAAAAGTTAGGTGTTCGAGAGCTACCCTAAGGCTTGGTCCAAACTCAACCAAAAAAAATAGGGAACCTACAAATTACTCCAAGAATATTTTGTGTAAATTTCAAGATTCTAGCTTTCTTAGTTTTTGAGTTAGCGTGCTGACGGACGAACATGGCTCAAAAGTCTTAGAATTTTTTTCTGATCCGATCCATACCTTTGAAGGTATATCTAGCTCGCTTATTTCGAGGTGTTACAAACGGAGGAGTAATTTTATTATACCCGATCTTATCGTACGGGTATAAAAATCAAATTAAATTATTTCGACCTAGAAATAAAAATCATATTACAAAATTTGAAACAAATGGAAAAATACTTTCACTATAATCTAAAAATTAAACCTAAATTAGCTATGTTGACCGATTTGACGTCTAAAAATAAGACAATATGAAAAATCATTATATTATGTACCTATTTCAAAAGAAAAGGATAATCGTTTCTGCATAAAAATTTGTAAATTTTTAGAAATTTTTTTTCCAAGAAAAATTTGTGAAGCTTTGACATTAACTCTTAAGAAGGGAGAAGTACAAAATATTTCTAAATAAAAGTATTCCACAGACACAGAGGTTCCAAAATCTTGTAAAATTCCCTGTCGTTTGATGTTTTTAGACCGAAAAAATATTAAAGTGAACTTGAGATAAATACAATTGAAAATGGGTCGTTTCCCAAACTACAGTTTCGTAACAGATGAGGTAACAGATAACAAAGTTGTACTTCATTTTTAATTTTTTATTAAAACTTACCATAATGATTAAAATTTTATTTCTTCATCTTAAACGGGGTGTAGAAGTTTGGTAAGCAGGCGGCCGAACGTACAGATAAAGTGAAACTAATTAGTAAATTTTTAATATAAAATTTTGTTGCGTCCTGTGCAGCCATCAACCTGAAAAGAAAGTAAAAATAACCCCAAAGAATCATATACAAAAATGAAATGAAAACAAAAAAATATGTACTTATCTGATCATGGATTACACCAACACATTATACAACAGCATAGTGACTTCATAATTTATTTATCAGCATCTAAGCATCCAGCATCATTTATTTATTTTTTTTTTCTCTTTCTTTTCTGTAAATTTTGAATTAATTTTAATTTTTAGAATTACATTTAAATTTTGTTTTATTATTATATTCAATTATACTTATACTTTGCATTTTTGACTTTTTTACCTTAACAATTTAAACCAATTTACTTATTGAAATTATTGAACTGTCAAATTAACTCTCTAAAATAGATAAAGATAGATGGAATAGAAAAGATCATATATACATAATATTTTTGTAATCAAATAAAAAGTGATAAATGTTTAGCAACATTGTTGATAAGTTAATATTCTATAATAAAGTTCTTTTTTTTGTACATGTTATCATAATGTACTTGATGTAATATAAGATCAGCTTCTTTTATCATATATGGAAAATGCATTTTTGCATTCAAGGTCAATGATGACCTATTAATATTAAACGAAGATTAATATGATTATTTATAGCATTTTCTGGTCAAATTCAGGTTTTTACTAAATATTCTCAGATATTTACTAAATATATTCAGGTTTTTGCTAAATATATTGAGGTATTTACTAAATAAATTCAGATCATTTTTTTTAAATCAAAAATTGTAAAAATTAAAAACTTTCTATTGATAAACATGCAAAATTTCTGAAAAATATTGACCTGAGCACTTTTTAACATTAAAAGTGTGATAAAATAAAAATAAAAATGAAAATATGTGTTTTAAGGCAATTTTTATTGTAAAATACAGGTGGTGAAAGTTAACTTTGACTAGCATAAAATATATTAAGAAAAAAAGCGTTGGTCAAAGTTAGAATAACTAGGTAACAAGCCCCAGTCAACGTTAATTGTTTTAATCAACTATGAGAAAACAGGTGGCCAAAGTTTAAATAATTTAATATAGGAAATTTAATAAAACTTGGAACTTTTTTAATTAAAAAATATATTAAATATATTAAACTTCAAAAATTTTCATTTCACTGTTTACACACACAATTTTTACACATTACAGCCAACTTTATGGGTAGATGTACATTTTTAATTTCTTTTAAAATTTTTATGTCATCTTTGGACAAGTTAATTAATTCAATTTCTTGATAATAGAATGTATTTTGCTTAAGAGATGGCAGTAAATTATTTTCAAAACTTTTTTTTATTTTTTCGATCAATGTTACCCTACCAGATCAAAGTTAGACAAATCGACGACAAATATTTTTAAGAATTTTTACATGTTTTTCAATAGAAAGCTTTTAATTTTTACAATTTTTGAATCAAAATAATTATCTGAATTTATTTAGTAAAAACCTGAATTCATTTAGTAAAATTCTGAAATCCAAAAAGAAAATCTGAACTTATTTAGTAAATACCTGAAAATATTTAGTAAATATCTGAATTTGACGAGAAAATGCTATATATAATTAGGATATTTTTGAATTTTTAGTTTAGTATTTGAAATAAATTTACATTAAAACCACAAGTTTTGTGTGTTTTTATTTTATACAAATTTGTGTTGTTAAGGCCAATTCAAAACAAACTTTGAAAAAAATATGCTAATTACAGAAAGTTAACAGCATAATATTTTTAAAAAGTATAAAGCCATCTTTTTTTAATTTCATCTATAAATCATTTCTTAAAAACAATAATAAATTTTAATAACTTTTAATCTGTTTGTGATCTGTGTATGCCTCCAAAATAGTTTTTACCAATCAAATATAAATAAAAAAAGAAAGAAAAAAATTTCGAAAAATTAAAATTTCAAGTACAGCTGAAAATAATATGCTGTTTTTATTAAATCAACAAAAAACAACAATAAAATTTATATAATAAAATTCTAAGAAATTTCTAGATTTTTGAGCAACAATTGGTCTCCTTGAATTATACAAAAAAAAAAAAAAAAAATTAAAAAACAAAACAAAATTTCTTTTTTCGCCCTTATTTATTTAACTTTATTTTCTTGATATATGTACATTTATAATATAACTTTTAGAAGGTATATAATATATATATTATACATATCTACAGAAATACAAATCGATATACATAATAATATAAAACAAGATACTTTAATCATAAAAATTATCGACTCGACCAAAATCAAGATTTTCTTCGATTTTTCTTTTTTTTCCGAAAAACAAAAAAAATAAATAGTCGACTAAAAAATAAAGAAAAAAAAAAAGTACAGATGGAAAAACCACCCTCATTTTGTCTATTAATTCAAAAGAAGCATATGCACAAAATGTATATATACTTGTGGCCAAATATAACATACAAGACTTGTATGTATATATTTGGCCACCCCAAAAAAAAAAAAAAAAAAAAATTTAATATTTATCACCATAGTCAATCGATTTTAAATGATGATAGGTCAAGGTGTTCCCAGACTATTATATAATATCATATAATATACATATGTATTATATATAATATACTTGTATACCTACATTTGTTTTTAGAGAATATGGTGAATGAAGATGAAAAAATTTGTTCATCAGCCAGTGTCAAGAAATTCATGGAAATTCTGATGAAAAGACCCAAATATTTTCTAAGAATTATTATCTTTTTTCGTATTTCTATTTTTTTTTTTTTTTTTTTTGTTTTGCCTTTTAATATTCATTATGTAATATATGTAAATAAATAAATAAATACAAAAACAAAAAAAAAGAGAGAAAGAGATAACAAAAAAAAAAAAAAATAATAAAAAACAAACAAAAACAAACACCGGCGTTTTGTTTTTTTTTTATTTTATTTTAAGGAGATTTTTAAGTAACCGAAGGATATTTTTAAATATTTTCAGCATGAAAATTTCTAATAAAAAAAAACTTTTATGAAGATTGATTCGAAAATATTTTTGTGTAATCGAAAGATTTTCATATGAATTGTTTTTGATTTAATGAACACAAACAAGCGTTTGCAGTCTAAAAAAAAAAAAAAAATCTATGATTTGAAGGATTTTCTAAAAATAAAGGATTTTTGGTTTGTTTTTATTAATTTGCATATTACTTAGATGGATAATTTTTTTTTTTGTTTATGCTTTTTAATATCTGCAAGATAACGCAATATTTTTATACATGATTATGTTTGATATTATTGCAACAAAAATTGTACTAGTGACTGCAACAAAAATTGTACTAAAGGTCTATATTCAAATGGTCGTCATAAATTTTCCAACACATGATCACATAATATGTAAATATTACATGTGTTTGATTTAGATCTTTAAATTTTTAAAGATAAAATACTAAAAAATTAATTAAAGTTTCAAAATTCTATTTTTCTGTTTTATTCTTTCTTCTTATTAAAATATAAACTTTTTAAATTGGGTTTTCATAATGAAATTTGATATACTGATTCAATGCAAGAGTGTCATAAATATGGGGAATGTACAACGGACCTTGGTGTAAGGACATTCGCCTATCCTCCTTACTAAACAACACAAATTATAACAAATTTAATATGTAATTTTTATAATTTACAAAACAAAAAAAAATTCTTTTCCTGTCAATCATTATTCATATATGTCACACAAATCAAAAGTTCAAAATTAACACGTAAAAAAGAAACCACGTCTTACGCCTTTATTTTTTTATAATTATAAGAGAGTTTCAAATAATTGAAATTTAAGTTTTTAACAAGAAGTTATATATTTTACATATTTCATTAAATTCCAACTTAAAGAGTTTATAAGTTACCTGAAAAAAAAACTTAACTAGGCTAAAGGGCAGAGTAATTGATGACGACTCACAAAACCTAGAGGGAATAAATGTAAGAAAAAAAATTTTCGTTTAATTGACGTGAATTTTTTATCCCAATTTAAAACATTTTTAAATATAAAACAGAAATTTTTATTACAAAAAAAAACATTTAAACCGAACCCAAATATGAAGATCATTCTTTTATATAAATGCATAAAATTTTATTTGGATTCAAATATAAGAATGTTTTAGTAATTTACAACCGAAAATGACAAAAACTAAAATATACCAATGGAACATATTTCACATAGAGTCTAATGCCCACTTACTTCAGGTTCGACCATCATTTAATTCTACTATATTGAGAACCTACAAAATAATATTACATTTGTAGTAATTTTTTTTTATTTTTTTTTTGTGTATTCCTTTGGCACATAAATGTGACAAGGAAATTACATAGCCTTTTCTTTTTAGGCGTGGCTGTAAATATCGAAAGAGGGAATTATTCTTAAAACGTGTGTGGTATTTCAACCCACACTCACTCGGTGTTTATAACTTATTTCATACGCTCTTAACCACTAGGCTACCGAGGCCCCTAATAATATTTATTCATACACGTGGAATATAATGATTTCCATGACATAATTTTCGTTAATTATAAAAAAATAAATTTTCCATCATCACATGTTTACTTTATACCCCTCACCTTAATAGTCCCTGAGGAAAGCTTGTATATTCCGTACTGTATATCTCTCACCACTCTACTCTACTATATATGTTAAGAAATTGTAGGTTTCTGTCATTGTCTGGTGGAAACTCTTTTATAGCTTTCAAGTGACTGAAAATAAACTATTTCATAAATCACAAAAAAAAAAAAATTTAAAGAAAAATTAAAATCTATCTATTAATTCTTAAAATAAAACTTTTCTTTACTTTTTTTTAAAAATACTTCAAATATATATATATATATATATATATATATAAGATAATATATTAGGTACACATTAAAATATAATATACAAATAAATTCAAAATAAATTTATATAATATGTATATACATAAATGGAATATGTACAAATTTAGAATATTAGTTAACTATTAAATATTTTTTATATATATATGTTTATAAAAATATATATAAAAATATAATCTATATGCTCCACATATATTCACACATACATATGAATATATATAATATACAGTATACACGTATATATATGTTTATATGAATAAATATATATATAATAAACACATATATATACATCATGTTTATATGCATAAATATATAATATACATGCATATGCATATATATGTTTACATATAGATAAAATATTATATATAAATCTAATATACATATGTGTTATGAATGTGAACTGTTCTGACAGTTAACATGACTGACATAAAAAGTTACAAAATGAATTCCAAAAAAAAAAAAAAAATAAACAATGTTTTATATTTTATTCTATAATAATATATTATATATAAATCAATATGTAATAAGTTTCAGAATATACATATTATACATATATATATAGATATAGATTTTAGTTTTACATAAGATTCATATTAAGATCATAATATAAAAGAAATTATTAATACATTTGTAAGAAATAAAAAAATAAAAAAAAAAACAATAAGAAGAAAATATTCATTCACAATAGAGAGGGAACAAAAAAAAAAACAGAAAAAAAAAAATTACATACTAAAAATTTTCATTTTCTTTCTTTTTTACTATTCTTAAATTTTTATTCTATTTTTTTTTTTTTTTTGCATTGTTATTATTATTATTACTTTTTTATTTTTTTTTATTATGAATGTCAAAAGTTAAACACATAATTGTAAATCATTCCACCCTATCACATATTCACAATAATTTTTTTATTTTCTTATAGTTTTATTTTATATTTTTTGTGCGTTCCCAAACAACAATTTCTAAGGTATTTATACTATATATGTATATATATAACCTATATATTATATAACCTATATATATATATATATATACATAATATACTGATGATCTTTAAAAACCGAAAGAAAAGAAAAGAAAATTCTTTTTTTTTTCTGTCTTTCTTATTGTTGTTTTTGTTATTTTATATTATCCTCTTCAGTTCACTTATGTTCACTTATATTTATTCTCTCTTCATTTTTTTCTTTATTTTTTTTTTTTATTTTTTTATTATATTTTTTCAGTTTTTTTTTTTTCTCTATTTTCCCGATTAAATGTATGTACATATATAATAATATGTTGTGTACCATCATATGTCCTTATGTAGGTCATCATGTGTGTAAAAATACATACCTATATACTTATATGTATATAGAATTTTGTATAACTTTAATGAAAGTGAAAGTTCTCAAACGGGTTTGAGAAAATAAAAAAAAAGAAATATTTTTTTTTTCATTTTTTCTCCTTTTTTTTTTTTTTAATACAAACGCATATAATATGTATTTGTGTTTATATATATATATATATGAATGAGGTATATTATATTACGATATATGCGATGTAGATTATTGTGTTTTTTTTTACTTATAATTTTTTTCTTTATTTTCTGAGATTCCGAAAAGTAAAATAGATGATAACATTAGGTATAAGACAAGACCTTGTAATAAAAATAATATAAAAAGGACGATTTTTGATATGTGTAAGTATGTATATATATATACATAATAATAATATGTAAGTATCTATCAATCTATTATAATTTATATAAAAAAAAAAATATTTAATATAATATGAACTATTATTTAAAAAAAAAAAATAAAATAAATAAATATGCGTTCAAGGTCTTTCGGGTCCTTTTTTTTTATTATTAAGAAAAGAAAAACCGTATTTAACTTATGACTAAACTAAATTTTAATCCAACTTTATGCATCTAAATTTACAAATCAAATCTCAACCAGAAAAACTTAATTCAACTTAATTGGAAAGAAAAAAACCCCCCTAAAAATATTTTCATATTAGGTATTATTTTATTTTTCCTTTATAACGAGAAAATTTCCATGAAAAAATATTTAACACGATATATATATATTATATGTATGTAGGTACATGTATATATTTTATAAATACTTATGTTTATAATAAGATGTTAGTAAGGATTTATTTAAATATATACATACATATTATATCTACAAATTATATAAAGATCATATTATTATGTAGGTGTGTATATAATAATATGTCTGTTATTCTAAAGATAGTATTAAAATATGTATATAAGTAGGTATATATTAAAAATACTGTGGGAGCTTTTCTGTTTTTTTTTTTTTTTTTTTTTATATCCTTATTTTAAATACATATGAATAACATGAGAAATCCTTGTAGAAATATTCAATTTTCATGTTTTTTTTTCTGTTTTTCTTATTTTATACATTTTTTTAGTTTTGAATAACATACAAGTTCACATTTATATTGGATATAATATGTATATATATATATATAGGTATATATACATAAGTATATAGAAAATTCAAGATGATTATTATAGAATTGATAAAAACTTGAAGAAATTTTTATAGGAATGGGTATACGAGTAGATAGAATGAATTAAATGAGAAGAACCGAAAGAATCAACAAGTACTACCAAAGACTTAACATATATTTCTTAATATATACAAAAATACTTGTAATGTATGTTTGTTTGTATGTAAGTATGTTATAAATATTATATAAATATGTATATATACATGAGTATGTTAGGGATAAGTATAATATTTTGTTTTTTTATTTTATTTTCTTTTTTTTTTGGTATTATGTTGGATAAGAACATGTAATAGCCAAAGAGTCAAGTAAAAATAAAGTCAAAGAAGCAACAAGAGAAATTAGAAAAAGAAAAAAGAAAAGAAAAAAACAAGAGAAGAAAAATGAAAAAGAAAAAGAAAGGGAAAAATGTGTAAGAAAAAAAAAAAGAAATACTTTAGGTTTTTCAGTTTTCTTTTTTTTTTCTTGTTGTTTTTAATCCTTGTTATGTCCTTCAATATTGTTTGTTGTTTTTATATGAATTTTCGTGTATTTTTATTTTTTCTTTAATATTTTCTTATGTTTTTTTATTTGCTTTTTTTTGTTTATTTTTGGTATGTAAATTCGGTATTTATTTTGCTGTTTTCGTTTTTTATTCGGAAAAATCTCAGAAATAATATCGTTGGTTTTTTCTTTTTGTTTTGTTTTTCATGTTATTATTTGTATTTGTTAATATTTTCAAATTCTGTTTTTTTTTTTTTTTTATCATATCCGGTAAAAGGATATCCTGTGGATTTAACAAAAAGAGTGGGAAAATCAAAATTATATACTTAAATAATAATAAAACAAAAAGAAAATAGAGGAAACAAAAATGTTTTTTAAATGATCTTATATTAATAGAATTTTTTTTTTGAGAATGTTTGTGCAATACAGAAAAGTGAAAAATACGCATTGATAGAGGGGGTAGTTGTAATTTAATTTTATAATTATAAGGAAGTTATTATCTAATCTGAACGTTATTATCTGTCAAACGAAGTTTGGGAAGTCTTTCAGAAATTTATCTATAAAAAGTACAATTAAATGATGGAATAATGAAAATCAACAAAAAGTGAAGACCAACAGCAATATGCAGAATATGCCATATATGCAGAAAATGGGATAGTAAAGCATTAAAATATCAAAATGAAAATATGTTATCCTTGAATTATAAAAACTATGATATGTTTTTATTTATATATAAAAAGCTAAGTTCGACAATAAATAGTTAAGTACATACTATATAAACAAGATATTTTTAACCTGTATCAAAATATTACTTAAATGATAATCCAATATGAAGAAATTAGTTTTATTAATATCTTAAAATCTTATCTTTAATAGAAGACGATAATCCTTTTTATAAGATAGTATGAACACGAAATTTGTTTTGCTAAAATTAAAAGTAAAAACGTTTTGATGGCGATAACTTTTGTGTCAATAACTTAATTTAAATATTAGAAAAATTTATTTTTGAAAATTAATATAAGCTTAGATATTGTCGACAAAAAAATAAAACAATACTTAATATTATTTGTAGAACGTCACTTATTTTAACACTCTTATTACTCACTCGAATGTCTTATTTTAACACACCACGAATCAGAAACGGGGTCCTTTTGAACTCGAATTGTAGGTTTAGCTAATTGTATAGGAGAGAAATAGGATATTAAGGATGAGGTTAGTGGTGAATTGGAAATAAATCTTCCATGAACCGATATTCTTTTTAAAGATTTTACTAATTGTGAAAGAAAACATTATAGGCAGAAGTCAGCACATTTCATGGAAACATGTTCTACATCTTCGCAATTTTCACAAAATAAGTTTCCATAATCAGTTTTAAAATATTTTAAAATTTAACATCCACTGGGCAGAAATAAACATTAGAAGTCTCCTTGATGTAACAGTGTAAAATTGTTTTAAAGTAGGCGCAATTGATTTGAATTCTATGAAAGAAGTTTTATTATCTACAACGTTTATCTCAAATTACTTCTAATCGAATATTCCCATTTAAAAGCCCCAAGACTTGACAAAATCTAACTTTATTTTAATTAAATTCATCAACATTAAGTTTAATTGACTTATTTTCAAATATATATAGTCAATCAAATAAACGTTTTATATTAATATTATCTAATCCTTTCAACATATATATACTATATGTATATATATAAATCTTTTAATTTATTTTATTACAATATATCCTTTTCATCAAATACAAGCAATAACTATTATTAGAAACATTAAAAACTATCATTTTACAATCGTCTCTATTTTTTTTTAATAAAACATAAAAAACGGCAATAATAAAACAATGATTTTTTTAATGTAAACACATATGAGTCATAAAATAACCAAAATATAAAAAAAAAAACATACTAAAAAATCTCTAAGAAAAACCAAAAAACCACAAAACCATACCGTAAATGGGGAAATTATTACGGTTGAACCTTTTTTGCTCAAAATTATTCATTTGTATGTCCTTCATGTAGTATATGTCGTACATGTAGAAAGAAAAAAAAAAGGACTAAGAAATTTTCCTTAAATAAATACTGTTCAAATTGGTTATAGTTAAATAAAAGGAAACTATAATTTCTAAATAAATGGGTAGATGAAAGATTCTATTTTGTATGTTTTTTTTTAAGTCTTTTTTTTCATACCATTTTTGTTTTTATTGCTATGATTATTTTGTTTAGTTGAAAGTGCATATAACTCCTTTCTAAAAATCTTTCTATTAAGGGATTTTAAAGGACATGTTAGAAAAAAAATAATGAAAACAAAAAAACAATAAGAAGTGATTTTTTACGATCGGTTTAAAGGAAGTTTTAATTTGTGATTCGAACCTTTAAACAGATTGAATTTAATTTAATATACAACTTATTTTGGTTCTCTCCTTTACATATAATGTGATATGGAAATAAATCAACAGCTTCCTTTTTCAGATGTATTTGTGGTACAAAGTATTAAATTATAATTATATTATTTATTTTGTTTGGGTATATTTATTATATATTTTATATACTATTTTAATCTGATCGGCGTTATGAAACTGCTGGGATTATAGCCCTAATACATGATTAGAAAATAATCGAGATTTTCACTAAATAATTACGTAGAAATAAGTGTTTTTGCAATGCTTACATATCAACAACTTATCAGAAGTTATATTAAAAATAAAGTGATGTGTCATGAGAATATATAACATTAGAGCAGACAGAATAGTCATCGAAAAAGGGAATATTGATGGATCTAACACAGTTTTACGAATACCAAATAACGTATAACTGTAGGTAATAAAATTTACATTTAAGATGCAGATAAAAGAAGGAAAAATAGATATTAATACTTGCTATAATTCATTCATTCGATAAGAACTCACTTTGTATACTAAGCGTCGAATTCTGAATTATTTTAGCCATGTACATACGTCCGATTTATGAGATTTATCTTTCAAGATGAGTCAAAATACTCATAATTATTATATTTTTTTTTATTTTATATTTTTAATTATTTATTATATTTTTTTAGTTCTTACTTCTTATGCATCTATGTTTTTTAATTTATTAAAAAAAATTTTTAATTTACCTATGGAAATTACCTTGAAAACTTCTTAAAATATTAACATATCTTTTTTTTTTGGTATTTCTATCCATTAAAAAACTGACAACAAAAATGTTCCTTGAAAAATTTTCATTTTTATAATTTTTCTTCGGTTTTTCATTAAACATTTCCAGATCACCTCACACATAAATTTTCACAGGAAATTTTTTTAAAACAAAAACAAAAAACATTAAATTTGAAGGAAAAAAAATTTAATCCATGAAGAGAAAGTGAAGATAATTGAAAATGGAAGAGAAAAAATATATAGGTATTATAATAAAAAAAAATAAAGTAAAACATAAGAAATCAACAAAATAAAGTCTCGCCACCAAAAAACAAGCTTTAAAAAGATTGAAATTAAGGACCTTAAGGTTATCCTTGTACATATGTTTTATATATTTATTTATATGTTTAAATCAGGGTTACTGAAAAATTATGTAAGGTAAATTAATTGCTTTTATTCAAAATTTAGTAGAGAGTAGCAACATTTTTTTTTTTTTTTAGTGCATTTCTCTGTCACATAAATATGAACAGGGGGATGTGAACAGGAACAATGTCGTAAGGGGGAATAACTCTTACGACGTGTGTGTGATTCGAACCCACACTCCCTCGATGCTTACAGCGTATTTTATACGCTCTTACCCACTAGGCCACCGAGGTCCCTAGCAACATTTCTTTTCGAAATACGTCCGTCAAAATAAATTCGGAATAGGTATTTAAATTTTATGATATTATCTTACAAAGTAAAGCTTCTTAGTACGAGAAAAAAATTCTTAGTTATTGAATGCTTAAAATTTTTGGGAAAAAAAACTTCGAAATCTGATAAAAGAAAAAAGGTAAAGAAAACGATTTACGATCAGTTGTGGATACAGTTATTTGGCCCATATATGTACACCTACCTACATCAGAAATCGACAATATTACTTTATAAATTGTCATTGCCAAAAATTACTTTATAGCCGATTTGATTTAGCTACGTGAAAATTACTCTCTTCAAAAAAAAAAAGCTTCTGGTAATTTTAATCAAATAAATTTGATGACAATATGTTGAAACTAAATGGAAAGTACAGTATTTTCTGATAGAGAAGGTGAAAGACAAAATATCTATTGCACCCCTGTCCACTACGTTACATGGGTGTCAAGAAAGCGAATATTCAAATTTTTAAAAGATATATTCATTAATACTAAGGCATGTCTTATATTATATTGATAGAAAATAAAAAGTTCTACTATTTGGCGTTTTTAGTTTGGAAATTTTTAAGCTGTTTTTTCAAATTTTAAGTTGCTGTAGTTCAGTAATGGATTGAGCTAGACAATAACATTGTGCTACAACATTATTTATTTTTAGAAAACTTATACATTATTAAAATTTTATTGTTCTACCTTAATCGGTGTGGAATTTTTGTAAACAGACGGAGGGACAAAGGGACAGAATGAAACAAAATAAGCAAATCTCAAATTTTTTTTTTTTTTTTAATGTTCAAAAAGCTTTTTAAGTTACTTGTGTTTTAAATAAAAACTAAAAAATTAAAATGATTTTCCTTCATTTATCTTAGACCCAAGCTAAAATTCAGTAAATATGAACTAAATAATTTGTGTCATAGTGCAATTTAAAAATGTATGATAGAAGTTAACATAATATAATCAAAATATATATTAGGTATATCTAAAAATTTGCACAAAAACAAATTTACGTACTAGAAATATTATAGTCATATTTAAAAGTGAAAATATTTGGTCTGAACGTCACGTTTAAAAACGTCAAACCAATACTTTTGTTATGAAAATACTCGACATATATTTTATAAACGTAGCGAAAATTTTAAATTTTAAACGATTATTTAAATGAGCTGGAAAAGTTTTCTGGTAAACCTAATATAACATATCCACTTTCCTAAATATATATATAATATATATATATAATATATTTCCATATATTTCCATTTATAAATTTTTATATTTAATTTCAAGAAATATTTCCTTCAATATAAAACTTATAAGTAGGTATTTAACAAATAGAAATACACATACATCCATACATAATATATATTTATATAGAAATCTATACTAACATATAAATTATAATAATATATTACCTATATATTATATGCAATGGTTAAAATTTATTTTATGATTTCGTCTGGGTCACATATGTTTAACGCTATGCTCGAGGTAATAATAATAATGAAAATAATAATAATAATAATATGAAAATTAAAGAGAGAAAAGGTTTTTCTTCTTTTCTTTCTTTCTTATCGTTACCATGCATGCCTACCCAATATATTAGACAACGTATATATAATAGAAAAGAATGAGTAAAAGTCCTTTTTCATTGTAAGGACTATATATATTCATATCAAAAAACAAAAATATAAATAAAAAAAAAAAAAAATAAAAAATAACGAATAAAACGAAGAAGAAGAAGAAGGAAAATAAAAAGATGGATATAAGGAAGTTAAATATTGTTATTTGTATGTAAGTATATAAAAGGTATAATTGAACATGTCTACTGCTGGGTTTTCTAATGGCCTGACTTAACATTGTTTTGTTATTATAATCATACATAATAATCAGTAAAATATACTAATATATATATATATATATGTATATATTATATAATATAATTTAAGGAATCATGCATAATTTGTTCCGTTGTTTTTCTATACATATTATTATATAAGTATATATACATTTTAAGTAATGTGTCATAGGGTTGAGGGTGACAATGATTATGTTAAAGATGAAGACAAATTTTCTTCATGTTTTTGTTCTTGATTTGATTGTTTTTGTTGTTGTTGTTGTTGTTTTTTATTTTTTGTGAAGTTTATTTTTAAATGATAATGATCCCAATTAAGGAAAGTGTCCCAAAAGGTTACCATATCTTATATAATAATGTATTTATATGTATACATATATATATTTATTATATATATATGAATTGTTAGTATCCTTCTTATTGTATCCTTTCTTTATTTTTTTTTTTTTTTGTATTTTTTGTTATTTTTTTTTTAAATATAGTTAAATTGGTTGTGAGTTAGTATAAAGAAATGAATGAATGAGACAACATATTATTATTATTATATACATAACACATGAATTGAAAAGAAGAAAAAAATGGGATAATGAAGATTCAAGTGTTTGGAGATGGAAGGAGTATAATATTATTATATAGAATGTATTTTGGACTATACTCATTTTCTTTATCTTAAAATTGGTGGATTTAAAGGTTTTGGTTTGTTTTTTTTTTTTTTTAAATGATGGGTGGATTGCTAATTTTCTTATGTGGTTTAATATTCATTTTTGTTGTTGTTGTTATTGTTGTTTTTTTTTCTTTTTGTAATTTTTGTTATTTTGTAACAAAATGTATATTTAAATATACATATATACATATATATATATTGATGATAGGATAATTTGTTCAAAATGGGTTTGTTGGCATTTTTGATTAATTTTAATCGTTTTAAGGGTGTTTTGTTTTTTTTTTTGTTTTTGTTAAAAAAGAAAATTTTCTTGGAATGTGTAAATTTAATTTTTTTTTTTTTTTGCTTTTATATAAGATATTTGTAAAATAAAAGGGATTTTCCAAAAATGAAAAAAAAAAAAACAAAACAGAAAAACAAAATAATAATAAGAAGGAGTTAATAATAAATAATATGATGGGTTGTTTAATAAAAAAGTTAAAGGATAATATAGTAATAATTATGTTTTACATAAACATAAAAGAAAAACAATCAAAAAAAAACATACAAAAAGGAATTTTAAGAAATTTTTAATATATTTATATGTATATATGTATTTCTGTAAATGCATGACAAGTAATTTAGTTAAGTGTTAAATTAAGGGTCTCAAATTTGTTATTAAGAAAATTAGTTAAGAATTCCTTGTTGTTTTTTTTTGTTAAAGTGTTTAAAAATGTTAAAGTGTTAATTGGACTATTGGGAATTTTGTCATATATTAATAATTTTATATTTTTTTATTACTTTGTGATTTTAACAAATTGAATATTTTGTTTGGTTTTTGTTTTTCTGTTTGAATGAATTTATTAGGAGAATAATTAAATGCATACCTATTTAAAATATGTTATTTATATGTCTATAAGAATTTTAATTATGAAATTTGTATTGTGTGTAGTTAAAAAAAAAAAAAATATTATTTATTAATATTTTCATTTGAAATAAATTTTTTTACCATTCTTATATATTAATTAAATTATTAATAATATATTAAACGGCTTTTTTATCACATTTGTATCTCCAAAAGACCTTTAGTCAGTCTTTCGATATTGATGAATCTAATTTTAACCATTTGGAGACGTTTCCAAGTTTACCTCCTCAAAATATTAATTTTACACCAGCCGCAATACAGCTTCATCTAACTAAATTGGGTGATAACTCTGCTCCTGGACCAGATAATCTCCCAGAAATTATTTTAAAGCGTTTCGCCGATTCCCTATCTAATCCTATAGCACTTCTTTTTAATAAATCTCTTGCTTCTGGGGTGTTCCCTAAGTTATGGAAAGAATCGTACATAAGGCCAGTTCATAAAAAAGACTCAAAAAGTAATGTCGTGAATTATAGGCCTATTGCTAAACTTTCTAGTTTGCCGAAAGTGTTTGGGCTTATGGTCTTTGATGCAATTTATGATTATTGTTCTGAATTTATAGTGAATGATCAACATGGATTGGTAAAAAAGAGATCAACTGTAACTAACCTTACAGAAAGAGCTTCAACTATTTTGAAAACAATGGAAATTGGGCGCCAAACTGACACGGTTTACACTGACTTAAGTAAAGCGTTTGATCTTCTACCTCATAGTGTAATACTCTATAAATTAAAAAAATATGGTTTTCCTTATTTCTTAATCAACTGGATTGATTCATACTTAAATAACCGTAGCTATAGTGCTCTTTTCAGAACAGCAATTTCAGCATCTTTTGTTGCTAATTTTGGAGTACCACAGAGTAGTCATCTTGGACCATTGTTGTTTATTATCTCAATAAATGATATTACTAAGATTATTCAGAACAGTTCCATAAAAATTTACGCGGACGACATGAAAATCTTTAAAGAAGTGTGCTCAATGAATGATGCAGACTCTTTCCAAAAAGATCTTAATAACTTTATCAACTGGTGTAAATGTAACAATCTTATTTTAAGCATTGATAAATGTACCGTCATTTCATTTACGCGTTCCCTAAACTTAATCACAAATAATTACACTTTTAATAACAACATAATAAAAGGAGTCACTGAATTTAATGATCTTGGTGTAACTTTTGGTTGTAAACTTACTTTTAATACACATATTAGCAAGATCATTAGTAAAGCAAACTCAATGCTAGGTTTTGTAAAAAGATGGCCTAGAGAATTTAATGACCCATATATTATAAAATCTCTTTACACGACTTTAGTTCGTTCTATTCTGGAGTATGCAAATTAGGTCTGGTCTCCACACTATCATCAACATATTGTTAGAATTGAAGCAATACAAAGAAATTTTCTAAGGTTCGCCTTAAGAAACCTAAATTGGGCTGATCCCCTTATATTGCCTCCATATGTCAATTGTCTCAAATTACTTGACGTGAATACTTTAGAATGCAGACGAACAGTCATGGGTATTGTTTTTATTACTCATAGATTCACATTCATTCAGATTTACTATATAGATTCACACTACATTAACAACATATTAATTAACTCAATCAACACACGAACACGTTTCAGGTCCGAAAAAACATTTTCGATTAGATATCATAGGACTCATTACGGAAAATATGAGCCGATTAATAGAATATTGATAAATGTGAATCAATACAAAACTATAATAAATATAAACATGAGTAAAGATATGATCAAAAAATAACTATTCAAAATAATTCCATAATTGTTCTTCACTATTTTTGTTGTAAATTTGTGAAATATTAAATATAAGTAAATAACCATTTTTCTTTTTTTTATAAAATAAATTTTGCTTTGTATAACTTTAATATTAATTTTAGATTAAGTATAATTATCTAAATGTAATATGTAAATACTTGAATTAAGTAAATAAATAAATAAGTCAGTATACATTGGAATTTTTAGATAAGGTGGATTTTTAGGAATTAACATAAGTTAAGTTAGAAAAATTTTATATTATTCTCCTACTACGGGTCCAAAATTAACAATTCTATACTATGGGTCCAAAATGAACAATTCTTTGGAGAAGAATTCTGCGTTTTTTTTAATACAGCTGTAATTTGGAGTTCTGCTCAAATTTATCATTAGTAAAATATCAAAATTAAAGTTTCAATAATATATTTTTGCATGTATTAACAACTTCTCTTATTATTACAGGGTTAAAGTATAGATAAAATAAATTCTAATAAAAAAAAAAACCAATTATTTTTTTTTTATTTTCGCAATAAACGAAAACTACAAATAAAAATAAATAACGACAGTTTTACGGAGTAGATAAATACATTTTAAAAATTCTACAAATTTCAGATAATATGCCAAAATATTTTTATAATCTTCGTTTTGATAGTAAAGAGTCAATACTATCTGTTTTATCATTATTAAAATATTGCAGCAACTACGCTTTAATATGGGTACCTACTAACTAGTGATAATTTATTTACGTTTCACTTAAAAAAAATAAAACAAATATTTAATTTAATTATATTTTTTAAGGGTGAATAACAAAATTAGCACTAATTTCAATTATATTTTAGTGAAACTTTATTTAAACACTAAATTTTGACATTATTAAAAATTAAATTAAATAGTTAAAATAAATTAAATTTTTCTATTAAGATTAATTTTATTTTGATGATAATTTTTATAAGTAATTTTCTTTTCTTTTACGTAAGCAATTTTAGAATCAAGTTTAAGATACCAGCCTCATTTTCTACAAATATTTTCCCTATGTATAAACTATATTACTATTATTAAAATTTCTCCAGTGCAAGGCATCTAATATCTTGACATGCATATATTTTGATATGAGAATTATGATATGACTATTCTTTTTTAGTTTTTTTATATATTGATGTCAAATGGAGTGGAATTAAAATAATGAATTACAATTTAAGTATGTAAATAAGTCGAATCTTCTTTTCCCTTTAGTTTCTGTACATTATATTATTAGGTATTGAATATAAATGGTGTTATAGTGTTAATTGATGGCGCAACCAGTGAGTTCTGTTACTCAACTATAGTTAGGCAGACAACTATAGATAATGCATTTTCTTCAGATGAAGAAAATTGTTGGGGATCCATTAGTGAATTAACTTCTATCAACATTTATCACCCTCCAGTAAATTTAATTCTCAATATAAACTCCTCTAATAAACCCTCTACTTGTTCGAATTATCTAAAGTTTGATTTAATCTAAAATGGTTCCACATATATCTAAACTCTCTTACTATAATCAGGAAAGAGGAATTATTTTTCTCTTGAATAAAGCTAATCATTTCCCTTAAATGGTTTTATGAGATGCTAAAAACATGTTTTCGCTTTTTAATTCCAATAAAATTTCATAAATACCCTAACTTTTCAGTTCCATGATCATCTAAAGAATTGCGTTCTCTGAGGAACGTTTTTCTTGATATCTTAATAGATTTAAAATTTTATCGGATACTCTATGAGATAACTCGCAGATTGTCTCCAATTTTTTTGGCATATTTTTCTTCAGAAGTTACAAGAACAATGTTTTCAGAAGTTCAAATCAGTCCAAAAAAAATCTTCGTTTCGCTTTACACAGTCTTGTTTGGCCTGATCCGATACATCTTCCTCCATATGAATAGCTTCATATCTTTAACAATTCAAAATTTCCTCTAGTCACTCCGTCTAATGGCTGATATCATATCGTTCAGTATAGGTTCGTCGCCGTGATATCAACTCTCCTGCTGAGAATTGAGGTATAGAGAATATATGAATAATTTGATAATAATTTGATAAAACAAATCCGAAAAATTTGAGCGTATTTAGCGTACGTTAATGGAGACTATAACTACATGATTAATTTCTCATTACAATTTAACTTGCATGTTGCAATACTAGATTTTTTTTTTGGTGTTTTTAAGATTAATATGTACTACCTAATTAAAAATTAAAAAAAAAAATATTTTTTTTTTAATTTTTAATTACGTACATTTAAATTTTTTTTTATTATTCGCATCTATATAAGCCTTTCATTCTAGCCTTTCCCATTTTCAAATTTATTTTAACAAAATTAATAAAAGTTATTAAATATCTAAGAAATCCATTGCAAAATAATCTTCATCTATCAAGAAATTGACCTCCGTGTATACAAGATCACCTTCATGTACCCATATGGAGGTGAATACCATCACTCCATGGAAATGGATTATTATATTAAAATTTTCCTTACTGTATTAAGTCAATTAACTACATAATGCATGCAGTTTTTTTTTAATGCATTTGTCTGCCACATAAATGTAGACAGGAAATTGTACAGCCTTACCTGTTCAGGCGTGGCTGTCAATGTTGTAAGGGGGAATAACTCTTACGACGTGTATGCTATTCGAAACCACATTCTTTCGGTGTTTACAGCGTATTTTATACGCTCTTATCCACTAGGCCACCGAGGCTCCTGTCACTTACATACATATTATGTGATATATATATTTTTTATTTATTTATTGTTTAATCTTTTTTTTTATTAAAAACCTATCATTCAACTTAAAATATTCATACCTACCTATATTTTTTTTTTCACTTTTATTCTATTTAATTATTATTTACCTATTTAATTTCTGAAATTTTTTTTTATTATATACTTACCTACCTATGTTCATATTTTGGTTCTGTGATTATTTACTAACCTACCGCATTTACAAATCATTTGTGAAAAAAAAACTTAAGATAAATTATATAAAAATATATTATGTACCTATCTACATAGCTATGTTCATAATTATTCATCCATGTATGTAGAAATTTAATGAAGTATTTATTTTCTTGTATATATGTAGGTATGGATTTGTTTTCCATTTTTTTTTTTTTTTAAATTAAATGAATCAAAATAAATTTGTATCACTAAATAAATAATTTCAATATTAGTTTTATTTTTTATATAAATTACTTTAAATAAATATTTATATACAATAATAAATAAAAAATCAGTAATAATAATGTAAATAAAAATATTCATACATACATACAAACAACATAGGTACACAATATAATTTAACCATGAACTCTTGAGCTGTCATTAATCTATCGTCAAATTAAATAAAAAGATAATAAATACATAAATAAATTCCTAGACAATTAAATGTATACTAACCTCAATCGAATTAGTCACTTCACCTCAAAATATATACATACATACCAACAATTAATGTAAAATATAAAAATTTATGAGTGCAGGAATAGAAAGAGATAACACAAAATATAAAAAGAGAAAATCTAAGAATACTTCATAATGTACCTATTTATGCATATAATATAATACAAGTACAATATTTGTCATATAATTTATTTAGGAAAAAAAAAACACAAACCTAATAAAAAAATATAAATTTAAATAAAATGTAATAGGGAAAAAAAAAAATAAAACAAAATTTTTACTTTCATTTGAAATCGACCCGCGCAAAAACTAAGCAAATCTAAAAAAAAAAAAAAAACAAACAAACAAAAACAAAACGTAAAAGATAAAAAAATAACAAATATGACATTGAATTCGTTCATTGACTGTAATGCAAATAAATGACACACCAACATAGATACACAATTATAAAAAGCTCAACTGAACCTAATAAAATATACTAATCTAGATTCTTGAACACAAAAACCAAACACACTGTGCTAACAATAAATTATTTAATTTTTTTTTTTCTTTTCCTTCTTCATTTTTTCAAAAGAAACAAAATATATAAAAAAAAATAAAAAATTAAAAATAACAAATATACATAGAAATAGTTTATACAAGTAGGTACTTAACAAATTTATACAAAGCTTTAATAATTATTATCAGTCAGTACATATATACATACATATGCACATACATATCTTTTACAATACAACTTCACTAAAAACCAAATAAATATAAACCTCTGAAAACTCTAACTAACACCATAACCTAAAAGTATAATTAAGAAAAAAAAAAAAACAAAAATACATTTGCAAATTATTTCAATAAATAGAATAGGAACAACAATAACAAAAAAAAAAAAAAAAAAAAAAACAGCATTAAAATAGAATTAGCTATTAAACCACCCTAAAAAATAATAACATACAAAATAATATTTTCTCTAATCATTTTCTTTCTTCTTTTTGTTTTTGTTTTTTTTTTTTTTCATATGCAAAAATACTTTTTCTTTTTTTTGCAATATTATGTACTTATTTTTTTTCTCTTTTTCTCTTCATACAAAAATATTAAACTATAATAAATAACAAAAAGAAAAAAAATAATAATAATAATAAAAACAAAAAAAAATTCTAGGGCATGAAATTGATTGATCAGACGTAAAACGACCTTGTCTAAGTTCAAATGCCTTACTTTATTTTTTACTTTTTCTTTCCCACTTATTAAATTTCTTGTTTTTTTTTTTTTTTTATCTTTTTCCTACTTCTTCTATCTCTTTTTTTTTTTCATTTTATATGTATATTTCTTTTTCATTTTTTCATTTAATGACAACATTCTTCTCTTTTATTTGAAAATCGTTTTTAAAATGTAAGTATTTGTTTATGATCATAAAATTCATAGAATAAATAAAGTAAAACATTTTTTTTTTGTTTATTTTATTTTTATGGTACTGAAATAATGATCAACATTTATCAATCATCAGTGATCGATGATCACTAATTTCTTATGTGAGAAATTTTTTATTCTCTTTTTTACTCTTTTTCTATTTTTAATATGGAATTAATTATTGTATGAGGCTGTATATTTTGTACAAATTACAAACAATACAATAAAATAATTCTTTTTCAATGTTTACTCTTTACATTATATGATTATGACAATAATATTGCTAGATGGGAGTATGGAGATTATTTTATGCTCCTACAATACAATATGCTATTTTTACAAGAGAAGAGAGCACCAACAATATTAAATAGAAGCCACCATAGCCATTTATAAATTATTATAATATAATATAATATATATGAATGTATGTATAATTGTATAGCTACGTACTCAAAAAAAAAAAAAAAAAAAAACCAAAATGTACTTCTGAAACGGAATTCTATATAGATATTTTGCAAATTTGTAGAAATGCACGATTTCAAGGACACAAATAAATTTAATATAATAAATTGTATGATCTATGTCCATACATATGTAGTATATATGTATGTATTAAACAATTTCTGGATACCTACCAATTTATGTGCCTTGTTTTTACATTTCTTTAAAGTTTTTCTAAGTAAATTTTGCTAAATAAACAATTTTTATTATAGTTTAATACAAGTGAATAATTTTTTTTCCTACATAATTTTTTTTCTAAATATTTATTAAGAAATAATTATATAGGTACAACAATTCTACTTACCTACTAAACATAATCTAATTAGTAATATACCATAAAATATAGCTGTATTTACATACATACATATTTAATACATGGCCAAGCCAATACAAAAAGAAAAACGAAACAAAATAAACAAAACACACATTAACAGATTCAAACAAAAATAAATAAATATGCAATTAACAATAACAACAACAGTAACAATAAAAAAAAAAAAATTTGGAATAGAGGAAAAGATCTATTAACCTAGTGAAGATCAAGTTTAATACTATATTAATAATAAAATACAAAAACACATTTTATTTTATATTAAACAAAATATTATTATAGTGTTCGTGACATTGCAAGTTCAAAACCCATGAAATTGAAATATTTGAATCGGTTGGATGGAAATGGAATAGTAAATAATTTAAATTAGTAAATACTAACCAATACTATTATAATTCTAATCATATATTTTATTTTCTATACTTAGATATTTTTTTCTTAATAATAGTGAAGAAAGAATAAGAGAGTAGAAAAACAAAATAGATAAAAATAGAGAGAAAATTTGTGTAAATAGTTGTATGATCAGTATAAATAATATATTTTGTCTGTGTGTGAATTTATGATAACTGTTAAACTGTATGTAAGTAATTTTGTGATAATCTCTAACGTACACTTGAAAATAGAAAAATTATCTCAGAGTAAACATTTCAACAACAATAAAATTAAAATTTTCTCAAATACAATACAATTGAAAAATATCACTTAGAAAAATTTTATAGCTAATTATGTATAATAAATTAATAAAATTTTATTTTACTTATACCTCACCGTTTCACTAAACCCAGGAGTACATCAAGATTGTATTATAGAACCATTAGTGAAGTAAGTGCAAATAATCAAAACTCACCTTCTTCATTTTTATAACAATACATAAAATAATGTGCCAATAAGTAATTATTGTTAATAATACTACCTCATCACAAAACTAATCAAGATCTATTATGGTGTTAAGATCTAGGTCTATAAATCTAGATCTAGATTTGAATCGAAATTTAATGTTAAAACACCTATACATATACAATACGCAAAAAATCAAGCATTTGAGTTTAAATTTTCCTACAAAGTGTTAACTGACTAGCCGTATATATAGCATTTTCTGGTCAAATTCAGGTATTTATTAAATATGCTCAGGTATTTACTAAATATATTCAAATTTTGTTTTTGGAATTCAGAGTTTTACTAAATAAATTCAGATTTTTACTAAATAATTTTAGATTTTTTTTTTTGGAATTCCGATTTTTACTAAATAAATTCAGATAATTTTTTTAATTCAAAAATTGTAAAAATTAAAACTTTTCTATTGATGAACATGTAAAAATTCTTTAAAATATTTATCGTCGACTTGTCTCACTTTGGTAGGTACCAGGTAGGGTAACATTAACATTGATCAAACAAATTTATTAAAACCACAAACTTTCACTGGGGTTATTCAAACTTTGACCACCTGTTTTCTCATAGTTGATTAAAACCATTAACGTTGACTTAATTTTGCAAAAATTTCTATTTTCTAGCTAAAATAGGTACTTTAACTTTTATTACACTTTTAGTCTTAAAAAGTGGTCAAAGTTAGATAAGTCGACGGTAAATGTTTTTCAAAATGTTTGCATGTTTATCAATTTCAATTTACTTAGTAAAAATCTGAATTCCAAAAAAAAAAAATTGAAATTATTTAGTAAAAATCTGAATTCATTTAGTAAAACTCTGAATTCCAAAAACAAAAATCTGAACTTATTTAGTACATACCTGAATATATTTAGCAAAAACCTGAATATTATTAGTAAATATATTAATTTGGCCAGAAAATGCTATATGTACATCGTAATTATCTTTAGTAAACTGAATACTATTATGATACAAAGCATTTTCCTCTCTCTTTTTTTAGACATATATAACCAAATTGTATAGGTTGTAATCTTTGGTTAAAATTATTTCAGTCAAAATTATATAATCATTGTTTGCAAAATAGTAATAATAATAGGCAGATTCATTGTTCCCTAACAATTCTACTGCCAATTCAATGTTTCTGATTCCTTGTCCTGTTCTCTCCTATCTCTTCTCCAATACTGTTTTAGCACAAACGAGTTTATTATCATCTTCCTCGTTAGCGCATTATATTGGCTAAAGGGAAAGGTGGGTTTAGTCAGAAAGAATATGACAAATACAACGGAAAATTCTTTATGTCTTTGGAAAATTCCCACCTCCCTTAGGAAAAAAAAAAATATCGATTTAATTGAAAGACTTCAATCAGAAGTACTTTGATGGGAGTAATAATTGCGAAATGGTTTTATGAAAATGTACCCATAAAGTGTTGAATAAATCTAATTAAAGGGACAATTCATAAATTAAATCTTTGATTGACATATTCAATTCAGATGTCACAATTAAATCTTCAAAACAAAAATTGCTAAGGTACTATTATGTTATAAAAATTCAACTTTTTTTTAAATAGATAATAAATTCATTTAATATTTCATTTTGTTTTATTACTCTAGTAAAACACAATCTATTTTTTTTTTATCTTTTTTCGTATCTCAAACTCTTAAAATTTTTAAAATTGCATTTGTATTTGTTACTTTTTTTATCTCATTCGCTGTTGACTTCTCCAATTACTCAAATAAACCTAGATAACTCTATTTAAACCATAAATATTTCCTGACCTTCCTTCCTAAATCTTTTCCTTTTTATTAAACATTTACTTATTCCTATTGTTATTCTTTTTCTTTCAGTTAAATTACATGACAATTGACACAATATTATTTGCGCTTTTTTTCTTTTACTTATAAATAAAAAAAAAATAAAAAAATAGAAAACAAATAAATTCCTGACCTTCAAATGTAACATAGTATACCTACACACTTGGCAGGCTGAAGGGTTGACAAGTAACCGCAATTTCAATATTGACCAATAAAACATATACTATGTTCATTGTGTCCATTATTTTCATTGTTGTAACGTATTAAAATTCAAAAAAAAAAAGAAAATGCAGAAAACTGAAATATGAGGATATACCGTTAACTAAACTAAATTTTCATAATTTCTCATCTTTTTATTTATTTTCAATTGGGTTATTGCAAGTCCTTTTCAAACATACTCTTTATATGACATTACGTACATAATACAGAATTGTAGCAGAGACGGAACTGAGTTGGATCAAAGATCTCATCAATCTTCTTTTTATTTTTTTTTTTTTACAGGATATTCAATTATTTACATTGTCCTCCCAACTTTTTCGAATTTTTGTTGATTGGGGCTAGCTGCGTTTTGTGCTCTTTTTATTTCTTTTCTTATATTATCAATTATTTTTTTTTATTATTGTTTGAAATCGTCGTTAAAAAAAATGCCTCCCAATTATCAAAAAAAAAAAAAAAAACCGTAACATCAATGTTTTTAACAATAGAAGAAAAAAAGACAAAAGCTAAGAAGAGGACAAAAAAAGTAAGAAAAAAAGCGCGGCAATAACAGAAAATGCAGAAAAATCCTCTAGGATAAAAATATAGAAGAGACTTTCGTTCTGTATTTTTATGCAAACAAACTTAACATCACCATTTACTGGAACTCATATATTCACTTTGTTTTTTTATTTTTTTATTTTTCGTATATTATTTGTTATTTCGTTCGTTGAACGTTTTATGTTTCATCTTTTACTGCATGTTACCATTACGATTTTCAACTATTTTGGATGGCTTGCATCATCTAACGATGTACTTTAGAATATAATAACGATTAATGTGATATGGTTATAGCATTTATATATTATTGGTATGATTGCTTTTGCAGTAAAGTAAAAAACAAAAACCAAAATCAAAAACCTCATGTTTATAAAAAAAAAGAAAATATTAGATGTTAGGTAGGTTATATGAATATTGCGATTTTATATAAAAAAAAAATAAAAGAAAAAGCCTAGAAAATGATTAAAAAGTATACGGTATTCAATTTCCAGATGTTTTGCAACATACGAAACGAATATAACTTTTCCCATTTCTACTCTGGTTTATACAAACTGACAAAAAAAAAGGAAAGAAGATTTTTGCAAATAAAATCACTTATGGTGGTTTTAAATTTTGTAATCGTTGACTGTTCAACACAGTATCAACAAACAAAATTATAGGTAGATGGGTATGGCAATATATACCTATATATAACTTTTAAAAACAAAAAAACAAAAAATTTTGATTCCCAAATATTGTTGCAATCGTTTCGTTCTCTTTGTCAATGTTTTTATTGCATTTTATGTTTTAAATAAAATAAAATTGAGTTGGGTTTGATAATACCAGTTTATTGATAATAGGGTAACAGGTCTATGATATATCCATCATTACAAAAATACAAAAAGACTAAGAAAAAGAATCAACACTTTTATATTATGTTAACTGAAGTAGAGATGAGGTATAATATTTAATACAGGGATTATAATAAAAAAAAAAAAAAAAACAAATAAAAATAAATCGTCATTTTGTCCTTTATCGTGTGAAATACTCATAAAATACAAATCAACGCAGCAATACTCTGTTCCAATATTATGCAAACAGTTGTGTACTATTGTTCTTCAATACGAATTGCATAAATTGTTTCTCTAGTTTTAAACAAAAATTAAAAATAAAAAGAAAAAATATGCAATGGTAATGTACTCGTACGTAGTATATAATATATATATGTATATACATACATTGTGGACATTATGAACTTTATTTAAATCTCAGTTCATTTTAAGTTTAAGGATAGGAATGATGATTATTTTATTTTTGTTTCTTTTTTTTTTTTTGGTATACCATTTGGATGCAAGTAAAGAATTCAATTTAGATATCCATGAGTTTTTTTTTAATTTCCTTTTTTTTTTGCACAATATTTATTATATATTTCTTTTTATTTTTTATATCGTCTCTACATTGGATTGAATTGAGCTTTTTTAACTAAGTTATTTTGGTTTAATGGTTTTTCTTTTTGTTGATAGATTTTTTTTTTAGATTTTTGTTTTTTAAATTTGTGAAAAGAAAAACAAAAAAAGGAATACGATTAACATATGGTCTCGTGTTTATTGATTGGATTGAGGTTGTTATAATGGCATTTAACACTCAAACGATTAACCGTTTTGATATTTTTCTATATATATGTTATCGTTTTAAAATTGCACAAAAAAAAGCAAAAGAAGTGATTAATTAAGCTAATAAAATTATTGGTGTTTTAGACGATTTTTCAGGTCTTTAGAAATGCAAAAATAAAAATAAAAAAAATAGAGAAATGTTGAGAAAGATTAAAAATAAAGGAATAAAATATACATTGGTGAGAAAATTGTTAAATCTCATACTATATATCAGAGACAAGAATAAAAAAAAAATAAATAAAAATTAAGAAAATAAAAATGTTGGGGATTTGTTTTTTTTGAGCTTTTATTTTATTATTGAGTTGTTTATCAATAAGTAGATCTCTATTTTTATCACATTTCTAAAAAAATTAGGAAAAAAGGTGCCTATTAGTTTCACTCTGTCCGTCCATCCATCTGTCTGTCCCTCCTTCTGTCCGTCTGTTTACAAAACATCTACACTGTTAAAAATAGAGACACAAAATTCAACCATGGGTAGATCTCATAAAAAAATTAATGTTGTAGAACAACTTTATCATACAGCCCCTTCCATTATTGAGCTGCAGCTCTTCAAACTTTGAAAAAACCCTTCTTTTAAATGTTTATATCTCATGTTCTACTTAACATTTCTTTAATCTGAAAACACCATTCGCCACGATTTTTTACCTTTCTAAATCTACATCAAAATTATACAAGTTTTTTAAATTTAGTACTTAAATTTACCATTATGTGAAAACGAAATTTAGCATGCATTTTCTATCTTCATAACTCCGGCATTCTTTTAGATAGGGCCTTGAAATTTTAAGGTAAGAAAAAACTTTTAGAATTAGTATAAGTTTTTAAAAAAAAAATTTTTTGGCCACCCAATGTTCATTGGCTATTAGGGCTTAAAAATTGAAAATTTGCTATTTTTAAACACCTGTAACTTAAACAAGTCCTGTACAAATTTTCCTTCGACAAGACATAAAAATTAAAGATAATATATTTCTACGTGTTTTTCTTAGTTATATAGGGTTCCGGATTTACAGCCTCTCAAAATTGCAAATAAGTCCTATTATCACATTTTTTCTTATATGAAGTTTTCTAATTTTCAAGTCACAATTCTAAACAGTTTGTATTATCTTTTGAAAATGTGTACTTTCAATTACATTCTGCCTTGTTCTTTTTTAGGTTTATTCAGTTACCCATTTTTGATTTAAATTAGATTAAAGATTAAAAACATTTGTTTTGTGTTAAAGGATTTTTTTTACAATTTAAGAAATGCTAGTACTAAAAAAACATACATATTAAATTTGTTTATAAACATATTATGGAAATTTCGGTTATATGTTTTTACAAACCTGGTAGGAATTACAGTACTTTGTAAGTTGAGGATTTAGATGTTATAGAAATTCATGGAAAATTAAGTGAAAGAGGAATTCAAATAGAGCATAATATTAGACAAAAGGATAGATTTCATAGATTTCATAAAATATTTCATAACTTATCTGTTATAATATAACATAAGAATCTGATTCAAAATTTGTGATTCGTACAAAAATTATAATATTTTCATAGAAATGGTCTATAAAGTCGTTTTGCTGATGAATAAAACAATCCATTATATCTCAACAAGTTATTAATACAATATTATATACTAAAACTGATTTCCACAAAAAAAACCTTAGGTTTCATAAACTTCACAATCCTTAAGAATGAACCAACTGCCAAATAATTATTTTTATTATTTTAATCTTTTTGATGCTTAGTTCACCCCTTCAGTAAATTTGTTCTGGACTATTTAAAAAAAATAGAATTCTCTCAGCGTCGATTCATCGCTTCAGAAGAATTTTTCTGCAGAAGAAAAAAAATGTAGACGTATAAATGCGTCTATTCAAATAAAATCCGAAGAAAAAATTAAAGTCATTTTTTGCAGAGAGAAAAAAAACTTCTGGAGAATATTTGAAAAAAGAGGGAATTCAAATTATTATATAAAAAATATGACTGCGGTTAAAATACCCGAAGAATCCACCATCACTTGAGCATCACTAACATCACCAGCATCCAGCATCACTAACTAAAATAAATTTAAATAAACATTCATTTTTAGGCTCTAATTTAGTTTTTTTCTACACTAATGTTCACTGATGATTTACAAAATTATCATGTTTTGTTGATTTCTTAAAAATTGTTTTAAATTTATTAAATTTATTTCATTAAAACATTTCTATATACGCTTCAATTAACAATACCAATTCAGTTCGATAGTGGGTTTTATTTTACATATAAACCACTTTCTAATAACAATATACAAAATTAAATTCCATTCTTCAAGAAACAAAAGTCACTTTAAAATATAATTAATAAATTTGTTGTGTGAACCTCAATTATGTATGATAAAGTTCCATGGGACGCAATATACACATTAAATTGATATTCAAGATAGTTTTTAATGTGGCGCAACCATTATCGTAAAACAACGGGATATATTTTATATTATATATATATTTTTTACCATGTAATGATTTTGTTGTAGAAAACCTTTCGGAAAGGAAAAAGCTAAAGAAAGTATCAATATTATGCCCGTTTATGAAATTTTTACATTGCACACGATGTAGGTTAAAATCTTTGGAAAAAAACAAAACGAAAAATGTGTCTTAACTTATATTTGTTACAATTTTCAAATGCTTACGAAGTCGAACAATTTAAAATTCAAGGATAAATTTCAAAATATTTTTATATTTACTAACTAAATATTATTCAAAAGTTGCAAGAAAATAGATTAAGATGATCTAGAACATATCACTAAAGACATGTTCAGATATACTACAGTAACAACAAGCAACTACTGATGTGCTGTATGAAGTGGGGAGAATTGGGAGGAAGGAGGAAGAAGATTTTAAAATGTATTATTTATTAAAATGTATAATTGACCAAGAAAAATATGGTGAAAGAATAAAAAGAGAAGAGAAAAAACCGTCGTCATTACAATCTATTATAGAACCATATATATACCATGTGAAGAGTTATTTTTAATCTTTGGATTTTCTTCATTGAGCTGAAGTTATAAAAATACAGAGTAGGACAACTTGAAGTGACTGATTTGAAATGCTTATAACATTTTTATTTAATTTTTTTTGGAGATAATAAAAAATATTATAAAATTTTATAATGTCATCATATGCAGTGCAAGAACGGGTAAAAATTGTTAAATTTTATTTATGTTTCCGGGCGATCAATTTTTCAAAAAAACCCATTATGACTTATGAGCGATGAAGTACATTTCCATTTCAATATGGGTATGTCAATAAACAGAACTGCCAAATTTGTAGTGAGGAGAATTCAAGAGCAGTGCATCAGCGTAAATTACACCCTCTCAGATGCACTTTTTGGTGTGGAATTATGGCTGAAACCGTCTATGGGATAGTATACCGGACCATGTTGGAATATTTTTTATGTCCGTTAGTTCTCAATAATCGTGACATGTGATCAGGAGAGAAACCCTGTATATGTGAATTGCATACATCAGTTTGGATTTTCTACAAATTTCAGGGAAGGAAGGAACCATATTTCAATTAAATACAATTTTTATTCATTTTAAAGAATGGCTATACTCAACTCTGTTTAGAAAATTAATTTTCTAATAGATTCTAAAGTTTCTGACCAACGCAGGTAGAAAATATTCCAGTAAAATGAGTAAATTTTCGGGTAATGAAAAAAAGAAGTGAAATGTTAGAGAAATATTATAATAATAATAAAATCTGGATAAATTCATATTCAATTACTATACATAACACAAATAACATAATTTTGTTTATATTTTGTTACAATTTTATATATGAGTTATAAGGTATGAAATTAAAATTATTTATATTTGATATTTCTTTTATTATATTTTTATAATTTTCTATTATTGACGATATCAAGTATTAATTAGTAAAATATATCAGTACTTATAGTTGAATCAGATCAAAAATCCTGTCAAAATAAAAGAAAGTTTTCATTTTTACTGCAATGCGAACGTGGCACTTCGAATGAGATGACGTCACTAGATTTGTGATCATTGGTATTTAATCAAATCTTTTTCAATTTTAATTATACCTGTATTAAAAGAATATTTAAGGATTTAAATATTTTTTTTAAATAAATTTATTTTTATAAATATAAGATTTATTTTTATTTTGTTATTCGGTTTTTTTTTTTTTTTTTGTGTTAATAATTCATTTAAAAAGGAAAGGATCCTTTTTTCAAACACTATAATGTGATCAATGTACCGAAATCAACTTAAACAATTTATTTTTATATATTTTGTAATTCAATTTTTAGGATTTTAATTTTTTTATTTGCCGTATTTAATCCTTTTTTATATTTTAGTTTTCTTTTTTTTAATTTTTTTTTTTTTTTGCGTTTTGAATTAGTGCCGAGCATAGAAATAATTGTTTAAACGCTCTGTTAACTTACTAGGACTTCTGCTTGTATTGAATCGTACACAGTGTGAATTTTGTTCACCTTTTTGTAATTTTTAGTTTAATTTTTTTTGCAAAAAATTTTCTTTCCTATCATGGAAAAACCATTTACGAAAAATTTAAAATGAAAAATATAAAAAATATAAAAATTGCATAGAGTTTTGTTTTTTTTTTTTCTGTTTGTTCTAGAAACAACAAACAAACAAACGAATATAAAAATAAACACAAAGTATAGTTATAAAATGAATAAAGGAAGAGTTTCGATTTGGTTTTGTTTTTTGTACTAGAATAACATGAAATCGAGCTCTCTCTTTAGGCTTTTCTATGATATTCTATGGTTTTTATTGTTTCTTTGTAGTTAGCGGAGATTTTCCTCCTTTTTGTTTTTTGTTACATTCGTTTGTTTTGTTTTTGTTTTTTTTCTAAAAGGATAATTCGCTGAATAAATCGGATTTTTATGAAATTTTTGAGGTGCATTTGATTTTTGTTAAAAAAAAAAAATAATAAAGTATATGTACTAAAGCCAAATGCACACATTGTAATTGATGCTGTTTTTTTTTTTTGAGTTTTTTTACCAAAATTTTGGTTAATTTTTTTTGTTTTGTTTTTTTTTTTGTTGGCGAATAAAGACAAAAAAGTAAAGAAAATTGTAATAAAATACAACAAAAAAAAAAAAATAAAAAAGAAAATAAAATAATAAATGATTATTTTTTAGTCAGTTGATTTTTTTGAAGGTTGTTTTTTCGCTATATATATACAATCTCCAAGGCACAAAAAAAAGCAAAACATCAAAAAAAAAAAAAAACATAAATGCATTAAGCGTTTTTTCGGTTTTAGCCCTCTTTGTTTAAATAGAAACAATTTTTGTGTGATTTCAACTGTAAGCCTTTGTTTCGGATTATACGCTAAAAAATTGTTATTTTTGTTTTTAGTTTCAATGAATTTTAAAGCTTTTACTTTTGGTTTTAGTTTATTATTATTATTAATTTGGTAAAAAACGACAAAATAAAAAGAACAATTATTCTTTGGTGTTATATAGATTAAATTACTTTTATAATAAGTTTTAAATTGATGTTCTAAGGGAAATTAGGTTGTTATATTATATTGTAAGAGCTTTTGTTAAGGTATTGAAGAAACTTTTCTTAATAACAAATTATTTAATTCTCTTTAAAAGTACATTGACAAAGTACACGACAAATTCAAAACAACATCCAACATCCAACACATTACGACATCCAAATATTGACTTTGAAAATCTTAGTATTAATTCGTTTGATGGGGGCGAGGCAGTCTAGTAGGTAAGAGTGTTTAAAATACCCTGTTAACACCGAAGAAAGTGTGAGTTCAAATCATTCATTTTTCCAATGAACTCCCTTGTAGAAAATTTCAAGTTTCTATTTTTATTAATTTCGAAGATATGCTTGTTAGTCCTTAGGAGGGGTGTGTCAGGTACTCGAATTGTCACTCCAATTCATCAAATATATCTCAGGGACATAAAGAAAACATGCCAGAACACGATTGTACTAAATTTAAAGGTTCTAATTTTATTGGTTTTGGAGATATGCTCGTTTGGTCTTGTGCTCGTCCGGAAGTTTTCAATACACGAACCCATGGTTCAAATTCTCTCAAATGTAAGTTTCCAATTTTATAGAAAAAGAAACATAACAGAGCACTCTTGTACTAAAAATAAAGGTTTTATCTTTGTTGGTTATAGAGATATACTAGTTTGCTTTGAGAGTCGTTCGTAAGCTTCGTAAGCTCCTAAATTTCAGAAACATAAATAAAACACGAAAGAACACCATTGTACCAAATTCAAAGATTCCATCTTTGTTGGTTTTGGAGATAATCTCGTTTGCTCTGGGACTCGTTTGGAAGCTTACAAAATTCGAACTTATGGACTAAATCCTATCAAATTTTAGAGACATAAATCAAACATGAAAAAACATCATTGTATCAAATTTAAAGGTTTTATCTTTTTTAATTTCGAAGATATGCGTGTTCGGTTTTGGGAGTTGTATGGCAGGTACCCAAATCCATGGTCCGATTTCACCCTTGTTTAAGAACGTAAATAAAAAATAACAAATATATTCAAATTAAATTAAAATTAAGCTGCAAGTTGATGTCCATTCCATTAAAGCCATATACAAGATTTAGTTAAACATAATATACTTTTAATAAGCCTGACTAAAGGTGCAGTTCTTAAATAATTGGCATTTCAATCAGAAAATCTAGGATTTCATTTTTCATCGATCAGGAAAAATATTCAAATAATTAAATTAACCACTTAAAATGTCCATGAGGATTTCGAAAAGTACTCCAAATTTTTTCTAATTATTTAGAAAATAAAATAAAAATAATTATCTTTATTACAATTTGAATAAAAAAATTATATTATCTGATGCGTAAGGAAGAACCGATTTATTGTATTGTTAAGTTTTATTTTCAATTTTCGCGTCTACAAGAAAATTCTTAGATCCTATCCTCATAATTTAAATAATATTATCCTCCTATCCTCATAACATAAATCAAATCTATTATTGTATAAATAAAAATTTTATCTAAAACTAATCTAAAAATTTGTTTCTGTTATTTTAACCATTAAACCAAGAAATTAAAATGTATACTTGTAATTTACTCAACATTCTTAATTTAAATTCAACATGAAAAAAATTTAAGAGATCCTTTTTTCAACAGTTAAATAACCTTAATAGTTTTTATATCACCTCAATTACAATCTTAATCAAATAAGTGTCATTTAAATTTCTTTGGTGTTTCTTTTTTTCTATAAGAAATGTTAAAATTTTGAAAAGGCATCCAGAAATTCTAAGCTCCTAAAGTACTAAAAGATTTTTAATCAATAAATCCAACTCTCCTTTGTAGTAAAAATAGTGGGATAAACAGGTGACCTGAATTAAAGGCCTGCAGGTGGCCTGACTTAATCCTATCAACTTTGATTTTTTAACCAACTTAAATATACTTCCTAATATAGAATTTCCTGAATCCTAATATAGAATATAGAAATATATAAATATTAAATATACATTGTTTTACATCTAACATTTTACTTATATATAAGTTAATATTTTTAAATTTTTTTCAGGTTTGAATATTACAAAAATGGATTTTATTACATATTTAATGAGAAATATTAACTCGAGGCTTTATTTCTCAAGAAGTCGAAGATTCAATTGAAAGAGAAACAACACCCTGGGGCTTTATTTCTCATAGAAGTCGTAGTTCAACTCAAAAGAGAAATAAAATCCCGGGGCTTTATATCTCAATTACTATGAGAAATAAGACCCCATGGCGTTATTTCTCATTAAACGGGAAATAATATCCCGGGGGCCTTATTTCACAGGGCCTTAATTCAGGTCACCGGATAAACATACTCTTACTGACTCTTACTGATTATGCCTATAAATTAAGAATAAGTAAAAAAAATAATTGGGAAATGGTATTTATGTTTATTACATAAAGAGTACGATTAAATGATTAAATGCTTTCTTAATCTTTTGCAAATCAATATGGGAACTAGAAAACACATAATATGATGGAAATATTTAACCTTCAACAATATGGAGGTGTTTATATTATGAAAGAGTTTCTACATTTCAGAGTTTGAATAGACTGTACTACATTGGAATGAGAATTAGACTTGATAGATACTAAAGAGCGATTCTGAGCGCACAATCACTCAAAATGTCAAAATTATACCACTCAAGTCTCGACTAAATGTTACGCTTTATTTATTTGAAGATCTGTGATGTAAAATGCATTTATACTACTCGTTCTTAAAAATCTCTATAATGCTACAATATTTTTTTATGATACTTTTACTTTAGTTTAGGCAATTTTTTATTAAAGAGATCCGCATAACTGAAGTATCTTTTTAAAACTGTGGATTCAATAATATGATGATAATTTTTTTTAAACAACCCGTCAGTTGAAAGGATTAACTATATATAATATGATTAAAAAAATTTCATATCTTTTTAATATTTTTCTATTTTTTTTTTTTTTTTGAGAATGGTCAGGGACGTTGTAATCATGCAAAATTAAACAGAAGACAACAAAAAAAAAAAAAAAAAAAAAAAAAACAGAAAAGAAATGAACATTACAATTTTTTTCTTTTTTTGAGTAACAAATAGGGATACAAATATTATAACTAATATTTTTGTAAAACAAACAAAAAAAAAAAACAAAAATAAAACAAATTAAATAAATATTTTTTTCATCTTTTTTTTTCCATTATTGTTTTTGTTTTTATTTTATTAAAAAATTAACGAAACAAAAAAGCACCAAAGAAAAATAGTAGGTCTACTTCAGTTTTTTTTTCTGTTGATATTTTTTTTTTTTTGTCATTTTTATGCCTTTTTAACATTTAAAGGATATTTAAATTTTTTTTTTTTTTTTTTGGAAATTTTTTGTCCTATTTGTTTTATATTTATTAAATTTCTTTTTTTTTTTAATCTTAGCGAAAAAAAAAAAATTGCAATAGGAAAATATGAATTGTATGAAAACTATGAAAATTATTTTTCTCATTTCCTGTTGATTTTTTTTTTTTTTTTTACTACAAGGTTTTATGGAAACTTAAGCAAGTAATAGCCATTTCATCCATTCTGTTTTTGTTTTATTTCATTTATTTTTCTTCTTTTTTTTTTTGGAATTTATATACCTAGTTATATAGTATTTTATATATATATGTATATATATATATATATATTTTAAATAAAATAACAATTAAGATTTATAACAGTAATATGTACTTGAAATTTACAGATTTTTTTGTTAAAACCGGAAAAACAAGAGAAATGGATTATAAATATATGAGTTATGGTTTTCCTCAATATTAATTTTAATTTTTTATTTTTTTTTTTTTTGGACATGATATGATTAAATTTATTAAAAATTTAACTAAATTTTAATTAAAATATGATAATGATTTTTTTTTTGTTTTGCATATTATATAATACCTAATCGTTTTCGTTGGTAAGAGTTTTCTCAACTTTCATCTAGACTTAATAGTCAAATATTTAATTTTATTTAAAGGACGAATGTATTTTTAATATAAATCAAAGTTCCCATTAAATTTTTTTTTGTATAGAATTTTATTTTGGATTTCTAAAACTGTATTTTGGGTTTTGAAATTTATTTTTTTTGTTTGTTTGGGTGCATCTCCAATGGCAGGAAGATAAGAATTTATAATTTAATATTTTAATTTTTTTTTTTTTACTTTTTAAATTTGTTTTTATTTTCTTCTATCAATAAATTTGTTGTAAATTATATGAATGATATGTTTTTTTACTCTTTGCATATCTAATCTGCAGATATACTTTTTTAGATTTTTGTTTTTACGAGGGACGGTGGAAAAATTCGAAATCACTCAAAAGTACTCCTCTGGATAGTGTTACACTTTAACCAACTAAAACCATTCTTTTTAATACCAAACTTTAGGGTGGGTCGTTTAATATATAGTGATATAATGTACAGTTTGACTTTGGGGAAAATGATGAGGAAAAGATTACTTGGGTTTTGGATAATTAGGATTTTGGAGAATGAGGGAAAGAAAATTTGGAGAGTTATTTTAAAGAAGGATGTTAATGTTCCTCTTAAATTTCGTTACGTCATATACATATGAATTATCAACTTTGGGAACACAGATTCTAATTTATAAACCTAAACTATATTTACAATGATTATGTAAATTGAGATGAGGTCAAGAATGAATTAGTTTCATTACTTGGCGAAAATTATAATAGTGTACAAACCTAGTGTCAAAATTATAATAGTGTATATACCTAGTGTACCTACTATATTTTTCAAGTCATTAGAAATTGTACTTTTACTTTGAAAAATAAAGGTTCTGGTGGTATGTTATAAAGCCATAGGGTCATAAAGCTATATTTCATGAATGTGGCTGTAACACCCATTCGATTAAAACTACTTTAGAAGAAATTCTATTAAACTTAATGAATCATAGTTCTAAAATCTCTCTTAATTATTTTTTTTTATAGATATTATAACAACAAATAATTTAGTATTGTGTGGGCTTCGTCTCCTAACCTCCGTTAACAAATTATTCAAACTCTGATTTTCTAAAATGCTTCCCAATTATTTTTTTATATATATATTTCAAAAAAGAGGCACCATACGCTGATCGGTTTGAAAATTTATTATGGCTTTATGTCACACATTTTTTATAAAAATATGGCTTTATAATGCATTTAAATCAGTATGGCTATATTTGGAGCATGGCTTTATAACTCAAAGGGTCATAAAACCATATTCCTAAAATATGACTTTATAACTCCGCAGCTAGTTTCGGCGATTATTCTGTAGTATTCTAATAAGAAAGTAAAAAGCTCAAATAAATAAGTTATTTTTCAAGTTATTTAAAATTTATAGAAACAATAACCAAAGCAAATCGTTTCAACAATTTAACATAAAAATTAATAAATTAATTGGGTAAAAAATTACAAAACTATCAAACCATCTATTGAAATATGTTGCCTTCACTTAATAATATTCTTAGAAAGAAATAAACTTTAGAAATTAAGAAATTTTATGTTAGAACAATATAATTATGTTGTTAGTGAAGCTATAGTATAAATTTTAAACTGTAAAGTTAAAGTAAAAATCTAAAAGAAATAAGAACAATAATGCATAATTATTGTGATAATAAAACACAAATAAATTTGTAATATTTTGAATCAGACTTAAAAATAAAAATGATTTAATTACGAACCATGAAAATGATCTTAAAAACATAGTTCTAACAAATGACCAAATTTCGAAACCCAAATAATGCTTTCGAAGTTAAATAATTAATTCAGTTTATAGTAACTCTTAAAACCCTAACAGTACAAATGAAGACAAATCTGAAGAATTATTGCTCTAACCTTATAAAAACACGATTAAATTTAAAAAAAACAGAAAATCGACTGCTTTAGATGGTATTCCTTCTAAAAATCGTTCTAAATTATTTTACAAATTATTACTCCAACAATTCCTATTTCACAAATATTTAAAAAATAGCAAAAAATAATTTCAATCCGGGAAATTATTTCGAAAATAACTAGAAGTATTAGACCAATAAGTATCTTACGTCATCAAATTAAAGCAAAGCATGAAATTAAGCAAATAAAACCAAATGTTTTAAGATGGTGACAAGAACTGAAATTTATTTATAACGGACAATTCAGTTTTAGAGACAATAATTTCGAAGTTCATTCTTTGGGTAAATTTTTCATTGACATCTGATCGACTGTTAATTAAAAACATTGTACCGCTGCTCTGTTAATTGATCTAAACCATTTTTTTACGACAAAGCAGAGCTTCTAGAAACGGTCAATTCAGTTAATAATTTTTTTTTATAACCATCTAATAATGATATGTTAAATAATTTACTCACCCCCTGGAAGGAAAAATTGATATCGTTTTATATTGAATCTCAATATTTGATGCTGAACTTATGAAATACGGAGATTCTATAAAGTTTACAAAGTTTTCAAATAAATAAATATATTATATAAATAATTTTTAAAACATATTTTTACATATTAGAAAACTAACTAAATATCAGTTTTGGTTGAAAAACTTATATGTAAACATAATTATAGTAAGAAAATTCTAAAGTTATCTACATAAATCCTTAACTAACTTTACCCAAATACAATGAAGCAATTTAGTTAGTAAATACCTATAATCATATTATTGCCATTTTAAAAGTTTAAATATTTTTATTAATCCACATATTGTATTATTTAATCACGGTCTTGCAAGGTACTGGAGGTACGATATTGGGTGGATCATCGAGAAAGTTGACAATCATATTGAAGTCTTTACTAAATCTCCGGTTTATTTATTTAAAGGAGATCTGGTGATATAAATTTATTCTGTTCTTACTTAAGAATTCCAGCCGTGCTACAATATCTTTTATGACTAAAAAAACATATGGTTGGTCTTGGTATCTACGACTATAACAAAAATTTTTGTCTTAGGAAACAACAAGCATACAGTTGTTATCTCTTTAAAAAGGGTAAATCTTATAAAGATAAAGAAATTTTTGGGTATGATTTTTCCTGTTTTCAATTTTGATTTATATAAATAGACAGAAATGAAAATAATAAGAAAGATTCGTATCTATAAATATAACACATCCCCTAACTGAAATAAAAACCAATTAAATAAAAGTGCTAACATAAGGAATAAAAAGAATCGAAAAAATGCGAAGGATATTTCTAAGACTGTCGAGTCATTATAATCAAGACTGTCAAAAATGTCAAAAATTGTCAAGACTGTCAAAATTTAAATCAAAAATATTTAACAAAATTTAAATTCCCTTCTGCACTCTATACTTTAAACTCTATCCAAAATGAATAAAGGTAGCTAAGTAGGTAAAATGGCGACTTTCACAATGCTATGTCAAGGTCTCAATTAGCACTAAGTTGCACCATTTTGATCCGACTGTTTAATATAGTTGTTACCCGTTATATATCCAACCCATGGAGTTCAAATACGAAATCTATTATTTGATTTTGTGTTTGGAAATTTCGTTAAAGCTATACAGTAGAACGGTTTGCCGAGTGAGAGGAGTCGGAGCCGGACATCTGCAAAGGATAAAATTTTATAATAATTTTCGACTTTTCTTAAATTACTTATGTATTTTTAATGCTTTAAAATAAACTTTAAAATTTTAAATATATATTAAATTAACTTCTGTCGTTCATCCGAAGAGTACATTTTTTAAATTAATTTCAAAAATAAAAACCTTAAAATAAATTGATCAATAAATTATTAAAAAAAAAAAAAACAGTCCACGGTAGTTAGTAAATTTTTTCATAACATAACCAATCAAACTAATAAAATTTCAATTCAAATTTCCCTCTAATTCAATAACTTTTCAAATCAATTTAAAAATCCTAAAACCGCTCAATAAATTTCATTTAATTTTTTTTTTCATTTTATATTTATTTCACAAAAAAAAAAAAAAAAAAAACAACAGAAAACATCCAGGAAAAACTATTAATATACTAAATTACGATTTTATTAAATCCTATATTTTTTCAACAAATTGATATATCCTATTCTAAAAGGATAATAAAACAATTTTAACAATATTGATTTCAATATACAATATTTTTATATAAGTAAAATCTAAAACTTTCACTTTTCCACTTAAAAAAAATTCAATATATAAAAATCTAAAAAAAAAAAAAAATTTTCAATTTCACACATAATTCCATCTAGTGCAAGGATATAAAGGATATTTATACATAAATAGAGTATCCTTTCAAATGCATTTAACAATATAATCATTTTTTCACAAAAAAGAAAAAAAAAAAAATATGTCTAAATTGTCTAAACAAAAAATCAACAGCAAATAAAAAGAGCAACAATCGATCAGTCAATAAAAATTAACAAAAAACAAAAATAAAATTTAACCTCAAAGGATATATAACATATAAAAGAATTCATTATTCTCCATAATTTTTTTTTTTTTGTTGTTTTATTTTATTTTAATAAAAATTCTATTTCCTAAATATTGTTGCAGATTCGATCTTATATAGTCTATTATTATTGTTATTGTTATGTTAACCGTGTGATAATCTGAAAATACCAGAATAACAGCAAATAAAATTAAGAAAATCCTAAAAATAAACAATATTACAATGAGAAATAACGTTATTGATTTCAAGATATGAATATCCTTTTTTAATTGGTTTTTTTTCTTTTGTTTTTTTTTTTTTTTTATTATAACTGATATAATATCTGCAGCAGCATTTAATAAAAAAAAAAAAAATCCAAATATTTATGCAAAAAAAGAACACCATATTTTCATATCCTTTTAATCCTTTTTTCTAGATTTTTTTATAAAATAAAAAAAATAAAAAAATACTAAACAACAAGAAAAACCCTATACCGCAAATTTCAATAAAAACAAATAACTAAAATTTGTATAGATATTATAATATATTCTTTTAAATCCTAGATCCTATTTTTTTTTTTTTTTTTTTTTTGGTGTAATATCAAAGGATATGAAAACTGATTTAAAAACAATATCAGTTCAACACTTATAAAAATGCAACCTTTATTGCAACAATACCATAATATCAAAAAAAAAAATTAAATAAATAAATAAATAAATAAAAAAAACTGAAAAGCAATAAGAAAATAAAACACAAGGATTCATTTTTTATCCATTTAGTAAAATCTATTCAGTTTAATTCTTTTTATATATATATATATTTTTTTTTATTTTGTTTTTCTATTTGTGTAATAATTTCATCTGCAATCTGATGTTGAATATCCAATCTATCAAATTAATACTCTACATTTTTTTTTCCTATGTTTTTCTTTGCAGCTCAACTGTTTTATTTTTATTTTTTCTTTTGCCAGCGAATATCCTAACAAACATCATCACCATTAAAAAATAGTGTCGCATCATTGAACCTTTTATCTTTCCAAATCATTGCCAGTTCTAGTTCTATTTTTTATGATGCATCAAATACTACGGGAGTTTTTTTTTTTGTTCTTTTTGCAATCATAGAAGAATCACAAAAGTTTTCCTTCCCCTCTATATAAATTGAATAAACATATCTGAAAAACAGAAAACAGTATAGAAATTCCTCTAAATGCAAAACACTGTAAAAGGTACCAAAACATAAAAATCCAAATAAGAAAAACAAAGGGAAAAAAATTAAATGCAATACTGCAAATATGATGATCGATAGTCAAATTGCTTGTTAACCACTGATGGTTGTTGAATGATAGACACAATATAATCAAATCTTCTAGCACCAATCATAACGAAAAAAGACAGCATCTAAAAAAATAAATTTCTGAAAGAAAACTATAGAAAAAAAAAACACCATACCAATATTTTTTGGCCAAAAAATAAAAAATTCAAAAACTAAAAAACAAAACAAAAAATGGATAATTCCATCTTTACCATAAAAAAAAAAAAAAAAAATTTGAATTGATTTAAAAAAAAAATAAAACTAAAATTCTCTATGCATTCACAAAATATAACAAAAGAAAAAAAGATATTTGTAATCAAATCAGCTCATACCTAACAGATACTTTCCTAAAAAAAAAAACCATTTTTTGCATGTTCACTATGAAAAATGTATTTATATTTGGCAATAGGTAATCGTTAATGATAACGATGATGATGATGATGATGATAACGATGATGAATATACGATTACAATATTGATTGATAATGATGATATTGATGAACATAATATTATTATATTAATGGAAATCCTTTTGTATATATTTCATTATAGTTTATAATAAAATCTTTGATCCCAAATTTATTCGATAAAATCAGTTTTCGTCCTATAACCCTCTTTTATCGTGTCGTATTCCTATTCTACTATGCGTATTTTGCCATGTTAATATTCCTATAACTTATGTTATGTTCATTTTTAAAATTACCTAAACGATTTTAAATTTTTGATTATCCACTTTCACTTGATCAAATAATATTTTCTCTCCGGAAAATCATCATCTATCCTGCTTACATATCCTTTCATATAGTATAAATGCAAAGTTAACAGTTGATTCGTTTCATTCATATCTTTCGTATAAGTTCGAGTTCATACAAATATACACTAGAGTGTCTAAAAAATTTTGAAACAAAATCTAAAATTATAGATAGAAGAAAAAAAAAAAAATGAAATAAATTAATATCCTTAGCCATATCCCATTCATGATAAAATTTCCGTTATTTTCTGGTTCAAAAAAAATAAAATAAAAACAAAAATGAGGTAAAAGATTAATTCAAAATTTTATCATCTGTTTTTGTTCCATTCATTCACTGTGCATTTCTTTAATTTCTGTTGTTATCATCATTATCACCATCATCATCATCAACATTATTATTGATTGACTAAATGATGCTTGACTAGAACAAGCCTATCCCTAACAATTTATTATGTTGTGTTTTCTGTTTTTTTTTGTTTTTGTGTTTTTGTTTTTTTTGTTTTTTGCTTCTTTGCAATGAACATGCATATTAAATCGTCATAAAAGTGTGAACATAGATAGGATTTAGTTGCTTTGGTACATATAGTGAACAAGTATCAATAATAGTACCAACAACAGTTTAATAGTGACTCTAGTTATGGAACATAGAACTCTAATTCAGAAAAAAAAAAAATAAAAAATAAAGTTTTTAAAGAGAAATCAAAAAAAAAAAGAAAATATCCATAAAAAGTCATTCTGTAGTGCCACTTGAGTTAAAATAAGGACGACTGATTTGCTTTTGAATGGTTTTTGTTTTTATTTTATTCATATTTTTTTTTTCTGGTATTTAGGTTGGTTGTCATTTTTGTGAACTTTTAGTTATTTTATTCTTGTTTTAACTGTAGTTTGAAAATTTTTGTTTTTAGTTTTTTAACTTTTGATTTGTTTTTTTTTTTTTTTTTTTAAATTTTTTGTATATGTAATTATTAGTGATGCGGAGGTATATCCGTATATAGATTGCGGGTTGTCCTAAATTGGTTTTAATAATGTGATTTTTGCTTTAGTTTTAAATAAAGAAAATTATGTATTCCATGTTTGGTCTGTTCAGTTTTTTAAAGTTTTCCGTTAAAGTCATACAAAACCACTTAATTTTGGTGGTAGCTTATATTGAGAATTCGGAATTGAATGTCTAAAAATCTAGGTGGGAAAAATCGAAAATAATATTTCGTCGTTTTGTCGCACGTATAAAAATTTGACTAAAATGGATACCCACTTAGAAAATTTATGAAAATGTCCTGTACAGTCCAGTAATTAAAACCAGATATTTAAAGTTAAGGGGCTGTGAAAGGCGCATATTATTTCAGAATTTCATTAAATATTTGGAGCCGTCATATTGAAGAAGATTTATGAACTCCTATATGTTTTGTAACACAAAAAAATAAGCCATTGCTCATTAGTTTATTCTTACCGTATTTCTTCATAATTCCAGTAGCATATATTAAAATCAAGTGTGATCTGGACCTTAAAAGAAACCCAATAATTATTTTGATCGCGACGATTAAAACGATACTGTAAGTATCTAATTTTACCACACTAAACCACATCTCCTGTTTCAAAGACTGAAATTAGTTAACGTAGACTAACTATTTGAAATTTTTCGTTCACGTTATTTAGTATTAATATAGTAAAATGCATAATGCAACATTATCCTCTGATATTTGATACATTATGAATTTATATGTTTTAGTCTCCTAATTAGGTTTTGATAGTCAGTAAGTCGCGTTACTTCCACATTGACGTGTTGGGACAGACGAATTTTATGTTTCATTCCACTATTCTTAAGTTCAGTTAACAAAAAATTTTAAGCTGCCTATGAATATTTTTATTGAGAAAATACCAGAAAGCATTATCTATGTTTCGCAATATCGTATTATGTATTCTTTGACTAATTACAGGGTAAATCATAACCCCATAATTGAATATCGTAAGCATAGACAGGCGCTTTAAAATTTGATTGTATATCAAAACTTTATTGCAAATAAATGTTTTTAACTGACATTCGAAAACCCAATATAATTCTTTAAACCGAATTTCACTCAAAAATATCATAAACAAAAAAAAAAAAGGTTTAAATCAATCTACGGTTATTCTACTAACGATCTAAATTATCAATAAATAATCAACAAAACTGTATTTTTTTTTTGTTTTTTTTTTGTATTGTCTCGACTTATTTGAACTTTTTTTTTTGTTTTTTAGTTTTTTTTAGAACATTTTGTTTTGAAAAAGAAAACAAAAAAACAAAGAACAAAATTACCAAACTTTTAAGTAGGCGGTTAAAGGACTTTTTAGTAGTGTTTGGGGAATTTTTAGCTCAACAAAAGAATTTGACTGCATTAACCAACGGTAAAAAAAAAAAAAAGAAACAGAAAACAAAAAATCAGAATAAAAAATAAATCAGTGGTTAAATATTTGGTTATTTCCTTTTTTTTTTTTTTTGGTTTAATGTATTTATTGAGAGTTTTGTGATTTCAGGTTATTCCTCTTCCTTCCTTTCTATTCGATTTCGATATTTTAAAAATTCTGGTGTCAAAAATGATTTTTCTAAAAATAAGACATATATAAAAACTATATATTCTGACTGAAACAGAAGTAAGAGATCAGAACATTGTGAATTTTGATATATTTGTTTTTTTTTTTTTGTAATTTCGAAATCGAATAAATGAATGCAAAAAAAAAAAAAAAAAACACAAACATTTCGTGACAATTTAATTCAAACTGTTTTTTTTTTTGGATTTTTTTTTTTTTTTTGAATTTTTTTGTTTTATTGGTTTTCAATTCAAATGTATTCGAATGTGAATCTTTGAAGTGTGTTTTGATTGCTGTAATTTACAGGATGTTTTTTTTTTTTTTTGTTTTTTTTTTTGTTTTGAATGCAAAATACTATCATGAATTTTATCAAAAACAATAAGAGATCAATAAAGTACCAATGAAAAATTTAATTTATGATTGATTTCGAGGAAAAAAAAAAATATCGAACTTTTAGTTATTGCGAAAAAAATTTTTTTTTTTTTTTTTGTTTTTTTATTTTTTTTTGAGGAAAAGAATGGAAAATTGTTTTGATTAAAATAATTTATTTATTGATGAAAAAGTTAATGAATCAACAAATGAATAAAATTAAATGAATAGTTGTTATTTAAGGAAAAAATAAAACGAAAAAAAAAAAGAAAATTTAAGTGAGTTATCAATAAATTAAGGAATAATAGAATATAGAGAAAGAAAATTAAAAACAATTGAATATAATTATAATTTATCAAATGGATTTTTTTTTTTTTTTTTTTATTTATTTAAAATACATTTAGTTTGATTGCAACTTAAAATTTAATTAAGATGATTTTTATATTTGATTTTTTGTTTAAATTGTTATTTTAAAAAGAAAATTTAAAGCTTTAAAGTACCTATGAATTTTTTTTTTAAATAAAATGTTTAAACTATAAATTTTCGAAATATAGTAGATGATATTTTCGAAATAGTTTTTAAAAACAACTTATTTTTTTTAAATTCTATTTCAATATCTTAGTAAATGTCTCATATTCTAAAGTATCCGTTTAGGAATTAATTAATTTTAAACCGGAGGTGTTTTTCTATTAATACTTGCGCTGTGGACAAACGGATCTGACCTATATTTAATCTTATTCTTAAATTCCAATAATGTTAATGTAATAGACGTTTTAATGTAATATGTCAAATCGGTAGACATATTAGAAGGTTAGAACTTTCCTCGTATGAGATTTACTAAAGATGAAGAAGAAAAGGAATCAATCTAACACATTTTGTATGAATAACCACAGATGAACTTAATCGATTTTCAGTGCTTCATAATATGCTCACAATGATTTAATTAGGAAGAAAACTGATCCAGGGTATTACAATGAGGTTAAGCTGGCCTTAGTGTGTATCTGCATACTCTTTCTTAGCCCACCTTCCTTCAAAACTATATTAATAATGTACTCATTAAGTTTATTTTCCTTTCATTATTCTAAATCGGAGCCATTACAATAATTTGTAATTAAAGTGTTTAACGCATTATTTAATTTACAAGAGGAGGGGGTTTTTAAAGTTTAAAAATTCTACACTACGCAAAGAATTTTAGTTTTCTTTGTATCTTTTGAAAATCTACATTTCCAGCAGAAAATAAATAATAAAAATTTCCGATTGTTGGAAAATTTTGTTGAATATTATATGAAAAAATCAAAATAATCAGAATCCATTATTTAATTATACGTCTCATACGAAAACCGTATCCAGGTAAATATAAATATTCAAGATTCTTTAATATTGTACCCATGTTACGAAGATGGTCAATATATTATCTAAACATTCAGTTCGCGTTTCAATCCTTCTTAAGGATTCGTTTTCTTAGATAAAAATAATTATGTAAAAAATTCTGAAAAATATATTTCTACTTAAAATATTTTTAAGAACAACAGCAATGTTAAGAACAGTTATGCCTAAATTTGAACTATTTTATCTAAGATATATTTAACTTAACGATAAATATATTTCTAGTACAATTAAAGTAAAACATTCGAAACCAATTTTTTTTGAAACATTTAGACTAAGTCAGAATGTTCAATCAGGTCAGGTTACTTCAATTTTAGTCTTATATTTGTTAAATAGTTTAGATTTAATTCGAATCACTTTACCTTACTTAAAGTAAAGTTTAAAATTAGAAAATAAAAAATCTATTTTCTTTTTGTAAAATATTTTTCAGCTACAATACTAAAAATATTAAATAATTAAATAAATATAATATTTAGTAAAAAATATAATATTTAAAATATCAGAATAAAAAAGATTTTACTATCCAATATAAGAACTTAGTTAGTACTAAATTAATAAGGGAACTATTAAATCCATTAAATCCAATGCATTAATAAGGAAGTTAATAAATCCATTCGTTTTTAAATTTAAATGCAAGAAGAATAATTTTTTTATTTGGTTTTGCTTAAAATAAGATAAAGTTTATATTAAAACACTTTTTTTCTTTTTTTTTACTTTTTATTTATTCCTTCTGTTTCTATCCTTAAAAAGTTTACAAAATTAGATTAACTTAATGTTTAAATTGATTTACATGTAAACATAATAATTTTTTATTTTGTAAATTTTGGTTTTCTTATAAAAACACAGAACAGAAAAGAACACTATTTATTTATTTATTTATTTATATTAATATTACATACATTAATGTAGTGCAATATTATTGAACCATCCGGCTACTAAGGCCATTATAGGTTTTTTTACTATTATTAAATTATATACTAATATTATTTATTTTGTTTATATATTATATACTATATATTTACATTATATTAGGTCGTAAGGGGTTAGACGGTTTAATTTATAAATTGCTCAAGTACAACTTCCCTTTACACGTGGTGTCTTTAATTAACAACATGATTCGCGGTAAATCTTTTAGAGTTTTGTCAGCGAATACAAAATGTTCTAAAAAATTTCCAATACATAATGGTCTACAGCAAGGAACTGTTAACTCACGGCTACTTTTTATCATATATGCAAGCGACTTGCTTGATTGCCTAAATAAAAGTTTAGGTCCCAATCACTGCATTGCATTTGCGGATGACTTAACAGTATATTCAGCTAATCGTAACCCCAAAATTGCAGAATACCTTTTGCAAAAACTGTTTAATAAAATAGTCAATTATTGCAATACGTGGAAACTTAAAATCAACTTTAACAAATGCGAAACTGTGCTATTTAGAGACACCACTAATAAAGCCAATAATGATATAAAGAGAAATTGGAGAAAATTCATGATTAAAACACCAGACAACACTACACTCCCCAATAAAAGTTACACAAAATATCGAGGAGTACACTTCCACTATCTCCTAAACTTCAAAGTCCATACCTACAAAACTATTGAAAAAGCTAATAAAGCATTTGGTAGCCTCAACAAACTATTTCATTCACGAACTTTAAACAGTAAAGTAAAAATCTTGTGTTATAAAACTCTCATAAGACCAATCCTTGTATATGGCTCTCCCATCTGGTTTAACATAAGCGCTTCCTTGATGGAAAAACTTAGGTTATTCGAAAGGAAGAGTCTAAGAGCATGTATCAATCTTTTTAGAAAACCGTCAACAAATTTTCTACATTACTATTCTAATAAAATTGTATATGAAACCGCAAACGTTATTAGAATCGACAATTTTATCATCCGATTAATACGTAATCATATTCAACGTAGCAGCCAAGTAGAAAATAATTCTCTTATAAGCCACCCTTTTCACGAAAACGAAGAGTACATTAAAAGCGCAATTAGAAACGGCTTCATACCACCAGAAGGATTTGTGTTTTTAGATAAATATAAATATATTGAAAATAATAACTTCATTCCCATAATTTATCACTTTAAAAGACATGCTAATTTAAAATCTTTACCACATAACCTAAACACACTGGACATAACAGATAGAAATCTATTTAAATTTGATAAAAACATAACATTTAATAAAAAACTAATAAGTTCTAAACCCTATTTTTGGGATAACTAATATTAAGATAGGTTAATTTTTTTCTTTTTTCTTTTTTGATTGTTATTATTATTTTATTTTTATTTTTTTTTTTTTCTTCTTTAATTTTGTTTTTTTAATTATAAGTTTTATCATAAAATTTTTTTACAAGATATTAAAACTGTGTTTTTTGCAATTTTTCTCAGTAAAAATAGAAACTTATTTGTTAATTTAGAATAAAATCATATTCTTTGTACACAAAATAATAACTTTACAATTAAGCATTAACTTAAACTTAAATTCTATAATATATATGAATGAGAGTGCTGATAATTATTAACATCAGCCACGTGCATTTTTTTTGTATATATGCATTATGAATTATTGTTGTTTTAGTTTTATTTACAACTTAGCTTTAGTAAACGATGAAATAAATAAATAAAACATTAAAAAAAAAAAAAAGGTCGTAAGGGGGGTATGTAAAGAAAAAAAACCTAAGACCTGTGCAGGGATCGAACCCACACTCCTTCGGTTAATACGCCACACGCCTGCCCACTAGGCTACCGAAGCGTCCAAGAACACTATTAAAAGAAAAATTAAATTTTTAATTAAACAAAAATTGCATACCATTAGGCGAACTAATTTTTTATTCTTAAGCTTACTAAAAAAAATATTGGTTAATTTAAAAAAAAAAGCTTTTCTCTAAAACTTAATATTTAAAAAAAGAAACTTAAAAAGGTTTTGAAAGTTTTTTTAAATTTTATTTAATTGAATTGAAAGCTGAAGCAATTTTAGTTGATTTCATTATGGTGAAATCACATTCTATTTAAGAATTAAAACATAAAACATAAACGAATTGACTCTGAGATCGATTTTAATTCTTGTCAAATCAATCTAATATTATAGATTTACAAAAATCTAAAAAAATTAAGAAAATCTAAATACCTTCACTAAATATGTAATACATTACAATTAAGTTTTATAAGAAAAACAAATTTATTGCTGAAAAGTGGTTAATTAATGAATAAAAAAAGTATTATTGCAAAAATGATTGAAGAAAAAAATAAACGAAATAAAAAAAGTAGTCTCGAAAGAACGTGAAAGTAAAAGTGAAAAACTACTTTTATTTTTTAACTCTACTGACTGCAGTTATAGAAAATAGTTAACAACCAAAAATTCAAGAGAGTGGTATCAAAACAACACCGTTCCATTGCTATTTGTGCTCTGTAAGATAGATTTCTAGAGAACAGACATATAAGCAAATCAACGAACTAGTGTCGAACATATAAATTAATTATTTAATTGGGTGAACAATAAATTTTGGCTAAATAATAGTATACCGAGAGAGTTTAAGGTGATAAAACTGCATACAACATTTTTAGCAAAAAAAAAAATTTTTTTCCATAAAAAAAAAATTGTAGAAGAAAATTTTTCAAAAATATTTTTCTAACAAATTTTAGAAAATTTTTCGATTTTCTCAAATTTTTTTTCATTTCTTTAATTGTTGAATAGAGTTTTATCATCTTAAGCCCTTGATAGCGCAATTGATTGATGTGTTTAAAAGAAGTTTAACTCTTAGTGTTGAACATATTATTGTAAAACAACGTATATTATAAAATGTGTACTTTAATTCTCTTAAAACTTTTATATTGTAAAAGTATTTGATTTTTTCTATACTTAATTTAAAAAATTGTCAATACATTAGCCATTTTTAGGAACTTATTTCGTGCAAGTCCAGTCTATTACTATTTAGTCCAGTACTATTTATTAGGTTAGAGCTCAACTTTAGACAATTCCAATAATTAATTCCAAATAATTTTGGAAATTCATAAGCATTAAGGGTAAGAAGAAAATTAATGTAAGGAGAAAAAAATTTCGAAAATTAAAACCAAAAATTCTTGATTTTTTATAATTATGATTCTAAAGACAATAATAATTATTTTTTTTAATTTAAATTTTTCTTCAACTTTTTACTAATTTTTTATATAAAATTTTTGTGAAGTGTCCAATATACTGAACAAGGAAGCTTCCACGTATTACAATAGTATAAAATAATATAACCTTTACTTACACATATAAAAAAAAAAAACTAAAAGGCACAATTTCTTCTACTTTTATTTTTTAATTCTTTCAAGCTATTAAGAGTTTGCTTATATTTCAAAAATTTTCACAAACATTTTACATATTATTATATTTTTAGATAATTTTTAACGGCTCAAAATTTTTCACATTACTTGTATGTTTATATTACTTGACTACATCTTCTAAAAATACAGTCAAGTGGAGGGTCCTTTTATTTTTCTATATTAGGTATAATTTTTGTATTTAATTTGTATTTATTACCTTTCACATTTAAGAGATACAAATTTTTTCTTAACAGTCTAAGAAAAGAAATTATTAAATATATACACAGTGTGTCAGAATCAATTTAACATAGATCAAAATTTTCTTGGGGAAATCATAATATGAAGCTTACAAATAATTGCTGTTAAGATTTCAGTTTATTCAGGTTCTGAAAATTTTTTATATTTTATATGTTTTAAGGAAATTCTGTTTTATTCAGATTCATGTTTTGAAGACGTTTTCGTTTTTACACGTAAGAACATAAGATGTTAATTAAAGTTTTTTTTTTCGAATAACTATGATTTTTTGATAAAAAATCGTTATTAATCTATAAGTTTTTATTTTCATTTTAAACTTTCCAAATTTCTCAGCTTTCATTTATATTATAACAATTTTTTAGCACATTTCCAAAAAAATTTTGAAAAAATGTGCTTATTAGTTTCACTCTGTCCGTCCGTCCGTCCGTCCGTCTGTTTACAAAACTTCTACACTGTTAAAGATAGAGAAAAAAAATTTTAACCATGGGTAGGTCTCATAAAAAAAATAATTTTGTGGAACAACTTTTTCATGTAGCCCCACCCATTACGGAGCTACAGCCCCTCAAACTTTGAAAAAGTCCTATTTTTAAATGCATATATCATATGTTCTGCTTAAGATTTTTTCAATCTGAAAACGTCATTCGACAGATATTTTCTTTAACTTTGTAAATTAATATCAAAATTATACAATTTTGTTAAATTTAGTATTTAAATTTACCGTTATGTGAAAACCAAATTTTGCATGATTGTTCTACTTTCATAACTCCGGCACGCTTCTAGATAGAAGCTTGAAATTTTGAGGCAAGAAAGAACTTTTAGAATTAGTATAAGTTTGCTCAGAAAATTTTTTTGGACCACCCCCTGTTTATGAGCTACGGGGGCTTAAAAATTGAAAATTTGCTATTTTTAAACACCTGTAACTTAGGAACCTGTACACATTTTACTTCGGCAAGACATGAAAATTAAAGGTTCAATAATATTTTCACATTTCAATTATATTTTCACATTTTTCCTTACATGAAATTTTCAATTTTTGTGCAAGTCACACTTCTAAACAGTTTGTATTGAGTTTTGGAAATGTGCGCTTTTAAAAACCGTTGGTTTACATTCTACCTTGTTTAAACATAGGTTTTATCATTTTCGAAATAATTCTAATATGAACTTGATGTACTCTCGCATCAATTCAAATATCTTATTATAGAAATTTTGTTTTTTAATTAAATTGCATTGAGCATGCAATATATAGTAGGTAGTAGGTATCTACCATATAAGCTTAAAATTAAAGTACAAACTTTTTATATAGGCACTCTTAAAAGCTACCACAACTCTTAAAATCTACTAAGCAAAAAAAAAATGAAAAATTAATAAAAAATATTCAATAAAAATTTTATTAAAATTATTTATTAATCTCTAATATATGCCTAGGAATATTTCAACTTTTATTTTTATTTTCATGATATCAGGAGCTAATATTGAAAAAGTTTAACAATGTAATTTTAGTTTTAAAAATTGCAATAATTTTCAAGTCAATAGGATATTATTAAAAAAAAACAAAAAAGAAAAACAAAAAAAAACAAAAAGGAAATTAATCGAATATCCAAATCGAAAATTAAAATAGAACTTATATTGACTAACAAATAATAATACTACAATATACAATACGATATATATACGATATGATATATATACGATATATTTTCATCTAAAACAATTTTCCTATTTTTTTAAGTATTCATTCGACTCTTCCATAAATTTTTTCGCAATTTGATTTAATGTTCAATTGAGCTCATAAAGTTAATCCATTTTTTTTTTTCTCATATACATACATATACTTATATTTTTCCTAGCTAATAAGAAATCTTTGGGCAGGATGTATATGGGTGGAAAAATAACTAAATTTTTAGTAAAATTTTCATACAAAATTCAAATATTAAAAATTATTATGATCAAAACTTATATTATGTATTTGTTTTAGTACTTTTTTGTTTTTTTTTTTTTTTTTGTTTTATATTTGAAATTCATTTTTAGTATTTTTACCATTTTCAAAAAAAAAAATAAATAAAAAAGTTGTAAACTTTTGTAATATAACATTTTAATTTTATTTTATTTTTTTTTCTTTCAAAATATAAATATACGGAAAATCGCTTAAATTCCATTTTAATACTAATTATTTATAACAAAAACAAAAAAAAAAAAACAAAAACAAAAAACAAAAAATTGGAAAATGGGAAATTGCTAAAAAAAACCCAATTCTGGTCAGCATATATATTTATATTTTAGTTTGTTTTTTTTTTCTCATTTTATATTTTATTGGGCCATAAGTTCGTTTTCTCATTTTAACTTATGGTCTTTTTTTTCTCAATTTAATGTTTAAGTACAAACGATTCAGCAAATTATTGCCCCATCAATTCAAGTTTAACCCCCCAAAACAACCAATATTATTCTAATATACAGTATCTGACAAAATTTTGGTTGCGAAATTGTGTATAAGGATCTTTGATTGGTCTTCGATTTTTAGGTTTATAATATTATTTTTTTAATAATTTTATATTGGAGATGAGTTTACAAGCTTCGATAATGTTGAAGGTTAATATTGGGCATATTATGTATATGATAGATTATTTGTATCTCAAGAATTTTTACAAATAGGTATACTTAAAATAACAGTAATTTCTACTTAGCAACAAGTTACTCTCTTATTTATATTATATTTAATATTATATAATAATATGTTATGTAATGTTCTGATGTGACTTATATGATACGAATTAAAATTGTTTTTTTATGTTATACGAAATATAAGCGCTCTTAAAATTTTACATGAATTTATGAATAATAAAATTGAAATGTTGATATTTATACTTAAGAATACAGTAAGCGGGTCAAAATGGTTTTAATTTTACCATGAAACAAACTGGAGCTCTTTGATTAAATTAATGAGGCTCTATACTCTTTGGGTAGCTAAATTGTTTAAAAAACTAAAACAGAATTAGAAGTAAATCATTAATGTACCAAATTGGTAATTAAAAATTTAAATAAAGTCATCCGTTATCTTTTCAAATTGAGAGCTTCTTCGAGTTCTCCTATAAAAGTATCTTATTTATTTTTCTATATCTTTAAGATGCAACTAAATAGCTTTATTTAATACTTGCTTAATTTAAATCAGCTGTGAAAAAGTTTTAAGATAGCATAACTCTTAAATTTGTGGAAAAAACACGATATCCTCTTTTATTATTTTTTTATTAACACCTCAACAATCTATAGCAAGGAGTTGTACTGATGAATCATCGGAACAAATTATGAATTTAATGAAATAAAACTTGGCATAAAACTTGATCATCTTTAACAAAATTTAAGTTGTTCAGAAAAAGTGTGAGCATATAAATTTCACAGATCTGAAACATTTCAGAATCCTAGATCCTTTCTTTTTTGAGTTATCGTGCAAATGGACAGACGTACATAGCTAAATCGACTGAGAATTTGATCCTAAGGAAATTCAAATTAATCCTTTTTACATCCTTATCGCCAAAACCAAACCATACAATATTATGTATTAAAAGACTCATCCTAAAGTTTGATTTTAAATTGGGTTGGTTGTGGTTTGTTAAAGTTCAACACTACTTATCGTTAAAATTAAATTTGGACTGACCATATTTTTTTAACCCGAAATGTACAAATGACAAAATTTTGCAAATCTCTAAAAAATTGAATTAAAAAAAAAAAAAAACCATCTTTCTTGAAGATGAATCATAAGAAGTTTAATGATTATACTAAGAATACTCAGTCACTCACATAATCTTTATTACGAAATCAAATAGAAAAGGATGTTTCTTCAATTGAAATGTGTTTTATTAGAACGTTTAAAATGGATCTGTTTTTAGCCTTTAAAGTACTTGTAGATTTTATTGATATTGGAATTTAATGGTTGATGATGATGAAAGAAAATTATAATGATAGATTTTCTTTTGTTGGAAAAGTTTATTTTTATTTATTTTTTTTTCTTGTTTTATATATATGTATACAAAATAACATTTAAAACAGTAATTCTTGTGTATTTATTTTTAAATGATTTTTTAAGATTAAATTGACGTTTCAAAAATGAATTTTAATCTTTTGCTTTGAAAAGTTTCTGAATTTTAAAAGCTAAATAACTATTTCTATAGATTCTCAATTCTTTATTTTGGTTATAATTAAATTTATATAAGAGAAGGGTTTGATGAAAGTTAAATTTTGCTTCTAGTGATAGAAAGTAGTATTTAGTATGATTTCGTGAAGAACAGATTAATGGAGTGACAAACAGTGAAGAATATATACGAAGACAGTTAAGAAATACGAAGACACTTAAGATATTTTAGTAGTAAGTCAAATCTAAAACAAGGTTTATCAAACCATATTTAATTATAACATAATATAATACAAGATATTTAAAGAAAAAGCTGTTAATTACCTATACTTACCTGGAAATATATGTACGAATCTTAGTAAATGTATTTTAATTAAAGATTTTGCTAAAGGATGAAAATTAGACTTTAGTTACTACTGACATTATAAAGATTTAATAGGATAAAACAGATTCAGAAACGGATTTCCCAAATAGATTTGTTAAACGGAAACGGATTTAGGTATAAAAAAAATTTTCCTAATATATTATGCCGAAAAGTAATAAATTATTGCAAAAAAAAAATATAATTTGGATTTAATTCAGATTTTTTCGAATAACTCTATCAGAAGAGAACATAATCTATCAGATGACTAAATAACTTAATTGATACGATTACGTCTTAATTAAAATTTTCTAATTAAAAAAGAAAAAAAATATTATTAACACAATACATAACAATTTCTTTCAATCTTAAGAAGAAAATGTATCAGATACATAATCTTTAGATGTACCATTTTAGTACCTATACATTAAATTATTTCAAATAAAAAAATTATAATTACATATTATTACTACATCTCGATTACATTGTATGTAAAATGTCTTTTTGTTTATCATCGTTTTTTTTATTAACCATTATTAAACAAAAAAAAACATTTTTTTTTTTACGGGAAACCATTATAAGTGCTAGAAATTAAAGTAAAACTTTAAATAACTTGTGGAAATAAAGTTCCATCCATCCATGGGACAATAAATTTTGAGTACAAAAAAGAAAACAAAAAAACAAAATAAAAATTAGAGTAAAATTAAAAATATACTTAACAAATCAAATAAAAAAAAAAAAAAACTTCATCTTCTTTCTTATTCGGGATCTCATCATCATCATCATCATCATCATCCAGAATCATTATCCTCATTCTAGATGAGGAATTGAAGAATTTGAATTGTTAAAAAGAACAACTACAGTATATATAGCAGGAACAGCATTAAATAAGTAAAAACAATAACATTTTAATACTTTTCTAAAGTTTTTTGTTTTTTTTTTTTTTTTTTTGCATTTAAAAAATATAAAAAAAAAAAAAACAAGGGGCAGGCATATTTTATTACATCAACATTAATTTTTTTCAGAAAACAGAAAAAAAACAAAAATCATTCAATGTTACATTTTATCATAGTAATAGATGGCCATCAAAACATTTACTATGCCAACATCGTCTTGATCATCATCAACATCGTCATCAATATAACAACACAAAAAAAAAAAAACAAACCAAAAAAAAAAAAAAAATAAATAAAACAAATTATTATTATTATGATGGTCGTACACTCATTTTTATAATAATCATCAAAATTATATAACCTTTACCCCCATCGCATCTATAGAAATAAAATTAGTTATGGTGCAAGTTGTAGAAGAGAAGCTACAAACAAAAAAAAACAAAACAAAAAATTACCTAATGAAAAACATTATATTGAATGAAATACAAAGGGGATGTATAAAGAAACAAAAAAAAAAAACAAAACAGCAGCAAAAAAAAAAAAAATGAAATTGTTTTAAAAAAAATAAAAACCAATTTATAGTTAAAAGTCCTGCTTAGTTATGCGAAATAGGATCAAGGCATTATGATGAATATCAAATGAAAATTATTCCAGAACACATTCATAATATATCGTTGAAAAAAAATATTGGAAAAAAAAAAAGAAAATTATGATGTTGTGAAAAGAGATAGAAGATATAAGAAAATTCGGTCAGAAGTAGAATAGTATAGAGTTTAGAGTAGAAAGAAAAAAAAAATAAAAATAATAAGAATATAGAAAACAACGAAAAGAAAAAAATATAAAATAAAATAACTGTACAAAAATGAAATTATATTTTGCCTCATGAAACTTTTTATTACCTCTTCATCTTGTGCACTCCGCGCATATCCTGCGCTTTTTTTTTGTTTTTTTTTTTTCTGTTTTTTTTTTTTTCTTCCTGTTTTGTTATTTTTCTTCAGTTTTCGCAATTTTTATTTTTTTATAGTCATTGTCATTAAATTTTTAGTATTGATGGTTATTGCCTAACATACAAATATATTATTTAATATAAATATTATATACTTGTATATATGTATGTATATAAGCTGTATATTCTGTTTGGTATAAAAAATTAAAATAAAAACAATAATAATAAGAAAGAAGAAGAAACTGCTTTAGAAGAAAAAAAAAAAAAAACAATAAAAAAGTATAAAAAATAATAAAATAAAAAACAAAAATAACTGTAACAAAATGTTTTTAAAAACATTTGGATCACAAGTTTCTTGCAACACAAAAGTACTCATAAAATATAAATAATAGAGGTTGTATTTTTAAATAAATGTATACATTTAGTTATATATATATATATATATATATGTACATATATCTATTCTATATTCTATCATTTTTATAATATCCTATGCAAGAAAAATTAAAAACAAAAAACATAAAATAGAAAAAAAAAATAAAAAAAAAGAAAAAAACGAGAGCGGATTTTAAGATTTCGATATAAATTTTATAAAAGGGGCCAAAAAAAACGAAAAACATTAAAAAACAGGACCTTACAATTTTTCTATCTCTTTCTTGTAACATTCCCATTTTCTATTTCTATTTCTCAAAAGAAAAAAAAAATAAATAAATAATAAAATGTTACAAAAAAAAAATAAAAAAAAAAAAAGTAAAACGAATAAACAAGAAAATTTGATAAAGTTGCAGGAATGATGAAATAAATGGTAGTGTGAGCATTTCAATTTTCTATAGGTGTATACATATATATAAAACTTTAGCTGAAATGGCAAGAAATTAAAATTGAAATGAATAACGATGTTATTTTTATTATATTTTATTTTACTTTATGTATTTCAAAATTTATTTATTTTTTTTTTTTATGTAATTTTTCTTTAATTTTGTTATATTTTTTGTGTTTTTTTATTTTTATTTTTTCTATTTGATTTGAAATTGAATCGAAAGCCTAACATTTATTTTGAATACTTTAAATTGTTTATAAACTAATTTAGTTAAGCTTTTAAGATTTTTAATTATAGCTTAAAGCTTTTTTTATCTGGATTCAATTCATTGTGGTCAGTATATAGTCATTGTTAATTTTGTCAAACTGTACCGTGTTTTTTTTTTAAGCTTTTCTCAAATAATGACATATTTTAACCCTTTGAGACTGTAAGCGAATAATAAGGAAACAATCTTTTAACTCGCTATTAGAGCTATTGATAACACTTAGAATCTAAATGTAAATAATTATAGACTTTCGAGAAATGTGAAAAAAAATCGCTGAATAGTAATATTTTATCAATTGATACCTAGAACATTCCGAACAATTCCGAAAGGGTTAAAATGGGAATAGGTTTAAATTTTTGTTTAATTATGAAATAACTGTTTTCATATTTAATTATGAAATAACTATTTTTCATATTTAATTATGAAATAACTATCTGCCAGATATTAGCTCCGTGTTACTCCGCTAGAGAGCATAGGACATCCTCTTGAAATCTTTATTCTTCTTGATTATTTACTTTTTCTACATTTATTTTCCAAGACAACACGATACTGTTAAATACTTCTAGCAAAACACTTTTCCATGTAATTCTGAACCTCTCTATTGTTCTGAATTCTTTTTCAGCTGAATGACCTTCTAATTATGTTCTCTTCGCTTTTCCTTGATGTATGTGCTATCTATTTCCATCTTCTTAAGGTTATTTGTTTTACTAAGAATTCTTTGGTTGCTAATTCCCAGAGAGTTCCAAAATTTTGTAGTAGTAGGGTACTATTAAAAGGAGGTGAATAAAAGATAAGTTAGCTGATTCGAAAATCCAAATAACATTTTTTTTAGTTGCTGAATTTTTTCATGAGAGCCTGCTTTTAATCTACCTACATATCTTTACCTAGAAAAAGAAACTTATACTTATCTTCAAATAAAATTTAATAAGTAATATTGTGCTAGAATCATTTTTGAATTGTTAACTCTCTCTCAGTTGTCATGATCCAAGTATGTAAAGCTATCACATATTATTGAATTTAAATTCTTGACATGATGTTGTTGAATTGTTCACGATGATTGGCTAAAATGAATACCTATCTACCTATTGAATTTATGCCTAATTTTTTTAACTATTTTAATTTATTTTTAAAATTTACATGCAACATAAAGTTTTGTTAATTAAAATTATAATATGTACCTATGTATATGTGAGTTATCTTCTAATATGAAAAAGGCAGAACAATTTAACTTTAAAATAAGCGGAAAAACTGAATCTGCCAATATAGTTAACTATTTGGGTTATGAATGAACCAAGCAAAATATAGATAGATAGATAGATATAGATAGATAGATATATATATAGATAGTAATTTAGAAGATTATGGGCCTAATGTTAAACCCAACATTTAACAAAATATATAAAAAAGTGCACAGAATTAAATTCACGTATAAATCAGAATTTTTATACGGAAGAAAATCGTGCCGAAATATTGCATCAACATCCGACAATTCTACAAAATCTTCTATAGCAAAATATCTGAAGGTGTACATTTAGGAAGTCAGAAAAATACTAGGAGAATTTTTAAGATAAAAATAATTAAAATAGAAATAAATGTAGGAGGCAACAAGATTATTTTTACAGGATGAAATTAAAATCCTAGGTCAAAACAAGGAAAGATGGAAAAACCTAAGTTTTCATGTCTAATGTTCTCAATAAAGATTCAAAATAAAAACAAAAAAAAACATGATATAAAATAGAAACGGATATTTTTAAACAACCAGTTATATTTAATACGCTTTAGAAAATGTTTGAAGATATAGAACTTAAAATTTAATTTTAATTTATGGTCCTACTCCTCTTTTCAATGGACTGTCGTCAATTTATTATTTCTTAACTAAACATTTCTTTTTTTTGTTTTTTGCATTTTGTTTTTTATTTTCTTGTTCTTTTATTTTGTAATATAAATTACATAATGGCCCAAAAAAAAAAAAAAACCAAAAAAGCTTTTTAATCCAGCGAAAGAAACAAAAAAAAAAAAATCTACAAATAAATAAAAAAATAAAAAAACAAAGTCTTTAAAAAAATTTTTTTTTTTTTTTGTTTTATGAAATAACGAAAAACAGTAACGTTTCATTTTTAATACCCATTCATTCAACCATCGAAATATCCTTCAAATATATTGTACTTATATCTTATATAAGAATATATATATATATATATATACATACATAAACATTAAAAATATAATAATATGTATTATGCATATAAATTTTATATAAAAAAATGAAAAGTTGTTTTTTTTTTTTTTATTTTTTTTTATTGATGTTAGAAGAAAAATATAAAATTAAAAAAAATAAAAATAAAATCGGTTGTAAAAATGAAAATTGCTAACAGTTTTATGATTATTAGAATTTTTTTTTTTTATTTTTATTATTTTTATTTTTTAATTTTTTCGTTTTTTTTTCTTTTTCTTTTCTATTCATAGCAAGTTGTTTTCTAGTTTAAGACCAATTTTTTTGTTTTTTTTTTTTTTTCATTTTAAGTCTTTAGTGCTTAAAAATAACATTCTTATCTGTTAAATGTCATCTGAAGGCTAATTTATTCAAAAATTAGATTATCCATTAAAATGGTACATTACATACAATATACAATACATAAATACATGCATATATAATCCTTAAAAAGGATAATGAAAACAAAAATAAGCAAAAAAAAAAACTAAGAAAACAAAAATGATTTTTCGTTATTATTCTTTAACTTTTCATGACCGATGCCATTTTGACTATAAGATGGCCATTATGACTTTTAGTGTTAAATTTTTAAAAATAATTTTATTTTTCTTTTCCCCCTCCCGCGTTTCTTCTTATTACATTTTAATTTTTATTTAGAAAAAAAGATGAAAGCAAAGAAAAAGAATATAATGTGGAAGAAAGGATGAGGAGAGAAAGAGAGAGTGAGAAAAAGAATTATTTTTTATTTTAATTTTGTTTAAATTTTTTTTTTGTGACATTTTCCTATAATTTGTATGCTAATTACAATTTTAAATGAATTTGAAAATATTTTTTTTTTTTTTTAGAAATATATAAATACATATATATGTATATATATATAAATTATACAAAATGATTTTAGTGACCTATTATGAATTCAAAAAGAGAGTTAAATGAATGATGGATTACTTTTATATGCGATTTTCTTTAATTTTTATCGTTTCAATGCTGTTTTTTTTTTTTTATATTTTTATTGTTGTTTTTTTATTTTTTTTATTTTAATAAAATGGTCGAATTATTTCAAACTTTAGGCGTAAAATAGATCATAGATCATTCTAGGGACTACTATGATATCAAATGTTAATGATTGTCATAAACTTTGTATTTAAAAGAAAAAAAAATTAAGAAAATAAAATGAGGAATTTAATGGACACAGTCAATTCCTTGTAATTATAATTAAATCTTAAGAATTTTCTAAGTAGCTATTTTTTATTTTTTTTTTTTGTATTATTTTTAGATTAGATACCAGATGATTTATGATATTAAGAACTTTGATTTAAATACAAATACATATGATACTTTAGCTTCTTTTTGAAGTCATTAAGAACTCTTTTGTTTTTGTAATGAAAAATATTAAAAAAATTATTATGTTACAATAGAGTACATAATAAATGTAGTATATGTATGATGAAGTTGTATCTAATGCTAATTTAGAAAAATATTAGAAAGATTTAAAGAGATTTTCTTTTAGAAGTGCGGCTTTGCAAACTAAAATTTAATGTATAGTTTATAAATTTTAAGCATAATTATATTTTAGAAATCGATCAAATCAATTCTTCGTTTATGTTTTCTCTTTACCACTCATAGAATACTCCAAAACTTTCTCCTTCTAATCATCTTCTTCATACTCCAATACTTGATTCAGGGCATAGTAAAATTACTTTTAATCATTATTGCAGCCTACTTCTTACTTAAGTCAACTTATTAAGAAATGCACTTATTAAATATTATCTTTTAAGTCCTTTTTTTTCTTGTGACACAGAAAAGGTTTTGTTTCAAATGCCATATTGCATGGAACTAAATTCACTTTTTTTTTTTTAATTTAAGATGATTTTTATCGGTTTTTGATTCGTTATTATAAATGTTACTAAAATATATATATTTCTAAGTTTAAAATTGTAAAGATGAATCTGAATTACAAATTTTTTTACCACTTTATAGTAGCGTATCGATAGCGGAATGATGTAGTGATTTAACGTTCAGTAGTTCTTTTGTAAGTGCTTCGGGGTCTGAAAGAGATACGGTCAAAACCCGTCATAAATATCGAGCTATATGACTTCTCCAACTTTTGAAAATTAACTACGAAAATTAACTAGTGATTAGAAATGCTAACGCTCAGCCAAATAAATTCCGAAAAAACTTTCCGCCGTAAATTTTCTTGGTGACTTCTCTTATTACGTTTGAAAGGTTATTACGGACCAAGAGCTTAGTAATTCTAACTAGTAATGCGTTAGCTTAAAATTCATCAATGGAAAAAATTAATATAACATAACAGAATTGATATAACCTTAATATAATGCGTAGTCTAACAAATTATCAAGAGTTATTAATAAAATAAAATCAATAAAAATATCAAGAGTTATCAATTAGATTGAATAAAAATTATGTATACCTATATTTAATTGATGAGTTTTTATTCATAAAAGAAAACATTCACTGTCTACGGATCAATTGTAAATGTTTTAATTTTTAATTTATGGGGAATTAAAGTATAACTGGTTTTACAACATCCACATAACAGTAATAAACACTCATAATAATATAAAATATATCAAAATAAATTAATAAACATAAATCCATACTCCCTATCCCTAAATCCTAGTCAATATAAGGCGTTAGCAGTTACGGGTTTGATCCCATTATATTAGATAAAGTGGGAGATGGGCTCATTAAGTCATAATTGAAGACTACTAAGGGGGTATTCTTGGTGTCTTTAGAAGATTCCCACTTCCCACCTCTCTTGAAAAAAAAAATTCTTAAACCATAAAATAGATGGCGCACATATTGCTTTAAAATAATTTTATGTTTCATAATCTTGTGCAATAGCTACATAGTTGAGTAATCAACTTCGTTCTAATATGAGCTATGTAAGAATTGAAGTAAATTACATATATAAAATAAAAGACACTTTAAAAATGCTGGTTTTACTGTATGTTAAAAAATATCAAACATGATTTGATTTTTATGAAAATTTTATAACAAATTTAATTTTCTTTACTTTTAAATCAGAATTACTCAATCTAATATGTATTAGGTACATCCCTTCAGTACTAGGATTGAAAAAAAAAAAATAAGATCCGATTTAGTAGATAATAGTTAAGCAGATCATTAAAGACTCTTCAATTTGTCATTTTATCAAAAAAAAATAATTTACCAATTGATCAATAAAAAAATTTTACTTAATACATTTTTAATTACACACACATACATTTCTCAGCTAAATTTACTTTTTTTCTCAATACAAATAAAAGATTTTTTTTTAATTTTTTTAATTTTCTACAACATTTTCAATTACTTTTTCCATAACATTTTCAACAACATCTCCCAATAAATTATCAACAACTTTTTCAGCAAAATTTTCAACAATATTTTCATTATTTTTTGTTTTGCATAAAAGTGTTTGTGATGATACTTTTGTTACATTTTGATTATAATCAATTTCATTATTTTCAACATTTTTGTTCTTTTTGTATTGGGTAGCATTATTAAGAAGTAATTTTTGTATTTGTATCTCAGCTGCTTCTGGATGGTATCTAAAATTTTCATTTTAATTTAATTATTAAATTCAATTTATTAATTTGAAAATATATCATACCTTTGGCTTGCTATAACATAATCAAAGAAATTTGGAATAATAATTTTACGTTGATTTTTTAAAAATCCATCAACAGTTATTTTAGCAACATCTGAAGCTTTATAAGCTGGGAAGAAATTTAAATACCTAAAATTAGATAAAATTATAATTTTATAAAGGATATCTTCTAATAAATGAATTTTCATAATATTATTAAAGAAATACCTATTTTTTTCTAAGAAATTACATAATTCATCATTTGTTGCAATAAAATATGGAAATACAGTTGTTGTATGTATAACATCTTCCAAATTTTCTGTTACCATATCCAGAAATATTGAATCCATAAAACCACGTACACCGAATTTTGAAGCTGAATATACTGCAGCAATTGGAACACCTGTCATACCTGTAATACATTAAAAATAAAGAAAAATTTAAATTTGTTTTTATTAAAATTTTCTTTTTTTTAAGAATTCTATCGTTTTCTGAAATAGCCTTAAAATAAGGCTATATTATTTTTTTTTTTTACACTATAACTAAACGCTAGGAACGGATTCCTTTATACATATGTAGGTTTAGTTATTAGGAAAATAGGATGTTAAAGAGGAATTAATGGGAAAATTGGAAACGAACCTATAAAGATTCGTTTTGAATTTTTGCAAATTGTAGTACGGAACGTTATTAACAGAGGGGAACACATTAGATGGAATCATGTTCCACATCTTAGCAGTTCTCACAACAAATGAGTTTCCATAGCCAGTTTTAAACCATCTTCAAATTTCCACAGTGTAGAAATGAGCATTTGCACCTCCTCTGGTGTTACATTAGAATTGTTTAAGAGGAGGCATAATTGATTTAAGTTCAATAGAGCAAGTGTCATTACCTACAAGATATCTATAAAACAGAGAAATAGCTCGAATATTACGACGCGAGTTAAGTGAAGTAAATGTTACTTGTTCGATAGGGTCGCCTATTAGGCGTAAGGCGCAAAATTTTCTATATTTATAGAAATTGAGTGTATTTTAAATGTAAATATTAAGTTAATTTTGACTCCTTGATATATTTTTTTATATAAAAGAAACTTTAGTGCTCAAATCGGAAGGAATCTTTAAAGTTATTAACAATATTCTTCTTATAAAAATACTGCCTAGGTTTTTTTTTTCGTTTAAATCTAAACCATATCATATCAGAAGTTATTTAATTGACTTATGTCTGAAGTTCAATGAATATGACCCGACACTGTCATCGTAGGTTGTTGGCATAGAATGGCAAAGAGGAAGTCTGCAAATCGAAGGTCGCACTTTCTATAAACGATAAGTTTTGAATTTTGATGAAACTTTTGTCACTGAATTTGTCGTGTCGTACAATTTGTTATGATGACATTTAATCATATGGATTTGAAATATATGTTCTCGATGACAATGTCGTGTCGCATTCAATGGACTTTAGGCTTTATTTTAAATTTCTTCAATCATCATCATCGTACCTTATAGTATTGATTTAAGAAGTGTGTCTAGTGTCTATCGTTGAATATTTTAACACCCGCAATAAGTGAAATTTTGTATATCTACATATATTATATAATAGCTATTATTATATTTTTAAATTCTTACCAGCAAGTGACGCAATTTGAACGATATGTCCACGTTTTCTTTCTTTCATTCCTGGCAAGAAAACTTTTACAGTCTAAAAGAATAATAAATTTGAATAGTTAAATAATATTTAAATATTTTATTTTGGTTTATACCCAAATATTAGATAGTAAATTGACATCAATAATTGTTTTTATGAATTCGGGTGAACATTCATCTAGAGTTTTTGTTGGTGTTATTCCAGCATTATTCATAATAATATCAACAAATCCTAAATCTTTTTCAATTTTTGGTTTTAATTCTAAAATTTCATTATAACTTGAAACATCAGTCTGAAAAATAAAATGAGAAAATTTTTGAAATTTAGATAATGAAGATATTTGATGCAATAATATAATTATTATGTACGGGTATAAATAATATAAAGTCTGATTTCTTAGCTTAGTGATTGAAACAACTTATATTCATCAATCTATAATAAATAGGAAAAACCGTTAAAATTAACAAACATGTAATGCATTAATTATTTGTACAATATTCTTCTGTACCCCTGGTAAAAAAATTGACAAAGTCCTTTTCTTAATTTCCTTCCCTGATTACTTCTTTAACAGTGATTGGGAAAAATTTCTTTTGATATAATTACATATAAATATATACATAAGTTATCAGTCAATTAATAAATTGTATTAATTGATTCGCCCTACAATTAATTTAAATATTTATTCTCTCCCAATAATGAATGCCTCTTGGAAATACGAAGAAAGGTTCTACTATTTATTGTTTTCATACTTCCATTTTGAGGATTAGTGAGAGATATCACTGACAAATGCAGCAATTTTTTAATGAAATGGTTATAATTATTTAAATCTTTCTAACACATAGTATCTTTTTCTTTTCTGGTCATTAGTAGATATGTTTTTCTATTCCTATAGCTACAGTGTATGGAGAAATTTTGATTCTTCTTCCATATTTTACATAGTAAACTGTTACTATAATAGAGTTTCATTAAAGTTCTTTAAAATTTTTGGGAAAATTTGGAACAAAAGCAAACTTTTAATCTTTACAAATATACTCCAATAGTGAATTTTCTTTTACCTTGATATGGTTTTTTTCTTTTTTATATAAATACTAGTAAAAAAGCCCGTCATACGACGGGTATAAGTAGAAAAATATAGCTTTTGTGAAAGTTTCCTCAGTTTTATGAACAATTTAATTTTAGTAAATTTATTCAAATACTTATATGTATTATATTTAGATATTGATAAATGTAAAATTTATTGCTAAAGTGTTTTAAATAATGAAAAACCTCAATGATGCTGTGAAGTAGTTTCTTTCAAAAATGTAATAAAAATGATTATTTAATAAATCTCATCTCTTGTAAATTTCTTTGTCAAGCTTAGGATTAAAAAACCAAAGGTTGGATTAAAAACCAATGGTAAATAAATTTTTGCCAATAGTAACAAAAATTTTCGCTTCGAAAAAAATGCAGTATCAAACTTTATAATTTTGAAACTAAACTACACTGATCTGATGCATTTACCTAATTATAATATATAGTACACTTGTTATATTTTTCTATGGTTGCCATAGCAAATGCTTCAAAACTTTCTTTGTTATATTTTTCAAACAAATTTTTACTCTATCCGTAATAATATTCTGTCTCTTTATCTATCGCTTTCTCTACGAAATCTTCACACCGTAAGTTTTACGCAACTTTTATGTAAAACAATAAAAATTGGCTGTGCATATAATGTTGAAGTTTTAGAAAATAAAAATCATAAAAGAAGCATAAAATTAAGAAAATGTTACACATTCAAAATTTAATTGAAAATTGTGATTCTATAATTTAAATTGCGCTCCTTTAAAAGCTTTGGTTTTACGCACCGCTTTATTTTTTTATAATTTCTACTTAAAAATGCAACTCTTTAAAAACTTTGATTTATGCACTGCCTTGTTTTTTCATTTATAGCATAACATTTTAATTCTTTTTTTCTATCTGTTATGTACCTAAATATCAGATGTACGTTTCTTTCTTTTCATAGCATAACATTTAATATTTCTTTTTTCTATCTGTTATGTACGTAAATATCAGAGGTATGTTTTTTTCAATTAAAATCATAACATTTTAATAGTTCTTTTTTTCTTTAAAAATATTTAAAAACAGTCAAAGTAACATTTTTTGTTCTCTTTTTTTTCTATTCGTTTTTATTTTTCTTCGCAGTATTACATTTATTTTTTTTTGTTTTCTGTTATTTACGTACGCTAAGTATTTCTTTTATTTTTTTTAAATATTAAATTTATACATACAGTCTATTTAAAAAATATAAATTATAACCTATAGAACATTTTGAATTTTTTTTTGTTCGTTTATGTTTACCGTCCATTCATTCATATAAATAACTGTTGCCTATATAAAAATTAATAAATCTATAATAAATCTAATATATGTATACCCATATTTTTATTCATATATCTCTATATTATGGGCTAAACTTCTGATTCTAAAATTGTACTATATTATGGCAAAATTTTTAAAAAATTAAGAAAATGTTACTTAGCAAAATTTAAATAAAAATATTATTGCAATTTTATAATGTTCTACTTAAAAATACGACCCTCTAAAAACTTTGATTTATACACTGCCTTGTTTTTTCTTTCATTTCATAGCATAACATTATAATATTTATTGTTTTCTATCTGTTATATGGGTAAATATCAGATGTACGTTTCTTTCTTTTCATAGTATAACATTTGTTAAATTAACATTTAACATAACAGTAGGGCACGCTACTCAGCAGCAGCAACTTGTCTTTTATTATATTTAGATACTCCAATAGTGAATTTTCTTTTACCTTGATATGTTATTCCTTGATATGGTTTTTTAATGTGCCTAAAGATAAAATATTTTAAATTTCTATTATTTATGCATAAAAATTTAATTTTATTTATGAAAGTTTTTTTGGTTAATAAATAGATGAAACCTAAAACAGCTTCTTCAATTAAAAAGTCCTAATTAGTTACGAAAAGCCGTTCAAATATATAAAAAGATAATGTTCAAGCTTTAATTTTTTGCATCTCAAATTTTAAAAAAGAAAACGGAAAAAACATCAAGAAAGTTCCGAAATTGTCCTATAGGGTATTTGGTATAATCTCATACAAAGTAAGCTATCTTATGCTAAGTATACCTGCTGAAGAACATACAAAGCTGACATTGGAATATGTACGGGATGTGGGCAGGAGACGGAAAGAGTATCATATGTACTCTACCAATGCATGACGGTGGGGTCCCTAAGAAGAAGAATCTTGGCATAAGGCTACTGGGAAGATCTCTCAGAAGTGATGACACTTGACCAGGGCACAGTTTGTCCGATTCTTTAAGAGCATTGGCTGAGAGTCTCAAGGTTATTTGTAAGGATGTAGTTGTTCTTCCTCGTACCAAATAACAACAAATAACATTACTTCATATTTCAAAAATTAATTTTAAAATATATTAATTGAATTGATTTGATTGAATTTGAAATTTGAAAAGAAATGTTGACAAAAGTATCTTAATTTGTACAGCTTAGTTTTAGATAAGTTCTACGTACGTATATAAATTTTAGTCTAAGGATTTGGAGCAAGCTTATTTTCCTATTTAAAATTAGCATTATCTTTACATTTTTTACACTTTAGTTTTTTTTTTATTTTTACGTTAAGGGTAAAGAGTCGTTCAAGTATTATATATTTTTATTACTTTTATTTTAAATTATTAAAAAAAATTTTATATGTTTGTTAAAATTTTTAACTTCAACAAAACAATTAAAAAATTTATTACTGTGTTATAAATAATTTAAGTGATTAATTTTTTGTTTTAATGGATTAAAATAAGTAATACTAGATTTTGAGCAAAAACAAAAAAATTATTATTTTAAATAAACAATAATTTGAAAAAAACCAAAAGAAAAATCGGTGTTAAAATAGAGGGTCTTATCTTTTTTATACTTTATAGTCGTTATAACATAATTTAAGTTTTTATGTTAAAAGTTCAAAGGTAATTTCTAAAGTAATTTATTAGGTACCTAATTTTATTATCTAATTATATTTTTTAAATAAAAATTATCGAATTTATTTATTTAAAGAAAATGATCACATTAAAGTGTCACTTTTAACTAAAAACATATTAGAAAACTAAAAAAGTCAAATATTATACAAAGTCAAATCCAACAGTCAAATTTATTTCATTTCCAAATGTGAATTAAGTCAAAAACAGCTATTTTAAAATTTGGGACTTAATTCCAGTTTAAAATGAAAATTTTACATCAGATAGGTATAGAATTGTTAAACATATATCAAAACTGAATTTTTCAACGTAAAATCCACAGGCCTGATAGTAATAGTACTTGATGTAGAAAAGGCATTCGATTCTATATGGCACGAAAATCTGATATACAATCCCGCTATATCTAGTAAAAATTATACAAAATTTCCTACTAAAACGAAAAATATTTGTAAAAATAGGAAAGATTACATCCGGCAATATCGAACCAACTGCAGGTCTCGCTTAAGAACCAGCATTAAGTCATACATACCGAAACCACATAATTCTGAGATAGGAATGTTTGTTGATGATACAGCGCTATTTAGCACTTTATCTGACTCATGGCGCAGTGGTTAAGTCGCCAACCTTTCAATCGGAGGGTCTCGGGTTTAAACCTCGGTCAGGTCATATAAATTAAAAATATGTACTAATTTTATATTCTAATATTGTATATCGTTTAACTAACAGTAGTAATAATAATAATAATAGTAGTAATAATAATAATAGCTGCTACAGTGGAGCTATCTTTGGTTATATCATGCAGTAAGATGTTATATACTGCTGCACGTTGTAATCCACTGATGACCCTGACTCTGTAGTAAAATAATAATAATATATACTAATAATAACAGCCGCTACAGTGACAGTAGGGGTTGCCTTCAATAATTACCTCATGTAGTAAGGTATTATATACTACTTACATGTTGTAACTGTTGTAACGGCTGTAGTCACTGTTAGCAAATAATAATAGCGGATTCATTGTTTCCTTACAGTTTCACTAACAATTCAATGTTTCCGTATCCATTTCCTATCCTTTCCTATCCTTACGCCCTAGCCAATATACTGCGTTCGCAGGTAAGGGTTTCATCTTATTATATTGGCTAATGGAGGAGGTGGGTTTAGTCAGTAAGAATCTGATACTACCAAGGGGGAAATTCTTGGTGTCTTTGGAAGATTCCTAACTCCCTTAGGAAAAAAAAAATTTAAAAGCTAAGTGATAGCCAAAAATTTAAAAAACCGTCAACTCAAATACTGTTTTTACAAGAAAATGAAAATAAACCCAACAAATCAATCGTGCTTTTTTAGCAGAAAACGTAAACAAGAATTCTCGGTTACAGTTCCTACGCAGAGCCTTTAAGCGATAACGAAGAAATAAATTGAGAAAACTGAAATAAGTATTTAGTTGTTAGGTTAGACAAAAAACTAATTTTCGTAACACAATATATAGCCATATAGGTATTGATTTTGTAATAAAAAAATGTGATGTTACAATTAAAACGTTTTAACCACTCATAAATAGAAAATCTTTACTTTTACAGACAACAAACTTTTAATTTATAAATCCATTTTTCAAAGCTTCATACTCTATGGATCAGAAATTTGGAGTTTATGTGCTAAGTCACATATTAAATTATTACAAATAAAACAAATTAAAGTTCTAAAAATGTAGTTGTATAAACCATTTTTCTTCTCTAATATTAGCATTACTCTCAATCTAGCATTAAATTAATTTAATACATGTAAAATTTGCTTATTAAATCAAATTATATTATATTCTAGCTGTAAGGTAATTAAATACCAATCACTTTGTAAAATTATGTCAATCTTTATAAATTTTTAAAATGGAACAAGAAAATACAAAAAAAAGGAAAAACCAAAAATAAAAATAAATTCAGTTTTTCAGAAGTTTTTATTGTTCTAAATTTGTTGCAAGGAAATCCCCATAGTTTTTCTAAAATTTCCAGAAAAAGTACAAATAATACTTACACGTTTTGGGATAGAAAGAAAATTAAATTAGTTGATCAATAACGTTCAGGCGTCTTCGTTAAATTATAGAACTATCAAAGGGCACGGCCCGTAGGTATCGTTTCAATTATATATTTTACCGTTGGCCCGTCGTTTCAATTGTCAAATTTTACTTTATTACATTTGGTTTTATTTCATATCACTAAAATCTGTGGTTTAAAAATGATTTAAGTTAGAACTTTTTTTATTTTTGTTTATAATCAAAATTCTTTCTGGTTTTATTACGGATTTTCTTTATTAAAAACAACGAATATAATAAATCAATTCCAAGTTCTAAAATTATTAAAATTTCATATTGAAAATCTAGTTTATGAATTTAATTTCAATAAAAGTAATAGCTAAAAACCGGAAGAAATTTGCATAAACAATAATATAATTAATACTGAATATTAAAAAAAAAAAAGGAAATTTACCTATAAAAAAAGTATTTAAAGTGGTAAAATTAATAATTATAATGCGAAAATGTTGTAAGTGACAAATGTTCATATTTGTAAATAATTAAATAAATCTTACAAAACTGAAAAGAGGAAATACATTAAAACCGTCAGCTTTAGGGCCGATTAGGCATAACTGTTACTTAATCCTTTAAAATTATATTAAAAAATGTTAAAAATTTCTAATTAATAAATGACTAATTGAAGGTATTAAATAATAAATACAATAAAATTAATTTATTTATTATTCAATCCATCTAAAATTACATTTCGTATGTGTTTATTGATTTTATCGGAACAGATGGCCATTTTTAAAACATTTGACAGATTGGAAAAATTCTTAATATTATATAACATTGGTGAATTGTTATACAATTTGATATCTCAGATTCATAACATAGCATAATAATTTTCAAATCAAGTTCAAGGCTATAATATAATATAATGATTAGTCAAAACCAGATACCTAGACAACAGGGAGGCGAAGAATCGTATTAAATTTTCAATACTAAAATTAAAATTCTCATTGATTTAGTAACGAATAAGTCCAAATCATGAATTTAATAAATATTCAAGTATACACACAGTTCATAACTTGTAGAAGTTCCAACACTGATTCAAATTAATTTGGTAAATTTTTTAAGTGTTTACATTACACTGACGTTTGACATGTTCGGTGTTTACAAAAAAAAAAAATGTTTTTACCTTCAAGTTTATAAACATTTTAGTTTTAATTATATTTATAAATATTTACATTGGGGGCTCGTTGGCCTAGTGGATAAGTGCGTCTAAAATATGCTGTAAACACCGAGGGAGTTTGGGTTTGAATCCCACACACATTGTAAGAGTTATTCCCCTTTACGATATTTACAGCCACGCCTGAACAGGAAAGGCTGTGTAATTTCCTGTCCACATTTATGTGACAGAAAAATACAATAAAAAAAAATATATATTTATACATACTGATATACATAATATTATATTTATACAAATGTGTGTATGTCTGAATAAAAATGTAAAATTATACCAGTTTTCGTCAATCATATAGGATAATTGGTTTAATCTCATTCTCTGCAGTAATTAAATAAGTTTTTTTCCGTTTCCCGAATAAATTTTAATGAAACATAATGTATAATTAGATTTAAAAATACTTCAAAAATTTCTTACGAGAACTTATAAAACGATATAAGACATTTAATTAGATCGCTTACGTATTTAAACCTTTAGTATACTAGTTATAGGTTATAAAGAAAAAGGTATAATCATTTTAATTATTTTTTCAATATTTATTGTCAGGTAAATAAAAACGACTTTAATTGATTTTTAAATACAAATCTAATTGACGCTATATAAAAATTAAAATTATATGACGTACAAATAGATAGCTTCTTTTTAACACATTTTCAAAAAAAATTTGAAAAATGTGCTTATTAGTTTGACTCTGTCCGTCTGTCCGTCCGTCTGTTTACAAAACTTCTACACCATTATATATAGAGAAAAAAAATTTTAACCATGGATAGGCCTCATAAAAAAAACAATTTTGTGGAACAACTTTTTCATGTAGCCCTATCCATTACGTAGCTACAACCCCTCAAACTTTAAAATAGCCCTATTTTTAAATGCGTGAAATTTTGCATGAAATTTGTTTTTTCATAAATCCGGCACGCCTTTAGATAGGACCCTGAAATGTTGAGACAAGATAGAACTTTTAAAATTAGTATAAGTTTGCTTAGAAATTTTTTTTGTGAGACTGTTTAAGAACTATTAGGCCTCCAAAATTGAAAATTTGCTATATTTAGGCACCTGTAACTTAAGCACCTGTACAAATTTTTCTTCAGCAGGTGTATTAACGTGTGTTTTCTTTTATGTGTGTTAACGGTTTTTCTTAGTTATATAGGGTTTCGAACTTACAGCCACTCAAAATTGCAAAAAAGTCTTATTATCACATTTTTTCTGTTATCAAATTTTTAAATTTTGGTTCAAATTACAATTCTAAGCAATTTGTATTGTCCTTTGGAAATGTGCGATTTTAAAAACCGTTGGTTTACATTGTACCTTTTTTTGTAGTTGTTTTAGAAAATAATTTTTATTTGTTTTTTTATATTTAATCCAACTTAAGTCAACGTATAATTTGATTAAATTAATTTTCAACAATCTTTAAAAAAACATTTTTTTTATGATTCAGTTTTCTTATCACAAAGTGTGTCAGTGTGCTTTGAAAAATTAAGGTTTGTATGACTATACAAAAAAAAACAAAGAAAAAAAGTAACCCTGAAACATTGAACTTGACCAAAAAATGTTATTTCTAATTTTAAATTTCATTCAGTTCGTTTATATTTTTTTGAAAAGATGAAAATAGCTTTGAAAAAAATTTATTTATATCTGAATACGAATACCTAAGTATGTATAATATATGAGTTTTATATTGTGTACAATCACACATATGTTCCTAAGTGTACTCAAATTTTAAAATTTTATAACCAAAATGACTGAAAGATTTTAAAATTAATTTACTATAAAATAAAAGTAAAGCAAAAAAAAATCATGAAAAGTTTACGCATTATTACCATTCGACGTTAACCCTAAAAAGCACAACATAGACTATCAGTCTCTATTTGATATTAAAATACTTATATCTTTATTATTTAGTTATGGATATTATTCAAATTTATAGAGTTTGTCTATTTAGGTCTTTTAGTTAAATACATACTAATAGGGCCTAGCAGTGACTTAGTGTTAGTTAACATTAGTAAATATTTTTTGCTTTTTAGGGTTAATTACATTTTTATATAAACTGACATCACCTTATCGAAAACTACTAACTTCAGGTTTTCCAGTCGGAATCGTGTCGTCAATTACGCTATTATGCTAACAATGAAAGTTGATCGCAAAAACGATATTAGACCGACTGAGTTTACATTGATTTAAATAAGATGTTCCATATAGCCATAGTGTATTTTTTTTTTGTTTTCATAGTGTAAATTTTTTAATTAGATAGATTGACTTGTACTTGAGTAATAAGAGCTACATATGTATATAGTGTTTAATTAAGTACAGCAATTTCAACATCTTTTCTTGCTAGTATATTAAAGTTTGCTCAATATGTTGATTGGCATAAATTAATTGACTTTAGAGTCCAGAAGTACAGAAATAAATACATATTATTTTTATTAAGAAATTCAATAAACGCAAAAAATATTTTTTACAGTCTGATACAGTTGTTTTCCTTTACATTTCATAGAACTAACTACGGTAAATAGGAACACTATTAACATAAAGTTGATAGATTTGAATCAATACAATAAACAATGATAAATATAAACATGGATAAGCATTTGATAAAAAGAAGTAAGAATTTTTTTCTAACTGATTGAATTAAGTAAAAACAACAAAATAATAAATCAGAGTCACAGAGTCTAGGTGTAAGTGTAGTGGACTGTATTCAAAAGAAGTGTTTGTTTATTATTTAATAGTTTTAATAAGATACTTTAAAATTTTTAGATGTCTATATGAGGTCATGTTTCCTTAATTAAAAGTATACTATATGTGCATAAGTATAACATTTAATCTGTGGACTATACTCTTAATCTTTTTACCACAACTGTAATACATATACATATATGTATATATGTATATTCAACAGATTAACAAGAACTAAATAAAATCATCATACAATAACTTACCTTATATCCTTTTGCTTTTACACCATATGTTGTCTTTAAGAGTTCAGCGGTTTTTGTTGCACCAGGTAAATCAATATCAATAATAGCAACATTACAACCTCTTTTCGCTAATTCAATACAAATTTCTTTCCCAAGACCATTTCCGCCACCAGTTACCTTCAACCAAAAAATTTGAATTTTTTTTTTTTTTTTTTTATTTATACAAAAATATTAATTTTGATTAAAAAAAAAAATTAAAAATTAAAAAAAAATTGATTTACCAAAGCTAATTGACCTTCAATATTTTTTGGTTCTATTTTTTTAAAGAAATTTAATAAACTTTTAAAAGATTCAACAACTAAAATAACAACAATTTTATATAATAATTGAAAGAAACGTTTTAAATATTTATATGTTGTCTCTTTTGGTATAAATTTTTGCCCCTTTGAATTTATCTTAGCGAAATTCATTTTTAATATTATTTTTTCCTTGTTTTCTTAACGGAAACTTTAATTTAATAAAATGCACTTTAATATTTTTACAGTTACAAAAACAAACAATTTCGAAAAAAAAAAACTTGTTTGGAATTTAGGTAAACCTGTTAATATTTTTTTTTTTACTTTTAAATTTTAATATATGTATGTAAGTAAATATACTGTTATTCGAACAATATTTTCAGCACAATCTGCAATCAAGCGATTATAATTAAAGAATAAAAAAAGCTTTAAACAGTTACTATTTTTTTTTTTTTCTTTTTATCTTTATTGAATGCGAGATAGTTAAGCGTTCAAAAATATTTTCTATTAAAGTTTTATACCGGTAACTATGAGTTGTATGTTTAACCGTTCGCTAGTGACTATTTGTAACGTTTTTGGTAAAGCTTATTAAAGATTAACGAGCGTTTATTTGTTTATAATGAATATTTTATTTTGTTTTTGTTTTTTTTTTTCAAGATATTTAATATGATTATAAATAAGCGATAATTTTTTTTTTTTTTTTTGGCAATACAAAGTACAAAAAGATTATGAAATATTTTAGATTACAGGGTGATTAAAGATATTTTAAATATTTATTATATGTTTTTAATTTATTGTTTAATGTTTTTTATGGTAAAAGAATAGTGATTTGTTTCGAAATGGTATTATATAGGTAGGTATAAAGGTTAAGGTATATATCTTTAAATGTACATTTCGAGGACAACAAAAATATGTCACGAACTATTAAATTCCTTTTTGAATGTGTAGTACTTTTAAACCCCCGTTAATCATATTTCTCTTAATCTAATGTATGAAAATATTTTGTTACTAAATTGGACTGTTTCAATATAGTATAAGCGGTTAAGGAAACCCTTGATTACATACTTATTAAAGGAACAATAAAGAAAATAACAGTTGAAAAAGCAAATAAAGTAATGAAAAAATTTGTCTTCGTTAACTCCTCCTCCTTCGTTTGTAGTTATAGAAACCCGTTTTATTTATAAATTAAAGAAACAATAAAAAAAATTACGGTTAAAAAAAGTAAAAAAGAGTATTAAATAATTTTTAACTGCGTTTGTGGTTAAAGAAACCCTTATTATAAACATATTAAAGAAATAGTAAAGGAATAACGGTTAAAATTAAAAATTTGAAGCAACATATACATATGTATGTATTCGCCTAAACTACAATGAATGTAACCGTATATAATGTAAATTGAGTTAATGATAGTCAATTGGCTGGTTAGCTATTCTGCTACCATTAGCGCAAAGTGAAAGTTATTATATTTAAAAATTAAATGAATAAATTTAAAAAAAAGTAAAAATGTGTACCTTGTTAAATGCCTTGTTTCATATCTTGTACTAAAAATATATTTTTACAACACATGTAATTAATAATATATTAAAATGGTATGTGTTGAAAATAATTACACTAAAAGTCAAATTTTTTCTAATTACAAAAAAAAAAGGCAAATAACGGAATTATATTAGTTCTTACGTGGTTCTTTTACCAACAAATTTTTTATCAACAAATAAAAATTACAGTAAGTCAAATATTACAGTTAGTCAAACAGGTAATTTATCTTTTTTTTTCGCTTACTCCTAATAAAATGGTTTGTATTACACTTTTGAGATTTTAATTCAAAAACTGGTTCGTTTTTTTTACTTTATGATACAGCAAAATTATTCGAATCAGAAAAATATGTAAAAATGATTTTGTAGTTAGAGATGATCGAGATTAGTGAGAGATCATTGAGATTATAGTCATTTTTTATAGTTCATACGATAACTCAAGAATATTTTAACACATATATGTATAATACATAATATAAAGTGCCTAGGCTTACTTATTTTATTTCATTTTAACTTATTTTTCTTTAAAATCTGAATTAGGAGAGAAAATCATAAATTCAGTTTTCGATATAACATAAAATGTAGGTACAACAAATGTTATTTGTCTGAAAAACTGATCTCTGTAATTAAATTTTGAAACTTTAAACAATCTTCCGTTTATTCTTTGTTATTTAACTCTTCAGTAGATATAGAACTGAACCTTACATATACAATTCCTGATATATTCTTCAAATCCACAAACCTTTTTATTAAAAATTAATTATCTGTGAGTTAGAATACGAATCCAAAAAAAATTGTTCTTATATCAGTTGAAAAATTTTAAAGATTTTTTTTTTTTAAAAAAAATATAATAAAATATTGACGAAAAATAGAATTGGAACATTCATTCCAATTCAGAACACCATAATAAAACAAATAGGTACTAATGTTTTTCATTAAAAAAATTTAAATTAAGTTATAGCTTTTAAACCAATTGATTTTGGTTTTATGTTAATTGTAATAATTCTAACATCTCTTAATTTGCATTGTCCTTAATTTAATTTGCCATACAGAAATAAGTTAGACTAAGAAAAAATTTTAGCTGTTATTTACGGCAGATATACCAACAATACCTGCTTGTATGATAACTTTTTTTGCTGATCACACATCAATTATGGCGTCAAGTAAAGATAGCTTCACAAAAATAACAGATTGGTTGAAACACTATCGAAAACAGCTTAAAAAAAGTGGAGTATTCAGGTAAATGAAACAAAACCCGAACATATAACATATACATACAACAGTCGTGAAACTTGTCTTACAATAAAACAAAAGTCTACAAAGTAAGCCTTCATCTTGACGGTAGAATGATATGGAGAAAACATATATGTTTTAAAAGCAAACAACCACAAAACAAATATAATGAAATGTATTGTTCATGGAATAGGAATTAAATGTCAATTGAAAACAAGATTTTTGAATCTGCGCTTAGATGGAGTATATCTCTGGGGAAATAGCAAGTAATTCTATCCTTGATATATTAGAGAGATTTCAATCTAAAGTCCTCTATGATATTGTCAAGGCACTATGGTTTGCTAAAATTTCACGATAAGAAATCGCTTAAACATATATGTTCTGTAAAAGAATTTGCATCAGTATCAACTAAAAGATATATAAAAAGATTAAGGCAAATAATGTTAACCATTACAATAGATTTTATTTGGCGGATAGATTTTCATCTTAAATTTTAAAAGAAAGGAAAACTTAATAATTTTTCACGAATTAAAAACTTGAATAAGGATATAGCGGAGACTCCTTTCAAGACTTTTTTTGACATGTTCAACAGAAATATTAATTAAAATCTTTATGATATATGTTGTGTAGTAATGTAAAATTGAAATAGATTGTAATAAAAATAGAATGTTCCAAAATTATTCATATATAAAAATATTCTTAAAACCTTCCCATAAAAAGCATAAAAATTGTATTTAACTTTAGAACGAAAAGTTAATGTTTTAATTAAAAATATATCATAAAGATACATAATCTAAGATTCTAAAGATGATCTTAATTTATGTTATATAACAGTACGGCTTGGCTAAACAAAAACATATCAATTAAATTAAACAATTTCAAATAAGGTTCTAGAAAAATATTAATACACATGATCGGTGGTATGTGTGTTAAAATAGTGAAATAAATGAAATAGTGTAAATAAATTTATGGGATCTTAGAAATGTAACTCGTAAGATAAACAGATTTACCTACAAACATTATGTCCTTTTGCATCAACATGTAAATACCCAGACTGTTTAACATCTAGACAACACATACACAACCGTATAACCCGAAGATTAAAAATAATGTAAATTTAATTAGTATAATCCATAGCGATGCTGTAGAGATAGAAAAAAATGTAAACTTTTAATTGAAATAATTTAGTCGTACGTCTACTTCAGGCTTAATAAAACTATATGATCCTTAATACAATAAATTCCTAATGGATTGTCAAATTACAGCACTTTTTACATTTTTTAAAGATTCTCCAAAACCGATTAATAAAAAAAGGTATTAAACGTTATCCTTTTGGATTTTGTTCGAAAAATTTCCAATTACTAAACATCCAAGTAATAAGTTCGTCTAATATCCATTTTTAAGAAGATGTTTTTAAGGAGGATTCCCATCTGATTTTTCTTCATAAAAAATTTACTCTTTTTGTTATTTACATCTCAAATTTTCAGTTGAAACAGCAACTACAAATGTTTAACAATAATATTTGATTTTTTTTTTAATTTGAAATTAAATAAAAATCAACTCTTGAGAAATACAGACGCCATTCCTTTTATAAATTTAATTTTATAGACTTCTCTTACTCAAATTTTCAATAAAAAAAAACCTTATCCTATATTCATACTACCACCGTCTAACCACAATCGTACTTTTACCAACAAAAAAAAAGGATTTTTACAATAAAAATTATTTTCGCAATCTAAACATTACAATAAAATGTAAAAAAAAAAAAAAAATATATCAACTGTAAAAAAAATATTGAATAAAAAATCCTTTAAATTATTTTTATATGTTATACATACATACATACACATATATGGATTAAATACTGAAAATGAGCTTAAACTTTCATACATTATACAATAAGTATATAACAGTATTGTAGTTGTTCTTATTATAAATAGTAACCACAGCATTAGTTTAAATAAAAAGGAAAATCCAATAAAATGATATCCCAAATTATACAATAAAAAAAAAAAAAAATAAAAAAATTTTTGCAATCAAGATTTTCTTCATAAAAATTTATACAAAAAAAAAAAAAAAGAAAAAACATCAGAACCCAGAATTAGAGATCCCACTTTGTTATTTTTATTTTTTATTTTATTTTTTTATTATTATTTAGTTTGAAAAGGATTTCAATAACACTTTTAGACATTGTAAATTTACAATTACATATATTATGTACCATTGACCAATCACAGACATTTCGGAATGGTCAAATAAAGCAAAAAAAAAGAAAATACGACCAAATTTAATAGGAAATAAAACATTATACCTTAAACCCTTCGTAACTCAAAATGTTAAAAAAAAAAAAAACATATCAGAAACACACATAAATCAGTTTCAGATACAGTTAAAGTAAGTTTCATGAATTTTTAAAATTAATTAACGGTACAAAATTTACATTGATATAAAAATAAAGAAAAAATAATAAAAAAAAAAAAAAACAAACAAGTTTTAGTAACAATTTAAATTACAACAATTTAAAAAAATAACGTCGTGGGACGATTTTTCATTATACAAATTTTACTATTCGGATCCATTTCAAGAACTGAGCACTGAGAATTTACAAAAAAAAATCACGTGTTTATATTTTGTCAAATTATTTCCTTTTTATAGAATTTATTTTACAGATAATGGTATATTTACTCAGTTTTATTATAAAATCAGTAGGTCATTTTTTGTTTGAGGAGTTATTGCATTAGGATGTTAAATCCCTACAGTTCAGTTACAGGCACAATTGACAATTTTACAGAAGTTTCAAATTCTTATTGAAGTATTGGAAAAATTCTAGGTTGATTTAAAGCTGTTTATAAAATCTGTTTCAGGTGAATGATATAACTTCTCCAAAAAAAAACAATAAAAAATTAAATAATTCCCCATAAATTTGCATGAGAAATTATTACCAAAATTTGGAGGATTCTTGTGTTGTTGCGGGAAATAATTTCTGTTTTTTTCGAAACTCCTCAAGAATATTGTAGAAGCATTTAATTTAGAATTCATTAGAGATATTTAAAAAAAAAAAATTACGACGACAATCCAAGAAATTTTTTGTTAAAACTTGTATTCAGAAAGGAATATACAGTTTGCCTTTTATTCCCACCAATTCCAAATTCTATCCCACTCCAAATTCAATGTTTCCGCATCTGTTTCCTATCCCTACTCCCTAGTCAATATACTGCGTTAGCAGGTAAGGGTTTCATCTCATTATATTGACTAAAGGGGGAGATTGGTTTAGTCAGTAAGAATCTGATACTACCAAGGGAAAATTCTTGGTATCTTTGGAAGTTTCCCACCTACCTTTGGAAAAAAACAAAAAAAAATAATTGATAATAATATAATTGTTTCATATCATCGTAAATATTTAGTGAATGGTACATCTAAAATAGTACCTGAAGGATGATTTAAACAAAAAACGTTTACATATACAATTCTTTGAAAAAGCAAAAAATTATATTAATTACAATTAAATGACAACACGCTACCAAAAGACGTAATCCCTTTATCCATGCACGTAATGTGCCTCACTGTATTAAAATGGCGATTTTTTTCCTTTTTTTTGGAGGAATTATTCATTTATTGGCGAATTATTTCATTTTTTGTTTGAGGAGTTATTGCATTAGGAAGTTAATTCCCTACAGCCAATTCAATCATCTTATATATATTACTAAACTCTTAAACTTAATACGAATAAAGGTTTCCATCTATAATTTTATACAGTAAACCTATATGATAGTATCTATTGAGTCACAAAATTTATTTTTATCTCTTATTGTAAAGTTACTTTTGTTAGAGGAAGAAGATGTGTAAGTATTGCATATTGTTTCTATTTATTTATTTTTCTTTAAATATTTTATTTTATTTTATATATGGTAACACTATCTATATTAATTAATTATATTTTTCTATTAACATTATAAACATTTTTAATTACAAAATTGCTAATTAATTTAATTAATTACACATTTATAAAAATTATAATTAAGTAATTTAAAGTACATAATATATACATGTTAATTAAATATTTGAAATAAATAATTAAGTTAATATACGTAGGTTCATATTTAAACAAAAAAAAAATGTGTTAGATTTGGCATAAAATTACTTAATATGTTAACAAGTCAATTATGATAACATAAAAGTATTTGTTAATTTTTCGAATTTTGTTAATTTTATTATAGGTCAAAAAAATTAACCATTGTAGGAATTGTCAAAAACAGTTTTACGTTAAATAATTAACAGATAATTAAGAAATTAAGATCATTTTGGTATGTTATTGTTTACTGTGAGACATTTTGAAGTAATTATTACTATTACTAATTTTTAAATTTTTATAAAACTCTTATTCATCTGTTTTCGACCCTTTCCTAGAAAAAATATAACGATTTTCGAATAACGGTACATTCATTATCGAAAAATTGTTAAATTTATAAAAATCTGTTCCATATAAATAGATTATCTCTCACTTGAGCTCTTCGGCTCGTTGTATTTCTTTACCTTTTTGTATCAGATTCTTTCAAAATTTAAAATAAAAAATTTATTTTGTTAAATTTAAAAGTGTTAAAATTTAAAAATTCCTCTCAGGATATTAGAGTAATATTACAGGCTGTAGATACTGTTAAATACATAGTACAAAACTTTCGTCGTCGGCTGTCAATGCAATGTTGTTTGAATTGAAGCAATAATACGAGTTTATTTTCGGTAGTTTAATGGATAACCAACCAAAAATAAACAATTTCAAAATAAAACCGGTTACAGCAAGACAACTTCTAAAGATTATTTTCCTTGTCTTGCGAAAATAGTTTTACTGATCAGATTCAAATTTAGTAAATATATTGGTCCAAAGACATATATATACGACGATCATAAAAATTTATTTCCAAACAAATTATCTCTAATTTTAAGAATGGTTTTATGGTCTTAAGGAAACATTTTAATTTAATACTTAAATAAATAAAAACGAAACGTTAACTAAAACGTTAAAATTAATTTTTTTATTTTATTCTATTACACATTACATGACTATTTTATGTTTAAATAAACTGTTAAAACATTAATAAATTATAATCTAATGGACTTAATGAAGTATGTAACTTATATTTAAATTCATATTCTATTATTTTCAATATTCTACTATTTATTTAAAAAGTTTCGAGCTTGCATTGAATATAACATCTAAATCCATAGGTAAAGTAAACAAAAATAGGTAGGGTAAACTTAGTTGTTCCTTATTAAAAGTAAAGATTTTGGTTTTTACGAAAAGTACGTATAGTCGAGGATAAGTCGTAACTTATATTCACTTAAGTCGAAGTTTAGTGTTAACTTAAGTGTAAAAACTTATAGAGTTAGTCATAAGCCTGCATTTCATTTGAATGGATGTCGGTTCACTAGATTTTCATTTTTCTGTATTATAATTTGACTGGATTTTATTTGACTGTACTTCATTTGACTGCATTTGACCGCAAGATTATAGGCTGTTTTCAACAATATGTATATGCAAGTTTCTGAATTACAGTTAAATTTTTTTTTTTTTAATGCACTTCTCTGCCACATAAATGTGGACAGGAAATTGCACAGTCTTTCCTGTTCAGGCGTGACTGTAAATGTCGTAAGGGGGAATAACTCTTACGACGTGTGTGGGAGTCGAACCTTACTCCCTCGATGTTTACAGCGTATTTTATACGCTCTTACCCACTAGGCCACCGAGGCGCCGATACAGTTAAATGAATTCAGCCAAATGATAATACAGTCAAATGATAATCCAGGCAACTGGAAAAATACCAGTAATTCAGTTAAATGACAAATTAAATACAAGCATATGATATGCTCCCAAACTTTGGTCCAAAAACTCCATCAAAATAAATTATTATAACCTTGATTTTTGGCCAAACTTTTATACCCAGAGCAAACTTTATTTTGTTTTTAAATTTTATTATTAAAAATGCGATATTAAAATATTGTTTTTAGCCCAAACTTATATTTCCGGTAAAAGATAAAACAAAGCTGGAAAAGAATAAATCAATTTGAAACATTACATAACGGAAAGATAAAAAGTAAGTGACATCTTTTTGACACTTTGAAAAAATGCGGAATAATATATTTTTATGAAAAAATCAAATTTCTGGAAAAAGGGTATAGAAACGAAATTTTTAAAATTTCTTTTTGTTCAAATGGCTATTTTCCAAAGTGTAGTAGGTATATGAAAGTTACCGGAGAGTTAGTTGCCCAATCAGTACCGTCAAGGAACGGATCCTTTCTTTGTATATAGTGAAATCACAAAATAGGTGGAGCAATCTGAGCAATTGCACCATATCTAGAACATTGTGGCCCACATACAACAAAAGGAGATCAATCGAGTTGATATCCAAATCCCGCATAGACATAGCCAGACCAGTAGCAATCATCACAGGCCACTGGCCAGTGGGCACGCATGCGGCCAAATTAGGACTCCCACACAACACCTCATGCAGGAGTTGCAAAGAAGCAAACGAAAGTGAGAATCTAGAACACTTTCTTTGCAAATGTCCGGCCCTAGCTGGAGCCAGACGTCTCTCACTCGGCAAGCCGTTCTTCCAAAATCTCAGCGAGCTTTCTAAACACAAAATCAAAGAACTGATCTTGTATCTAAACCACTCGGGTTGGATATAAAACCGCAAACAATCTAAAAACACGGGTCACATGAGTGCAGTGGTATCAAAATGGCGCAATCTAGTGCTAATTGAGGTCTTCAAGCAGCATCGTGAAGGTCACCACCATACCTACCTACCTATATGAAATTTAATCATTTTCAAAACGTCTTTTGACGAATCATCATTTTGTAAAACTACTTTTGTTATGTGACCTTTTCCATTTCTATAATAATTAATTAAGCTTTCAAAATTTATATACTTTTAGTTGTTGATTTTTAAGTAGTAAAGGTAAAAGTAAACAATAATATAAAAATGTTAAATTCCATAACCAATTTCCAATTTAAATTAAACAAAATAAAACAAGATTATATACATTATCTAAAATTTTTTAAAAGTATGCTTTACAAAAATGTTAATTTAATAACTTTGGAAAATGTGTGATAATTTTCTTAGAAAATATGCAGATTTTCTTAAAATATTTTCTGTAACGAAACGTTAAGAGTACTTTGCTTTAAAATTGAAAAAAAAAAAAAATCTTTTTTACATTATTATGTTGAAACAAAATATTTTAGCTTCCACTTATGAGACTCAAATTATTCTTTTCATTTAGCTTAAAGAAAAAATTCTAAATCCTAGATACGGATTATCATTCTAGAATTACAAATTTACAATTTTTGACTCTTTACTTCTGATTCTTAACTCTTACTTCTGAAACGGAAAAAGGTAATAAAAAAATTTCCTCTAAGGCCATTTTTATACTTATTTTTTATATTTTTCTCAAATTTTTATTTTTAAAATGTCAAGGTTTAAGGATTAAAATTAAATTTACCGTTATATTAATTTATTATATTAAATAACATGAAGTCTTTGCGTGATTAAAATCTCTTATCTTAAAAATCTTAAAAAAGTGTAGTAGTTTTGAATTTAAATGGACAGATATACTAAACATAACGAATTAAACTATTTTACAATTTCTTTTTTCTGCTTAAAAGTAAAACCTTTAATTGATAAAATCAAAACATTTGATTTTCTTGCATACCTCTTTTAAGTTTTTAGCATATTTTTTAAAAAATCTTTGAATTGATTATTAGTTTTACTCCGTCTTACTATCGTATTCGTTCGTACGTCTGTTTACAAAACTTCTATATACACCTTTTAGGATGGAGCAAAGAAATTTTAACTAAGGGTAGCTCTTATTAAAAATGAATATTGTAAAGTATTTTTTTTATAACATAGTCCTATCCATCCATTTGTTACAGCCACTCTAAGTTGAAAAAAAAAGCATATTTGCTTACAGGCAGAATCATGAAATTTTGATCCAAGGAAGATTTTTTAGAATTATCTTAAGTTACCTATGATAATGTTTTTTTTTTTGTACTTTTATTACCGTATCGTACCGTATTTACCGTATTTTTATTACCGTATTGTACCGTATTTAAAAATAAAAATGAGTGCAAATTAAGAAATCCGTTATTTTTGAACATCTGTCACTTTCACATCTATGCAATTAAAGCTCTACTATTATATTTATATAGGATTTCCATAAAACTGAAGAAAATATCTATTGATTTTTCACAAATTTTTTAATTTACAAATTTTTATGCAATTGCAGTTTAGCAGTCAAAAATCTAAAATACTTTTTACAATAATCTTTTTAAAAATGTACCTACGTCTTTAAAAATCTTTAGTTTTTTTTTTTGTTTACAGACAACTTTTGCTTTTATTTACTTTTATTTACATTTTAAGAAATATTTACTAATTTGTGATTGTTTGATTTGACGGTAAGTTTCCTAAGTAATGCAAAAATGCATTATTTATTGCACATTAATGACAATAATTGTTAATAAATGAAAATAGGAAAACTTTAACAGAATAGAATTTATCTAAATAAATTATATAAATTATACATTGAAATATAATAAATAGATACATGTTTGATTTCAAATGAAATTCTAGTTTCATAAAATGAATGTAAATAATTTTAAATAAATAAAATAGACAAATAATAACAAATTTAATATTTATTTTTTGTAATTATTATTATTTTAGTCAAGATTTTTATAAATGAAGGTGGGAAAAGTGTTAAAAGTCTTATTTAAATATTAAAGTTCAATTAAATAAAGCTAAAAATAATTTTTTTTTTTTCAAGATAAATTAATGTTAGTCAAATTAATAATTTCTTATAATATCTGAAGAATTAATACATCAATAGAACAAAGTTTTGCATGAACAGAAGATATAATTTATTTTTATTTTTTGCACAATCTAACGTCAATGTGAACGAAATTTAAAAAAGAGTTTTGGTTAATAATTATCTTCAAATAATAAGCAAAGTCTAGCAGGCTAGATGCATTATCAAAACTGATCTAAACTATAATATCAGGCTCCTGTTATAGCTATCATTTAAGTGTTTCAAAATGGTTAAACATTTTCTAAACTCAGCTATTCATTTTCAAAGTTTAATTTTAATATTTCTTAAAAAATCAATTAATTATCATATAAATAATTAAAATTAACATTTTCCGCATAAATAATTATTTTTCTGAATAGCTGATCAGTAATTTTGTATATGAAGCAAAATTGTTTCAATGACATTATGTTTCACTCCTTTCTATTTCTTCCTGTTAATGAAAAAAATTATGTAATTTAACCCCAAATTATGTATGTTTTGATTTGTTATTTAATTTTACTGAAACATTTTCCTAATGGTTTTAACATACCTTATGTAAAAAAATGTGATAAGATCATAAATTTTCTTTATCCTCCAATGTTATATTTGTATTGGAACTTTAATAATCGATAGAAGATAGTCGCCTTTTTAATTGAAGTTAATTTTTAATCAGAGCTGCGAAGTTGGGAATTAAAACTACCGACTCCAACTCAAACTCGACTCTTACTGTAATGATTTAAATTTTAATTGAAATTTAAATATGTATCTATACTTAAATACACAATATATATGTTAGGTCATTTTGTATACGACTCCAACTACAACTTGACAATAATAAGCAGACTTCATTCCGACACCATAGCCCTGTTTTTAATTTTTTAAAAAAATACTCTAAATTTTAATTACAAAAAAAAAGTATTTTCTTATAGTTATTAAGAGCTAAGAAAATATAATAAAGCTTTGTTGAAGGAGTTATCATTTATTGAGGGGTTATCAATATAAACACTTTAATTGAAAATATGTGTTTAAATTTTTAAGTTAAACTAATGTCGATGCTCTTATCACCTATCGCATCTTCAATTTAAACGCACTTTTCCAAATAAACTCTAAAAACAGTGAAAAAATTTAAAGTAAGAGGAAAAGAACGATGGGTATTTTAATTATCCAAACTAAATGCATTACTAAATGCATTAACATAAGTCTTCAGACCAAAAAATATATATGAAAGAATATAGTAAATTTTTGCTTTAGTTAAGACCATCAAAGAGATAAGAAGAATTGTAAAGATTAAAGAGTCATTTTAAAAGACCCATTCCTCCATATAATGTAAGGGGACACAAGAATAAGAAAACAAGAATATTCTTTTTAATTATCCTTATAAGTTTTTTTTTAAAGATTTTTTTTTATTTTTAAAAGAAAAAAATGTATTATTAGACCAGATTTTAGGCGGTAAAACCTATTGGACAGCAATTACAGAGATCGTAAAGAATATACTAATATTGAGTAATTCAGAAAAATTTTTATATATTAGAATGATCATCAGTTTATCTTAGATCATTTGAAATAAATTTCATCAAAAATTACCAAAATTAAATAAAAGTTAAAGAAAATACAAAGGAATTTTCACCTCTTTTCGAAAAAATTGCAATAAAACAAACAACAAAAAAAATTTTTTGATATTTGGTTTTTATGTAAAATTGGATGTCCTTAAATCCAACTTCAAATAAAATCATGATAATTTCATTCAAATGTAGGTAAATTATTCCCTTATCGTGTAAGAGAATTCCCTTATCGTTCCCTTAAATATACCTCCTCTTCTATTCTTCCTCTCCTTTTCATGCTCTCTATATTGTTCTCCAATAGGTCCCCTATTCTGGTCTAGTTCACACATCACTTTAGGAAATCTATCTATCTAAAATTTGTTTTTTTGTCTTATTCTTGATTTGAATTTTTTTACTATATAAAGTACTTAAGATACAGTTTTAGATAATTTTAACATAGAAATAATTTATAATCCTAATGAACATACCAATACTACTTATCCTTATGTTGTTTACGAAGTATAATATGGAGTAGATATATACCTTATAAACATTTTGGTTACAAATGACGTAAAAAATACCGACGGTATGTCAATTATTATATTATTTGTTTCAATTTAATAAAGCATATAATACATAATGTATACCTAATTATAATTTGATTCGACAGTGCCAGGAAAAAGTTTTGGACCAATAAAAATATTGTTTGTACAGAAAAACAATTTTAAACTTTAAAAAACTTGTTATAGTTTCCATAACTGTATTATTATGAAAAGTAAAATTTTTTTAAAATTCCTATTCAGTTTCGTATATACATTTAGTGAATATTTCGAAATTTCTCAATTAAGAATATTAAACACCTGACTTAAATATTGATTGATTAATTGACAATATGTCATTTAAAGTAAGTAGACTTAATATTCAAATGAAGTTTGCATTATCTAAACTATAATATCGTTTTCTTTTCTGAAAAAAATAGTTAACCTAAAAAAGTTCAAAACTGAAGAAAGTCAAACCTATTTTTTGAAATAAATTTAAACAAATTGTCTAATGAAGGTTATTCTCTTTCCACAAAAAATTTCACTTGTACCCTCGGAAGATAAAGAAGACGATTGTAACAATTAATTTCACGCAAAATTTATAGCATGCAAAATTATCGCGTTTAAGGCATTTTTATATCTACAAATTATATTGCATTTATTTAAAACTTTTTAAGCTTATGTTTCGTATCAATAATACGAAATTTTTTTTTTGTTAACTAGATATTTTTTAAAACTCAACCAAATAAATATAAATAATCTATTTTTATATTGTCATTAATCACTATTTACTATTTGACTAACAGTGACAATTACATACATATGTATTTTTTAATGTTGTCATTCTGGAGAGTGCAAAATTAAATTTATTGCCCGTCAATACTTTCAGTCAAGTTTTTAAAAAAAATAATGCCCCATGCGAGTTTCGCGCTCAATTTTTTTCAATTTTGCATTTTTTTTTTCAGAAAAGAACGGAAAAAATGAGACCTGAAAAAAAAATGCAACCCCAGATCAAAAGTTTTTTCAGAAAAGAAAACGACAGACGTCACAATTATGTAAATTTTAAATCTTTTGTCAATTTAATATCAATTTTTTTGGAATTGGATAATAACAAAAATGGTTGACAATATTATTGACAATATGTCAATATAATTAAATAAATCATGTTATATTTTTATTCTTTCTGATTTTAGAATCAACTCATCTTTTAGTATCAATATCGTAATATTTTCTTTCATTTTAATTGAAATTTTATTTATTTTATATTATCTTTCCAATATAAAAAATAAATATAATGATATATATTAATATATATAGAACAAATACATATATATTTTACTTTTCAAAAATTTATTTTAACTGTTACTTTTATCTGAACTGAATCGTCTTATATTTAATATAAACACAAAACAAAATTTATTTTCAAATAAATTAATCAAATATGGTATATCACATGATCTTTCATGACATAGGTGTGAGTGTGTGGTGTCATCAAATAATATTTTATAAACTGTTATAAGTTTGTATTACATATTTTAATAATATGTACACTGGAATCAGACTTGTAGTATAAATTAATTTTTTAGAATACAAATTTTCATTCATTTCAAAATATTTTATAAAATTAAAAAACAAAACAAAAATTTTTATAATTTGTATCTATTATTTGTGAAATACTTTTTACAATATTTGCAAATATAATTAAAATTTTACAAAAGGGGAAAAGTTTTTAGAGAGCGATAATTATAATATTATCGTAAAATTAATATGTAATTGTATTTTGAACACAATTCTTAAAATAGTAGATATTATGACCAGAACTTAATAATAGTAATATTTCACACTATTGAATTCTCTTATAGTCTCACTCTCCAATATAAAGTTTCCGCAACCCTATCTTATCCTTTGTCATCCAGAACACTTAAAAGTTTCATCCCATTATATGAATCAAAGGGAAGTTGGATTTAGTCAATAAGAATTTAACACTTTCAAAGAGGTATTCTTGGTGTCTCTGGGAGATTGCCAACTTCCTTAAGAAAAAAAAAATATCAGGTGGTTTCAAAACTGCATCCAATTATATTTTAATGATTGACGAAAATAAATAAATAATAATAAAAAAAATGAGTTAATAACTTATAATCTTTTGTCAACCGCCTTATTTTAATTTTAAAATTGCATAGGTATTACATTATTATAAAAATTGAATTTTTTTTCTTTTTTTTGTCCATTCCTCTAGTAGATAAATGTGATAAGGAAATTACACAACCAAGGCATGGCTGTAATTGTCAAAAGGGGGGATAATGCTTACGACGTGTGTGGAATTCGAACATACATTTCCTCGGTGTTTACAACGTTTTTCATACACTCTTATACACTAGGTCACCGATGCCCCAAATTGAATTTAAAACATCAAAAATATAATTCTAAAATAAAGTAGGTATTGATTAGAAAGGTCATTATTTAAGAATTTCAATATTTCAGTTTAGTTTCTTCTCGTCTTAACTAGATACTTATGGTATTTATGATATAATTACATAAAAATTTTTTTTGGCTACAAATGAAAAAATTTAATAAATAATAGATGAGATTATATTTTTGCAAAACATATTTTATCTATAATTTATTATATAAAAATCAAAATCATATAATTTGTCTATTAAACTAATGATTCATTTATTTATTTAAATAGTAAATAAATTTTTTATTAATTGCTTTTTTTTTTTGAGGGTAGGTGAGAATCATCAAAGGCATTACAGAGAAATAGAACGAGCATCAATCTTTTATGAGCATTTTGGACTGCAACTATCTAAACACCCCCTCTCTGTAATGACCAAATAATATATTTTATTTAGTCCTTTAGTACTAATGTATCATAATGTTTAATTGATCAAGAATTAGCATATAGATTTTTTATAAAATAAATAAATGAGATAATGTAGTGTTATTCTGCATACAACCGCCAACTCCATTCAAGTTCTAATTAACAAAGTACAATAACTAAAAAATAATTTATCACAAAAAAAATTAAGTAAAATTTGTCCGAATAAATTAACAAGACAAAATGTAAAATGAAAGGTTTTTAATATGGCACATTTTTAGGAGTGCCTGAAGAGATTTTATTTGATTCCGGTTCTGCTGAATTTAATCTCTTCAATCATGTCATTTAGCGCTATTGTGAAGAGATTTTTGGTGACAGTGGGTAACCCTGTTTTACTTTTTTTTTGGTGGTGAATGCTTCGATGGCATTACCATTGTGGAATACTAAGAGCAGTGTGTCTTCATATACATGTTCCTTTCTATGCATATGTTTCATGAATATTTTTTTTTATGGCTATTCAAATTATGTTTCTTCTTATGGAATCAAAGACTCTTTTGAACTGAACACCAATTATAATAAACTTGTAATTTTTTTGATTACTTGCAACGATTATTCTAAGTCTCTGTGCCTAGTTAATACAGCTTCTGTTTGGGCGAAATTCAGTTTCCAATTGGTTTTGTAGCTAATTGTTTGTATAATATTGTTGCCAGAATTTTATAGGTGGTGTTTATCACTCCTATATATGCATCTCCAACTATTACATTTAGTATGGTCTTACTTTCTTAGGAAGTTTGTTATTATTATTGAATTATACCATTATACCAAACGTTTTTGTTGTATTTTTAGCTTGCTGCCCCTATTTTTTCATTTTATAACAAAGTTAATTTTTTTTTTGTATTGAAATGAGATTTTATTTTTTAATTACTATAAGTACTTCAATTTATTGTTAAATTAATATATAATTAAAAAAAATTAAAAACAATAAAAAAAAATATTTACTTTTATCATTATGATGAGTCTGAAGTAGTGGCTCTGAAATTTTTTAAGCTTTCGACTGAGTTTCACATGATACTTTATTTGCTAAATGTAAAGTGACATTATGCATAGGTAAGGCTATTTTTAAATGAATTTTATTTTAATGGATTTCCTTTCAAATCGTACAATTTGGATACATGTCGATGGATATAAATCCGTCAAATTTAAAATAAATACTGGTATCTCTCAGGGTTCTGTTTTATCTCGCACATTCCTTTTTCATTTTCATCAACAATTTACTTTCAATAACTTAAAATTATTCACAGTTTCGCAGATGACAGCATCCTTGTATAGTTATCTATGAAATACATAGCTGCTGTAAAATTATTCAACAAATGTTTAGTAAAATGTTTTTTGAAATGTTTAAAAAAAATAATGGCGATGTATTTAGATAATAAGGAAAACTGACTGATACAAAAACTTATTAAGTTCACCGTTCAGACAATTGTATTAGATTCTAATCATAAAAGAAAATCTTTAATCTTATTCAATTTTTCAACGATATATTCATACATACTATAAATTAAAGATTACAATATCGCAGATCTGTATTTCATTTTACTGGATTTCAGTTGTTGTATTTCATTTGCTTGTATTTCAATTCAGATTCTCACATTTAAACATACCAATACAAATATATAAATATTCTGGAAAAAGTGTATATAGCTCTGATTTTGAATGTAACTGTAAAATCTCTTCTAATTCAAGAATATCACACATAGATATTAGAAATAATGTGGAAAAAAAGGAGTACCCTGATTTCGTAGCCAATTCTAAAATCCTTTGTAATTCAGAATCTCGCATATAAACATATTATATAATCAAGTATGTAAATATTGTTGAAAAAGCGTAAATGAAGAGGTAAATTAAATACAGGGAAGTGAAAAACAGACAAATGATACTACAGGTACAGAAAATACAGAAAAAATTGCAAGAAATACGGACAAATGACATGCTCCCTTTAATTATTATTTAAAAAAAAAAAATAGATACTGAGGCAGGCAACTGTTAGTCTTTTAATAAATTCAATATCGAATGTAATATAAAATTTATGAAATTTTAAAAATTCTTTAAAAAATTTAAAAACAAAAAAAAAAATTAAAAAAGAAACCAATAGAATTCTTTTCAATTTTATACAAAATTATGGTAATTTCACCATTCATGAATAATAATTGAGTGTTGGTAAAATCATAATATATATACATAGGTATATACACTTATGCATATACTATAGTATATACATTATAAAAATTTACTCATCAATGATTCAATATGAAAGGATTTATTTAAAAGAAAAATATGAATCAAGTGAATCAATATACTTAGAATTTATTTAGAGGCCAGTTAAAAATGAATTCAATATAACAATTATTGAATTCATTTGAGTATAAAATGGAAAGTTGGTATATATTAGAGTCAGATAGATTGCCAATATCTTTTATATGAATATATAAAATCAAAACTCTCATATTATGATTGAAGTTTTTTTTTTTTTTTTATAGAAAAGATAGATAAATTATAAGTATATGTATATAAATAAATAGATTGTCAGTTTAAGTTATTAAATTAAATATAAATATAGGGAAAAAAATAAAAAACCAAAAAAAAATGCAATTAAATGTATTTATAATTTTTTTTCCTTTTTTAAAGATCCATTAGGTGGAAAATTTTTTTTTTTTATATAAAATAATTTTCCTAGAAATCATACTCCCATATTTTATTTGATTTTTTTTTTTTTTGTTACTGTATCTATATACATATGTATATATTATATATATATGTATATATATATGTACTCAATATGTATATATGTTTAAATACCTATTTTTTTTTTTTTTTGTTTTCATTAAATAAATAACGAACATTAAAATTATATAATTATATAAACTTATTTAGGTACATATAATATATAATATATACACACAAAAATATTTATATAATGTATGTGCATAACGTATGATACATACTTATATTAATTTCCTAAAATAGGAAAAAAAAAATAAATTAGAGTTTTTTTTTTTTTTTAATTATTTCATAAAAAAAAAAAAAATCTTTATATAATTTTAACTATACACAACATATGTATGTAATGTATGTATATAAATATCTGCAGTACTAAGTTAGATACTATGAACAAAAAAAAAAAAAAATAGAATTTTTTTTTAAATATACATAACTAACTACTTAGCCTGTTATTTTCTATCAGCCAATCAAAACGTAGTTATTATCAGAAATCGAACAAAAAAAAAAAATTGAAATGATTAAAAAAAAAAAATGAAAATTTTTTTTAACAACCTCTAATTTCTTTTTTTTTTTCCAATTTTTTTCAACTCATCCTACTTTTCTATCCCGAAAAATCATTCTCATTTAACCATCTTTTTCCTGTACATACTCATATATATTAAATATTATATAATATGGTATATATGTATGTAGTTTTTGAATTTGTATATAAAATTATATATTTTATTTGGAAATGTTATTTATTCAGGGTTTGGTTGAATATGGACAGAAAAAACCAACGCATTTTTATAAAAAAAAAAAAAAAAAAATTGTATAAACTTTTTATTTTTATCATATTTTATTTTCTGTTTTTTTTTTTTTTTTCTATATGGTATCATATATTTCTTAATAAGTTTTAAAATACTATTCTTTGAATAATAATTATTGAATTCGTTATCCTGTGTTCGAATCTGGGATCCTATAAAAATTTTGATCCTAAGAAAATTAAAAAAACTGTCAGTTATTTCTCTGTATAAAAAATTCTATGGTTTTGGTAAATTTGCTCACTCCACTCAACCATCGTCACATAGTTTTTTCACTCACCTTGTTTTATAGATATCTCGTAGGAATTAACACCTGTTTTAAAGAAAAAAAACAGTTGATGCGTCCATTCAAAGTTTTCCAACTATAAATAAGGAGGGCAACAGAAGCTCATCCCTATCATATAGAGTTATTAAGATGGTGAAATACAGCTTATGGAAATTCGTTAGTCATGCGCAAGTCCCGTTTGTGAAACCATATACCATGGCATTAGAAGAATATTAACATCTTTCTTCATAATGCCCTCCAAAATTTTCCTACTTATCCCCCTTAATTCAAATTTTCTAATTCCAATTTCCCTAATTATCCTTCCCACAGCACTATCCCCAAAATCAAACTGTACATTTGCATTAAAGGTTCCATCCTAAAGTTTTGTTTTAAAAGGGGGTGGTTTTGGTTGGTTAAAATTCAACACTACCCTGAGGAAACGCGTGCAGTTGGTACCTTTCGAGTTTTCCACCAACCCTCGTAAAAAAAAACAATTACTGAGAAAAACACTGCACCACTCTGAAAATAGCTAGATTCATAACCTATATCTCCTTTCACACCACCTGGCATGAATCTGGAAAATCGTATATTATTTTTTCGGTTTTTTCAGAAATTTTAACAAAAACTTTGAATTTTGAATTTTGTCAATCAGAATTTTTAAATGGGCAGTATTTTTTTAAATTTAAAAATACACGTATACTATACACTTTTTTAAAATGATAGGTATATGATGTGATTGAAGGCTCTAGATATGAAAAAGACTGGAGTGACATATAGAACAGTACGAAGTGCTATATAGAACATAAATTAAGGGATGAAAATTATTTTGGTTTTTGTTAACGATTTCAGATATCTGAAGAAAATTAAGCAAAATCTATATTTAAGTTGCATCAAAACTTAACTTCTGCTGCCATTACGTTTATTTACTATATAAAAAGCTTATTTTAGTCAACTTATAATCAACTATCACCATAGACTTGTTTTAAAATCTTTACTCCATTAAAAAAATATTAAAAAGCAAATCATATGATAATGAAAAATACCTAAATATACAAAAAATAAATAGACTAATAAATAATAATGTAATATCGTTTTTTTAAAGATGCATTTCTATAACGATCATTCATAATGCAGAAATCTTTTTAATTATTACAATTTTAAGGAAGTCAGAAGTTTACAGAACATCTTTAATTTAATTTAATTCTTAATTTACAGCCACGCCTGAACAGGAAAAGCTGTGTAATTTTCCGTCCTCATTTATGTGGCATAGAATTGCATTAAAAAAAAAATATGTATGTGAGATCCGATAATTAACGAGATTTTAACTATGCCCATTAATTTTTTTCTTAACTTTACGCATCCATTAAATATTGTTAACTCTCATAATATTATCCTTGGGTGAATATTTGGACAATTTTTAATTTTTGTATTTCCATTTTTTTTGGGAATTTCCGGCAATTTTTAAATATTATTCCCCAATATCACAATTTTTTTGTTTCTTCTGAAATTTTTATTCTAACTTTATGTAATATTTTAATATTTTCAATAAAATTTTGAAAAGGATGCACATGCGCAAGAGAGCCATATCTGAGTACAAATTTGTAAATTTACCTATTCAAATGTATTCAACTTTTTTCGAGTAAAGTTCTATTTGAATTTTTTTAATATTTTCATACTTTATGTACAAACTAAGGTAAAAATGAACCCACAGAATTTTTCTGTTAATTTTTTTTTGAGAATAAGTGAGGGTTAATTTAAAATTTTTTTTATTAAAGTTAAATGCTTGCTAACTATGAAAAATAAGTTCTTTCTCTTTATAATTACATGATTTTACTCTGATAATTATGAAGTTTTGCCAAATATCCCAATATATTTTATAACTTCGGTACTATGAAAACTTTGGGTTTCGGTAAAAAGGGTTTGATTAAGATATCACGAATCTTTAAAAAGAAGAAATTTTCCACAAAAATTGAAAATCAAATTTCTAACGCGTATTAAACCCAATATAATATTAAATCTGCAAATTTTCAGAAACAATTTTTCCTCTACCAAACTGTAAGGTTTCGAAATTTCTCTACAAAACTTCCAACTTTCTAATAAATCGTCCCTCTAAATAAATCACGAACTAATTTATATAAAATTATTCCATTAAAAATTTTTTATTCCAAAATCATTACAAATTTTTCCACAAATATTTTATATAATATCCTATTGTCAGCAAAGATTAATAATATTATTTTTTTATTTATTTTTTTTTTTTAGTTAATTTTTTTCTATTCTTTTTTTTTAAAAAAAAAAATTTTTTTTTTTACAAAAAAATAAAAAAATAGCTTTGAAAAAAAAACTAAAAAAACTAAAAAATTTTTTTTAAATTGGATTTTTTTATTTTTTTTGTTTTTGCTTTTGTTGTTTTGTCATATTTTATTTTTTTTTTTTTATCTTTTGTTTCATTATTTTTACTTTTGTTTTGTTTTTTGTTTTTTATTTTATTCGTTCATAACCTACGCACAAATACATCGCATTATAATTATGCAAGGATATATTCAAAATTATTTGTTTTTGTTTTTCAGTACTTTTTATCTGTCTCACTGTTATATATCTGTCTCACTCTTACTTCCATAAATATTATATTGGTTGGTTGGATGGTTTATAATTATTTTGTTTTGTAATGCTACAGTTTTTAGCAGTGTTGAAATAAAATTAAAAACAACAAAAAACAAAAAAAAAAAAAAAAGAAATATTAATGAATAAACTGAAATGAATATTACGCGAGGATTACACTGCAAGCAATTATGCATTACCGGCCTAAATTTTTACTATGAAATAAAAATGAATCAATCAAATTGGTATGAGTTTTGTTGAGAGATTCAAGGAAGCAAAAGAGAATATTGTTTTCTTTTTATTAATTTTTTTGGCGAAAAAAGGTTTTTTTTTTTTATTTTACATAATAATAAATTTATAACGGTACCACACTGAAAGAAAAATATATTAAACTTAAACAAATTTCTTTTTATCGCATAATAATCATAATCCGCGTATGTGCATTAATCGCATTATTCAGTTGCAACTTTTTCTTTTTCTCTCCCACTTTCTCGCTTCCTCCTAAAAAAAAATAATAAAAATGCGGATAAATTCAAAAACTTTTATTAATTATTGTTAACCAAAATTTAGCTCCTTTACATGATGTAAGTCATCAATTCATGTAAAACGACAATAACGTGTGTGGGATCTGAACCCACACTCCCTCAGTGTTTACAGCGTATTTTATACGCTCTTATACATACAAGCACATTTAAATACAAGAATAAATACAATACAATACAGAAATGTTAACAAGTTTAACAGGTCAATATTTAACGCATTAATAGTTTTCTTTTACATAAAAGATCCTACAATGTTATTTTGACAACTTATTTTAAATTAGGTAATTAAAGAAAATTCATGGCCACTTTTTTTTGATAATGGCTTTTTTTTATTTATTTCTTATTTCTCTGCAACCTAAATGTGACAAGAAAATTATACAGCCATTTCTTTCCAGGTGTGGCTATAAATGTCATAAGGAGGAATTATTCTTACAATGTGTGCGTGATTCGAAACCACATTCCCTAGATGTTTACAGCGTATTTTTTACGGTCTTACCTACTAAACCCGCCTTTCTTTCGAAACCCCCCTTTCTTTCTTATTTCAAATATTAGTATATATTGTATTGTAAATAGTTTTATATAAGATTTTAACATGCTTAAAGTTATTCCGAAATATCGGATTCTCAATTTTTATCGGATGACTTACTGTCATCTTATGCGTATTTATTGCGTGTAATATTTTCTTAAAACAATAAAAATTAAAGTTTTTAAATCCACTTCTTCAGTATTGGATAATTATTGTACTAATCGTTTAGTGTGTGCAGAAGTTTAAGTTCTTGATTGAAATCAGATTTTCACTATAAATAGTTGGAAATTTTATTACAATTCAATAAATCAATTTTAATTTTTAGTATTCTGCTTCTTTTCGTAAGCCCCTTTTCTTGATTTTTATTTTTCTACTTCCACACAGCACATACCAAATTCATTCAAACTGATTCAAACAATCAAATATCAATTATGTTGATGATTATTCGAAAAGCTTTGCAAACGTAATGATTAATCTTTTGATTTTCCTTTCTATTCTTATTCTTATAGTCTATTAAGTGGAATGGTGGTTTTCAAAGTAACCAAATGATTCTTTTCATATTTCTTTTGTTGTTCCAACATTAATTTTCATAGCTAGACATATTTTATTAATAGATGGAAATCAAGTAGGTTCCATATCAATTTTTTCTTTAAGGGAGTGAAATGTTGGAATTCAGGTAAAAATTTTAATATACTTCTCTCATTTTTAAAGGTGGTTCTGTTCACTAATTTTTTTTAAAACGATAGATGTAACTCTTCCATTAGATAGATAGATGTACATATAAAACTCTTCCATTCATTCTTATATTGGCTTTTATTTTTTAAATAATCATTTCATCATCAGCCCTTTAAATTTTCCAACCTTTTATTTGACAATTAATTTAATTTGAAAAAAAAATACTTACCAAAATATTTTTTTAAAGAGATTGAGTCTATTTTTAAATCATATGTAATATAACAGACTGAATAATATTAAGATTAACCCATGCAAAATATACCACAAAAGTAGAATTTATTTAGAAGCCACAAAAATTAAAAAAAAATTAACTTTATTCACTTTTTTGTCATCTCTATTTCAATATTAAGTTAAGGATGATCATATGTAAAAAGAATTGAAAAAAAAAATCCACCTACAGTCCATTATATTAAGCAGTGAAATACGAGCTGTAAATGTAGGAGTTCAGTGTGTCCAACTGTAATACATAAGACACATGGTAAGGGTTTACTTTTTAATCATTGTAAGCGTTTCTATGTACTATTTGATGAACAGAATTAACATGCCTATTAAAATGTATTTCAAATTAGGATGGAATTCGGCTATAAGAAAATAGGTTCCACTACATTAGGAGGAATGTACTATTATTTTAATACCCTACACTATCCCTACACTATCACTATCAAACAAAACAATTCCTACATGTCACTATACAATACAAGTTTTCTCTGTGTGTTTCCTCTATGCTCTGTATTATATTTTATAATTTTTTGTCTTTTGGTTTTGTTTTTGTATTTTGATTTTTTCCATTTTTGGGAATAGTCCATCTATCACCAACAAGATACACAAAATTATATTCTGTAATTTATGCACCAAATTTTTGCAATACACTTAACCTATACAACATAAGTATTTGATCATAAATTTCATATTGTATTCCATATCTGATATATAATTATAAATTGTATATACGTATATATGTAATATTTATATGTACAGATATTATCATTTTATATTGTAGTACAAATATAATGTAGGTAAAAGTTTTTTATGACTTTTTTTTTTGGCTTTTTTAAGTTTTTTTATTTATAATTTTTTTTTTTTTTGTAAAAAAATGTATGTACGCACCGACAAAAAAAATACATAAAAATTTTTGTGATAATTGCTGGGTGAAACATTATGTTCTTCATTTATATACCTATACATACAGTTTATATTATATATATGTATATTGTATATATACATTATATATATAATATTATATACATTGACTTACGGAACAAAATATGTATCTAAATATATGTTCATACATTATGCAAAATACATGTGGGCCAGAAATTGTTTTTTTTTTTTTGACATCAAAAACTGGAGTGAGTTAAAACATGTGTGTAGAAAAAATAAAAAAAAAATTATTTGCAAAAAAAATTTTTTTTTTTTTATTAGTTTTAATTTTTATTTAATTTTTTTTTTTTTTCAATTTTATGTTAGGGAAAAGCCATTAAAAAAAACACGCTTTCGAACCCATTCTATTTTCCTATTATGTAAATGAAAAATAAGAAAAATTAAGAGATTTTTTTTCATTCAATTTTTTTTTTTGGCTTAATATTTTTTTATAATATAATAAAAAATAAAAATAAAGAAAAATGAAAATGCATACTATTATATTCAGTGCGCCTAAATTTATGCAACACAAATAAAAAATTATGTATTTTAAGTGTTAGTTTCATTTTGTGTCATAGTTTAAGAAACTTTTTAAATTAATAAACAATTATGTACTAATAGCTTAATGTTAATGACTTTTTTTTTGGCGTTGGCTGTTCGTGTTGTCTTCGTTGAAGTCTAATTCAAATATAAATGATATTGTTAATATTTTTATATGTAAGTAATTTAAAATATAGTAGGGGCCTCGGTGGCCAAGTGGTTAAGCACGTGGCTTATTAACCGAGGAAGTGCGGATTCAAATTCTGCGCACGTAGCAAGTTTTATTAATTGAAAACAAATCCCCCTTACTACCAAATATAGAGTAAATATAAAATATATGATATAAACAAATAAATAATATTAGTGTATAATTTAATAATAGAATTCAACCTATAATTATGGCCTTAGTAGCCGATGATTTTGTAATATTGCACAATAGCCTATGTGATTTGTAATATTAATATAAAACTTTTCCAACAAAATTATCTTTTATCGATCGCATATATGTACCTACTGTATAAGGAAGTTATTATGATGGCACTAAAATTTAGACATTTTCATATATGCATTTTTTCGGTTCACAGAAACTTGAAATAAGTGTTTTTGGCGAGTGGTGTCTGTCTGTTTTTGTATCTGTCTATTGGCACTTGTACAGCCTAAATAGCTGAAGGGAATTTAATTCACATTTTATATTTAAGATTTTAATGTAAATATCTCCAATTGAAAAGCTTTTGGTAGAAATCGAACAGCCTCAAAAGCCACTTTACCAGGGTCATATTAAATTTTATTACGAATATTTTGAAACAAAAAAATTATTATTAAAAGTTAAAAACTATTAAGGGAATGTTGTTACATAAGTAAAGATCATCAATTTTTTCGTGCATACGATTTTAAGTCATTTTTACTAATAAGGAATTTTGCGCATAAAATGTATATTTAATATACGACTAGATAATTATATCAAATGTACAAATATGCAGATAAATAGCTATATACATGTATCATAATAATATATTCAAATATATATTTATATAATATATAACTATTATATATAAAATTTATATAATGTAAATAAACCTATTAAAAAAATAAATATCAAGTATTCATGCGATCGCTTCTATGGTGGACATAGCTGATTTTTTGTTATTGGGATCTAGGGATATCAATATCATTTTCGTTCACGTAATATATAAAATATCCTAGAAAAGCGTCCGAAAAGATTGTAGAAAAGTTTAAGACAAGCAAAAAAAAACCTACTTAAATAATGTTATACCTTTACTTCAATATCTTAATGATCTTAAGCAACGCTATGAATAAATTATAAAATTATTATATTATATTATAAATATAATTATCCTATAATTTTGACTTGTTTAACCTCTTCTTATCCGAACTTTGTTTTTTCTTTAATCAAATTACCTATTAAAAAAAGAACAACTCCGTAATAATTAAAAGTCAACATGATTAATACATTAAAAGAATTGTTAATGATCTAATACGTCATATGAAAAGTCTATTTTTTTTTTATGATGATAAAATCTTTGACCTCTTGTGAGAATACAATATTTTTTCAAAACCAATTATTTAAATGAATATTTAATGTTAAAACATAATTTTCTTTTTTTTTTTTTAAATGTTAAATATCAAAATTTCATTTTAATTACAATTTTTGGTTTATACTCAAATAATCAAACATCAAAATATACTTTAATTTCCTGTATTCTTTGTAAAACATGCAAATAACCAGTTTTAATATGTACTACGATTCTATACTGAATTATTAAGTTTTAACAATAGATCCTTCATAAAATCTATGTCCTTTGAAAAATCATCATTTGAACGATCCTTTTTCTCAATTCTTTCAAGATAACTTTTTCTATACTGCATTATTATTCCGGATAAGTTTTAACAATAGATCCTTCATAAAATCTATATATCCTTTGACAAATCATCATTTGAACGATCCTTTTTCTAAATTCTTTCAGATGGTTTTCTCACAACTTTTATCTTCAGGACAATATTTTACATAAAATTAAACATGAATCAAATAAGATTACATTACCATGTTATACTTACACTTGGACCATCTACACTCCATAGTATTTAATTTGATAATTTTAAATGTCATTGAAAATGTGGAATAAATATTACTATCTACTAATAGGGTTTTAGTTAAAATAAAAATTAAAAAAAAATACAAAAAAAAACAAAACATTATTTTTATTTTATTTTTTAATTTATCAAAAAAAAAAAAAAAAAACTTTTAGTGTCTAGTAGCCAGGATATTTATTTTTTTGCTATTCATTTTTTTTTCTCTCCCATCTTTCTTTTTTTCTTGTTGTGTTTTTTTTGTTGTTTTGCATTTTCACATCTCGTGTCATAATGCAAACGTGGCAAAACCATAAAAACCACCACTCATTCTCATCATTTTTTTTTAAAGGTTCTTTATGGTTGATTTGTAAAAAAAAAACAAAAAATATTCAAAAAAAAAATAAATAAAATAAAAAAATTGTTAAAAAAAAAAAAAAGTAAAATTTTTTTTTTTAAAAAACTCCGCCTTTAGATAAAAAATGTACAAAACAACCTAAAAATTAATAAAAAACAAAACAAAAAAATAAAATAATTGTAGAGAAAAAAAAAAAATAATCAAAATTTATCTATATTGACTTCTATGCCTTTTATACTAAATCAAATTACATTTGAAACTTTAAATAAGTGGCAGTCAACATTGGAAAAAATTTTTTCAATTTGAAGATTTTGTATTAAAAATAAAAAAAATGTATTTTTGATGGTGCCTTTTTATGTTTTTCTTAATGGTATTCAATAACAAGGAAAAAATTATAATCTCACAAAAAACTGTCATCGAGATTTTGATTAGGTACCTAGCTAAGAACTCAGTTATTTTTATCAATTTTTAAAGCTAAGATCAAAAGATATACACGGAGATTTCAATAAAAAAAACATAATAATATAAGGATAATGGAATTCGCATGGATGTGTATGGAATTAGACAAAAACTTTTCTTTATAGTATTAATGTTATGTCAGAATACTATCAGGCAGAGCTGGTCTGCAAATTAGAATTTTCGTATAAATATAATGAACTAACTTACATAAATAATAACCTCTTCAAACCAAACAATATATGTCAGTCAGTTGATGGCGGGAAAAAGTCGAGAAATAAATAATATGAGCTATTTTAAATATATATATTGTATTATATTTATTTATTTATATACATTACAAACATGGAGATCTGTTTATATGTAACGGAATGGTTTCACAACCCGTAATTGTGAAGGAAAAACAAAAAATCAAGAGAAAGATTTTAAAATTAAAGATCAATTATTCAAAAAAAAAAAAAGAAAATATACTAATAACTAAACGTTTGTAATTTTTGGTCACATACTTTCCATTTATCTTATAGCATACACCATCCAGCCAATCGTGAAATAATTTATTAAGATATCAACCTTTTATTTGAAATGCCTGAGATTTAAACTCCGGCTGGACCATGTAGATTAATAAAAAATAATGTAAAATTTTCTTATAATTAAAATAATATAATTTAATAAATAAAATAAGTATATATATATATATATATATATATATATATATATATATAACGCTATTATTATCGTATTATTAATATCATATCGTAATATATATTAACAAAAAAATAATTCTTGTTTAAAATAATAGATGGCGCACAAATAAAAATATTTGTATTTCACAGTCTCTTGTAGTTGTAACAAGTTTTTTGATCTACTAACCAAGAATGATCTATACATAAAACCTATCAATCAAAATATAGGTCATGCGAAATGAGGTGGGCGTGGTCTTCGGTTCAATATAGCATGATTTTTTCCCATGGCAAAGTGCTTTTTATTTACTTTTATACAATAGCTACAACCGAGTAAACATCGGCTTAGAATGTACTGCTTCCAGAAACAGAAACTTAGTCAAATATGAATAAAGAATGAATTTTTAAATGACGTATGCTTCTTAAAGAAGTGGAAAGATGATATTTCTAAAAAAAAATTCTACAAAATATCTATAATATAATGAGTATAACTGTGGTAAATAAAAATTTATCCCAGATATACCAATTAAAGGTTTTAAATGTTATAATTAAAGAAAAAAAAAAATACATATGACTTTACTTTTTTTTTTTAACAAAACTTTTGAAAAAAACGCAAAAAAAAAAACACATAAACATATTAAAAAATTTAATTAAAAATATATAAATATACACCAAAAAAAAAAACATAAATAAAAGTTAATATAAATAATATAAAATACAAAAAAAAAAAAAAACTACAACAACAACAAATATAAATTGTATTAAAAAATTATTTTATATAAAGCATAGATAGGTGGCAACAATAATATATTTTTAATTGCAAAACTATATTGTATGGACAAAAAAAAAAACAATAAAAAACAACAAAAAAAAAAAAAACAAAATATCAGATCACGTAAAACAAATTCAAGTATTCATAAATCAGAGCGTTGAAGAGTAAAAATTGAAGAACATATAAAAAAAAAACAACATTCAAATAAATAAATTATTAATAAAAATATTATAACTTAAAAATGTAACGAACTACACAACAACATTAACAAAATAAAAAACAAAAAAAAAAAACAGAAAAAAAAGAAAAAACGGAAAAAAAATTATAAAATATTTTTACCTCTAACGTACTTACAATATTCATCGTACTCAAAATCGCATACAATATTTATATTATTTATATTAATTATTATTATTTATTATATAATATACATATATATATATATATATATATATATATATTATGTACCTATATATTTTTCTATTTATATTATATAAAATTTTTTTTTACAAATATTTTATTTTTCGGTCAAACAAATAATATTTTTTATTTTTTTTTTACCATTTCTCACATTTTTTTTTTTTTTTTAAATTTTCTTTCACGATTTTTCTTTTTTCAATAAGCCGATAAAAACAAAAAAAAAAAAACAAGAAAAAGAAGAAAACTACTTTTAAATAATAATAAAAATAAAAAAAAAAAAAAAACAAAAATAATAAAAAATAAAAGTGTGGCAAATAATGATTTGTTAGCATAGCTACGCATATAAGATGTCATGCGGAAATTATAAATATATATATATTTTTTTTATATTTTATGCAAAGTTTAAATTAAATAAAAAAATTACCTTGTGTAGGTGTAAAACGTACAATATTTTATAAATAAAAAAATTTTTTCACTTTAGTTCAATTTAAGCGTAAATTTTTAATCAATAGGTACCTACTTAATAACATTTTTTTTTTATTTTTTTTTTTTTATTTTTAGGTCTATTAAAATTATAACATATACATATGTATCAAACATGTAAGTAAGTGTTTTAAATTCTTCTATTTTCTAACCAAAACAAAAAAAAAAAATTTGAAGAAAATTTACGTAGGGGAAAGGTATGGGAAAGGTAGGGATTAATTTATCAATATTGTACCTATAATTTTTTAATCTACTATATATACTCATAGAAATCTTATTATTAACCAAATCTAGTCTGCCTTAATTCTTTTAAGTAACTGACTCAATATTTTATGATTAAATCAGCTTGTTATTTGGGCATTATGAAATAAGTCCGCAAGAAATAACTATAGAAATAACTCCGGATCAAAAAAAAAATAAAAAATAAATCCTTAAATTGACTTTTTGCGGATTTATTTCATTTATTTTTTTTTTCATTTTTATAAATTACTTTCGAGTTGGATTGAAATTAAGTGTATTACCTTTTTCCAGAATATTTTGTATATGTAAGCATATGTTTATACAAGATTCTGAATTAGTAGGCATTTTAGAGTTTGTTACAAAATCAGGGTGTTCGCTTTTTTTAGAATATGTAAATATATGTAAATGCAATATTTTGGATTAGGAGAGATTCAAAATCGTTGATTTTGTAACCAACTATAAAATTATTCCTAATTCAGAATCTCCCATATATACATTATAAGTTTATGTATATAAATATTTTGGGAAAAACAAATATTATGATTTTGAATCTAACTTAAAATACCTCCCAATTTTCAATACCATATATACACATATATATATTCTTCCAAATTCAATACCGTATAAACACATATGTATATATTCTCCCCATTCTCCCAAATAGAATTAGTTGATGAAATTAAAAGCCTCAAGTTGAAAGAAGCACCAGGTTTTGATTTAATAATGGCGGAAGTATTAAAACAACTTACGAAAAAAGGTCTAACAATACTAAAATAAACAATGAATGATATATATTAAGACTAAATTATGTACTTAATGATTGGAAGGTGGCAGAAATAATTATGATACTTATGCCTGAAAAGCCTCCAAACGAATCAAAATTTTATAGACCGATTTCTCTCTTACCGAAAGTGTCAAAGCTTTTTGAGAAATTATTATTAAAAAGAATTAAACCGTTAATTGAAAGTAAGAATATAATTTCAAACTATCAGTTTGCATTTAGAGAAAAACATTCTACTATTGATAAAGTGAATAGAATTACAGATATAATTGAAACAACTCTAGAAGAAAAGCAAATATGCTCTACAATCTTTCTAGATGTAGCTCAGGTATTCGATAAACTTTCATCATACTTGACTGATAGGTTATTTAAAATTAAACAGGATGAGGAGTTTTCTACACTTAGAAAAATTAAAGCAGGTGTGCCTCAAGGTAGTATATTGGATCCTTATTATATAGACAATATAACTATAGCAACATTTACTGACGATACTGCAATAATGGCAGTAGCATCAAATATTGACGAGGCTATAGAGAAATTAGAAAAAGCAAACGATAAGTATTTTTTGTGGACCAAAAAATGCAAAATTAAGCTAAATGAACTTAAGTGACCAAGTAAATTTTGCAAATAAAATCATTTGAGGATTTATTTCATTTTTTGATTTGCGGACTTATTTCATAATCAAACAATTCAATACAAACTGTTTAGAATTGTGACTTGCACAAAAATTTCAAAATTTATGAAATAAAATTTAAGAAATTTTTTGTAATAAGACAAAATGTGAAAATATGACTTTTCTGGAATTTTGAGGGGATGTAAGTCGAAACTCTATATAATTAAAAAAAGCCGTTAACACACGTAAAAATGTATTACTGAAGCTTTAATTTTTATGTCCTTCCGAAGAAAATTTGTACAGGTGCCTAAAAATAGCAAATTTTCAATTTTTGAGTCCTAATAGCTCATAAACAAGAGGTGGTACAAAAATATTTTCTAAGCAAACTTATACTAATTCTAAAAGTTCTTTGTCGCCTCAAAATTTCAAGCCCCTATCTAAAAGCGTGCCGGAGTTATGAAGCTAAAAAAATCATGCAAAATTTGGTTTTCAGATAACGGTAAATTTAAATACTAAATTAAAAACTATATATAATTTTGATATTGACTTATAAAACCAAAAAATATTCCTGCCGAATGGCGTTTTCAGATTGAAAAATTGTTAAGCGGAACCTGAAATATACGCGTTTAAAAATAGGGCTTTTTCAAAGTTTAAGTGGCTGTTGTTTCCTGATGGATGGGGTTACATGAAAAAGTTGTTCCACAAAATTATTTTTTTTATGAGACCTACCCATAGTTAAAATTTTTTTTCTCTATCTTTAATGGTGTAGAAGTTTTGTAAACAGACGGGCGGACGGACGGACGGACGGACAGAGTGAAAATAATAGGCACATTTTTTCAAAATTTTTTTGAAAATGTGCTAAAAACAATTTTCTATGAAAATTTTGATTTTTTTTATGAATATCGAAGTGAAGAAAATATTCCAAAGGATTTTAAGGTTCTGCGAAATAGCATCTAATGAAATAAGAACTAAAATTAAAAAATGAAATAATATCTAAAATTTTGCTGTTTTTTCTAAATGAAATAGAACCCAAAAAACAATTTAAATAATATCTAAAAAATGTTTTGTATATTTTTAGATGTTATTTCATTTTTTACTTTTAGTTCTTATTTCATTATACGCTATTTCGCAGAGCCGGAATTTTGTATACAATGCAAGAGTTATGATATAACAATTATACATTTTAAAATCGTCTTTCTTTTTTTATACAAAAGATAAACATCAGTGAGGGGACTTCTTTTGTATACTAAATTGTACATTTAGTTGCGGTAAAATGGAAACATTCATAACCATCACGTAAGATTGGTTCTAGAAATTCAAGCTATATTGCCCTTAGAGGTCGAAAAAAAAAATATAGAAAAGCATCAATCTTGAAAAAAAAAATTATAAATATCTATCAAGTACCTAAATATTAAAAACAAAAATTTGTTTCGAGACAAAATTTCGAGAAACAAAAGTCAAATCAAAATTTAAATTGATTCTTTTGATTCCTAGATTTTTTCTTTTATTTATTTAGCATATTGTATGAAGCCAAATGACAATATTACAAAACCGCAAACTGCAGTAAAACAAATAAAATATATTTATGCCGACCAATATTTATATATTGATATTTATGATTGATTTTCATTACTTGGTATTGATTTTGTAACGAATCTGTATACAGAATTCCCAAATCCTAATAATGTTTTTTTTTTTTGCACGATTTACTTCAAAACAAAAGTATTTCAAATATAGGAGGAATGACAATTTCGAAAACAAACCCCTTTCCTAAACAAAATTATCAATTTCTGATTTTGTAATCAATAAAAACCGCTCAGTGCTAATTTTTCAAAAATCTTATTACATATTTTGTTTTCATATTTCATATATGATTTTTTTTTTTGCAAGATTTTGTCACAAAAAGATTTAACAGTAAAAATATTTAAAAAATTTTTTAAAAATACATTTGTTTTTCATCCTGATAATGTCCTGATTCCATGTTTTATAAGTCAAAATATCACCACCCTATAACATTTTATTTTAATAGGTCAAAGCATTCTCTTTATAATTATCGAGAAACAAGATTACTTACAAACTCATATAAAGTCCACACACACACACACACACACACACACAAACACGCATACACTTAAAAAAGGATAATGTATTTAAAAATAATTAATTTTTGTTTTTCATTATAGTTTCAGCATTAATCAATATACTAGAAATATTTAATAATATGTACATGTATGTATGTATGTACATAATTACATTCACTTTTATCTTAAAGTTCATCTATATATTTTGATCCTTTATTATTTATTCCTTTGAAATTTTAATATAAACGAAACATTTAATATCTGATATAGTAAGATTAGATTCGTAAAGTAGAGTATCCTTAAATGAAATGAAAAGTACAAAAAATAAAAATTGAATCATTTATAAGCTGTATAATATATCATAATATGTAAAACAACTTAAAAACAAAACTACAACATTACAAGAACAAAACACAATCTTAACACTAATAACATTATTTTTATTACAAATAAAAATAATAAAAATTTAATTTGGTATGTTTTTCTTGTATTACTGTTGCATTCTTCAAAAAAAAATCCATATTTTCCATAAGAGATCTTAACGACAATAAATAATATATGTATTTAACTATTAGTTATAGCAGTTATAGTTACAATATTCTTTTTACATCTTATTTTTTTTTGTTTTTATCAGCATTATGTATATTCTTACAGAAAAAAATTTACACATCCATAAAACATTATGAAATGGATATTTGGATATTTAACTGACTTCAAAAGGATTTTAACATGCCAACAACTACAATATAATCAACAAAATATACAAAAAAATAAAAACCCCCCACAACAAAATATTGTAAAAAAAGAATAAAAAGAAAAAAAAATGGAGATTGGTTAGCCACCTATTTATATCAAGATCCACTTGTTTTTTATTTTTATTTTGTTTTTTTTTTTGCTTGTTCATTATTGTAAACTTTTGCCTTGTTTATTGTTTGTCTACTTGACCAACAACAAAAAAAAAAAAAAAAAAAAAAAAAAACAACAAAAACAAAATCAATGTACAAAATAATAATATCTTCTAAAAATGTATATAAGATACCTACCTACGCACATATCTTAACATTTTATACAAAAAAATAATATAACATCAACCCTTTATATTACATCTATTTCTACTTCCCATACAATTTCATCTTATTTTCACACCCTCGCCCTATCTCCAATTTATACTTTAATGTTACTAAATGAGAAATATGAATGGAGATTTTTTTGTTTTTTAGTAGGGGCACAAAAAAAATAATAATAGCTATAGCATGAACAAAAAAAAGAAAAGTTTTGGTATATATGAAAAAGAAAAGTTTTCAAAAACGTGAATATACCAAAAAAATAAAATTTACACATATGTACGCACTAAATATTCATATTATAACAATAATGCTTAAATATAAGCAAATATATTGTTTCAAAAAAAAAAAAAAAAACAAAAAAGAAGAAAAAAAAAAGACGTGTGACATTTTTTAAATTGAGACTATTTCTCTCAAACCATCATAAATTATTAAAAAATACTATAGGTACTATTTTAAATACCATCACATCACATCATCACAACTCCCTTTAATTCTTTCATTTCATTTCCCCTCAATATTCTCTTACTCATATAAATTTCACTCAATAATAAAATTCTCTTAGTAAAATACTATTACTATACAATATTATTACTCTCTTCTTTTTTTCAAAAAAAATTATTATCATCATCATAATAAGTTCGCTCCAATTCTCTGTTTTGGTTTTTTTTTTTTTTATTAATTATTTGTTTTTGTGTTTTTTTGTTTTTTTTTTCATTTTTTTTTTCGATTAAAATGATTTTTCTGCGTAACACATTGTTATAATATTATCTAGCCCACTGCCGTTAAGTATGCAATGGGCTATGGATGTTTAATGGTGGCTAGAAATGTTATTTTAAGGATAATATGAAATAAAACAGAAAATAACAGAAAACAACAACAGGAAAAAAAAATATCAAACTCTTTTTTTTTTTTGGTTTTTTTGGGTCGCAATTTTTTTTATTTTAAATTTTTTTAACCTTATTTTTTTTTTTCTTTACATATGTACGTACATATAATATTAATATATAGTAAATATATTAATAATTGTACATATTATATTTATACATATTCAAAAATAAAAAAAATAAAAAAAAATTTAAATAAAATAAAAAAATAAAAAATAATGAAATAAAATAAAGATAAAACAAAACAACATGCCGCCATTTTTATTGTATTTAATTAGGCTTTATGTAACATATTATATATAAATAAATATAAATAATATAATATATATTATATGTGTATATATGTATGTAATGTATGTACATACATTAAAATATTTGCAAAAATATATACATACTAACATTCATACACAACATCATATGAAAATAAGAATAAAATAAAATAAAATAATATAAAATTAAAAATAAAAGGTAGAAAAAAAAAACAAAAAAAAATTTAAAAATATAACGGTTAAAAAAAATTCAAATTTTCTTTTTTTAGTCCTTTTTTAGTTATGGGTGTTTTTTTTTATATATAATATAATATATGTACATTGTTATTATTTTTTGTATTGAATTTTAGTTAATGTATAATACAAAAAACAACACAAAAAAAAAATTTAAATATAAAATTAAAAAATATGTACTACAAAAAAAAAGAAAAAAAAAAAGTGGGCCGATAGGCGTTCATTAATCGGAAGTGTTTGATACATTCATATTAGTTTAATGAGAAATTTCCTAGCTAACATTTTTGTTGTTTTTACTTTCCTATTATTTTTGATTACTTTTTTTTTTGTGTTCCTTTTTTTATTGTTTTTTTGTTTTTCCAAATAAACATCAGGGAATTATAAAAAAAAGAAATGGTAAATATTTTAATAACAATTCATTTTTTTTTTTTTTTTTTTGAATAATATGAGATTTATTGCGGAAGTTATATCCATTTTAAATTAAAAAAAAAAAATAATATGAGTACATTCAATTACTTGTTTTTTTTTTGTTTTTTCGTTTTCTTGTAAGCCTGTCAAATCCTGACATTTCTTCCTTTTTGTTTTTTTGTTTTTATTCACATTCCAAAATTATATAAAAATTTTTAAGTGTTAATAGAAAAAAAAAAAAAAATAAAAAAAAATTTTCTTAATTATATTCTGATTATGATTTTAATAATTATTGGAAGCCTTGCAGACACAAAACAAAATCCACAAAAAAGGTTTCTTCGTTGTTCTTTTTGTAATTTGGAAAATTATTTAAAATATTTTCATAAAATTTATTTGTAGGTACTTATATCTGAGTGATACGTATAATGAATTTAAGGAAAATGAATATTTTTTTTATTCAATAAAATACATATGTATATACAAATAATTCTTAAATTTGCTATAGGTTAATTTATTTTGATTTCAAACATTTCGAGTTGGTCCCAGTTCTAAATTGTTCATTCCATTTAGAAAAAAAAAGAACAACTGTATCAGAGTAGGCTTTCATTCAATATTTATATAACATATGCAGAAACGTGTGCATATTTTTCAAAAGGATCTACATTTTTTTTTATAAAAATTCAAATAACTGTAAATTTCAACTTATACCAAAAATTAAAAAAAGAATGCAATTTTAATTTTTTTTTATTTTTCTTTTCTTAAATTTTTTCTCTAAAGAGAATTTTATGAATAATTCTTAGATATATTCTGACAAATTAATGACGATATTTTGTAAAAAAAAATTGTTTTTCTTTTCTCATTTTTAAAAAAAACTGCACTGATGATGGCTTCACAAAGGTTAAAGTGAATAAAACTTTCATATTTCTTAAGATACGACAACTTTTGGCTTTAATTTTAATTTTATAGCTTGAAATTAAAGCAAATTGTGATATTTACCCATCTGGTTATACATTAACATTATATGAACAATTTTTTCAAGATCTGACTCATGGCGCAGTGGTTAAGTCGCCAACCTTTCAATCGAATGGTCTTGGGTTCAAACCCCGGTCAGGTCATAAATAAAAAATATGTAGTACTTTTATATCGTAATAATGTATATCGTATAATTAATATTAGTAATAATAACAATAATAATAATAATAATAATAATAATAATTATAATGATAATAATAATTATAATAATATAATAATTAATAATAAATAATAGCTGCTACAGTGGAGCCATCTTTGGTTATATCATGCAAGTAGGTGTTATATACTGCTGCATGATGTAATTCACGGATGGCGCTGACTGTGTAGTAAAATAATAACAATAATAATAATAGTAATAATAATAATAATAGTACAATTAAATAGTATAATAAATAGTACAATAATAATATAACAATAATTATAATAATAATAATAGTAATAATAATAATAGCTACTACAGTGGGGCTATCTTTGGTTATATCATGCAAGTAAGGTGTTATATACTGCTGCACATTATAATCTACTGATGACGCTGACTCTGTAGTAAAATAATAATAATATTAATAAAAACAAAAAAATATTAATACCAATAATAACAGCCGCTACAGTGACAGTGAGGGTTGCCTTCAATAGTTGCCTCATGTAGTAATATATACTACTACTACATGTTGTAACTATTGTGACGGCTTTAGTCACTGTTAGCAAAATAATAATAATAATAGGCGGATTCATTGTTTCCTTACAGTCCCACTTCCCAATTCAATGTTTCCGTATCCATTTTCCTATCCTTTCCTATCCCTACTCCCTAGCCAATATACTGCGTTCGCAGGTAAGGGTTTCATCCCACTATATTGGCTACAGGGGGAGGTGGGTTTAGTCAGTAAGAATCTGACACTACCAAGGGGAAATTCTTGGTGTCTTCGGAAGATTCCCACCTCCCTTAGGAAAAAAAAAAAAAACTAAAGTTTAAATATTTTGTTTTAAACATTAACTAAATACTGGTTTTTCTTAACTCTATAGGAAAACTGCAATTTTTATGAACAAAAAAACGTAATTTTCAAATAGTTTGTAATATTAATTAAAAAATATGCGACTTTAAAAAAGTTTTTGAATTTGGCAGAATTATTAACAAAATTAGATATTGATTCTCGGTTATATTAATTTTTTTTTAAGATTTTTTATTTTATTTACTACTTTATTATTACCTACTGTTGTGGGTGAACATAATATGGTACATTAAAATATGATTATTATACATACTAAAATAAGATTCAAACTAATTCTAATAAATACATTAAAAACCTCGGTTCAACTCGAATCTAATAAATCACTTTAATAATATAGTGGATAATTTTACTTAATAAATATTGTAAATAAAGGGAAATTATAATAAATTATTAAATAATAACATAATGAAAGACGGTAATCCTACAAAATCCAAAAGCCACAAAATCCAAATATTTTTATTTTCAGAAATTCATAAAATCCAAAAAGCATATAATCCAAACATAATATAAGCGAAATACTACATTATCCAAACACCACATAACCCAAACATAACAAAATCTGAACTTACATAGATCCAAATTCAACTGCGTTTTGGGGGTAATAGTCCCTAGTATTTTGAATGCGGTTAATCAGGCCTTATACAGAAGAAATTATGCGAGGTTTAAAAAAGTTTTCTAGTATTATAAAATCAGGTTTCCAATAATTTGTTTTTTGAAGATTCCGGGGCGGCATCCTACACTTTTTTCAAAGCTTTGTAGTTCAGATATATCTGTAAGAAAAAATAATTCATTTTCTGGGGTTTGGATTTTGTGGTATTTGGATTTTGAACGGTTTGGATTTTGAAGGGTTTAGATTTTGCGTCTTTTGAAAAATTTACTTGTCAATTTGTTGAAAGTAATTATTGGAGGAGTAAAATGTAAAATAACTTAGTAATATGTATGTTAAAAAAAATTAGATAATACAAACAACATAATAATGTAAAAGATCAAGTGTATAGTCCTACAGTCATCATTTGTTTTTCTAAATCAAAGCAATTTATGATATCTCGAAATAAAATTCATGTTTTACAATTCATCATACATCATATAAAATTCATGCATCATACAGTTCATCGCTAACATTAAATATTCTCGCGCAAAAGCTATAGGAATAGGTTTAACCAACAACATTGGAGCCCTTTCTCTTTATTATAGAATATATTTTGTGGGTAATGACACTTGCTCAGATGAAATAAAATTGCTGATGTCTCCTCTCAAAACTTTCCAGCACATCACTAGAGTGGCATCAAGTGCTCATGCCTACTATATGGACCTTTCTAAATGGTACTATACTGGTTATAGCAATTCGTTTGTTGTCAGAACAGCAAAAATGTGGAATCTATTACCATCCTCTGTGTTTCTAAAAGTTGGCGATTTTTTAATTTATAATTTATAATTGCCTAAATTCAAGACGAATCTCAACAGACTTATCACACAATTACCGCCTCATTCCCCTTTATCGGCATTTTTACCGTCTTCGTAACGCTGTTAGAATCTAGAAATTTTAAAAGAATATTTTTGAATTATAGCATAAGTTACCTTAGAATTTTTTTTGTGCCTCCTCCTCTTTAAGAGCTATTACGGAACACAAGTGAAAATTTACTATTTTTAGACATATGTAAATTATTAGGCACTTGCAAAAATTCTTTCAAAATAAGACGTAAATGTTAAAAATCATTATATTTTTCAATTGTGAACAGCTTTTCTTTAATTATACAAAGTTTCCGTAAAATTGAAGAAAATGTATCTTGATTTTTCACATTTTTTCTTATATGAAGGTATATTGCATTCTAAGAAAACTTAGAAAAGTGGCAGTTACAATATTCTAAACTCTTTTAATGCCTTTTGAAACAAATGCGCTTTTAAAAATCTTTGATTTACATTTTGTCTTGCTTTTTTTTTTTTGTTGTTTAATCAAGAAGAAGATTTTAACAATTTACTAGTTAGTTAATAATTCTTCAGAAATTAAGTAGTAGTACTTCACAGATAAAGATAAAGTTATAAAAGTAAGTTCAACTTTATATATATATGTACATACAAAACCAACTTGTAGAAACATATTATATAACTTCGGCAATGATTAAAATCTGACTCAACTGGGGTAACTAAATTTTACAGAAATTCTGTAAATAAAATTTAATCATTGTAAACGAAATTTCATATATGTATCTAGCTTTATTAAGAATGAAGAGATGAGCATATTAATTTTGTAGCATACTAATGCTTCCAATTAACTAAATTGTAAAATTTTCACTTAAATCACTTTAGGAAAGTTTTAGGAAGATTAGTTTTTTAGGTTGATTCACCTAAATGGAATATAATATCAACTTTGAAACTTTTACTAATCATTATTTATCTTTTCTCTCTATTAATTATTAATTTAGTGAAATTAATGACTATTTCAAAAAAATTCCAATTAGTGGCTTGGATTACCATCTCTAATTCTATAACATTAACTTAATTCTACATTAGTGTTAGTAGTTTTTACAGATCAATACAGTAACTTTTACAGAATTGATTCCTCCAGATATACATTAGATGAAAATAGCAAAGAGTTGGAAAAAAAAGGGTTTGGTTTCGAAACCCCAAAATCAAAATTACAATTTTAAAATTCCAGAATCAAAATCATAAAGAAATAAAAATCCCAAATGTATAAACACCCAAAATCAAAAATAATCTGCTAATTCCGCATATAACACATATAATAATGTATATATTATATAAACACTTTTGAAAAATCATATAACGCTGTATACTACTCTGCACTCCCTCTTAATTATTTTTTATGCATATATCTTTTAACAACCAAACTATAAAATCCTTCTCAATTCATAATCTCAAATGTATATGTAAATGTTATAATCCAGATTTTGTAACCAACACTAAAACTCCTTCTAATTATTTTTTGTCAACCAATAATTTAAAATAATTGGAGTTGTATCAAAAAGGATATTTTTCATTAAAAAAAAAAAAGGACAATTTAAAAAAAAAGTAAATTTTCCAAATGAAGATTCGTAAAGATTTATCTGCAACCCCCCAACAAATAAAATTCGTTAGCCTCTCGAGTAAATCATAATGTTTAGGTGTTCACGTTTTGAATAAACTGAAAAATTAATTTGTAGATCACATTATTATTCTAAACAATTTCCAAAAAGTTTTGATAACCAATAATCCAATGTGAATAAATTTAATCACGTTACCATTAAGCATTAAATTTATATAACATATTAATTTGTTTTTGGATAGATGGTAAGTAGGTTGGGTATATAATTAAAGTTTTGTCATAATTATTCTTATTAGGTTTGATTCTATTGAATAAATTTGCTATTTTTAAAAAAGTATTAAAGGAGGCGCGTCAAAATTTAAACAATACAAAGTAAACTGATTATAAGTGTTTAATTTTTAATAAAATAAATTATTTCTAAACACCTTCGCTCACTTTTTAAACACCTTTTTTTTTTTTGATTTATTATGATTACTACAATTATAATTTTTCTTATTTCATAATAAGATTTTTTCATTTTAATTTTGAATTTCTTTTTTCAAATATTAAAAAACTACAGAAGTCAATATGAAATTTATTTTTTTTTTTCTAGTTAAATTTTGTTTTAATTTTATTTATTAACTTTTTATTTTTCACGTCGAAGTACAATCACTTCGCGCCCCTTAAAAATATATTATTAAAAATTGCCAAAACAAAAAACAAGGTAATAGTAAAAAAAAAAAAATATATAAGACAATTTTATTACATAGTAACTATAGGATAGTTTTATTCATTATTATTATATTTATTCCTTTTTAAACCACTAAAAGCACCAGATCTTTACAATTTTGTGCTTCTAATTGTATTTTCATTTTATTGATGATGTCTGACTTAATGCGGTAATAACTATACTTTATATCCGTGTATCTTCTATCTATGAATTTTTTCTTATCTGAATACCGCAGAGTGTCACAAAATCTGGAAAAAAGAAACTACAGAGATATTTTCGCTTTTTCCGTCACAGACTAGGACAGGTGCAGAGAAATCGCTTCAATTTTGCTATAGTGAAAAATTCTCTGGAAAATCTACAGTCTAGACTTCCATGCATATATAGTATTGTCGAGTATATAATAGCCCGTAATAGTGCCAACCAATTGTTTTATTTCATGTCTGGAGAGAGAAAGTTTATATATTATGCCTTATGGATCTTATTAAACTTAAATTTTCTACCTCTAAGCTTTGTTAGTTAATAATAAGTCTTAAACTATGTTACATTATTTTGTATTGCAAATGAAATCATCTTTTTTTTAAGCTGTAATATGGCATCAATAGTAATATAATGCCATTAGGTAATCACTAGACTTATTATGTAAATTAGAGTTTCCATATTCCATATCTGACATTTCATTTCCCGGGAATCATTTTTTTGTACAATCAAGCAGTTGGGTACACGAAAAAATAAAACCGTTGAATTTTGAAAAATGAAATTTAATGAATATAAAAGACTTTATTGAAAATGACTTTAGTATAAAATTTAATTTTGTCCAAAAAAACTGAAAATTAAAATAGTTAGGAGGAACAATTCATGCAACAACTTAAGTTGCAGGCCCTTCAAATCTTGCCTTCAACCTCCGATCATATTATTTTAAAATAAATAATAAAACTAAATAAAATTAATAGTAGTAAGGCAACATACCATACAGATAAAGGATAAAAGGTTGATGTCAACTGCGGATTTTGGGCATTGTAAACTAAATCAAATAATACTACGGTATATTAAATTAAATTAAACGGTTAAATTAATTAAACAAGTTGTTAAATATAAAGTTAAAGAAATTATCAGTTACTCTAGCAACAGAGTTCTTGTATTTGAAATTTAAGTCTAATTTCAATAACCATTTTGTTGTTGTTCTGAATATTTTTTAATCTTAAAAAGCACAAATTATACACTAAGGTTAATGAACAACAGTGACTGCTGTCTCCGTTATATTCAATATAAAATATTAAATATAATCTCCGTTATATTTAACTGAAAGGCCTAAATAAACAAACTCTATAAATTTGAATAAAATTCATAAATAAACAATAAAGATATAAACCTTTTAACATCACAATAGGGACTGATAGTTTCTGTTGTGCTTTTTAGGGTTAAATCTAATTAATAAATATATATTTTTTTTAAGTTTTCTCTAAAAAGAAGAGCTGCCTAAAATCAAAATGTCACTGAATAGGGAAGTAAGTTTCATTCAGCAGATACAACAATTTCCAAAGTAGTCTTCTTCTTTTTTTAGCATATTTTTTAAAATAAAATTTTGAATAATTTTTTTTCAACTCGATAACTTTTATGAATTTAATTACATACTACTTAATTAACATTATCGGAAATTTTAATATGTATTTTAAACTAAATATTGTTTCCTTTTTAATCAAATTAACAGAATGTTTGAAATATTCCTCTAAAACATATTTTTTTTATCTTTAAAATATAAATTCATAAATAAGAATAATCAGACGAAAAATGTACTTAAAGAAAAATACCGTTTTTTGTATAAATATATGTAAGTGAATTCAATTTTTTTTCTATGACATTACATGTTCGATGTCAATTCCTTAACTCTTCCATTACTGTTTCTTTTTTTCAATTATATTTTTCCCCGCGATTTTTCACTATTGCTAGGTATTTGAAATTTTGTAAATTTTTGATTTCACTGATAGTTTGAATATGCTATATTTTTTTTTTTTTATTTTCTAAGGTGGTAATCTTCCAAAGACACCAAGAATTTTCCCTTGGTAGTATTAGATTCTTACTGACTAAATCCAACTCCCTCTTTAACCAATATAATGGGATGAAACCTTTACCTGCTAACGCAGTATATTGACTAGGGAGTAGGGATAGGAAAGGATAGGAAATGGATGCGGAAACATTGAATTGGATGTGGGACTGTAAGGAAACAATGAATCTGCCTATTATTATTACTATTTTTGCTAACAGCCGTTACAACAGTTACAACATGCAGTAGTCTATAACACCTTACCGCATAAGGTAACTATTGAAGGCACCCCCAGTATCACTGCAGCAGCTATTACTATTCGTATTAGTATTACTTATTAATATTATTATTATTTTACTACAGAGTCAGGGCCATCAGTGGATTACAACGTGCAGTAGTATATAACACTTTCCTGCATGTTATAACCAAAGATAGAGATCGACTGTAGCAGCTATTTGTATTAATTTATATACCATCAATGATAGAAATTATATTAAAAAGTGGTTAGTGGTTGTTACAATATATGGACTTCACCGACAATTAACAATGAAATTTTCTTCACTTAATTTTAGAATATAGTCACTTCCCTGTAAATGGTTTCTAACCCAGATCTCATATGATTTTTTTTTTTTTTTAATAAATTTTATAATATCATAGTCTAAATTTTAATTCTCAAATACCTTTATTTACTAAATACCCCATATATAATATATTATGTTAAAAATTTACATATATACATATATATATAATATATGTTAAAAATTTTTAACACATTTATAAAAAATTTTATATTGTAGATACGAGTTCCTATAACAAAAAAAGATGCTCTCTTTTATAAGTCACAAATGCAATATATAGGGATAATAGCACATGTTTTTTTTGTTTTTTTTTTTTTAATATGTTCTATTTGTTTTTGTTTTTGTTTTATTTTGTTTATGTAATTTTGAAAATACCATATAAAAAATCATTTTTTGTTTATTTCTATTTTAATTTTTCTATATTGACGCGTTTCTTTTTTCCTTTGTCTTTGTCTTTTTTTTTTCTTTTTATTATATTTCATATTTTTATATTATTTATATAATATGAAATATATAATAAAATTAAATTACGAAAAACAAAAAAAAAAAACATATTTAATAAAAAATGAGGAAAAAAACTCAAAACTCTTCAATTATGAAAAATAAAACAATGTTAACTAAAAAAAAAGAAAAACAAGAAAAAGCAGCGATTATTTTCATAGAAAGTTAAGTTTCCTTCTTTTTTTAATTTTTTGTTTTGTTTTATTTGTTATTATTGTTTTTTTTTTTTTTTGTTTCATAATTCTTTTTTCTTATTTAATTGTCGATTATAATTTATTTTTATGTATTTTTTTTTTATTTTTATTTTTCATTTATGTATTCACTTTTTGTAATTTTCAATTAATTGAAAAAAAAAAAAAAAAAACAAAAAAAGTTCTTAAAAATAAAACTGAATATCACTAATAACATAAAAAAAAAAAAAAAAAACAATAAAAAAAAAAAATTATAATGAATAAATAATAGAATCGCGAGTAGGTATTCATTTGGAAGACAATAGATATCACTTAACTTATTTTGTATGTTTGTATACACGTATGTATGTAGATGTAATGATTTATATAACATACTAATAATATGTATATTATATGATATTTAAAATTGCTCTTACGACGAATCTAATTAAGTAATTATTATTTTATTTTTTTTTTTTTTGTTTTCTTTTTTTTTCTTTTTTTTTTTGTATTTTTATTATTAATCATTTCCGCCAAATATAAACAAAAATTAAAAATAAAAAACATAATACTATCAGGTATCTGTTAATATGTTTATATATATTAGCGATTTTTTTTAATATGATATTTTCTTTTTTATCCTTTTGTGTTTCTCTTATATTTTGTTTTCCTATTAATATCTTTTTGTTTTTTTTTTTCTATTTTGTTTTATTTTATTTTTTTTTTCTATTTTGTTTATTTATATTTTACAATAAACAATTTTAACAATAAGATGGTTTTAATACACAAAACAAAAAAAAAAAAAGGAAAACTACTTGTTAAATTTCAAATGTTCGCTTAATTGTTTTTTTTTTCTTTTTGTTTTTTATTAAATATTAAAAAAATAATTATATAAAATGCATTAAAAAATATGTTCAAAAAAGGAAAAAAAAAATCCATACCATATTATGTTATAGTATTATTAATAGTAGACACATAAAAGAAAAATTAATTTAAATTTTCAAAAAGTTTATGAACATTTTCTATAGGATTTTAATTAAAAGCACATCAAAACAAGAAAAAACAATAAAAAGGACATCATTTTTTTTTAATTTTTAATAAACAACATAAATGTATAACAAAGTAAGTTCTTAAGTTTTATCTTTTTAAAATGCAAAAAAAAAATTAAATGATGCAATTTATTTTAGTTTTTCCTGATGAGAAATAAAATTACCTCATGAGTACCTACGTCTAATTTTGTTTTTTGGTTTTTCGAAGTAATTTTTTTATTGGGTTTGAGTTTTAAAATAAACTTTAGTTATTACCTAATGCAGGAAGGTGTTATACCACTATAACTGTATAGGTAGATGGTTTCCTTATTGTTAATAAAATATAGTAATAATAATTGATGCATTCGGTATTCCCATACAGTCCCCCTATCCAATTCAAAAGGTTCCATATCGCTGTATTCTGATTTCCTATCCTTACTTTCCTATATATCCTTTCGCAAGATACTGCGTTGTCACTTGGTTTTAATCTATTACATTAGCTAAAGGTGAAGTTAAGTTTATAGTCAAAACAAATCTAAAACTACCAAGCGGAGATGTTTTAGGTTTCTTTAAAATGGTAGTGGAACTGTAGGAGACTACACCTATTCTCCCTTAGAAAAAAACAATCCAGGGTACGACTGTTTAGTATGTAATTAACTATAGTAAACAAGTGTTATTTTACTCTATTATCTGGCTTTTGTTTTTGCTAAGTATAATATGTAATCTTATTAATAGATATCTAAGTTGAAATTCAATTGGAATTTTAGTGTTGCAGACTTTCTTTTATCAATAGAATTAAGTTATAATAATTTTACAATTTCGAAAACTCAAGAAGAAAACCTAATAACTCGAGAATAAAACTTAAATAATAATAATTTCAGACTTTATATAACAATAACGAAGATTGGAGAGCGATTTCAAAAACATTACGTGTGAATAAATCAAATGCTAACCGATGGGCGAACAGCCAGTAAATACTAGCAAAACAACGTGATGGGAACCGAAAAAAAAAAATTACGAATAAAAGACGAGTATTTAGTAGTAGATACATAGAAAGATATATCATGTTGAAGAAATGCTATAGGATAACTTTAAACTAGCTGAGGTATACATTTTAAAATAACTATCAATGTGTTGCTTTTACTAGACCATGTTATCGATGGATTACTGTATATGTTGAAAGGCATTTGAAATAGCAATAATACAAAAAAGAAATTAATAAAATAAAACAATTTGATTACATTGAAAAACTTCAACCTAACAATACAAATACTTATATACTTTAAATGGACATATATTTAAACAACAAAACATTGACTTTTAAGACATATATTTAAACAACAAAACATTTCAAATTGTAGGGGGTTGCTACCCGAAATTACCGTAATAATCGTGATTTTAATTACAAAATCAGAATTGTCTCTTTTTCTAAGCATTTATATATCTGTTGAGGAAAAAAGAAACTCTAATTTTGTATCCAACTCTAAAATCCCTGCTAAATTTTTATCTTCAACGGAAATCCTGATGTCAAAAAAATACGAAATATTTGGAAAACGGAACTAAGGCCGCTTTTACTTTATTTCCTTTTTAAAACGGTATTAAGTTGAATTTTCAAAATTCATGATTTCGGTTTAATTTCCACATCGGAAGGGAAAAAAGCCAATTCGACATTATTTTTTATTGGGTAATTATTTCCGGACACACAGTTCTTTTTTGCGTTGCGATATAAACGTTGGCTCATAATTCGTATGTATGTAACGTCATTACATCATACTTTTCACACCATATTTTTGTTTGGTGATTTTGTGATGTGGCGTTGGAGTCAAGATATTTCAATAAATTGTAGTTATAATCAGACTTGACTCATATTCAGTATATGTGTTTAAAATATTTCTATGTAAAAAAGAAAACAGCATCTATGTGTTCTTCCAAATTAGTTTTTGTTATTTAAATATTAATGGATTAAAAAATACATCTATTTGGTACGCAGGACACGGGTTTTCAACCTATACCTATATCTATCGTTTTATATCTATAATATATCTATAATATAATTTTCCAAGTCTGCCACTGAATAATGTACATTTAAATATTCTTTCATCAATAATTTTGTCACAAAACTGCAATGCGCTAAAACTATGCAGTGGAACTAGATTGGTGGTTAAAAAATTTTGAGCCACATCATTGAAGCAACAATCATTAATAGAAGTCCAAAGTAGGACATTTTTTGTTACCACAATTTCCAATGATACGAACATATGCACGAATCCAATTTAAACTCAATTTAGTTCTTGATTCGTTTAGCATTTGTTTTGATTATCAATAAAGCACAAGGAAAATGCAAGTCTATACAAATATGAAAATTGCATTTAAAACATTCGTACCCTCTACTACAGAGAACTGTATGTAACCTGTTCATGTTTTGATAAACCCAACGAATTATTTATTTATGCGGAAAATGGAGAGGAAAAAAATATTGTAACTCCACGATTTAGCATTACATTTAGCATTTCAATAAATTATTATTATCTCTTACATTATGTGTATCGTAAATACTATTCAATATACATGATATGTATTCTTAATGCATCGTGTGTAATACATGCTTTAGAAAAAAATATTTTAAAATATAGCCATATGTTTGTTTTAATAATATACAATATAATGTAGCAATTTATACAATATAATGTAGCATGTGTTACGACTATAAATATATGTTTAAAATGTACCTTTCCTGGTAAACATTAAATAAATCTATAGTATAGGTGATAAAGCGTTGGGTAGTTAATTGTAAATTAGAATCCGCGTTGAGAGTGTCATAGTTTTTTTTGTTATACATATTTTTTTTAAATATTGTTGAATGTTAAATAGTATATACATATAAAGTAACACAACATTTTATTTTCATATTCGTACGAACGACAGTTCACGGAGTCATAACACTTATTCAACATAGTTTTGCAGCAATTTATAGATTTCCTATTTTTTTTTGTTGAACTCAAATGTGGCCTTAAGGTAGCTCTTTATCTTTAAATAGTTTTATTTTTCTTTTTTTTAATACATTTCTCTGCCACATAAATATGAACAGGAAATTACGCAGTATTTCCTGTTCAGACGTGGCTGCAAATGTCGTAAGAGGGAATAACTCTTACGTCGTGTGTGGGATTCGATTCGAACTCGGTGTTTACAATTCCCTCGGTGTTTACAATTTTATACGCTCTTTCCCACTAGGCCACCGAGGCGCCAGAAAGAGTTTTATTTCTGCATTTTAAAAAACTAAAACAATTCTTTAACAATTTTTTGGATCTTCTTAAGCAAATAATTGCATACTTTTAGGATTGTATATTGTGACTAAAGGAGTTTAATGTATTGAGTTCCCTTATAAACACATGCAGTTGATATAAAAAAGTTGTGCTTAAAAATAATAACTTATATTTTGTAAAGTCTAGAAATAAGAATTGTTTAAAATTTTTTTGAAGTTCCCTATTGCGTGAATTACTGGTAAAAAGGGGGTGGAATTGATCAAAAAGAATTTAAAACATTTTTTAAATGTAAATAATTTGCAAAATAAAATAAGAAAAATCCCATTTAATTAATTGGACATTAGTATTTAATACAGTAAATGATTTTACAAAAGCTCGCGATTTTAAAATATTAAAAAGATGTTGAAAAAATTAAGTTTAGACCAAAGTCAAACTCATCTTGGGATGTCTTTGATAACAAGCTGCACAACTATTAAAATTACAGCATTTTGCTTTAAAATATCAATGTCAATTCGATGTGTCGGGGGTGTCTTTGATTGGAAAGGTGTGACTCACCAATATTCATTAAATATATTATACTTACAATATTAAATTCTTCCGTGAAGTACTATATTTTTCTAGTATAACAACATTTTTTAGCCGCGTGCATCACATCAAAAAAATATTTTTTTATTTTAAACATGCGCCGACTCGCCAATATTCAGTCAATAATTCAATACGACTACTCTGGTGTACGTAATACATGTTTACAACAAATGAATCATATAGAATTTTTTTTTAAATCTATCCTACTTATTATTTTAAATTTGAAAAATGTATGTGTCAAAACAATCAAAATCACCCCTACCGATCAATTTAACCCCATTTTTCGGTAATTTTCAAAACGAGTATATTTAAGTTTCAATAAGTTTAATTAGGTTTGCGTTTTTAACATTTAAAATTGAACACTGAGGAAGGTTGTGGTCAAAAATTAAGGATGTGACCGAATGAATGAAATTAACCTAGATTTTATTTTTATTATATATATTTTTTTTTTGGTATCAAAAGTCTCAAAGAATTATTTTTATTAGTCTCCACTTGAATTATGTTAGATGTCTCTACAACTTAAGCCAGTGTATAGTTTTTTTTTATCCTATTGACTGTTTCTAATCATTTCAATAACTTTTCCGATATAAAAAATTTCCATATTCAAGAACAATTCTATAAAACAATTCAATTTAAATCGATTTTTTTAGATTATAAGTTTAATTTTGAAAAATAAATGTAACTAGAAAAATACAACGTGCATATCGAATATTCTGTAAAAAAAATGATAATAGTATCTATGTACTGTTAATGATGTGCATTGCATTACCAAATATTTTAGTGATTTTTGAGGATGTGCGTCTTTGGATCGAATGCATAAAACTAACATTGATATTAAAATTCATTTCTTGAAACAAAAACTATGAGTTCGGGTAAAAATTTTGTTTTGAAAAAGGGAGGTTTAAGTTCAATCTCAAATTTATTTATTTGAACCTTTCTGGCAATACTTTTTGACGATAATGGTTTTAAAATTATTTTAGAAAGACTTGATTTTGCTTCTAAAGGTTTAATATTGTATTTCTCTCATATACGTATGTATTTTTAAAACTCGACCAAGTCTTGATAACATGTGATTCAAATATTAGGAGTGACCCATGTATAGGTGATGTTTTTACCCTATCTGAACTGATGGTTTGTTTTTACCTTATGTAATTGAGAATTTTAAATCCAGATACTCAAAGAAGAATTTATCTTTTGCCATTGAAAAATGTTTGAATATACCATAGTAATTTAAAATATACAATTCGTCCTTCAGTTTCTTTTTTTTTTATTCTTTCCCTTGAAAAACAAAACCAAACATCAACATGAATATTTCTTGACCAATGACCAAAAAACAAAAACAATTTATAACTATTACTAATTATATAAATTTTAATTGAATTTTAACATGATTTTGGTAGCATACATATTATATCTAATCGTTATTCTTTTCTATAAATTGATTTGCCTATTAGTTTAATTATATTAAGTGCGCAGGTTACTAAAAATTTTTAAGTAACGCCCACTTTGATCGATCTATTTGTAAATATTATGTTTTTTTTTTTAACTTGTGGATCACATTAGTACACTGTAAATTATTAATAAAATCTAAATTAAAATCAAACATACATATAAATTAATTTATTATATTTTAAAATCTTAAAAAAAAAACAAATCAAAAATTCCTTATACAGTCAAAAAATATTTGAAATGTATTCGGAAAAAAAGGATAAAAAAAAAAAAAAATGTTCTAATTACTATAGTAGATAAAAAAAAAACAAAATTTCTAAAATCAATAATAGTACATCCCTCTATTCAATTTTACAATATATATATATATGTTCTATATAATATATATAATTTATACATGTATAGGTACATAATATATAAAATTATAATATTAGTATATCCATCAATCGCGTATACATGCATACATATTTTATTTAACAACATTTTAATTGGCTGTCAATACAATATAAAAAATAAAATAGTTTTTCCTTTTTCATTTTCCTTTTTCTTTATTATTTCATTTTTCCATAAATAAAAACACTGAAATCTCTATAATATTTTACATCGATTCAGAAAATTATTATTTATACATGTACACACATATATAAAATTCATATCCATTCAATAGCTATCATTTTCAACATTTCAAATTAAAAATTTTGTTTTTGTTCTTTTCTTTTTTGTAAAACATTGCATACAATATATATATATATATATATATATATATGCATACATATGTACCATGTATATAAATACTATATTAATAGATTCTTTATTTCAGCTAACAATAAATGTAGGTCCTTTCTTTTTATTTTCAAGTATGCATATACCTGCATATACATATTATACATATTTTAATCTGTCAATATTACAGTTATAAATAAAATGTACATATACCTATATATTATGCAATATAAATATAAATAAATAAAATAAAATCATATACTAATACTATTAACTACCACATGTTTAATACTAGATAATAGGTTCAAAATAGTTTTATTTTTTACACAATCGCATACCACACTAAAAATAAAACCACACTATATAATATCTAAAATATCAACAACATGAACAACAACATGAACAACAACACAACAACAACAACAAAAAGTGGGCGTATTGAAAATCTTTTCTATTTTCAATTTTTAGTTTTGCATAAAATATTTAAATTTTTCTATATCTATTTTTATATACGTATATACATAGTACATATTTACATTTAAATTCCTAATACTTTATGTATCCTTTTTATGAAATAAAACCAAAAACAAAAAAAAAAAACTAACAAAAAAAAAAAGGGAAAAAACAAAAATTTTCCCACCCACCCAACAAAAAAAACTAACTAACTAACTAACATTTATATCTAATATAAGAAAAAGAAAAACAACAAAAAAAAAAAAGAAAAATATGTATCTAAAATTTATACATGTGTACAAATACAAGCAACAATCATATGTATCATAATAGTTCGGTCGGTTCAGTCGGTTATTTTTCCCGATCTTTATCTACCACATATTATAGTATAAAATAGTATTCCAACCAATGCTAGAATGTTCCTAATAATTTTTCATCTAGTGTTATATTAAGTTTGTTTTTTTTTTTTCTGTTTTTTTTTTTTGTTTCTTGTGATTTTTAAATAGACCAAGGATATATTATTCAAAACCAATTTTAGGAAAATTATTTTATATGGTTACAAAAAAAAAAAAAAAAAAAGAAAATTTACACTTTGAAACAAAAAATTAAAAACACTAATGAAAATTCTATACAACAACAACAAAAAAGAAATTTTTTTTGAAAAAATCAAAGAACGCAGATACCAAAATCACATTAAAAAAAAAACTACGCATATCTGTTAACTAAAAGAAAAAATAAAAAAATAAAAGAATTTTTTATTCCTAAATTACTAAATGAAAAATATTGAAAAAAAAACAAAACAACGGCAAAAAAAAAAAACCGAAAGCAAGATAGAAATAATTTAAAACAAGAAAAAGTAATATAGAAAGAGAAAGAAAATGTTTAAGTAAAAAAAAAAAAAAAAACTAAAATAAAAGGAAAATAATAAAACCTTTCTATACCCTTATTCCATCACGTTTGCTAATAAGATATTTTAGACTATATCCTTTATTATAATACCGTTATTTTAGAAAGGATTTTGCGCTTGTTTAAAATAACTAAGTAATTGTAGATATATGTATATATATATAAAAATAGTATATATATATATATATATATATATTTTTTTTTATTAAGGTATCCTATTTTTTGTTTTGCTTTTTAATACAATTATTATTGTATAAAGGTTGTTGTAAAAAGGTTACCATACGTTTTAAAATATTTTTAGATTATTCATCTTAATTTTCGTTTTATTTTCTTATTCAATATAAAAAATTTTTTTTTTTTTTTTAATTGTGTGTGTTAATTTTATAATATTATAAATATTTTATTATTATTTTTTTTTTTTTGTCAAGATCATTCAACAGTTTCGCAATCATTTAATTTAAATTTAGTATTGTTTTATATGTATGTATGTATATATATTTACATATTATATGATTTATATTCATTAAATGATTTTTTGGGGTACATTATTAAAATTTTATATTTTTAAATTTTTATATAACCTTATATTAAATTAATTTTAATTGTTCTAGTAATTATGGTGGCTGGGAAGTTCAAAATCACATAAAAATTAACTCTAAATCATATATAGTCGCAGATTTATTAAGAAATCGAACGTTAACCTTTCTTTTATATTTTTCTTTTCAATATGATTTTCATGTACATTAAATGAAAGTTCATTTTTTGACAGAATTTCAATCTATTATATAAAGTAGAATGTGTATTTTTAACATATTTTCAAAGAAATTTTTGAAAAAATATATCTATTAGCTTTACTCTGTCCGTCTGTCTGTTTATTTGTCTTCCTGTCCGGGTGTTTACAAAAGTTTGTACACCGTTTAAAATAGAGCAAATTAAATTTTAACTACTATAGTAGACATCGTAAAAAAAATGTTTATGAAATAACTTTTTTCTGTAGCCCCATCCGTTAGCTAAGCTAAACTGGAGCCTCCCAAAGTACAAAAAATTCGTATATTTAAATTGTTATAACACAAGTTCATTAATATATGTTTTGAATGAGAAACTGCCGAGCTGCTTTTATTAGTTTTACAAATATGTATAAGTATAATAAATATATATTTTTACCATATGTTATTTTAATTTACCGTTATGCAAAAGTTAATTTTTGCAAAATTCTTGACCCCTTCTATCTTTTAAACGAAATTTTTAAAGGAGTTATATTTTTTTTAAAATAAGAATGACTCATTTCAGAAAATATTTTTGTGCTGTCCCCTTTTTAAAAGGTATAAGGGGTCAAAAATTAAAAATTCTTTATTTTTAAGCATCTGTAACTTGAATACCTGTTAATATTTTATTTCTGTTAACTCTTTTTCTTAATACTATAGGCGATTACTTTAAAATAGTAGGAGTTGATTTTTCCCAATTTTTTCTAATTTTTACATTATTATAAATTTTTTTTTTCAATATACCAATGTGATTTTTACCCAAAACTTACTGTGGAATATTTTTTAATTTTTAAAACTTTTTTTATTTATTTGTTTATTTTTTTGTTTGTGAAACCGTTTGTTTTTTTTCACTACTTGTTTATTTGTTTGTTTGTTGACGATCATGACGTCTATACCGTTTGAGACTAATTGTGCTGAAATTTTGTAAAAATGCAGTGTTGCTTGCGATCTTAAAGGATGGAATGAAATGTGATTTTCTGATATTAATTAAATGCAAATAAAAATTAACCACTAACATCTGTTAATGCATTATTAATAATTTAAATATATTAATTAAATTACGATCAACCGAAAACATAAGTTAATAATTTTTATTTTATAAAAATAAACAAAATCATCTCGGCAACACCGTTGTTGCTTTCATTTAACGCGGTCCATTCTAAATTCTAAGAAAAAGAATGGTTTGTATTAAAGAGTCAATAGAATAGAATTAACTTAATTATAAATTCATATTTAGTTATAATTGTTTTGGTCGTACTCAATATTAGAGATAAAGTACTATTTGACAAAGGTAAACTACTTACTATAGTTGTAGAAATATAAAATAACTTCCTATATTTCCCAATCTCTCAATTTTCTTTATTCCATTTCCTTTATTGTTATTTTCTACAATCCCCAAACCAAAAAGTACATTTTAGGTATTATAGATTCTATCTTAATGTTAATTTGAAAAGTAGGTTACGTTTGGTTGAATTAAGTCTAATGCTACCAAAGAGAATGCGCGAGTTGATCTCACTGAAATTAAAAATGGTGTCTGAAATTAATTCTATTCTAGATATTATAGGGATAGTTGTATCGGTGACCATGATAGAAGGAGACAGTGACCATTATTATAACAGTAACATTGAGTAAATACTGACATAGACAATAGTACGATAACAATAATAATTTCATGTGCTAGAAAAGCTCGACATTTTCTTTTAAAATGTTACTTTATTATTTAACAAATATTTGTAAAGTTTTGGTGAAATGAACGTATAAGTCGTTAGGTGTTAAAGAAAATTTTAATGTAACCATAAAATACTTTAAGATACCAATTTTTTTTTATGCTAATTATTTTTAACACAAAATCTTCATAATTTTATTTTACCCTTTTCCATTAGCACTCAATTCTGTCTTCTAAGCTGATATTTTGAAAAATTTCCCTAATTAGATTAGTTTTGGTTTCTTTTGACCACTGCTCCGTTTGTTTGTTTATTGGTTATACTTCTATCTACACACTATTTTAGATCAAGCAATAACAGTTTAAATAAGAACTGCAAGTTTCATAATATAATTCATTTAACGAAATCCCACTCATTAATGAGGTACAGCTATTTAAAGTTGTAAAGGGCTCTGTTAATGTTTATATCTCAAATTCTGTCAAATATTTTTTTCAATCTGAAAATGATAAACGACAGTAAATTATTTAACTTTTATAAATTAACAGTTATGTGAAACGAAAATTTTAGAAATTTTTAGAATGCTTTTAGTTAGAACGAATGCTTTCCAATCTTCAGAATGCTTTTAATTAGAAAGTAAACATTTTGAAAGGAGGATGATCTTTGAGATTAAGCATACATTATTACTTCAGAATATAATTTTGTACCCTACTTAAGAGGTATTAGAAGTCAAAAATTAAAATTTTCTATTGCTGATAACTTTCTAACCTGGGGTTTTCTTGAAAAATATGCCTCTTTTCTTACTTTATATTGTCATTTTAAAAATATGTGCTCCATAAAAAGTTTTGGTTTTTCATATTGCCTTGTTTTGTTTTTTTTTCATTAGGTATTAAAAGAAACCTACTTTAAATAAATAATTTTTTTTTTTTTTTTTTAAATTTTTGTATTTTATAATTAATAATAGTATGGTAGTATGAAGTTTTTCTTTAATATTTTACAAAAATAAACAGTTCTTAAGATTTGTGTAACAAATTTAAAACAAATTTTGATTTCTTTATAAAAGAAAAGCAAATAAAGGGATAAATTTATTATTTTAATTTTGGATTTGGAAAAAAATTTTTGTTGTATTTTTATACCCACTTGTATTTTTTTTTTAATAATAAAACTTCTCTTACTACATTTATAACATGAATATATTTTAATACTTTTATTGAATTAATTGTAAGAAAATATAATACAGCAGCTCTTTTATAAGCTCTAAGAATTTAATATAAATAGGATAATTATATCTACTTTTGATGCAATTTTATTTTGACTTTTGACCTTCAAAATGTACCATATTTTATTTACAATTATTAATTATTATTTATTTCTTAAAATCACTTCTTTTTCTGTTTTTTTTTTTTAATCTAAAAATATCTTAAAGGCAGTATTTCTTTAACTTTTATAACACCATAATTTTAAAAATTAAAAAAAAAAAACAAAAAAGAAGTCATGAAAATGCTTATAATTTTGTTGAGAAGCTAAAAATATCAATAATATGTTTTATGATTTACGATATTTTAATATAAATTGTTTAATTTCGGACTAATTATTATAAAATAGACATAATTAACAAGAAAATAAAAATAAATAAATTTTATATGATTATGCCATTTATATGATCAGATATTTATAAATCTTTTAATACAATTTAAGCGATTTTTAGGAAATAAATAAATAAATGATATATGTAAAGGGATAACTTTAGAAAATATATAAATATAAGTATATATATAAATTTTCTTTTCCTTCCAATACCGTATTTAAGACGTAGTCACATTATTACGATGATTGAACATTTTTTACATATTGCTGCCAAGTGGATCTATTTTGTATCATATGTGTCAATTCTATCCGTATTTGCCCTGTTAATAATTGTAGTTGATCTGATCATTTTGTAAGACATAAGCGATCTCGCACTTTTGCGGTTCGCTCTTCTCTCCACTACTAATTTCTCCATTTTACATGATCGTCTGACAATGTAATCAAAATATTTTAGTTAAGGGGCTCCGGTGGCTTAGTGGGTAAGAGCATATAAAATACGCTGTAAACACCGACGGAGTGTGGGTTCGAATTCCACACACGTCGTAAGAGTTACTCCCATTTACGACATTTACAGCCACGCCTGAACAGGAAAGGCTGTGTAATTTCTTGTTCACATTTATGTGGCAGAGAAATGCATTAAAAAAAATATATATTTTAGATAGATTTATTTTCATCAGAAGTCTGTATTTTTACGTATATCGCGATATTGTGAACATAATACTTACTCATAGTTCAAAATTTTCTATCCGATTTATGTTTTCCTGCTGCATAGACCATGTTTCAGCGTCATATTTAGCTAATATATACATAATGGGAGCGCTACAAATGCTCATATCACAAAAACTCGCTTTATCAAAATCTCGGTAAATCTCCTTTTTTCACAAAATACAGAAAAAATAAGAAATTGTAATTTTTAATTTTTATCGAATAATAATAGGAGAAATTTTAAAGTTTGATTTAAAATCAGGGTTTTACGATTTTTCCAAAATATTTATATATGTGTAAATGTGAGATTGTGAATTAGGGAGATTTTAGGATTGAGTTCAAAATCAGGACTATCCTCTTTTTCAGAATACTTATATATAATATGTATACGTGACATTAGGAATTAGGAGAGATTTTAGAGTTGGATTCAAAATCAGGATTGCCATTTTTTTCAAAATATTTAAATATACGTATATACATGAGATTGTGAATTAGGAGGGATTTTAGATTTTGATTCGAAATCAGCAAATTCCCTTTTTGCAGAATAAACTATTATGTGATATTCTGAAATAAGAGGGATTTTAGAGTTATCAAAATTAGGGTCCCAATAATTTCTTCAACGGAGGTTTGGCGCGGTAGGCCGCACTACTTCAAAAGCTTTTACCTTGCAATATGTATGGAAAAAAAAAATTAGGAGGTATTTTAGAATTTAAATATCCGACCTTTGATATCCGTATCTTTCCTTTTAAAAATGTGCTATAAAAAAAATAAAAGAAAAGCAGAAAAAAAATGAGATTTTAAGAAAAAAGATTTTAAAAAGTGAGATTTTTGTAAGACAAGATTTTGAGAAACGAACTTTCATACCCAATCCATTATATATATATATATATAATAATCAATACTATGTTAATGTTAAAATAAACTGCATTATCCTATAATAACATAGATTGAAATCAATTATGGAAAATATTTAATTAAAATGTACTATTTTTGTGATCACCACTGTATCTTTTTATTTTAGTGAACGTCGTTATTGGCCAAGAATAGAATTGGGAAAAACAAAATAACTTGAAAAATTGAAAGAATATTTTCTAAATTTATTTTGTTCGAAATGTTTTAAATACATTTTTCTTTTTTAGAACCTCCATACTCTTTTTATATTTCAATCAGTACAAATAGTAAAAATTTCCAAAACTGACACATCTAATAAAAGAAAATATTTTAAACTATTGGTATCCTTATTAAACCTTAACCTACTTTTATTAATATATACATATAAGTATGGTATATTATCTTTTACGCCTCCTCTTTTATAATTTTTTTTTTCGATCTTTTTCTTTTTGTTTTTAAATAAAAAATGAGATCCACACAAAAAAAAAAGTAAATAAGAGTAAACCACTTTAAATTATCAAATGAAACATATATACATTTTTTTTTTTTTTTTTTAGAGAAATAAGACAACAATATTCATAAGCTTTATATAAAATATACCCTGTATAACGTATAGTACGTATTTATAATTTAAAAAAAAAATAAGAATAAAAAAGTAAACAACATAGTGAATAAACGAGCATAGTGAAACAAAATGTATAGAAAAAAAAAAAAAACAAACAAAGAAAAAACTTTAAAACAAAAGCAAAATCCAAAAATTTTTAACCCAACTTCATCTTTATGATCTTTACCTACCAATTTTCATATACAGGAAATATTCCTTTATTCTTTATTTTAATTTTTTTTTTTTTTCGTTTTTGTTATTCTTTTTTTTTTTATATTAGAAAAATATTTAACATCCTTTCTAACTACAAGGATAACAGAAAAAAAAAACAAAAGAAAAAGAATGGTATATAAAATTATAATGTTGGTTGCCATACAAAAAAAAAAAAAAAAAAATAACAAAAAAACACTATGCATAATATTACGTATAAAGACTAAAGAGTTTGATGAGTTGAAAGTTGAGATGAATTTTTTTTTTTTTGTAATGAGATGAGAGCATCAGCGATATAATATAGATGAGTACTCGTATGCCTTTTCGAATATATTGTAAAATGATGTTTGGGGTAAGTAAAATAAAAAAAAAAAAACAAGAAAACTTTTAGAGAAATAAAAAATTAAAAAAAAAAACACAGGAAAAACTTTTTTTTTTTTGTTAGCTCTAATCAGATTTTTAAAGTTTTTTTTTTTTTGTTTTTTTAATTTTACGCATGCATAATACATACATATAAATTTCCATAACATAATATATGTTAGTCTTAAGTAGTAAAAATATAAAATATTTAAAAAACAAAAAAAAAATAAATAAATAAATAAATATAAAAAAAAATTTATTAAATTACATTGAAAGGAAATTAAATTAAAATGAAATTTCTATACATAGAATTAATTTAGTGATTGCATAACTAAAGGCGTATATTATTTCTTATTATTATTGTATTGGTTAAAAGAGAAAACCAGACTCTTTTAATAAGATTTATATTAGTAAAACTGTTACAAAAAACTGTAAAACAACTTTAAGACCATTTATAAGAGAGGAATAGTTGAAGGTAATTATTCGGATACAACTATTATTAAGTATTTTTCTGATTGCAGCGTATAAAAATTATCTTCTTTTAACTAAGAGAACATTTTTTAATTGTTATTTATAAAATATTTCCGTTTTAGATTTTCTTTAACTAAATCTGTAAGAATTGAAAGGATTTTGTTTAATATTTTCTTAAATGGAACAGTTAAAAGAAACAGTTTTAACATTTTCTAAATATATTCTTATAACTAATTTTCGCTTGTTAAATAGCCAAAAATGTTGCAACTGTACCTTATTATACTATTTTTTTTTTATTTCCGGAAAGTTGGCCGATTTTTATTTTACTTTAAAAAAAATTATCGTAATTTGATAGCGATGGTCTTTTTTGGTAGAAATTACAATTTTTAAATTTAATTTAATTACTTTGACCATTCTAGTTCTAGTATTTCTTTTCACTCTAGGTCTATTGCCTTATTATGGTGAATTAAATATGTCTGAATTATGAAATAAGCAATGAGGCACCGGTGTGTTTTCTTTCTTACGAAATATTCGCTTATTATTTTTCTTTTCCGCTTAGGGCAAAATTGATGGAGAATACTAATCCTTCTCTGGAAAAAAAACTTTTTGCGAATTTAACTAATAACTCATCTAATAACTTTAACTAATAACTCATGAAGAAATGAATGCATAGTCGCAATAGCTTATTGAATGGACATGTATTATTCGAGTGTATGACTCTCAGCAATTCTATTTATGTAGCGATGACCAATGGCAAAGAATAATTATTAATAAAAAATCGAAAAAGATATTATTTTTTGTTGTCTAGAAACTTTTTTCTTATACATCCTAGCATTATTAATTAATTATTTTATGTAATTGCAATAATTTTTTTCGTATAATGTCTAACTTATAATTAATATCTCCAATCCACCTTTAATGAAAAATACACTAAATTGAAGAAATATGTTGTAATAGCAACATGTTAATAAAATATCAGAATATTTTCTTTTACACATACCAAAGACGAGAGGATTTTATATGTTTAAAAATCTTATCTTATCTGAAAAATATGCAACAAATAAAATCATTGGTAGGTGGTATAAAGTACTGCAGTATTATTTCTGTTATATGAACAAAAATGAAACTATTAATTCAAGATAGGCAGAAATAATTACTTTACTAGAAGAATTTTACAAAAACCTATACGTAATAGACAGTACTTGGATTGCTATATAAGTGAAAAAATAAACGAAAGAGGTTTGGATTAGTATAGAAGAAGACTCATAAAACATTGCAGTAAAAAGGCAGTAAAAATTCCTGAAAATCTGTAATGAAAGAACGACTCTCTTTAATGCTAGTCAAATGATATTTAGAATAGTAAGAAGTTAACGTACAAAAAAAGAATTATGTATATGGCGTCAATATAAGTGATTATAATTTTACATATTCTGGTAAATAAAATTGTAGTTAAAAATGTTTGAATAAATTATTTAAATTAAAATTCCTTAAAATTAAAATATTTATGACACTTAACAATTATATAAAAAAATTAACTTTCTAACCTTATAATTTTTCGAAATGTCTGTATTGTTATATTGAAAATAAGCCGACAAGCGGTTTTTATTGCAATTGCGCAAATACATAATGGTATTTAACATTAACAAATATTAGAATTTTATTTTAATTACCCTAAGTAAATAAGATTCAATACGAAAGCTCGCCACATAAAATCCCGTTTATTCAAAATCTAATTTCGTAAAACCCTAATTCGGTAAAAACACACATTTTCCAAAACAAATTTTAAAAATCTTCTTATTAGCTTCGTTCTGTCCGTTTGTCCATCCAAAGGTCTTTTCACAAACCTTCTACAATCTACACCATTTAAAAAAAAACAATTGAAATTTTAGCCATGGATAGATCTCTTTAAACTTAATGTTAGAACAACATTTTTATGTAATCACAACTGGAACGCAACTATAGTCCCTCAAAATTTTAAAAATTCCTAGATTTAAATGTGTATACTATATCTCAGGTGCTTAACATTTTTTCAATCTAAAAACGCCAAACGACAGACTTTTTTTTATTTTTATGAATCAATATCCAATTTATAAATTTATTTTTTAAATTTAGTATATAAGTTTACCGTTATGTTAAATTAAATTTTTTAAAGATTTTGTTTCCTTCACCTGTCTACAACACTTTTGGATAAAAGCCTTGAACTTCTGAGAGAAAAAGTATTTTTCAGAATTAGTTTAAGTTACTTCAGATTTTTTTTAGCTGTTTAAGAGCTTTTGAGATCAAAAATTTGCTATTCTTAGACAAATTATGCAACTTAGGCATCAATTACAGCGCTAACATTATACTTTTACTTGTGTTAAAGCTTTTCTTAATTTTCTAGGATTTTCCCTTCTTCAAATCCGATCTTTGCTAAAAGTTGTGTATTTTTTTTTTATTTTATTAATAGTATAGCGGCATTTAAAAAAAAAGTTGATCATAAAATAGAGATTACAAAGATTTTTAGTCAAAAAATTAGTAGTTCAATAACTTGGTTGGCAGGAATCACCTGTTGTACGTGAATATATGTTTTATTAAATTTTAACATCTATATTATGTTTTATGTAATATTAATATTGATATTTTTGTATTTTTTTATTGTAAAACTTCACACGGTTTTGGGCAATACTTTACTGGTACTATCAGCGCTTTTATAATTTGAAAGAGTTTTGAAGCGCTATAACCAGAAAAACCATTTTAAACGCTTTTTTATTGAAACATTTAAAATGTAAAAGAAGTTACACAGTGATGATGATTTTACACATTGATGACAAATTGAGGAATTGAACAGTTGATTTAGTAGGGCTTTGAAGCGGCGTGCAAATTTTTTCTTTAAAACAACAAACAAACCTATTAGTGTTACAAAAAATAATCAGAAAAATTGTAAAATATTAAATTAATAAAAACTGTAAAAAACGGGGTTTTGATTAGACGAGATTTTCGGAAAACAGCCGAGACGGGATTTTGCCAAAAAAAAATTTTAAATAAACGGATTTCCTAACCTACTCTTACTTATTGTGGGTCTTTATGATTCTTTTTTTTGATAATGCATTTCCCTGCCACATAAATGTGGACAGGCGTTGCTGTAAATGTCGAAAGGGGGAATAACTCTTACGACGTGTGTGGGATTTGAACCCACACACCTTCGTTGTTTACAGCGTATTTTATACGCTTTTACCCACTAGGCCACTGAGGCCCCTCTTTATGATTAAAAAAATCTTCGGCATAAAAACTGTTTTATAAAAATTTTACAAAAAACTATAGTTCCATTTTCTTTTCAAATATCTTAAAAAAATTGGCAATTGTTAAAAAGAAAAAAATAAATTCTTGAAGTCGTCGTTTTTTTAAGAAAACACTTTTTTTAATTTAAAATGTAATTTTCAGATTACACCTTTGTAAGTAACTGTAGTCAATAAATCTGCAGTACTAAATTAACATAAAATACTAAATATTGAATATTAAAAATTTGCTTTTTAAAAAATAATAAAACATTGTTGAAATTTAATTATTCATAGAATTTTAGTTGATTATGTCAACAGATTCCTATCGACTATTCCTCCTATTGAACAACAGATTCAATTTCTTCATATTTTGGTATTTAAAAATTAAAATGATAAGTATAGATCATAAAAAGAGTTTTTACTTCAGTAATGAAAATCATTTCCAAAAACTGTTAAGTATGTTTTTGTTTTACACAATAACGTTAAGTGTTTTTATACCCTGAATTTTAAGATTTTTTTCTATTACATAATTAAATTTTAAACAAAAACGATATTTCGGAATTCGGAATATGAAGTAGACTATGACAAAATATTAATTATTGTTGCATATCTTCATAATTATCTTTATTATTTACTATATACTCCTCTCGATGCATCATCCAAAGAACTTAACATAATTTTATTGTACTACTTAGTTCTGGATCTGAAAAGGATGTCACTCACTACCACATACCTATAAAATAATCATAGTGCTTACCAAAACGTGTAATTACTTCAATAGTTGTTACAATTAATTAGAAAAGCATTACAAAAATTAAATAATAGTAAAACATATTTAAAAAAAAAAAAAAAAAAAACAAAAAACTCAAATTCTAAAAAACATTTCTATACATAAAACATTTTATACAAAATAAAACATATTTTTAGTATTAGTAAAACATTATTTTAACGTTATTTTTATGGGAAAATCGCAAAAATAAAGGAAAATAATAATAATAATAATTTCGGGTACGGCCTCTTTTTTTTTTAGAGAAAAATATTTTAGAGAAAGTTTTTCTTTTATATTTTACTCTGTTTTTTTTTTCTTTTCTTTTCTTATTTTTATTTTTTTTATTTCATTTCCTGCCACCACAGTATATTATTTCGTCACTTGTTCTTTTTTTTTTTTTTGGTTTTTCTTTTACAAAATATTTTTTTTGTTTTGGATATTTTTCATATATTGGCATATTGTGTTGTTATTGTTGCTAGTCCTTCTTCTGTTTTTTAATTTTATTTTGTGTTGTGTGTTGATGATAAGTTGAGTATAGAAACAAAAATCAAAAAAAAAAAAAAAAAAAAAACCAAAGACAAAAAAAAAGGATGTATGTATTGTAAAGCGCATATGTGCGATAGTGTGATTGGTTTTTCGAAAAAACATTAAAAAGGATTCGGATACGTTTCCAAAAAAAAAAACAAAAAAAAAAAAAGAAAAGGATACCAAATATTTAAAATAAAATAAAACTTTTTCCTTTATATTTATTTTCGTTCTTGGTAATTTTGTTTTCAATGTTTTTTTAGAATAAAAACAAAAAAAGGAAAAAAAAAATAAGCATCCTTGTTTAGAAAATAAACACAGAGGACTAATTAGACAAAAAAAGAAAAAAAATAAAGTGGAATATAAGCACAAAAAAAAAAAGGATATATGAAAACTTCTTATTTTATGAATATGTATAAATATTATATATTTTATGTAAATAATAATATGTTTATAGACTAATATAGGCTATTATATTTTATACATATATATGTATTTTTATATATTATTTATACGCACATACTAATTCTTCATTGTAGTTGTAAATAATAAATGTTTTAAAACATTAATTATTTCGCGTATATGTATAATATATGAAATATTCGAATATGTAGCTGTATATGTAATTTTAATGTTTTTATGTTAATTTTTTTTTTTTTTTTTTTTTTTTTTTGTAATTTTCTAGTAATTTTTCAAGGATATGTGGTACAGATACATGCGAATAAGAAAAACGAACATAACAAACAAAACAAAAAAAGAAACATCAAGAAAAATTAAAAAAATTATATATATACATATGTATATATATAGAAAGAAGGATATTTTTCTAATAGGTTAAAAGGATATACTTTCATACATATTCTATTTAATTACGGTAAAAAGTTGATTTAATATATTGCTATTATTGAATTTGAGTATTTTTTTGAATTTAAATTTGCGTTTGCGTTTCCTTTTTTTTTTCTCCGGCTGTTCTGCTACTATACCTAAACATTTGAAAGTTTGATGATGATCTTCACCTATACCTAATTAATATCTGCTAATATAAGAGTAAAAAGACGCGAATTAATTTAATAAAAAGAAAAAAAAAATAAAACAATCATTAGAAAATAATTTAAAAAAAAAAACAGAAAAATAAAAAAAATAAAAAGAGTTATATCCTTTTTTTAGATTTTTAATTTTTTCTTATTTTTCTTAGTATTATTTTTTTTAAAGGAAATTCATATACAAACAAATATAAATCATATATAAATAGGTAATTAATAATAGGTATATAAGAATATTGTATTAGTAAATTGTAACAAGAGCCAAATTAATTATTATTTCTTTTTAATAAAAAAAAAAAACAAAAAAAGAAAAAACCCAAAAAGAAAAACAACAACATAATATACAGATTTTCTTTTGCTACTTATGTTTTTGTTTTTTTTTTTTTCTTGGTTTTAGAATCTGTATGTTTTTCACAAACATAAAAAAATGGGAAAAAGAAAAAAAACTGTGAAAAATATCTTTTTAATTTTTAAATAATATCTTAAACGCGCATCCTTTTCTATATTTTACATAAAATTGAGATTAAAAGGAAATGGTAAATATAAAAAAAGAAAATAATAATAAAAAAAAAAAATAGTCACAATAATAAAAAAAATTTAGACGCTAATTAAAAATTATATTTAGTTAATTTGTTTATGTATATAAATATATACATATAATTTATATAATACATAATATGTATATAATATTATATATGTAGAAATTCATACGAATATTGTTTTTAAGTACTTCGCAATATTTCGTAATTAAATTTTTTTTATTTTTAAAATTTTGTTATCCTTTTTTTTTTTTATTTTTATTTTTATTGAATTAATGGAATTAAAGACAAGTACACTCTACTTTTAATTTGAATTAGTATGATAAAAAAAAAGATAAAATTAAAATGAAAGAAATTAATTTGAAAAATGATAATTATATAAAAAACATAGAAATAAATAAAAAAAAAAAATCTTTTTCCATTCTTTTTTTTTTTTTTTCTGGTTGGAATGAGAAATTAATTATAATAGTATATGTATCTGTAAGAATATAATTAAGAGTAAATATTTGATTGAAATGGATCAAATGAATAATATATTTTTTAAACCTTTACATAAAAGGAATATATATATTATTCTTTTTTTTTTTTTCAAAGGGAAGTGGGAATCTTGCAAAAACACCAAGAATATTCCCCTTGGTAGTGTCAGATTTTTACTGACTAAACCCACCTCCTCCTTTAGCCAATATAATGGGATGAAACCCTTAATTAATGGGATGAAGACAACCATAATTATAGTGCCATATTTTTTCTTCTTCTTACACTGCCTATCCGATTTCGATTGTTGGCGATCATGAAATTCATTTGTACTATATTGTTGATGATCTCTGAATATTTTGCACCTGGTTAAGATAAATCATATACATTGGTTCTACCTCTTATATTTCTGTCTCAGTAATGATTTTTGTTCTTTTTTTCTCTTCTGTACCGACCAATGGATTTTTCCCCGAATTATGACTTGTAATAATTGGTATTTAAGTTTTTTCATAAAATGACGGAATATATCTACATCTTTTCTTCTTTTAATGTTTAGAACCAACTTACGGTTTTTATTTATCCTTCTTAATAATTTGGTATTATAGAGACCCGGTTGGTTCATTATATTTTTAGTATTCTCCGTGGTCTGCGGTATGTCAACCAGATTTAGATTCCATGCCTCCATTTATATGGCAGTTATATATTTACTAAAATTTTTAAATTCTATTCTTTCCAAATTCCAATGAAAATTAAAAATTTAGTTTTCAGAATAGGTGATAATATCCTTCTCTCTGTAGGAATAAGTTAAGTGGGAAAGTATATACGATGAATAGACGCTGTACAAGACGTTGTCGGAGAAGAAGTTTCGCATTCTTTTTAAAATGAAAACATATGGACAAATTTTTTTATAACATGGTCAATGTGCTCACACCATCTTAATCTATTATCAACTAGACAAGACCCAAGTAAATAAACGTTTTCACAATTTCGATTCGGTAATTTTTATAGTGAATATTAAAATTGTGATCTGTTTTATTATTAAATACAATTATTTTGATTTTTTTTGCATTTAATAGTACACGGTGTTTATCCAGCCATATATATTGATAATTTCAAATAATTGCTATAATATTGTTTCAAATAATTGTTATAAGGGGACTCGGTGGCCTAGCAGGTGAGAGCGTATAAAAATACCGCTTAAACACCAAGAGAGTGTGTATTCGAATCCCACACACGTCGTAAGAGATATTCCCCCTTACGATATTTACAGCCACGCCTGAACAGGAAAGTCCACATTTATGTGGCAGGGAAATGCATTAAAAAAAAAATAAAATAATTGCTATAGTTGACTTTTTATCTAACTGCCAAAAATATAATAAAAGTTGTCAAATCGAATCGAATAAAAGTATATTATAGTTATTTAATTTATATCAAAATTAGAAATTTAAATTTTTCTGGTTGTATTATTAAAAACCAAATTTTATAGATATGAATAAAATATTTTTAAATTGTATCGGAAACTAAATTTGACAATCAGAAAAAAATCTAAAAAATATGCAATTGGTCTTGCAAAAATTTGCAGTTACTGACAGGTGAGTTATGAAATTGCAAAGTCTTGCAAAATTTTTCAATTTTTTATACAAAATGAACAACAAAATTTGAACTTTAACTGTCAAAATGTTCAAAATTGCTAGAGTATCTCGTGTATTCCCCTATAATATGACTTATTTAGTAGAATCTTCAAAAGATCGTATATAAAAAGCTTTAGGTGCCACAAATATCCTACGCCATGAAAAAAAATATGTTTTTATTCATAAAATTTTATATTTAATATGCATACAACCATACCAAAATATTAATATAGAAAAATGTTTTTTTTTTCATAAAATCCTTTTCTTTTCTTTTTTTTTTAATTTAATATATTTTTTATCTTAAGATACTAAGATACCGGCATATTAAATTATAAAACAACTTATCTTAAATTATTTTCATTTTGTTCTATCACATCCATATTTTCCATATTAAATAATTATTATTTTTATCTTCACCACCACAACACAAACCACAATCATGGCCACACACACCACCACTACCATCACAAAAAAAAATTGAAAATTTCCATTATTACTTTTTAATCTATTGTTTCTATACAGAACATATTCGGAACAAGGACATTTCAAATTTCAAATTGTTGTTGAACATGTTGACTACATATTAAAAAACAAAAAAACAGAAAAACAGAAAATCAAAAAAGAAAAAAATTATATTAGAATTTATAATATGATATTTAAATTCCTCTAAAAAAAACAAAAAAAAAAAAACTTATTATTTTTTGATATTTTAGATACTTGTGGGTTATGAATTTCGTTAATTTTATTGAAAACAAAAAGACAAAAAAAATATTATACAATATCTTAAGATATTACAAAAGAAAAACAAAAAAAAAATTTATATTTTTAAAATATCCTTCAATATATATATATAATACATCAATATATTATAATGTCAGTGTGTTTTTGATTATCATAAAAAACAAAAATAAACAAAAAAAAAAAATTAAAAACAGTTACAATTTGTATCTATTGCATAAAAATATTTTTTTTTAAGATATTTTTTTATTTTATTATTTAATAGGAAAAAGAGGGCGCATTATTATTATAAAATAATATATAAGAAAGAAAATGACTTTTTGGTTGATATTTTCTTTTATAATTTTTTTTTTTTGTTTTTCTCTTTTTTTCAGTTTTTTATTATTTTTTTAGTAATTTCAAATCATAAAAATGCGATTTTTTTTTTTTTTGTGTTTTTGTATTTTTGATGTATTTTTCCTGCAGAATAATAATAAAAACGTATCAACGTATCATAATTTTTTTTTTTTCTTCACTGTATATTTTTTTATTATTTTTTTGAATTTTTTTTGAATTTTTGTTTTTTTTCAAAAAAAAAAAAGGATATTAAAGTTATGTTATTACCTTTTTCGTTTTTTGATTATAATAACACACAGGACCAACCAAATAACATGAAACATAACATAAAAATATTATTATTATTTTGATCAGGCAGAAATATTCGATTAAACCATAAAAACAGTGCGGTTAGTATAACAAAAAAAAAAAAAATAATAAAAAAAAAAAAACAAAAGTCAGTTTCCTTAAAAAAAAAAATTCTGAACTTTTGTTCATATTTTTATTTTTTTTTTTTCTTTTTCTTCTTTTTTTCTTCTTGATAGGTTCTTTGGGGCTCTTTTCATTTTTAGTATAGTTGTAAATAAAAGAACATATTATTACAAGAAGTTTCTTTGTTTTATTTGAAATAAACCAAAATAATAATAATAATATATATTTAATAATAAAAAAATTATTAAAAATATAAAATAAGAATAAAAAAACAAAAAATGTAATAATAGTAATAATAATAATAAAATGAAAATATACTATTAGGTAAATATTTAAACAAAAGTTCTAAAAAAAAAAAAAATTTTTTTTTGAATAAAGAGAATAAAATAATCATTAATATGTCCTTCAAAATTTCCTTGGGTGGATATACTGGCAGTATATTATTTTGAAAAATAGATAAAATTATTTGCGATCAAATGTACGGATAGTAGAAGGGATCTTGTGATGCAGTTGTTTTCAACAAAAAACTACGTATTAAAGTGATAGGTAACCAAAAATAATTCCCCAAGAAATAATGCCAAATCGGATTTATTTACGTCTTAATGCAGAATTAAAAAAGAAATAAAGCCGAAATTGAAAATGATTTAAAGTCGACTGTAAATTCATTTTTTTTTATATTCACGCCAACACGGGTGAATGCGGGCAGAGGTCTCGCCAATGGTCGGTCGCGCTGCCGGACACGCATTCCATTTGGATGGTGCATAATGCATTCTTAATTAATAATACATTCCCAATTCGGAGGGATTTTATAGTCAGCGAACTGTGTAGTTGGTTAAAAAATCAGAATTAGCCCTCCTTTTTCCAGCATATTTATATATTATATATATATGCGGCATTCTGAATTAAAAGGAATGTTAGAGTAGGTTATAAAATCAAGATTGCGCTTTCTTTCAGAATATTTATATGTATGTATATGTATACTATGCAAAATTCTGAATTAGGAGAGATTTTAGAGTAGCAATCAAAATCAGAGTATTTCGTTTTTCCAGAATATTTAGGAATTCCGAATTAGGAGTGAGGAGAGTATTTCCTTTTTCCAGAATATTTAGGAATTATGAATTAGGAGTGAGATGAATTCATGAGTGTCATTCGCTTTCTCCAAAATATTTTGGCAAAACCGTATAACTCTCATTTTGTATCTAAAATCCCTGTTAATTATTTTTCAAATATATATACATATCTACTTCAACGAAATCTCTCATATACTAGTAATGTCAATATAAAAAGAAAAAACAAAATACATATTTCGAAAACGGAATACCTTATTTCCTTTTTAAAACGATAGTAAGGTTTAAGGAATTCTAAAAATTTGCGTTTTTGGTATTATTTCTTGGGACATTATTTCTGCTTCCCTAAAAGGTTGTACAATTGATTGTTTATATTTTGATAATTTCAAAAATTTTAATCCTTTTTGATAATACATAATATATTGTATGTAAATCCAAACTTTGCTTTCAATTATTTGAATCAATTTTTTGAACCAATGCTCCGATTTTTGATTTAGTCAAACTATTTGATATTCGATAAAAGATCTTTTCTATTATTCGTGGTCGGTCCATTATAGTATCACTGTAACCATGGTTATATGGTTATCACAAATTTTTCCACCAGTCAGTCCTCATGATTTACAGGGATATTACAGTACAGGGATAATTTTCAAATCACTAACAAATCATATAACACTTTAAGAAGGCTGCCACTGAAAAATATTAACTATATAAAAGCTGGACTACAAATTCTATAGAAAAATAAAATCTAGAAAATCAAAATTAAGAAATTACACTAAAAATTCAGAAAATTTCATAAGTAGCTTGTATTTTCTAGAGTAATTCACAGTAGATACTAAATTTTGGATTTCTAAATAGCAATTTTTTAAAGCAAATGTAGGGATCATTGGTAACACACTTTTTTCTCATATATAAATTCCTCTATTTCTTCTTATAAAGTATGTATAGAGCTTCTGAATACATCATTCAAAGCGATGTTTCACTTTTGAACAGAATGTTACAGTGACGCGTTATTATATCCGTTTAAATATTTGATAGATCATATTATTTATACAATATATATGTACATATCATTCAAAAATTAAATAAAAGCAAAAAAAAAAACAATCATTCTGTATAGATACTAAACAATTTTTATTCCAAAATTCATTAGAACTTTTTCATACACCCTATATATTTATACACATACACCTATATAACATTAAAAAATATTACGCGATACTATCTTTTAAAAAGATAAATATGTACATTCATATGTGTGTAAGTATATTCTACTGATTGCAAAAATATTATGCCAATAATAACAATACAAAAAAAACAAAAAAAAATGAAATAAAAAATTAATAACGGTAATTTTTGAATGTTATATAATAATATAATATTTCTCAATAATATAATCAAGAATATATCTATAGATAAAACTTATATATAATTTAGTATGTTATATACAAAATATACAATAAATATAAAATAATAATAATTTTCTTAAATAATATTTTTATGATAAAAAAGTTGTCTCTTGAGTATATCCTTATTATTACACACATATTATTATAAATATATTTATGTATATGTACGAGTATATGCCTATATGAATATATTTTTAAAAAACTTGAAAATAATAACGGAAATATTAAATGTGAAGAAAAAACATATAATATAATTATTGTATGTATAGGTAATATGTCAAAAACATTTTTTTATTGATATTTTACCCAAATCAAAAATAAAACATAATAATTTAATATGAAATAAATAATTTAATATGAGAAAAAGAACTATAAACTATTTTTAATAATAATCAGGATTTTTTATATTTAAAAAAATATTTAAAATATAAAAAAAATCGAAATAAAGACAAAAAGACAAAATAATAAAGAAATAAAGACTTGTGTAACAACTTTTTATACCCGTATGAATTATGTTCAAGGGTATAATAAATTTGCCATTACGTTTGTGACACCTTAAAGGAGTCGAGCTAGATATAGTGTAAAAGGTATGGATCGACTCAGAATCGAATTCTGAGTTGATTAAGCCATGTACGTCCGTCCGTCCGTCCGTCCGCACGATAACTCAAAAAATAAAGAAGCTAGGAGGCTAAAATTTTTTTTACGTTACTTTTGCAAAATTATTAGTTTTGCTATTTAAATCCAGCATTTTCGGCCGCCGGGTTCGAGTAGCTGCCATACAATTTCTTTCTTTATATGGAAATAACTCAGTATCTATTTAAGCTATCTGCAATTTTGTAAATGGTACGATAGGTTTTGGTAGCTGCCATACAACTTCTCTTTTTAAATGAAAAATAAATAACTCAGTGTCTACTGAAGCTAGGAATCTGAAACTTAGTAAAGAGGTGTAGAGTTACCCAAAAACTTTTGTAAAATTTCATTGGTCTAAAGCAACCAGTTCAGGCTTTTTGTACCTCTTGGAACTTAATGAAGCTGGGCGTCTAAAATCTTATAAATTATGATCAAGTTTTATGGCAACTACTTCTGTAAAATTTGGTTGTGCTTGTGCAATAGAGTCGGGTAACTGTTATACAATTTCACAATTTACATAAATATATATCTGTAGTTAACGTCGGTACTAAAACATCTGAAAGTTTTTAAAAGATGGTCAAGTTTTATAAAAACAGGGTATATTATGTTCATTCGGATATCAAAGAGTTGACACAGTCTACTCTACTGCACTCTTCCTCGTTCTTAATAATTTTTCCCATAATATTTTCTTGTTACAAAATATTCGCAAAAAACTTAAAAACTACATTAGTAAACTACCACTTGCGATTGTCCGATTTGCTTCAAAATCTTATCAATCCGAGTATATTTATGCTAAAATCTTAAATATGAAATTTCAAAAAATTCCGCTCACTCGTTTAGGCTGTACACGTGCCCACAGACATACCCACACACACGCATACACACAGACAGACATCACGCTAAAAATAAATGTATAGCCTTCTACGTACCGGAGTAGTGCATATTTTCCAAAATCTAGGGTATAAATTTTTAGTATGAAAACAATACCTACCTTATGCATTAATGTATGCGGTCGATAAAAAAAAGCTAAAAGAAACTAAGGCAACAATCATTTGGCAACAATCCAGATAACGCATAGCTTTCTCAGATTTCCTCTATAAAGATATAATTTTGAAATTATAAAAGTTCTTAGCTAATGTTCATGATTTTTTAACACTTTTTTGTAAGTCTAAGTAAATTTTTATTTGGATACAGTTTTCTTTATATTATTAAATGTCAATTCTAACATAATTTTTAGTAAATTTCTTACAAAACAAAGACAGAGTGCAACTATAATAGACATATTAATTTCACTCTGTCCGCTTAATGGTTTGTTCATCTAAAAGCATCAAACGACAGGCCTGAATAAATCAATATGAAATTTATACAATTATTAGCAATTTAGTATTTACATTTACCGTAAAAATATGAATATTTTTAAAAAAATCGTGACAGATTTTGTTTCGTTCGTATCTACGTAACGCTTTTAGATAAAACCTTGAACCTTTCAGAATTAATATAAGTTGTTTCTGACCATTTTTTTTTAACCATCCTTTGTTATTAAGAATTATTAGGAGTCAAACTTTATGATTTTACTATTTTTAGACACCTGCAACTTAAGCACCTATACAAAGTTTCCCAAAATAAAATAGAATAGTTAAACGTTCCACATTATAATTTAACATGTGTTAATGATTTTTCTATAATATTTAAGGCTTTCTTAAAATTAACAAAAGTATCTCTTTATTTTTCAAAATTATTTCTGTCTAGAAGCCAGTTTGTTTTTATTTTGCCTTCTTTTTTCTCCTTTCCACTTTTATAAGAAGCATAAGGGATCAGTTTTTATTCTTATTTGATTAAGCTTCAGCTTTTACTGTCATTAGTTTCACTAAGCTGTTGATTATTCAGACAAAACTATTAAACACAAATATCGTGTGTTAAATAATTATTTAATAGTGTGTTTTTTAATATGCACCATCTTTTATCTAATACAAGAATTATATTATTTTTATTTTATTATATACTTCAATATGATATTAATTGTATATATGTACTTATCTCCTTACGTTTTGTTTAATATATATAATAATATATATTATAGTAAAAATCTATATGTTATTTTTATTAATCTATATTACCCCGGCGCCGTCGTTTTATTCCAAACCTTTCGGTGTCTTAACCAGATCTATGACAGTTGACCCAAAGCCATTTCGCAAAAAGGCATTTTCCCTAATGCCATTTGACAAAAAAGACTTATAGCAAAAAGCCCTTCACAAAAATACTTTTAACAAAAAGGACACTTCGCAAAAAAACTTTTAACAAACTTTTTTAAAATATATATTTAAATAAAGAAAGTACCTATAATATTTATTTTTCTGTGCATATAAGTACATATATATAGTACATATATATGTTAAATGAAAAAACAAAATACATATAAACAACATTACATATACATAAATACAAATATTCTGAACAAAGCGAATACCCTGATTTTGTAATCAACTATAAACTCGTTCCTAATTATATTTTCTACATATATATTTTAACTGGGTATAGTGCAGTTGACCTAAAATCACATTGCAAACATCACATAGATAAAAATTACTTGGCAAAAAATTTGTTTCGCACAAAAGCATTTGGCAAAAAGGATAGATGTCAAATTTTTACTTTGCAGAAAATGTAAAGAGGGACATTTATTTTGGAAAATTATTGAGACCCTGATTTTGTAATCAACTATAAAATCCCACCTATTTCTTTTTTTTTTACATACATATTTCAACAACAATATCAGTAATGAAACATCAACGTATAACAGATGTTGGTGAAAAAAAGTTGTGTGTTCCATAAAATATCTAAAGTGAAGGTGAGGTGTTTTTAACTAATATACCCAGAAACTAAATAATAAATAATAAATTTAAAAAAAAAATGCAACTGATATAAATTTTTGAAAACAACCCTGTAATTAAAAAAAAAATTTTACATATTTATTTCTGGTTCTACTTATTTTTTACGGCCCATGACATAAAATTTAAAAAAAAATTACTTTAACAAAATACAAAGGTATATTACGGTCTTAAAAATACCAAAATGAAAACAACAACAAAACAAATACCATATTCTAAAGTCATCTAAGATTGAAACTAAAGACTGACCTGACACATTCTTTAGTCTTTAAAATGGTGGCTGATTAAAAAATATTATTCAACTATTTATTTTCCACTTTCAATATTTTATATTTATATTTTTTGTTTTTTTTTTTTTGTTATTTTTTTTTTCTGCTATTCATTTTATTTTGGAAAAATTTAAAACAAGAAAAAATAAAAATTACAAAATAAAAAACTGTTGTTTTGTTTTTTATACCGCCCATAAGAAAATGGCATTTTTATAGGGTAATTTCTTGTGTACTCTTATAGTCGTAATTTGTAAATTATATTTATATACAAGTATTGTATAATATATATTTTTTATACCTATATATATAATTATTTGTATAGAATAAAACGCATAAAATATTATTATTACTGTACAATAACGACATATTCGGGAGATGGCATATAAAAAGGATGTTGTGCAACATTAAAAAAATAACAGAAAAAAATAAAAATAAAAAACAATAACTGAAAAACATAATAATAGCATAAAAAATCTTAAATGAACAAAAATGTCCTTAATATCTACAAAGAAAATATCCTTAAAAAATATTTATTTCAAAACATATAACAACAACAATAATAAGAATCAAAAAATATATAAGCTTCATAAGGATAACACATCAGTTACCGTTTTTTGCTTCTTTTTTTTTTCTTTTTTTTTATAAGTCCTTCCGTTTTGTGCACTTGGTTTGTTTTTTTTTTACTTGTCATTTTTTATGACTCCTTGAAGAAAATTATTCAGTTGGTTCCGCTAAAAAATATGATAACTTAAAAATAAATGTTTAAAAAAAACACAAAACAAAAAAAAAAATAAAAAAAAAAATAATAAATATCTATACTTTGTTTTGTATAAATGTAATAATGCAGTGGTTCTACTTCCTTTTTTGAATCCTTATATTTCTTGTTTGTTTGTTGTTTAATTTTTAACTACCAATTGAAAGTTTTTCTTTTATCGATATTATCCTTTTTCGATATTAAATTTGTTTTTGATAACCGGGGCACAATTTTTTAATGACGGTTGTGTTATAAAAATAAAAAAAATAAAAAAATTATATAAGGTAATCATTTTTGGTTTTATTTTTTTTTATTTTTTTTTGTTTTCTTCATGTTTCTTTTTTGGGTACATGTTTTTTTTTATCCTCTGTAAGTTTTTTTTTTTTTGTTTTCCTAAGAAAATTGCAACAATCAATTTGTTTTAAGTTTGATGTACATTGGTTGCTGTTGTTTTGTTATTATTGATAAGATGATATCTTTAAGAAGGACACAAGAAAATAAAATAAAGTGGCCAGTACTTTAAAAGAAAATTCTAGAACAGTAATATGGTAAAGAATTTACATTTAACAAAAATAAATTACTTAATTATTATAAATATTTTATATATAATATTCCATGTGTGGCTATAAATGTCCTAAGGGAGAATTATTCCTACAAAGTATGTGGCCTTCGAACTTACACTCTCTCAGTGTTTACAGCGTAGTTTATAAAATAAAAGTTCTAGTCCACTAGGCCACCAAGACCCCCAACTTATGCGTTAATCTTGGGAACTCATAAAAAATAAAAATCCTAGAAATATTTAATATTAGCTGGGATTTATTTCCGACCGAAATTTTCTTTAATCTATTTTCTCTCATTTAACTAGATTAAATTATGACATTAATAATGCCATAAGAAATTTGATGAAAGGTCTATTGAATGTAATAATTGAGAGATGATAAAAATGTTTGTAAGTTTATTTACATGAATTAAAATACCTCTCAAGCTATTGGAATATTATTACAATTTTGAACATCAACTTTGGGATGGGATTTTTCTTTTTCAATATTCTCGACCTATATTGAATATAGACATAATCGATTCTACAATACTTTGTTAAAAATTCACAATTACTTACTTGCTGGAACATAGACATGCTGTGCCACAGCGGCTCTAATTTGGTTTAAATGTACATAAACAGCCCTCTTCAACTATCTTGGACATCAAGGAAATTAATTCAAATGTTTTTTTAACGATTCATTGCAAATATACAGAAATAATTCAAAAAAAATCTTTTGGGAGCTACAATAACTTGTTAATTTTGTTTTTATAATTAAAACTGAGTAAAAATATTTTAAAAGCCACCAATCATTTTAATTTAATTGATCGTCATAATTGAAACTAAGGATAATATTTTTTAAATTATTGATTTTGAGTATGAATTGAGAACAAAAAATAAAAAAAATAAAAAAATTGGACCGACAGAAATATTTTGTCTACAAATTATAGCTACATATTTTCGAATTGTACGAACATTTACAAAATGCCAATTTCCTTTCAATCATTTTAATCGGAGGGTCTTGGGTTTACACTGTAGCTATTATTATTATTATTATTATTATTATTACTATTAATTATACGATATACATTATTAATTTCGTATCGTAATAATGTATATCGTATAATTAATAGTAATAATAATAATAATAATAATAATAATAATAATAATAATAATAATAATAATAATAGTTGCTACAGTGGAGCTATCTTGGGTTATACAATGCAGGAAGGTGTTATAGATTACTGCACGTTGTAATCCACTGATGATCCTGACTCTGTAGTAAAATAATAATAATATTAATAAGTAATACTAATTACCAATAATAATAGCTGCTATAGTGACAGTGAGGGGTTGCCTTCAAAAATTACCTCATGCAGCAAGATGTTATATACTACTGCATGTTGTAACTGTTGTAACGGCTATAGTCACTGTTAGCAAAAATGTAACAATAATAGACGGATTCATTCTTTCCTTACAGTCCCGTTCCCAATTCAATGTTTCAGTATCCATTTCCTATAATTTCCTATCCCTACTCCCTATTTAATATACTGCGTTCGTAGGTAAGGTTTTCATCGCATTATATTGGAGATATATATAAAGGGGGAGGTGGGTTTAGTCAGAAGGAATCTGACACTACCACGGAGAAATTCTTGGGATTTTTGGACGATTCCCCCCCCCCTCTGAAGAAAAAAAATTTAATTTAATTTAATCATATTCCTATAACTTAAAATTGTAACTATTGACTTTAAAAGACTTCAATATTGTGACACTGTACATATGTAGGTTTTTTTTAGGTTTAAGTAACATTTGGATTGAGAGGAATAAATTTTATAATGGATTCATAAGGAATATAAAAAATAAAATAGATAAAAAAAAATTCATAGGGAATGTATTTCATATTCTTTATTTTTCAGAAGATGTGTCAAACCAAAATTTAAACAAGGTGAACCGATATATAATTAGCTACAAACGAATATAGTCAATCTCTCTATTAGTCAATAATCTTTATAAGTATATATATTTTAAAATGGTTAATACAAGTGATTAAATATTTAAATTAAAACTTCTTTTAATACAACAATTATTACTTTACATAAGTTTAAATATTTCGTTCTTAAAAAAAGAAGGCAAGTAGATAGATCTATTAATGTTTTTGTAAATAATTACTTTTAATAACTTTTGTGGTAGGCCTACTATAGATATAGTCTGTGCAGACAGTTAAAATAAACAGCTTAAAAAAAATCCTTTAAGATAACTATTTTGAATACTGCATAAAATATATCTTATCTGTTATCTAAATCTTCAAAATTAAAGCCGAGAGCCAGGTACCTTTAATTAAAAATAAACGATATCCATCACCACTGAAACAATAGTCAAAATTCAAATACCCCCAACAACTCCATGTTAATTAAATTTTTTTTATTTCATTTGAATTTAAAAAAATAAATAAATAAAACTAAAACATTGAACATTTCATTTTAATGAAAACAAATTTTATGATCAACTGTTATACAAATATAACGGTTAACTGTTATACATCAATCTAAAGTAAGAAGTTGAAATGAAAATGAAGAAATGCATCAGTTTAAACACTGTAGTTTCATTTAGAAAAATGAATTATTTTCATAATATGTATAATATAATAGTCTTTTTTTTGAGAAAAAATTTTCAAGTATGGTTGGTAACCTTTTTTTTTTTTGTTTTTATTTTAATTTTAATGTGGTAAATTTTTTTGCAAAGATGACGGCTATTACGATTTAAAAAAAATAAAAAATATTAAATAGAAATAAAAGAAGGAAATTATCGTATTATAACAGTGATGGAGGACCTATATAAATGTTATTATTGCAGCCTTACAAATACATATAAAATGTATACAACTTACGCACAAAACAAACAAAACAAAAACAATTTAATAAGTTTTTTTAAGTTTATTTATTTTTGAAATTTTGTTACTTTTTTACTTTTTAATAGTTAAATAGGTACTTAAAATTTCCTTCATTTCTTTTTGAATTTATTTGTCCCTTTTTTTTTTTTATTCAATTTTTCCAATAAATTTTCTTACTTTGTATCATATAGTAATAAAAATTGATATACAAATTTTAATGGAAATTTATTCAATTTATCTAAAATTAATGGATCATTACTTAAATTTTACTATAATTTTATATTAATTTTTTTTTTTTTTTAATTTTTATGATTTTTGATAAGTAAGACACGTATATTTTTAAAATTTTCATTATTATTGGGAAATAAATTAAAAAATCTTGAAACATTGAAATATTGTATATTCAAAAATCCTTACAGTCTCCTTATACAGCACTCCTTATAGCCCTTTTACATTGTGCTTTTTTTATCAGAAAAAAATAACTTTTCTATTTTGATGAGATCCGAATTATTACAAGTCCTTGTGACAGATCGAATTATCCTCTATTTTAAAATGCTTTTTCATAAGATATAGATTTAAATTTTCAGTCACCTAAAAAATGACTAAAACATTTATAAAATTGATTTCCCACTTCTGTAGCCAAAAAATTTTAAAATGAGATCATATTACTGCATATAGTTTAGGTATCTTTTTTATAACTATACGAATGATTTTTTATAACTATACGAGGAGGAGTACAACTGCTCCTGCTTTTGTATTATGCATAAAATTAGGAATGGTAGATATAAACCCAAATAATTGAATCGGATCAGTATTGAAAACTGAGTTGATTGAGAAATTGATGACTATTCTTCAGTTACGATAACTGAAAAAAAAAAACTTAGCGTCATGAAATTCACTTAAAATATTTTTAGAACAATTCACAAGTATCTTCATTCTTTTTGGATCCTGTCAAAACTACTGGTAACTTTCGACAGTCGAGAACTTTCGACTAGAGAAATCTTTATGGGAACTTTTAACAGTTGACAAAACCAACTTAATTTTTTTAATTTAATCTTAATTAAATTCACTCCACTAAAATAAATTAAAGAAAAAAAAAACAGGAGTTAAATTTTTATATCTTTTTTTTAATTGAATTTTTTAATTTAGATAATAATAGGTAATTTTTTTTCTTTTTTTTTTTTGTTATTAAACTTTTTGTTTTTAAATTTGTTTATTACCTTTAACCTACCAAAAAAAAAAGTGAAAAAAGATTATTTCCTAATGTTAATCATAATTACTAGTGCAATGATATATTCATCTTCATTTAAAAATCAAAGTAAAAATGTTAAGTCTTTTGTTTTTTAAAACCCCTAACTTAATTTAAACTATAAGGCTTTCTATATTTCTTATAGGACTACGAATTTCCAAATTTAAATGGGCAATTCTCTCTATTTTATATATATTTTCTTGGTATAGGAACCTGTAAAAGAAATAAAAACTTTAATGCCTCTTCTTAACAATTTCAACCGAGATACAAGGAAGGCTGCGTAGGCTAACCCCTATACCTTAAAGACCAACAGATAGCACAGCTCAGCTGATGGAAATTAATTTGAAATGCGTAAAGTTCCCGACGGAAGTATTCCTAAATATTGGCAACTATAACTTGTACGATATCGTTAAATTGAAGAAGAGATTCAACTTCTTTATTCTAAATAATCCTCCTAACATTCAGTAACTTCTCATATTTCCAAATTATTTTTATTTCTATTCCTTAATTACTATTTCCTCCATACCCAAACGAAACAGAACATTGAACCGTAGGTTCCAGCCTAGTGTTTGGTTTAAAAGGGGGTTGTCCTTTGATTAGTTAATGTCCAACAATAATAAAGAAATTTCGTGAACCGATCCCATTGGGGTCTTTCGAGGTTCTCGCTTATCTTTGCTAAAAAAGAAAAAAAAAAATTAAGGTATTAGGGCAAATTTAGTAAAATTTCAAATTAGTAGGGCTTTATTTTCAAATAGTTATACTATTTATTTTTCGATGAAATTAAAAAAAAAAATCAATGATTAAAAATCTTTGGAAATTTAATAACTTTCGGAAAAAGTTTCCAAAATTCAAAAATCCTTAACATACTTCATGGTTATTTTATTTTCAATCAAAATTGATCTTTTAAAAATTTATAACTGACTTAACAATTATAACACTTTTGTGAGTAAATTATATCCTTAATCCTTTTACTTATTTTTTATTTTATTTATTTTTTACTTTCTAATTAAACTGTGTGCATACCAAATAATTCTTTTATTCTGAACTGAAATTTTTTACTTGCGATTTTCGTAGTATCTCGGAGATCAAAAACAAGGAGGGAATCGGTTTATAATTTTAAAACCTAATATGCTTCAGTTATACAAATTTTAAATAAATATAAATAAAGAAAATAATTAATATAATAATATTGGTTGGGTATGAAACTCTGAAAAAAATTCCATTTTCAAAATACAATTTACATAATTCCAAAAAAAAAGAGCAAAAAAAAAAATTCCAGAAAAAAAAATTTCACTTAAAATAAATTCAAAATGGGAAGCACTTTAAATAGTGCTAAAAACACTCGCTAAACAAATTATTAGGACCCTGATTTTGTAATCAAATATAAAAATCCCATTTAGTTATTTTTTTTACATATATATTACAACAATAATGTATTTAATATAGTTGAGGCTGCCCCCCTCTAAAAAAAATTATGAAAATTATTCAAACCCGGATTTTGAAACCAAGTATAAAATCTCTCCTTATTCAGAATCTCACATTCATATATGTATGTATATACACATTGATAAATATTCCGTAAAAGACGTGTAATCCTGATTTTGTAACCAACTTTAAAATCCTTCCTCATTATTTTTTTAACAACTCATTTTAATACCAAAGTATTAAAAATAATAGGGGCTGTGATCCGGAAATCCCCACTTTTATCTTCAGACAGTAGAGACTCCCGCTCCCACTAATCAAATTTTCAAAGTTTGAAAGATTGCTAAAAAACTTTATTGTCAATTTCAAAGAATATAGGATATACTTTACTTACTTGGGTACATTGTCCGATTGTCTTGAAATTTTACGTAACGGTACCTAGTGACGTCACCTATATTTCATAGAACATGACTTCTGGCGGAAATTCATTTAAAGGCCAAATTGATTATTTTGAAATTTTTATAACATTTTGTAGTATTTTACTTAAACCGCTTAATTTTACTTAAAAGTATACTCAGAATATATTCCATTTTGTGGATTTATAAATTTTTTTGGAATTTTTTTTTTTTTATTGTTTGGAATTTTGTAATTTTGGGATTTTTTTTTTTTTTGGAATTATGAGAATGAGCCCATGCAAATAATATATACAGAGTGATCTCTTTCGGTGTTGAATATTTGTATTGGATTTTATATTTGGGAGACCAAAACGAACAAAAAATTATTCTGTACGGGAAGGTGTATATTGCTCTAAGTTCTTCAGATAATGGGGACTAAGTTTTTTTTTAGGTTTTAATTTAATTTAGTTACAAAAGAATCACCTTGTAAAATACATAAAAATGAAGTTTAAAATGTACATATGATAATTTTCTTTTTTTTTTATCTTAAATAAATTTCCTATAAAACATTTTAAAGTTAATTAATATTTATTTAAGGATTTTCACTTAAATATACTTTGAAATTTAAAACAAAAAATATATAATATCAATATGTAATATACAAAAAAAAAAAAAAACTGACTAACAAACGATTGAATTATGGTGGGTTGAATACATAACAAAAAACCACTCTATTGTTTTGTTTTTCTCTTAGTTTCCATGTTCTCTTAGAAACAAAAAAAAAGGAACCTTTTATAATTTGTCTTATATATTTTTTTTTTTTTTTAAATATTTCGAGCATTCAAGGACTAAACATGCCAAAAAAAAAATTTTTTTTTTCTAGAACTAACCTTGAATGGTAGAAAAAAACATTTGAAAATACAAAAAAAAAAAAAAAATTAAAACTGATACCGTTACCTCATACTAATACGTGTATATTGGTACACATTTAATTTTTTTTTTTTTTTTCAGTTCTAGTATTTTCCGCATCTCTTTCTGAATTTGTTCTTTGTTTTTGCTTTTTTTTTTGTTTTTATTTTCTTTTTGTTTAACAATAAAGGCACGTGGCATATTTTCTTACGTCTCGCACAAACTGCAATTGTTTTCAATTCATTTGAATTATTTATATATGTATATATTATGTATGTATATAGATTATATATATAAATGTATGAAAAGTGTTTATTATATAATACAAAATAAAAAATGTATATTTAAATGAGAATATGTCCTTACAAATACATAAATATACCTATTACATATGTACAAAATTAAAAATAAAAAACAAAAAGAAAGAGAAACAGAAAATTATAGGAAAAAATAAATTTTTTGTTTTTTCTCGTATTTTGCCATTCACTGTTCGATTTCAGTTTGACTTAAACAAAAAAAAAAAAAAAAAAAACAAAAATAACATTTGGTGTTAATTTTAAATTTTCTTTGTAATTTTATTTTTGTTATTAATCGTTTTCTTTTTTTGTTTTTGTAACAATATGGAATAGTGTAACTGTGCATTTTGTTTTAACATCATTTTATTAAATTTAATTTTAATTTTTTGTTAACTTAAGAAAATTCAATGAAAATTCTAGTAATTTTTTTTAATACAAAATCGAAAAAGAATTTAAAGTTGGTTGTGTCAATTGAAGATATTCCACACGAACATCTTTTAGAATTTGACTTAATTAAACACTGACATATATTTATAAAAATTTCAAAGTTATTTCGGACGGTATCATATTGAAAACTGGTTTATTACAATCCCGTTTTATCAAAATCTTGGTTTTTATAATCATGTTTTTTAAAACCCTGTTTTTGTTTTGAAAACCCGCCGGTTATCATATATAAAAATAGAATTGGGGTGGATTTCCAGAATATTCATTATATATGTATATATATATATGTGAGATTCTGAATTACGAAATACTTTAGGGTTATATAAGGTTACACGCTTTTTCCAGAATATTTATATATATATATAATGTATATGAGCGATTCTTAATTAGTAAGGGTTTTAGAATTCGGGTGGAAATCATTTTATATACTTTTTCCAGAATCAAATGAAAACAGCTTTTTAGAAAACAGGATTCTAAAAAAAACAGGATTATGATAAACAGACTTTCGTGGTGCATCCGAACAGCTACTCGACCTCTTGGCATCAAACCAACCAAACTTTACAAAAGTTATTGCCAAAAAAACTTGATTATCTTTTTCAAAATATCAAGATATCAACATATAAATTTCGCAACTACCCGAATCTATTATTTTAGACAAACCAAAATTTTGAAGTACTCACAATATTTAACTTAATTTGACACTGAATTATTGTTATATGAAAAAAAACGAGTTATTCCCCTTTACGACATTTACACCCACGCCTGAACAGGAAAGGCTGTGTAATTTCCTGTCCACATTTATGTGGCAGAGAAATCCATAAAAAACAAAAAAAAAAAAAAAAGAAGAAGTTTGTAAAAGCTACGCGAACTGAAACTCGTTCGAACTTGTTCAAACTCAGTAGCAAAACAGGCTATTAAATGAAATGATAGAAAACTTCAGAAGCTCTTATAGTTTTTTAAATTATAGTGCGGACGAATGAACACACATAGCTAAATCTACTTCGAATAAAATCCTAAACAAGAATATACTATACTTTTCTATATTTATCACGCCTTCCATAAGGTGTCACAAACGTGATGTCCAATTTATTATATCGTTACAACGTATACATATGGCCGTTATAAAAATATATTGAAATCCCTATATAACCACTTAGAAATATGTCTAGAATATAAATTTCGTTCATCTAAAAATAGTATAGGCTCTTAAATGTTAGTAAATTTATGTACGTTTTGAAATGAGAAAATAAAAATATTTTGAATATTATTTAATTTTAAATGTAATATTTTAATATTTTATTTTATTTTAAATTATATTTATTTCGTTTTAATTATTGTGTTCTAAAAATGAAAAAAAAAAAATATAATTAATAGAATATTGTTAAGGAAAACATAAAAATTTTGTTTTGTGAAAATAATTTTAAATCAATTAAAATAAAACGGATTTTGTAATCCTGTAAAACAAAAAAAAGGAAACCTGTAATATTTTAAAATTAATAAACGAAAAACGAAAAACGAAAAAAAAAATTAACTAATTAAAATAAATCTCATAGTAAATGAGAAATAACATCGCAAAATAAAAACAATAGTCTCATTTTTCAGGTTTGAGTATTATAAAAGTGGTTATTACTATACAGTAGTAACACCTTGGGGTCTTATTTCTTATATGTAATTAAGAAATAAGGACGCAAAATATGAGAACTAAAACCCAGAAGCTTTATTTCTCAAAAAGTCGAAAGTTATTGTAAAAGAGAAATAACACTCCGCGGTTTTATTTCATATATTTTACGGTCTTATTTCTCAATTACATTATGAGAAATAAGACTCCGGGATGTAATTTTTCATTGAATATGAAATAACACCATGTCGGCATTATTTCGTAGAACCTTATTGCACTTCGCCATTGAATACGCAAATGTGAGTGAGAATTTTAGATTTAGACAGAAGTTACAGAAGATGAGTGTTAAACTTTTTTGGTATCAAATCATAATCAAAACAAGGTAGAATATAAACCAACGGTTTTTAAAAGCGCACATTTCCAAAATATAATAGAAACTATTTAGAATTGTGACTTGCACCAAAATTTGAAAATTTCATATAAGAAAAAATGTGAAAATAGGACTTTTCTGTTATCTGGCAGAGTACAGAAGATAGCAAGTACAAGAAGATATGCAAGTACAGAACTCTATATAACTAAGAAAAACCGTTAACACACTTAAATGTATATTACCAAAGCTTTAATTTTTATGTCTTGCCGAAAAAAAATTTGTACAGGTACCTAAGTTACAGGGGACTAAAAATAAAAAACAAATTATCAATTTTTGAGCCCTAATAGCAGAAAAACAGGAGGTGGTGCAAAAAAATTTTCTAAGGAAACTTATACTAATTCTAAAAGTTCTTCTTACCTTAAAATTTCAAATCTCTATTTTGATATTAATTTATAAAGGTATAAAAAATTACTATTATAATTATTATTATTTTTATTAAAATTATTATGAAAATTTATTTTTTGTTCAAATTTTGAAGATCTTAAATAATTAATCTGCTCTAATGCTTTTTTTTTCTCTTCACTCCTTTAAAAATCATAAGATATACTCTAAGTCACTTATTACTAATATTAAACTAAGCTTCAATTTCTCAAATTATTATTAATTAATTAAGTGCGGACGAACGAAGAAGTAGAGAACAAAGAATTTAATCTAGAACAATGATGCAATATTTCGGGAATTTCTTTTAATAAAACCGAGCATGTTAAATGCATTGTAGATATTATAAAATCAGTATAAGAGTTAAAAATAAGATTTTTATCAAGTACAACTACTAAATCATTAATTTCATGAACATCAAGTCTTGCATTATGCAATTTACAATCAAATTCAACAAAGTTGATATTGCTATAAAACCACATCATTTTATTTTTCATTTAATAAATTCTAAATAAAAGCATTAGTACAACACCAATAATAAAATTTATCAAGATCCTCTTGAAGTTTAAAAGAGTCATCAAAAGATTTAATAATGGAAAATAATTTTTTATCATTGACAAATAATAAAATATATATATATAAATATCGCCCTCACAATCATACAATTGTAATAAGTTTTGTCTACAGTCGTTCTGTATCCTTACTGATCTAAACAAACTTAAGCATAGTCAATATACTCACATAAGCTGAGTAATAAATTAACTAGATGTAATAAATTAACTTGTATTTATATACGGTACGGTATTTAGGTGCGGTACACCTTTACACTGGCAGTAATTAATTATGCCTATTTTCTGATATTGTCCGGAATAGTCCGCCAGTTTATCATTACAGATAGAACAAAGAGAAAGATTTGTATTTTTAAATCCATAGACCTTGATTAACTCTAATTTTCTTTAACAAAAATCATTCCTTATATACTAAATTCTTAGTTACAAAAGTCAATATAAATCAATGCAAAAAAAAGCAATAGACCCAAGCGAGTATTCTGCGGGCAACTTGTAATCACAACAAAAGGATATAATTGAGAATTAAAGATTTTAACTGAGAGTTTTATGATCTAGTAAGATTATATCACAGAGATTTATGATCAACCAAATAAGATCATATCCATATACATTACTATTAGATATTAAATGATTGGGACTTGAACCCAAGGCCTTTCGATTGAAAAACAAACTTAGAGTAAACGTAAGCGTTATCGTCGGGGAGAAATCGAACTCCTAATATTCCTAATATATGTGTACTTTTACCCGAATTAATTGATCAACTCAGGTTTAAGGTTTTATATGAATATTAAATTGTTTTATATTACAGCTGTATAATAAAATAGAATGATAACATTGTTGTTGAAAATCATATAAAATAAGATTTAGAAATAAAATTATATATAACAGTTCCGATTAACAACTGAACATAGTTATGCATAAATAAAACTAAATTTGAATCTGGTACAAAACATTATAAAAATATATTTTTTTATTATTTTCGTTTTAAATTCAAAAAAGTAAAAGAAAAACTTTTTGTTTAAATATAAAACAAAATTTTTAAATATTTTATTTTTAAGAATTTTAAAACCTCAAAAAAAAAAATAAAATTTCTTGAAAACAAAAATGCAAAAAAAAAAAATCTTTCGTTTAAAAATTAAATAAATTTTTTTTCTTTTTTTTATTACATTCTTATTATTAAACTTTTAATGAATGTTTTAAACTAAATTAAAAAATAAGAACTACTCTACAAATAAAGCCATACCATCTTTCTATTTTTTTTTTTTTTAATTAAATTTTTACTTACTAAATAATGTAGTTTTAGTAACATTCCTTATGAAGTTAAGATATGTGTTTGTATATATGTGATAATTCTTTCAGAAACACACAAACTTTAAATTTTATTTTTTGTTTTTTTCTGTTTTTTAATAAAAAGCTGACACTGTCTAATATTATTAATTTGTTTGTTAGTCTATTTGTTTATTTTCCCTTAATTTTACCTATAGAGAAAAGTTAATTTCTCTATAGTCAAAGGACTAAACAACACTATTGTTGTATTGTTTAAATTAGGGTACTTATAGCTTAAAGATCTTGCATATAGTTCGAAAGCAATTACTATCTGAAAACGTTATTAAGTTGGTAAAAAAAAATTTAAAATGTTAAAAATAATAAAAAGTAGGTGATAGCAGGTCACAGGATAGTTCACGTATAGATATTTTTTTTAGTGAATTAAATGAGAGCAAAGAAAGGATTATGGAGAATATTTTGATTTAAAATTTGACTTCCTATTAATAAAAACTGATATTAACAAAAACTGAACTGAACAAAAATTAAGTAATAAATAATTCAAAATTATATACAATATAAAGTTTAGGCTAAATATTTTTCGAAGCAGTATTTGAACAGTTTTTATTTTTTTATGATCAATAAAAATTTCATTTTAAACTGTTCTTAATTTTATTCTTTACTTATTTATTGAAATTAAATTCAAAATTTCACATATTTATAATTTTGATCACTCTTCTTGTGGCCATCATCAGAGATTCTTTATGAAAAAACAAAAATACAATATTTTAAAATATAAATAAATAAAAAAAACAAATAAAACTTAATTTTTAGTTTTTAAACTATAGGTTAATAAGGCCAGTATTTGTTAAATACTTAACTTTTATTTTGTTTATATCATTTTTTTTTTCTCCTTGCCACTCCTATATGAGGAGTATAGCGCATCCACTAAGTAATTTATTATTCATATTTGATTAGGCTTCAGTTTCGTGAATCATTAATTTCACTAAGCCGTTGATTACTCGGTTGTAGCTACTGTACAAGACTAAGACGTTTCTTTTTGATTTCTACGCCATCTATTTTCTTATACAAGAATTATGGTTTATTTTATTATTCTATTATATAGCTATTACAATAATTTATAGGACATATTATATACTTATTTTTAATTTAATTATATATTACTAATTATCATATATTATAAGAAAAATTAAAAATTATTTTTTATTAATCTATATGATCCAGCCGGGGTTTGAATCCAAAATCTTTCGTATGAAAGACCGGTATCTTAACCACTGCACCATTGGCTGGATATTGTTTATATTATAATATATTTAAGTTATTTATTTGATAGAAAGGAGGATTTGTTAAAACAACTAACTTCCTCAGTAGTTTTCGTTTTAGTTAAAAATACTTACTATCTATGCAGCTGCCACCAAAGCCCCAACAATCTTCAAAGAAATAAATTTAACAACATTCATTGCCTACATCTAGGCGCTAGCATTTTCTACATATTATCACATTAATACCTAAATACGTAATATTTATTTTTCTACTATATATGAAATAGCACATACAATGCATGTATGTAAATCTATAAATATAGATTTATATAGATTTATATAGATTTCTAGGAATTCAAAAGAATCAAGTATTACCTATTAAAAGACTTTGTACAAAATGCCTAGGACGAATCACATAAAAAGAAATTAAAAAACAAAAACGGCTGTAATAATAGCGGACAAAAAATTAACTTAAGTCATATTTCTTATTGTTTTTTATTAACCGCTTTCAACCATCTTTCTAACAATTGTTTCCTACCTTTATGTTACACATTTCTTTCTTTATCCTTATTTCATAACATTGAATCTAAATTATTCATATGAGCTTTTTTTTTAATTTTTTATGAAATTTTTTTTTTTTTTTTTTTAATTTTTCCAAAAACAAAAAAGTAAAATACAGAAAAATTCTGAAAAAATAAAGAAAAATTTGAACTTTTCCAAGCATTTTCTTAATTTGTACGCAAAAACAGTATATTTTTTTTTTCTTGTTCTCAGAAAGTTTTTTTCGTGCTATTTTTTTTATTCCTGCATTTATTTATATTTTTTTTTTTGGGTTGTTTTCTTACTAAAGCATCTAAGTATGTACAAGCGTTCGGTTATGATGAAGAAAAAAAAAAAAAGAAAAATTTAAAAGTGAAAAAAATAAAATATAAATAATTTTATAAACTTATAACGCAAATAAGAATAGGTACATAAAAACGAAATACAACAAGATAAGATGGTATTAGAAAAGGATACAAAAGAGTATCTACTTATGTACGTATACAAAAAATATAAATTTTTAGTGTAATTAATTTCCTCTCTAAAACAATTTCGTTAATAGAATTTTTCATCTCACACGCTTACGCCTACAATAAATTTTATTTAGTCAGAAAATATAGTGTAAAAGGTCTAAATTGGAATACTTATTTTATATACACCTAATGATTTGATTTTCTCTAACAATGTTTAAATTTAAATGATAACAAAAAAAAAATTAAAGGATACTATTAGGTCGAATACTATTTAAATACTATTTAGGTTCTTATAAAATCACTAGGTGTCTGCGATAAGTAAAGTGAATCTAATTAAAGACAATAACAACACTTAGTGCATAAATGGAAAATTTAAAAAATTTATTAAAGGATACGAATTTTTTATTTATTTATTTATTTTTTTTTTTTAAGAGAACTGAAAATAATCTTTTTAATAGTTTTAGTCATTCAAAGGTTTTAGACATGATAATCTTTAGTGTTACCACACATAGTATAATGTTTTCTAAACTTGGAAGCCAATATTTTTAAAATAAAAAATACGAGTACCTATAGGTAATAATAATAGTACTTCTAATTTGAAAAAAAAATGCAACTGCTACTGCATCTTATATGCCCTACATTCAAAATAATACAATGAACTGCATATAAAGCTCATTTTCTAATTTTCACTGCCTCTGAATCATAATATTTTTAAAACAATATTTAAATGGGCACCACGGGAGCTAGTGGGTACGAGCGTATCAAATAAGATGTAAACACCGAGGGAGTGTGGGTATGAATCTCACATACGTCGTACGATTAATTCCTCCTTACGACATTTACAGAAACACTCCTGGAAAGGAAAGGCTGTGTAATTTTCTTGCCAAATATATGTGACAGGGAAATAAACTAAAAAAAAAAGAAAAACAATATTAAATTCAAATATACATCTATATACAAACTGTTTACAAACTACACCATTTTTGAGGTGAAACTTTTTTTTTTTGTCTTTCTTTTTAAACATTTCAATAACTTTCTTTTACAATTTTTAAGCGAATGAATAAATGAAAACTGTTTTTTTGTAACTGATGTTTTATCATTTAAAGTTTTTTATTTAATATTTATGAAAATAGTTCAAATATCTTAATGACTACTAAACTTATATATAAAAGCATATCCTATCACATAAAACTCTGAATTGTGACTACATATAATGTACTTGGGTTACCTTAAACAAATGTTCAATCTTTCATTCTAAAAGAAATGTTTTGACTCGTAATATATACGTACCTTTTGTACCTATTGGATTTCGACAAAAATACATCTTTCAATATTATTCTCTAGGATTTATTTAATACAAATTAATCGTTTAAAATACAGTTAATTTGAGTTTGAATTTGTAATACATTTCAAGAAAAATCTAAAATATTTTTTCCCAAATTTTCCATTTTCCCATTTTCAATCAAATTAAATCCGATTTAAGTTTATCTGTGATATTTCTGAATTAATTTTGAAGAAGGAATCTAGAATTGGCGATGATTACACATACAACATGATAAGATTTAAGCAACCATGTTCTCAATGTGCCTAGCCAATATGAATTCATATTTCTCATTTTCTAACTTAACTTCCTTTAATAAGGCAGGACATTAGTATCTACTAAAGGTCATATAACATATTGTTTGGTCAAAAAAGAATGGTGACGTTTAGTAGGTTAAAGTCACTCATAAAGAATTCGTGTCTTTCGATGATTCGCTTCGATCTTATATCTTTTACTTTTCCAAAAAAAAAAAAAAAAAATGTATTGCAACATATTTTAAAATGAAGTATTTCAGATTCATATAGGACGTATACTTACTCATTTAGTTACATATTACCAATCATATTATCCATTATCATAATCAGTTTCACTATACTTTCTAACAAAATTCTTATTCTATTTATCTTTTTTTGTTGTTTTTTCTTTTTTTTTTATAATTTTTAAACACCCTCCACTTTTTTTTTTTTTTTTGCCTCTACAATATTTTCCAAATCGCTTTTATACTGGATTATATCCACCGGTTGTGGTTTGTTGTTGTTATTGTGTTTTTTTTTTTTGTTTTTCAAGAACAGATTTTTCAGAATCTTAAAATAGTCTTACATTGTATACGTATACATATTATTATAACATTGTTGAAGTTTATTTATACGTATATTGCACTAGTATATATAATACATATATATACATACAAAAAAAAAAACGGTTTAATTGAATTATTTAAATTTTGTTAATTTTATTAGCTCTTTTATTTGTTTTTTTTTTCTCTTTCTTTTTATTTGTGTCTTTCTTTCAAGAAAAAAAAACAGTAAAAAAGAAATTAAAAGCAAACAAAAAAAAAAAAAATTTTAAGAAAAAGAAAACAATTTTTTTTTTATATATAATACATATTCTATAGTCTATACATATTTTTGCCTAATTTCATATCCTGTATCCTGTTTTTGAAAAAAAAAAAACAAAAAAAAAAGGAATTTTCCGTTTATTTTTCTTAAAATATTTTTCACAAAAAAACAAAAAAGAAAAAGAAACAAAATGAAAGATAGTAGATTATTATTATTATTATTATATTAAATTATGCATATGTGTTAGTATGTATTTGATGTTGTACTGTTATTTTCATATTATAACCATAAGGAAAAGATTTTTGTTTTTTTTTTTTGTTTTTTGAAAAACTGAGGTATATTTTTTTACCGTTAAATTTTTTACTTTTCTCTTTGACACACATGTGTTTTTTTCTTTTTTATTATTTGTTTTTACTTTCTTTCTTTTTTGTTGTTGTTTTTATTCTTTATTTTTTATTTTTTTTTTGTTCTTGTAAATTTTCTTATTAGATAAAAGTTTAAGAGAGTTAGAGAAAAAAAAAAAAATTATTTTGATGGTTGTATGATGAACATGATTAAGTTTAATTTTTTATTGGTTTATGTGTGTGTTTACTGTGCATACGTGCACTGATTTCCTTTTATAATTTTTTTTCTTTCTTTTTTTTTTGTTTTTGTTGTAAAATTAAAAACAAATAAATGAAAAAAAAATTTTTTTTTTTTTTTTTATTCAAAAAAGAAAAACAAAAAAACAAAATTAAAGGAAAAACAAGAAAAAGAAAATATTAAAAATATTAAAAATAACAAAGAAAAGATAACAAGGAGTAGAAAATATTAAGTATGCAATACTGTTTTGTAGTAATAAGTATATATAGATACTAAGTTAAAAGTAAGTATTTGGTTTTATGAATTTTAAGAATTTGTGTTTTTTTTTTGTTGTTTTGACTCATCCCTCTACAATTAATTGGTTGTTTATTTATTTTTGTTTTTTTTTTTTTATTTTTTTAAAGCAGGGACGGAATTGAAATACAAGTTATAAGAAAAATTTCCTTAATAAGGATAAAAGCTTTTAAATTTCAAAATCAGAGAGCATTTTAAATATATGTAATATTAGATTTTATAACACAATAATAGGTTCCACTAAAAAGTATAAATAAATCAAATAAAACATTGTTGACATCTTATATTTGGGAACAAAAGTACTCAACATTTGGGCTGCACAAGTCAACAACATATCAATCTCAAATCTTCAATTCTAAAAACTGAAAGTTCTGATAGGTATCATATATTAGAAAAAAAATATTTTTACACACCTATTCACACCTATAAGGAGCATATAGGGTATAATCTAATAAAAGTGAGTTATTTTTCGTATTTAACTATAAGTTTCATTTTCTAGTATAATGAATTTGACTAATCTGTAGGCTTAAATTATTGTAAAAGACTATAAAACGTAAATATTTTTTTATTTCTACGACATCCTATTATCCTACACAAGAATTATTTTATTTTTTATTAGGTATGTTTATATATGTATTATAATATGATATTAATTATAAGATATATATGTATATTTATAAATACTTATTTTTTATTTAATTATACACATTACACTAATTTCTTTATATTAATTATAGGAAAAATCTATATGTATTATTTTTTTATTAAACTATGTAATACAGCGGGCGTTTGAATACGAAACCTTTTGAATAAAATGCAGGTGTTTAAAGCACTACACCATGGCTGAATTCTGAAAATAGTTAACAAGAATTGAAGTGTAAAAAAATATGGAATTAATTGTTAAAAAAGTTCTTTCTTGAACAAAAATTTTGTGCAACAAAAATTTATTTTTGTTTGTTTTGAGGAGCACAAGACATTCTCTAACTCGCTCATTTTACATATTTATTTAAGCTACAGTTTTTTTACTATGCATTTGAATACTCGGCTGTAGTTATATTGTATAAGATTATGAAACATAATGTGTATTGTTTGTGCGCCATCTATTATCTAAAGCAAAAGTTATTTATTTATTTTTTTTATTTTATAACTATTACTGTAACATTTACTAATAATAGTAGGTATATGACCTGGACCATATTGCACCAACCACTTTCCACTAATCAAATAATCAAATAAGTATTCAGTTTTTTTTATGAGTAAGGATTTTTTACTAATCAAAACTGTATTGAGGTATTAGCAAATATAGTTATAGTGCAACAAAAACTTATCAAAAAAAATTAATAATTGACTATTTTATTATTAATAAGGCGTTGATGCAATAGGGCTCTGATCGTAATTTGAATCCGAAACCTTTACGATTTAACCACTCCACAATTAACCAAATATAATAATAATTTTTAATTATTGCAATCAGTATAACATAAAAACTAATTAAGTGATTATTTAATTTTATTTAATACAAATTTTATTACCAAAAGTTTTACTAAACTTCCTTGGTCTTTTAATTAACTCTTAAAATGCCAAACCAAATTTACGAAGAAATCAATATTTTATTGAAATTTATTATTGGGATTTGTATAATGAAGAGAAAGCTGCATCAATACTCATACTGTACAAAATTATTTAAGATAAGTCGAAACATAAAGGTGTTTAATTATCCTTTTAATTTTCTTGTGAAATCTTTTAGACATTATTATGTGGGTTCACATTCGCTATGGTACAACAACTAATTTAAGACATTATGTCCCGACTGCGTTACTCAATCAAAATACATATTATATTGTATAACGTTGAAGCCGAAAAACAAAGCAATCCTATTTAGAATTTAAAAATAATTAAGGAAGTCTTTTGTTTTGTATACATAACAACATTTATTTGATTTAATTAGACTTAAACAGAATTATCCCTAAGATTCTTTTATGAATATAGAACGTCTTGTCTTCCGACACAAAAATGTTTATAAAAACATAAATGTGATTTGAAAGTATGAAATTAGAAAACAAAAAAAAAATAAATAAATAAAAAACAGAATATTAAATTAAAAAATTAAAAAGAAATCATAAAAATATTTTTTTTTTTATTATTTTATAACACTGTTAAAGGTTTACAAGAAAACATAATTTTTTTAAACAAATTATAACGTACAAATAAAACATTATTATTTAATTTATTTTTAATTGTTTTTTTCTTTTTTTTTTGTCATTTTTTTTACGCAAATATTTTAGTGGGAAAAAAACTAAAGAGTACATGTACATTTATATAAATCGATGCAAACAACTTTCTTTGAATAAATTAAAAAATAAAAATATGTTTTCTTTTTTTAATTTTAAAATTTCTTTAACCTTTTGTTGTAAAATATTCATTAAATTCATATATTTAAAGAAATTTTACTGATCCACCCAGAAGATTATCCAAAAGAAAAAAAAATTTTATTTTACCGACTTTGTTAGTAAGAAGTATTACCGACTTATAAGTACCGACTTTATAAGGAAGAAGAGCAGACACCTAATCTTTTTAACTCGGTTTTACATCTATATTATATATATGTTCTGAGTTATGACACCTGTCTATGAGCGTTATATAAGAAATATAATACGAATTCAATGAAAAATTTAGTTTCGGTGCTTAATGTATCGATTGATATGAATTTCGGTACTGACAGATTAATATACTGAAAAATATAGATGGGTCGCTAATGCTGCAGCTGCAGATAAACATGAACTACAAATAATTATGAAAAAATTAACACATGTCAACAAAATGTATGGTCTTAAATAACAGAAATAAAATTATAATCATGATAATTGACAGACCAAATATGATTGACAGATATAATTAACAGAAAATTCAATTGAACGGCCCGCTGGTTACAAAACATTTAAAAATTTCAATTATTCCCGTTCAATAATATTTAACGGCAAGAAAACTTCACCAATAAAAATAAAAGAAGAAGATTGATAATGATAAAAAGGCGAACAGTTAAATTAATCAAAATATCGGAAGATAGAGGCATTAGTAAAAAAAAAAAAAACAAAATTGCGGCTTATGAATGCTCTTATATTTATCATTCCATTATAGCTACATTATAAAGCTCGATTATAGCTAAATACTGTGGCACTGAAACGTGAACTATGAAGCAGACAAACACAAAACGGATGAAACGTTTTAAGCTATGGATGTATCGAAGAGTGCTGAGAATATCATATCATAGTGCTGAGAATATCATTTCGTAGAACACTACGAAAATATTATCATCTTACCAGAACGTAATGTAAAATACAGACAGATTTCTGGAGGAACTAGAAACTACTACTGGAAAGAAGAGTAAAAGAAAAAAGAGCAAGGGGCCGTTTTAAGCTATGGATGGATGGATCGAAGAGTGCTGAGAATATCATATCATAGTGCTGAGAATATCATTTCGTAGAACACTACGAAAATATTATCATCTTACAAGAACGTAATGTAAAATACAGACAGATTTCTGGAGGAACTAGAAACTACTACTGGAAAGAAGAGTAAAAGAAAAAAGAGCAAGGGGCCGATTTCCTAAACGATTGTCAGATCAGCTACATTTTGTTCACAGGAAAACCATTGACAAAATCGACTCATACGGCACAAAATAAATCCACATGGCAATAGTATGTAAAATATCTTATCATATAATTACGTCATTATCACCTGAATGGGATATTAGAAGGAGAAGAAGAAGATTAATAACTACATAATATGAAAATTTCAAATTTCATTTTAATTATTCGCAGTCATTTAATTATTTTTCACATATTTTCTTTACAACAAAGTATTTTAATAAAATAAAATGATGTTATTTAATTAATTAATTATGACTTTTATGCTTAGGTATACATTTATATTCTTAACAAAATTAAAAAAAAAAGTAAAATTAGAAAAAAATATAGAGTTAACATTAATTTTAATAAAACATATCCAACGATAGGTACCCAATTACAGATGTACATATCTCAGGTTCTGCATAGTTGTTTTATAATCTAAAAAGGATAGAAATCCGAAAGTTTTTTTTATCTAATCAATATCAAAATTATGCAATATTTTGAAATTTACTATTTAAATTTACCGTTATGTGAAAACCAAATTTTGCATCATATTTCTTTTTTCATAACTCCGGCACGGTTTTAGATAAAAAATGATATTATGAATGATTATCTGAAGTATTATTCTTGAATTAAAGACGCTAGGCAATTATTTAAGCAATAAATCCTAGGTTCAATCTATTTAATAAACATCCTGCAAGAAATTTCTCCTGTTTACATTCTTGTTTTCTTGATTTGCTTCAAAATTAAAATATAAGTTTAAAAGTGGGCATCCATCTAATTCTGCAAAAAGCAATGAACTCACATGTTTAGTACTCTGTACTGTAGTTACATTCTTCATTATTCATTAAGTACAGGTATTTCCATTAATTAAATTGTAATTCAATGATACTTAGAAATGAACGAAATATTTTATAAATGAAGTTTAAACAGCTTTTATCACTAAAACCTACATAATAAAAAGGTCTTTTACCACTATGTTACAAATCACTGGATTTAGTTATGTTCTTTTGAGATTCATCAAATTATTTTGTATAATAAAACTTCTAAAATTTATTTTCCAACCATACAGTTTTTGTTAGAAGATTAAACCTGCCTGAGAGACATTAAAACATACTTTGTTACGTAACCCACCCTCCTTAGAAACTATAGAAGCTATAGTTACTCCCAGACGACTCGCAGGAGTAAGAAAAAGAAAAGAATTTGTAAAGGTTTTTTAATAATGAGGAAATGAGAACTTTTACACCTTATTTAAATTCTTGTTATATTAATTTAATAAATAAAGATATATATGTGAGGATGAAGAATAAATGTATAGTCTTTAACAACATTATCCCTCAGGAAAATTTCAAAAAAAAAAAAAAAACTAAACTAAAATCAAAATCTTAACATCTGGTCATATTACATAAAAACAAAAAAAATTGAACAATAATAATAAGAACAAAACCATCGACTTTTTTCCATCTATCATCGAATGTTTTGGTCTTTTTATGAAAACTTATATAGGTACCAATCAATTATACTCTTTAAAGTTTATATTTAAAAAAATTAATTTGAGAATTTTGTTGTAGCAAAAATAACAACAAAATTTACTACGTGGATTAAGTAAATTAAAGAGATTCACAATACAAAACATGGTATGATCTCTTAAGATCACCAAAACATACTACAAAAATACAAAAGAAATATGAAAAAAGAACACAAAACACAACTAACCACTGCTAACAAATTATCCATACCCAAAAAATTAAAAATAAAAAAGCAAAACTCTAAATAGAAAGTCATTGAACCAATGAATGCGTTTTGTACCAAAACAAAACTGAATATACAACAACTTAAGTCATTTAACAAATTTTGTTACTTAACCTTTTTGTATCTTTGTTATTCTGTTCAGATATTACAGAAATGATACATCTACTCTTTCTTTTTTACTCTTTTTTAAAATGCAATAACCAGTTTCTTTTTAATGCATCAAATTTCACTTGATATATGCATTGCGATTGTTGGTACTCGCGGTTGGTAGAAAATTAAACCGCCTTTTCTAAAAAATTATAACTAACAACCAAAAATTATCCAAAAACTTTTTAAACTTGATGCATGGTCATGGTTAATTATTTTTGACAACAAAAATCTTAGGTACATATGCATTTTGTAGTACGTACCTATAGAATTTTCTTTCAATCAAAAACAAAAAAAAAAAGAAAGACTTGATAAAAAAAAAATGAATGGAACTTTTTATTATTAGAGGTACACACATATTTACTTGATTTTCATTAAAATTAATTCTTTGATTGTACGATGATGATCATCAAAAGAATAGATTATATAGTTTTTAAAGCGCATGAAACGCATTTAATGCAGCCTTTTTTTTTGTTTTTATTTTAAAAATTGATTTGCACTTGCATTTTTCTTTTTTTTTTTTCTTTGCTGATCTTAAGATTGTTCTGGTGGCTGGTGTTGTTCTTTTTATTCTCTTTTTGATTTGGTAATTTGATATAGTTAAGTATTTTTGCTTTTGTTTTTATTTTTTAACTGCGTTTTGTTTTTTTTTTTTTGAAGGTCTTTAACCTTTTAAATGATACATGAGTTCTAGTGTTTATATGCATACAGCTATATCTTATAGATACGAGTATAAATTAGATTTAATAAAAAAATAAAAAATAAAACTGAGTGCACCTGCGACGATTAAATTTCGTTCTTTGTGAACATAACTTTACTTAATGCAATTTCTATGTATTATTTTGGTAAATTATAAGACATGTGATAATATATAAAATTTTTAAGGATATTAATTTGATTTTGTAATTAATTCTTTTTTGTTTTTGTTAATTTAAAAGTAAAAACTTTTTTTTTTTTTAGTGATGAGTTAATGCGTCAATAATTACTAGATTTAAAGTCCGTTAGGCAGCTTAAAAACGTACGAGAACTTAGTGACATCACTCTGAGGGAACAAATTTTGAAAACTTCTTACATCCATGTCAGAGAATTCACCTAAATCTTGGAAAAAGAAACTACAGAAACATTTTCGGCTTTTTCTGGCAAACTGGGACAGGTGCAGAGAAGATATCTCACGCTCTCTATAACATCGATTCCTCTCCAAAATCTACAGTTAAAATGCACATGCACACCTAATCATAGCATGTATACCAATTTTTTTCATATGTTAAAATAATTTTGTTTTATTTTATTAATTAAGGACGATTTATAGTTAAATTAAAATAGTAGTTAATTTAACAATTTTAAGTAATTGGTAAATAAAGGATATAATAGTTATTAAATTACTAAATAAGAATTTAGAAAATTCAACTCACATTAGTAATTTTAAATCTGAAAACTTACTAAAGAAGCAAAATTTTTTTTTTTGTTGGTTAAGATCTTACTAAATTTACGACACCAATTCCTTTTAAATTTGGAGTGTTCTTCTGGTTCTCTTATTTTACTATCAGTCAACTCTTGAATAGCTATTTGAATAACTTCATACTGTTCATTTCCTTATACAAGATATAGTCTTCTGACTTTAAATAGTAAAATACTTTTAGGTTAGTATCAATTTTTCGTATTACTTCTAAATTTTGGTGTGTTATATTGGACAAAATTTTGAATACCTGGAACCTGGATATAGGTAAATATATTTTAGGAAAAAAGAAAAAAAATTTAATCAAAATGTATAATAAATATTCCATTTTTTCCCTATCGATTTGAAGGAAATGCTTAGGACCATTTTATCTCTCTTAAAATCTACATAATATTTAAAAATCAAATGAATTCTAACGCCAACTTTTCTAATCGGATTACTAAGAGATAATTTTAAAAGTTTTCTATCTTTAAAATAATTGAATATTTTTATATAATAAAAATAATTTTTGTATCATTACTTTGCTTTCGTCAATTATTTCCTTTAATTTTATACATTAGCTTATACTGTCTTAAATAATGATTCTGACTGACTGTAAAATATCTTACCTAACAATTAAAAAAGCTGATATAGTAGATCAAAACCAACAAAAAATTCTCTATAATAGTTAAATACCAAGATTCCAGAATCTTTAACTTTATTCTCTTTTCCACTCCTGTTAGTTCCACTCCGTCCAAACCAATTATTTTTCATATTTGTTAAAACTTCAGTTTGAGGAATCATTATAGTTTCACTAAACCGCTGATTAGGTGCTCGGCTGCATTTATTTTTTAAGACTACGAAACGCAAATATTTTTATTTCTACACCATATATTACTTTATAAAAGAAAAATCTAAATTAATCTATAATATGATTCAGCCAGAGTTTCAATCCGAGACCTTTCGTATGATTTTCGAATCTGAAACTTTTTGGTATCTTAATCAGCACTCCATTGGCTAAATTTTTTAATACATATATATATAATATTATTTTTTGGTATTTGTGAAGTCAGCTCTGCTATGAAATAATCCACCACAATCTTAAAAAAAAAACAGCTGTAACATCTATTGTTTTCCTATACCTCCACTATTATATACCAATGAATATTCATCCCATGATATATCCATTGAATATTTAACTATCCATATGTTGTAAAATCATATTCCAGACAGATATCTAAAGTTTTCCAGATTATACAAGAATGTAACTTTTAAAATCCCAGAATCTGCATCAATATAAAACATATCACATTCATAAAACGTATACTTATAGCTATGTATAAATAAAGATTTCTGTGACAAATGATATATTTAAGTTTTCTGCTCTTCTCATTACTTAAATTCAACAGTTTATTTCTTATTCATATGGATACAATATTCTTGAGTGTAAAATCCATAAAATAAAAATAAAATTTATTTTTTTAAGTCAGATCTTAAACTTTATATATGAACGTTAGATTAGATTTAAAAAATAAAAATGTCTTTTGTAGCAATTCCAGAAACAAATTAAATTTATAGATATTAAAATTGCCTAGAAAATATCCAGAAAAATTCTAATAGAATTAAAAAAACAAACAAAAAAAAAACAAAATCTATAACATTTGCAAGACCTTCTTTATTTTTTCTGTATAAAATTTTAAACAAAGACTAAAAACTTTTTTGTTTTTTTTCTTAAATTAATTTCCAGGAAAATTAAACAGAGTGTGACTCTATATAGATTTAAGGTATCAAAAATCGAAGAAAAAAAAATAGCAATAAGATACAAAAACAAAAGACAATAATTTGTTTGTTCTTATATACACCACTTCTTAATACTGTTTTTGACATATTTTTTTTTTCACCTTCAAGGAAATTGTGTCATCACATCTTTATTAAAATTAAATTTAACTAAGATAAAATTTTCTTTTAATATTTTTATTTAAAAAAAAAAAATTTGAATGATTTTTGCGGCATGGTCTCCAATCCAAATAAAACTCAGACTTTCAAGGTCATTTAATACTTAATAATAATATAAAATATATGTATATGTAATAATATTATATTATATATATTATATAAGCATGTGGAAGAAAATTTCAAAAGGTGTTTAGGCTATTTATGAATATTTTGTAGGTGTAAAAAAAAAATTTTTTTTTTTTTTAAATAAAATAATGCTTAAATATTCCTTATATAAAAACGTCCGTCGAACATTTTAAAATTTTATGTCTATAGATTTTATTGAATTCTAATAGTTTAATGTTCATTAAGTTTAATGTTCGTAGTATAAGCTAAAGACTCAAATCTAGTAAACAGTATTCAAAATGTAAAGACTCAAAATATAAGAATTTAATCCGAAGTATATGATAGATATATACCAACTAGAGACTACCAATCAGAGACTGATCAAGACTTTTGTTATTTTTTTTCTCGACTTACATTCTGATTTTTGTTAGTTGTTCCTTAATTTTTTTGTTTTATTTATTAATAAATACAATCTACTAATATTATACCATTATCGTTTTTATTGAGTGTCCATTACATGATTTCTTGAAACCTGCATTCTAAAATAATTCATTGATTATTTTGACGGCCACTTTTTACGGATATAATCCGTTGTATGTCAGAATCTAAACTGTGCTGTAATATTGTTAAGTCTTCAGTCATTCATTCGAAAAATTTTGTGTGGAAACTTGAAACCTTAATTGGTCAGATCATATCCAATAGTTGTTTTTTTTTATCGTAATAGTTTATGTCGTAAGAGTTTATATCATAAAATAAAAATAATTAATAAATAAATGTTTATTGTATAAAATAATAGATGGCGCACAAATATAACATTTTTTTTATCATAATCTTGTACTATAACTACTGTCTAGTAATCAATAATTTATAGTGAAAATAATGATTCAATAAATTTAAGTTTTGTTTTTTTTTAGTGTATTCTCCTGCCAGTATACCTATAGTCTCTAGTTGGTATATATCTATCATATACTTCGGATTAAATTTCTACATTTTGAGTATTTAGAGTCTTTCCTACATTTTGAGTCAACCAGAGACTGGCTGGCATATATCTATGATTTACTTTGGATTAAATTTCTACGTTTTTGAGTCTTTAGAGTCTTTTCTACATTTTGAGTCAATCAGAGACTGGCTGGCATATATCTATGCTTTACTCTGAATAAAATTCTTACATTTTTGAGTCTTTAGAGTCTTTTCTACATTTTGAGTCAACCAGAGACTGGCTGGCATATATCTATGATTTACTTTGGATTAAATTCTTACATTTTTGAGTATGTAGAGTTTTTACCTTTCGATTTTCTACAATCGAAAAAGTAGATAAAGAAGGAAATATATTTAATAAAGCATATCAGGTAGTGGCCTACGCTGATGACGTTGCTATTCTATCTAGAAACTATAGAAACATGGTTGAAGCGTTCACAGAAATTGAACGAAAAACAAAACAAAAATTGTTACAGTCCAAATTGTTGTCAAGGCAAACAAAGCTCATAATATACAAAACTATAATCCGACCAGTAGTTACATATTATTTGTTAGTTATATGGATGCGAAATATGGACGTTAACTGCAGCAGATGAAAATAACCTAAGGGTTTTTGAAAGAAAAATCTTACGAAAGATGGAAAATGGCGAATATATAATAAGATGATTATTTGATAATTATTTGTTAGTTATATGCATGCGAAATATGGACGTTAACTGCAGCAGATGAAAATAACCTAAGGGTTTTTGAAAGAAAAATCTTACGAAAGATGGAAAATGGCGAATATATAATAAGAAGTAATTCCGAACTGGATGAATTTATTAAACAAGAAGATGTCGTCAGATTTGCCAAGGCACAAAGATTACAATGGGCTGGGCATCTGATGCGAATGAGTGAAAGCCGGGCACAAAAGAGAGCTTTCAATGTGAAACCTGATTTAAGAAGAACTAGAGGCAGACCAAGTATGAAATGGCTCAATAATATTGAAAACGACGCTCGAATGTTGCCAATTATTAATTCGAAAAATGTTGCTCAAGATCGTGATACGTGGAGAGATGTTGTGAAGAAGGCCAAAGCTCATATCGAGCTGTAAAGCCAAAAGAAGAAGAAGAGTATTTCCTAAATTTTGAGTCAACCAGAGACTGGCTGCCATATATCTATGATTTACTTTGAATTAAATTTTTACATTTTTGAGCCTTTCCATTTTAAGTCTTGTTTCCTACATTTGAGTTTTTAGCTTGTTGGCAATACATCTATGATTAATTATAAAATTCCTCTTTTTCTCCTATAAACTCTACATGAACTTTGGCCAACAATAGTTAATTTATTGTCAAAATGTGTACCGATGACCTACCGTTGGAAACAATTAGCATTTTCTTCTAACTAAAAAGTCGAACAAGGAACTTATAAATTTAATTTATTCACAATTTTCTTCAAAATTTTTGGTAATTGGTTTCACAAGTTCAAGATTTATTTAGAATTTATTCCAATTTGTTTTGTTTTTTCTTTTTTAAAGTCTAGGTACAGAATAGCTATAGATACTATCTAAATATATTAATATTAAAAACTTTTAGTTTTTTAGAATATTCCCTGTTATGTGATCTGTTTTTATTGAATAGAAAACAAATTCTTATACTATGTATTTTTATCATTTGTTTAAGGTCCGAGGTTACATTATATATTGTATCTATACATTAATTTATTTGTTGTTTTTTTTTATATTTTTTTTTTATTTTGTTCAATATCTTAAAAGCATTAATAGCCTTGAAGAAAAATTTCCAAAATAAATGTTTTTTTCTGTTCTTAGAAAATTCTTCTTTTTTTTTTTTTGTAAAAAGAGAGACAATTATTTTTAAAAAAATGTGTGTTTTCCGTTTACTTTTTAAAGTCAAGATGAGAAGCTCGTGTTTTTATTTTTTTAAATTAAATTATAAGTTTCCGGTATATGATAATTTATAAACTTTTAGATTTATGTCCGGTTTATAATTGAAAAGAAATCTGAAGAAAAAAAAAATAAAAATTAATAAAAAAAAAATTTTAAAATTTTCATGTATTTGTTTTGGGCAAAAAAAAAAAAAAACAAGCCAACAAAAAAAAAATGCACAGGTATTTGAAAAACAAATAAAAAATATGTCATAAAGTTACTTTTCATGAAATTTCTAAAAGTATCCTGTAGATGAATTTTCATCTTTTTTTTTGGTTTACTTCATCACTTATAATGAAATGATAATGAACTTTCCATATTATTTCATTAGAGATTTATAATTAAATTATCGCTTAGGAATTAAATGATTTTTTTCAGAAGAATTTTAAAAATAAAATAAAATGTATTTAAGAAAATTTATATTTATAGAGATTTTTATTTAAAGTATTATCTCACCAGTGTTACGGAAAATCAATAAATATTTTAAAATTTATTGAGAAAATCCAAAATTGAATTTAAATTTTTAAAACAAAAACTTATCAAATTTATAAATCGAGAAATATAAGGTGAAGGAAAGAATGTGATTAATTGTTAAAAACAAAAATTTCATAAAAATTCGGCAGCACTAATGCCTTAAATCAGAGGTATAACAAAGTATAAAAAGGTAAAAAGTAAAATAAAAAAATTTAACTTTATATAACATTTTCTTTTTTTTTGTTCGTTTCACTCTTTTCTGTCTTAGTTCATTCATTAAGTATCTCTTTTTATTTATATTAGATTTTACTTCAATTTTTGAGGCTTCAGTGACCTAGCAGGTAAGATTATATAAAAGACGCTGTAAATACCGAAGAAGTGTCGGTTCAATTCAAATCCCACATATGTCGTAAGAATAATTCCCCTTACGACATTTACAGCCACTCATGAAAAGGAAAGGCTGGGCAATTTCCTTGTCACATTTATATGTGGCAGGGGAATACACTAAAAAAAAAAAAAACTTAAATTTATTGAATCATTATTTTCACTATAAATTATTGATTACTAGACAGTAGTTATAGTACAAGATTATGATAAAAAAAATGTTATATTTGTGCGCCATCTATTATTTTATACAATAAACATTTATTTATTAATTATTTTTATTTTATGATATAAACTCTTACGACATAAACTATTACGATAAAAGAAACAACTATTGGATATGATCTGACCAATTAAGGTTTGAAGTTTCCACACAAAACCTTTCGAATGAATGACTGACGACTTAACAATATTACAGCATAGTTTAGATTCTAACATACAACGGATTATATCCGTAAAAAGTGGCCGTCAAAATAATCAATGAATTATTTTAGAATGCAGATTTCAAGAAATCATGCAATGGACACTCAATAAAAACGATAATGGTATAATATTAGTAGATTGTATTTATTAATAAATAAAACAAAAAAATTAAGGAACAACTAACAAAAATCAGAATGTAAGTCGAGAAAAAAAATAACAAAAGCCTTGAGCAAATGCATAACTTACAATCAAAACTTCTAACTGGTAAGCAACAGCTTTTAATTTACAACAATAAATTACAGAATGGTATTATAAATAAAAAATGTTTTCTTCTTTTTCTAATGAAATATTTTTTTCGATTCTAAATAGTTTAATTGAAACTATGAAAATTATAATTTGTACTTTAATCTTAATTAGCGATTGAATCTAATAATCACCTAATTATTTAATTTTCTATTAAAACGGATCTGATTTTCCTTTTGAATAAAGTAAAGTTACATAATATTTTCAAATCATTTGGGAATATGCAATTTATTAATTCTTTGATTTCCAATCTTAAAATAATACAAATAATGCCTTATTTTCGGTGTTCTAATTGTGAATATTTAACTTTCTATTTGACACATGCTTAAGATGCGAATATAAAGTGAATATCATATTTGATAACCAGAAGATGAACAGAAAAATCAGTGTCGATTAAATATAGTATCATTTACGTACAAATAAAGTAGAAGTTTGACGATTGAGGCCCCGTAATATTTTACATTTTTTATATGGTTTGGGAAAATTGTTAACTGTATATATATTATGGAAAATTGTTTTAAGGCAAATGAAAAATGGCAAAGGATATTAAAATTTTGAAAAATATAATAATAAAGAAATCTTCGGATATTTTTTCATTTTGAAATATTTAATTTAGAACAAAAAATATTTTACTTTAAGATTTAATAATTAAGAAATTAAATGATACTTAGAAAACGATTCATGGAAAGCCCTGGCATTATGAGTCCTCAAAACCCATTCCGATTTGAAAATATATCGTTTAAATGTTAAAAATAAGACAAATTACAGAAAAAAGCATGTACGAGTCTTGTGATAAAGATCCAACCAAAATTGGCTGGGCAGTCAATGTATTAAGATAAAACTAAGGTTATGTAGTATTTTAAAAAACGGTAAAAAAGAAATTCCCATATTTTGTTTAAAATAGTGAAACTATAAGATATTGTTTCGAATACAATAATTGGAAAGGATAATTGCTATAAGGATAATTGTTTTTATAAGATAATATTGTAAACTGAACTTCTGGGAAAATTTTTATTTTTTTGTTAAAACGAATGTTTTTTATTTCCTATAATTTTTTACTTTATTTTTTATATCCTTTATTTTTATGCATTAAGTTTATAATATTTAAAAAAATATTTATTTTTTTTTTTCTGTTTATCTTTAAATAAAATATATTTTAATAAAGTTAAAAAAAAATAGAACAAATGGACATAAATAAAATTAAAAATAAATAGATAATAAAAAAAAAAAAAAAAAAAAGAAAAATAAAAAAGTTGAATATGTAATTTTATGTGGCATATTTATTTTTTTTTTTAACTTTAGTTTTGACAAGTTCCTGAAGCAATGCAACAAAAACAAAACAAAAAACAAGTTTCTCATTAACTCCTTTTTTTTTTAATTTTTTTATTTTCCGTTTAATTTATTTTATTTTTCTTTTATTTTGAACTTATATTAACTGACGCACAATCTATACTACTCACACCAATCCAAAGAAAAAAAAAAACAATAAAAAAAAAAATATAGTAAAAATAATGACTATAGAACAATATAGCCTACAATACCATCATTTTATTCATTATTATTTGTGCTAAAAGTTGACATAACCTTACAAATTAATTTTGTTTGTATTATATTTTATTTTTCATCTCACTCTTCTTCTTTTATTTTATCTCTTCCTTATTATAATAATAATAATATAACATATACAAAAAAAAAAATATGTAGATATAAAAATTTCGTATCATATTCTTGGTTTTTTTTCTTTTTTTGTTTTTTTTTTTTTTATTTTATTTATTTTCCCTATAATATCCTTCAACATATGCATTTATTATCCTTTCCAATATTATAACAGAAACAATAAACAAAAAAAAAAAAACAAAAAAAAAACGAAGAAGAATCTTAAAAAAAAACAATACAATATTGAACATAAAAAATGAGATAGAAAAACTAGAGAAGAAAAGAGATACCATAATAAGTATATATACATATTAAAATTTTATAATAAATATGCAAAATACCAAAAAAAAAAAAAAAACAAAAACAAAAAACCTTTACTATACAATATTATAATGTCCTTTAAAATAATAAGCTCCTTTCGCCTATAATTTTAGGCATATATTTGAGTCCTTGTCAGGCGATATATGTACCTAAAAAAAACACAAAAAAAATGAAAAAAAAAAACAAATAAAAACAACAAAAAAATTACTTGTTATTTCAGCTAATTATTTATTTTAATCCTCCACATAAATTAAAGGAAGGTGGAGTTTTGAATGTTGATATTGATGTTGATGAGTTTTTTTTATTTTTGCTTTGTTTTTAAGGGGTTAACTTTTTCAAAAATGAAATTTTTTTTTTATTATTTTTTTTTTTTCTTTTTTTTTTTTTTTAGAGAAATAAAGGATATGAACACATAATAATTAAAAATTTAAATAAGAATTTTAAAACAAAACTACAAAATTATAATAATGTCCTATAACTTTTAATGATTACGAGATCTATATAAGATTAAAGATCCATAATTAAATACATTTTTATGATGCATTACAATTAGTCATATAATGATGACTTTGTTCTAAAAAAAAATGTTATGAAAAATCAACTTAATGTTAATTTTTTTTTTTCTTAACTGTTAACTTGTGCAGTTTTTTCAGTTATATTAATGAAGGCGACGACTTGGATCAATTTCTTTTAACTATACCAGAAAATTTTTCAATTATCTTCTGCAGTTTTTGCAGTTACATTAATGAAGTGACGAAGGCGACGACTTACATCAATTTCTTTTAACTATACCAGAAAATTTTCCAATTCCATTTAAAATAAGGCAAAATGATAAAGTTGATTAAGGATTAAGTTATTAACAGTGCGCACCTCTAAAATTGAAAGGCTCATATGTATATTACATAAGATATTGTGTTATATAGTAAATATTATGCTATTATATATATATATAGCATATATTCATTAATTATAATATGATATCAATTAAAAATTATGTGACTGTAGAATTGATCATATGAAAACTTGAAATATTTCTTTGATAAAATTTAATATATTAAAAGTTTATGGTAAAAAATCTCTGTACGAGATTTTTCTCGATTTATTTATTTTTTTTTTTGGTTTAAATAATAGAAAATGTTGTATTCTACCCCTAATAATCATTTTGTATTACAATTATTCAACGAGAAAAAGAAAAAGAGAAAGTCATTAAAATCTACAAAAACAAAACCCTGTTTAGCAATAATAATTCTATATACTTACTTTTTAAAATTGATTTTGTATTGTGGTATAGAGGATTTTTACCATAAGACCCCTATATGTGTTAAGACATCTGATGTCAATCATTGGAACTCTTTATCAACAACAAAATTTTTGAAAAAATGTGCCTATTAGTTTCACTATGTTTACAAAACTTCTTAACCGTTAAAAATAGACAAAAACAATTGTAACCATAGGTTAGGTCTCATAAAAAAATTAATGCTGTAGAACAACTTTTTCATGTAGCCCCATTCATTACGAACCTACAGTTCCTCAAAAATCTAAAGTTTTATACATCTAAAGTTTTATACATTTTTACAATCTGAAGACGCCATTCGACAGCAATGTTTTTTACCTTTTTTACCTTTGCCGGACTTGCAATTTTGAGGTAAGAAGGAACTTTTATAATTAGTATAAGCTTTATCAGAAAATTTTTTCGACCACCTTCTCTTTATAAGCTATTAGGGGTCAAGAATTGAAAATTTGCTATTTTTAAACAATTGTAACTTAGCCACCCGTACATTTTTCTTCGGCAAGAATTAAAAATTAAACCTTCAATAATATAGTTTTAAGTATGCACCTCAAAATTGCACCTCAAAATTGCACCTCAAAAAAATTCTATTTTCACATTTTTTCTTATTATATGAAATTTTTAAATTTTGGTACAAGTCACAATTCTAAACAGTTTGTATTATATTTTGAAAATCTGCGCTTTTAAAACCCGTGGATATATATTCTGGCTTGTTATTTTATAACATAAGTATAACACTGTTTCTTTAACATTTTTTTTAGTAAAAATGAAAGATATAAGTCTGGTTTTTATTAAATTAAACAAAATTTGAAACAAACGGTTTGCGAAATTTCTTAAATGTATAACCATCACCAAATAATAGATTCAATAGTACAAATAAAAGACGAGCGTAAGAATAAATAAAGGGTTGAATAATTATCACTCAAAACTGTTACACCCGAAGTTACATAAAAGATCAGTTCAAGATAAATTTTCCAACTAAGCATTTTAATCAACTTCAAGCTATTTCTAGAATTAGATCAGTACTAGAATTTAAAAGTAAAATTCGTTAATGCTATGAAGTAAGAATTCAAAAATTACTTAGTCCTAAGAAATTTTTATCATATAACTTACTAAATCTAATAAATTTTTCACGTCATTTCTAATAATTAATTTTACATAAAATATAAATAATAATTAATAAATATGGGAAAGCTATCAACAAATATTTATGATAAAATTGGTTTAAAAACGATTTCCAAACAAATCTTCAAATTGGATTTTCATCGATGACTGTGCACTACAGACCTAAACAGTTACTGACGCGTTAATTGAATCTTCATTGATTCATTTATGACTCCATAATATTCAATTTTAAGAAATAAATTATATTTTTATCTTCGTCTTTTAGACGATTACACAAAGCGTTCAATACCTTAAAGATATATCAAGTCGAAGAACCCTATATTCTTCTGATCACCAACTAAGTGAAGCTTATGACTGTAAAGGAGAAACTTATAATAATTTAAAAGTTATATGGTGGAAGACTATTTAATTTAAGAGATCTATGTTGGAAGATTATATTTCAATATAGAATGTCATAAAACAATAAGAAAAAGAATGCAGATCTTCTGATATTTGCATTTATTATACATTAACCAAATTGAATCGGGTTAAAGTAAATTACATATGTAATACTGAATCATTGGATGGTACCTCTACTATACCTTATTTAATTTTGAATACATTAAATATTAAAAAACTTAAAATAATCAAACAAAAAGGAAAACATAGCAAAAAAAAAATAAATAAAAAAAAATAGTTGAAATAATAAAAATCAAATAAAAATTAAAAACCTTTTTATGGTCCTGTGATTGCACATTATTTCACCCTATTTCCCCAAAAGAGAACTTTCAAAAGCTACTCTACTGTTCCGTTTCTTTTATATTTTCCGTATATTTTACGAAATATATATACATACCTATATATATATATATATATATATATATATTTTTTTTTTTTAATTTCTTGCATAAATATGTACATATACTTATCTACACACACATATATATATTTATATATATAATTTATGTATATTTATTTTTTTCAATAAAATTTTCCTTTTTGTTTTAATAAATTACCAGAAAATGAGAAAAATAAAATGCATCAAGGAAAAACAAAAAAAAAAAACTAAAATAAAAAATAAAAATTGCATTTTTTTTTTATTGTTGATTCTAGATGAGGGTTGGGAAAAAAAAAGACGACCACGCCCGTGATAACAATTTTCTTTTTTTTTTGTTCAACAAAAAAAAAAAAGCCTGAAAATGAAAAAAAATATTTTTAATCTCTCGATTTTTTTAAGTATTTTTTTACGCGAATAAAAATAAAACAAAAAAACATCTTTTTTTTTTTTATACCTATTTTATATTATTTTTATTATTATTATTATTTTATTTTACCAAATAATTACATTTAAATAAAATTAAAATTTCATGACAGGTTGTCGTAAAATCACCAAAAAAAAAAAAAATTTTGTGTTTGTACCATAAAAAGAATAGACCATGTGCAATGCAATACCAATGCAATCCATGTGCAATATAATATACAAAAAACAAAAAAAAAAAACAAAAACATAAATTGCAATTCTATTAAAAACGCAAAATAAACACTTAGTAAACGGTATATTTTAGTCTGAAAGTTTACGTAACGGTTAAATGTAGTATTGTACTATATATCTATAAATATATGTATAACAAACAAAACAAAAAAAAGAAAAGAGAAAGATTAATATGAGAAAGAGAAAAAAAGAAACGAAAACAAAATAAAATTAATATATAATTAACGAAAAAAAAAGAAAAATAAAACATGGCGGTCAAAGACAACTTTTAGAACTATTTGAATACTTTTGTTTCTTTTTTCTCTTTCTTTTTTTTTTTTTTTTGATTTTAATGCAGAAAATTTTAAGTAAGACAAGAACAAGCCGGCTATACAAGATTGTACTACATTTCTTTTACCAGATATTGTTTTGCATTTCTATTTATCCCGTTTAATTCTTTACAATGAATAAAATCACTTTACTAACGTGACGTGATTATTTTACAATGATATAAAACCAAAATTTTTCAATTATTTTTAAATTTCAATATAATTTAAATAATTTTAATTGATTGACTATGAAAATTACAGATTAAATACGAATCTCAAACATTTGAACATAAAAAAAAAACTCGCACTTCATTTGTTCCCGCTATTTTTTCCCATTAGAATATCATATTTTAAAAATTGATTTATTTTCAAATATTTCTTGTCCGTTATTTTTCTTTTCCTATAATTAAATGATCACTTGTCGACTTTTACAAGCTTACATTTTATAATTCAACATAGTTCTAATATTTTATTTCCCGTAATATTCTATACGAATAAATATGATGAAAAAGATGTACTATTAGTAGTTATAACTTCATAGTAGTTAGGTAATTACGCGATATCATTGAATCACTGCAATGTTTCACAATAATCTAAACTTAAACTTTAATGTAATATTACTTATGATATTTGAATAGTCTTTTAACTACAATATCTTACAATTCTATTGATTAATTACAAAAAAATACTTGTCATAAATTGCTCTTTACTGTACTTGTATTTTTATTTAATTTTGAAAATTCATAGTGTGAGTTATATAGCATCAACTTAAATTATATAAAACTACAACAATATTATATATTGTTTATTGTAATTCTTTTTTTCGGCTTTAAATTGTAATTAATTAATAACAAAAACTTTAAAATTGTACACTTTTCTTTATTTACTGGAAGGGTTTTTTTAATGTGTAATGAACATGTTAAGATTTTATGTTCGCGGGCACAAAAATTATTACTAAATATTGCTTGTTGGGTATATTATTGGAGAACTAATTTATAAATAGATTTTGTAGAATTATAGATAAATTTAATATTATTGTTTGTTATAATTTTTTAGGAAATACATATTCTTTTATCTGCGATTATCTTTAAATATTTAAAGATAATTTTATATTTAGCAATGCTAAAGAAACTGAGGATATACACTCAGCTCTAGGGAACTCTAGGAAGCAATACATTTGTCTATATATTTCGATTCTAATTCACAAGACATTTTTGCTTTTGACATTCCATTTCCACCTTAACTTGACATCTAATGTCATCACAAGGTACTTTACATTGTTTTCTTGGAATATATCTACCCCATTTAATTTTACGTCTTGGTGATTTTGTACAATTTTATTTGTAAACATTACTTGCGCAAAATTAAATTCATTAAACTTAATTCCCTAATTTTTCGTCCATAAAAAAGTTTACCACTTGTTTTTCATAATTTATTTGTAGCCTCGTCAATATTGAATTCTACTGCCCTCCTCACTATGGTCAGCAAATGTAAATGTAGCTACAGTTATATTTTCTAATATACTACTAGCATAAAGCAAATCTAATATAGGATCCAAAATTCTACCATGAGGCACACCTGCTTTGATTTCTCTAAGTGATTTGTCCACAACCAATCAGTTAAGAATAATGAGAGTATATTTACCTTGGTTGTGTAGGTAATATTTGTTTTATTTTATAAATTAAGCTTTCATGCTAAACTATACCAAATGCCTCAGTTACGTCTAGAAAGATTGAAGAGGATATTTGTATTTCTTCTACAGCTTATTTTGTTGTCATTCTAACCAAATAAATTTAGATTTTGTCCTTCAAATACTTGCTGTTGTAGGTACGTATATATATAAAACGCAAAATTATTTTTTACAGAACTTTTATTACCCGGCAGTTAAATTGCAAATAATTTAAGTAATAAAAATTAAAGACATTTCATTGCTAAACACTCCTTCATAATACTCTCTCAATAATTATTAATAAATTGTCAGTACGATTGAGATTATTCAAACCTAAATATTACCAGAATCGAGCTTTTATATATTATATATGTTATTAAATAAACTTACATCTCGAAATTTTGGAAAATGTGTTTGAAAAAAACAATTTTTAATTATAAACAACAATAAATCAAAGTTTTATTATTTATTTATTTATTTTAGTTCCCCAATAACATATAAAATGTGATGAGGAAATAAATCAACATTCCCTTTACAGGTATGATTGCAGTATAAATATTAAATTATATTATTTATTTTGTCTACATTATATTATTATATTTTATATAATATTTAAAACCGGAGTGACACAAATAGACCAAAATTTGACCGGAAGACATTTCGTCTGAAAAATCAGTGACTTAAACACTGTGCCGTTAATTTACTAATTGTGCCGTTCACTGTGCCGTTCAGATACTAATATTTCATTTCAAACAGAATAAGAAATTGTGGCATGTATTTTAACATATTCACCTGAATATAAAATTGGCGTTTAATGGGTTAAATATTTAAAAAAAAACAAATATTTTTTTTTTTATTTTAAACTTTTTTTTTTTAAATATTCATTTTTCATTGTGTATTATTTGTAATATCAAAAACTGATTTTTCATTTACGTATACATATACATAGATTTTCATTTTGAGAGAAATTTTGATACTTTCATACATTCTTTAAAACTTTTTTGCTTTCTTTTTCATATGTTTAACGTTTAATGTTTTTTTTTTTTTCTACCACTCATTATATCCATTTCTCTCTAAGGTATCAAATCCAAAAAAAAAAAAACAAAAAAAACAAAAAATATAAAACATTAACTCCATCTCTTGAGCCCCAAAAATCAAAAGAAAAGTATTAAGAAAAAAAAAAAACAATTAAAAAAAATCTTTTTTTTTTGCGATTTATCATCATTATGATGAACAATTACACAAAAATCATTTCAACTTAATATTGCATCCATTTCTATAATTTCTATAATTTAAATGTAGCTATTTCGTTTTATTTTATTTTAATTTTATTTATTAATAAGAAAATATAAAAGAATTAATAAAAAAAAAAAAAATTGAAAATATAGAAAAGAAAATTTTTTTGGCGCAGTCTATCGGGAATTAATAAAAACTCTAGCACATATAGTAAAAAGTCAAAAAAAAAAATATCCTTTTTTTTTTTTGTGGATAATTACTTATTATAGTGAGTAAATGAGTTAGGGAATAGAATGAAAAAAAAAAAATACATATAACTAAGAACCGTTATTATTATTATTTTAAATAAAAAAAAAAAAATATATTAAAAACAAATTCTGAATGTTTGATTAAAAATTTATAAAATTTTAAAAATTAAAAAAAAAGAAAAAATTATCATTTATATCAAAAAAAAAAAGGGATAAAGGCTTTAAGATAACAGTAAAATTCCCTAGTGCTTTTGTCATTTATCAAAAAAAAAAAAAATAATATATAATAATAATTTAAAAAAGGATTTAAAAAAAAAAAAGAAAATTATTTAGAGAAAAGAGAGGTCCTTTTTTTTTTTGTTTTTATATTTTGACAAAACAAAAATCACATAAAAATTATGAACTTGTGAAGGGTAAAAGCCAAAATAATATACCTACAATTTTTTTTTTTTGTTTTTGCTTTTGGTTTTCTATTTTTCTTCTTTTTTTTTTTTTTTGGGCAAAAATTATAAAGGACTCTTATTTTTTTTTTTTTTTATGGGTAATAATTTCATTGCGTAAATTTTAAACTAAATGTACATACATATATCGTCATAATGTCCGTACAATATACATAATAGTAACAGAATTTTTTTTTTTCTTTTTTATTTGGATTTTAAAAAACGGTCATCGTATCCTTCTAAGAACAACAATTTTTTTTTTTATATCTATATATACATTTTTGGACATATCTATGTAAATTAGTTTAATTTTAAAATCCATCCATTTTAAATGTATAGCAGACGGATTGAAATTATTCCATTGGAATTTTAATGTAGAAAGAGTTTTGACCTTTTGAATATAGGTATAGGGTAGTCTTTTATATTAAATTTAAAATATCATTTTAAGTTTTTTTAAGTTTTTCGTTTTTATGCATAGGTATACTTTTAATTTCAAATTTAAATTTTAAATTAAACTAATGACTTGAATTGAAACTAAAATTCGGATTAATTCGCATGCATATAATTCTTTTTTTTTTCCTGGAAGTTCTTATTCTTTTACCTAAAATACTAAGCTTCAATTAATCGATTTGTTATCTTAAGTCAAATAATTTTTAAATATATGTATAATAAAGGAATCAAAATATGCCTACTTTTGTTTTTTTGTCTCCCTCTAAGGAAGGTGGGAATTTTCCATAGATACCAAGATTATTAAATTTAATTAGTCATGTAAAAGAGGGTATTTCTAGGACTAGAAGGATTTATGTATAGTCTTATGTAAAAAAATTTCGAAAACGTATTCCTAATAATGTCAACATTTTAGTATACTCCAGTTTATTTCACAGTATATCACAACTTGTGTCATTATATAAGTGAGAATCTAAAAATTAATTCCAAAGCATACAAAAGCAATTTTTTTTTTGTCCTTTTTTTATGTGATAGCCAAACTTCAGGAATTGAATCCTTTATATATTATTAGTGTAAGTTTTTGACTAAATTGGGGAAGAAAGTGAGGAAGTAATCTAGGACAAAACGGAGAATTAATTTTAAAAATAGATTTAAATTACATAATAGATCATCTACTTATCAAATACATAAAATACACAATTTATTAAAAATAAAAGATTAAATCAGATGTTATATATTTACAAAATTATAAAGAATAAAATTAAATCAAATACAATATTTAGATTTAATAGAGAGGTAATAGATCAAGTTTATAAAAGAAGCTACAAACAAATAAAATTTCAGTTAGATCAACTCAATTCAATTTGAATTTTTTTAAGCCAGTACAAAATGATAAGGATCTTCACCTAAAAGTGTGAAAAGTGTGAAATGCTTAAATGGTTTTTAATCGTAAAATTGCAGAATGGTTGACAATTTTTGATTGAAATTATTATTGTTTCATGTATAAAAAAATACAAATATATTATATCCTAGACCTCAACCCTATTGCATATTTTAAATATTTACTCTTGCATATTTTTAACGTTTGTTTTTATTTAATTTAACTTATTTTAAATGATTACCAATCAAACATTTTTGAAAGGATACCAATAAACATTTCTCTAAACCAATCAACATTTCTGTCATCGGTAAATTTTTTACTTTCCATTTCAAGTAATGTATCATTTTTGAAATTTATTTTTCTTCGATGGAATTTTACGTGATGGGTCTTCAATAGAAAATTAATTATATAATATATTATAATATTCAACCACATAGAATTCAATTCTTTCATTTTTTTTTTATTAAAAATTATAAATTGCTTTAATTATTATTAAATCAGTAATTGCCTCTAATAAAATTAGTAATGAAAATGGTTGTTGTCTTTACTTTTTTACTGTCACACACTGTCACTGTTGACATAACTTTAACCTAAAACAATTGAACTAAATAATGTCAAAAAACAAAAAAATATATTTTTAACGGTATTTCTATGCCTACACATTTTCAAATCAAACAAACACATTTTCAAATCAAACACAAAATTAGATAATAAATATTTGTCTTACTTAATTTATACTTGTTTTTAAAAGGTACGTTGGGTTTAAATGTAATTTTAAACTATTTTTTAAATTTAATTTTTTTTTGTATGTTTTTGGTTTATTTTAACTTTATTAGCTATTTAAGGGTACACACTAATTACGTTGAAATATAATATTCTACAAAATTTGATAGAGTAATAACTAATAATACATGTAATATGTATATATATAGGATCTAATTAGGTTTAGTACAGGAGTATAGTTTAAATGAAGTAAAAAACTTAACCCTTCTCATTTATTTGGTGGTTTGTATTTTTATCTAAAAATGTTATGATATATTTTTGACCTAATTTAGATGTTTTTTATGATAATTATGTTAAAGGTTTAAAAATGAAGAGAATATTATCAAAAATAACAAAAAAAATTAAATTTTACTCTATATGGTTTAGAAAACATTAAATATTTATTATACAACGGTTAGAGAATAATTTAAATTTTATCATAAATTTAAAAAAAAAAGGAAAATGATTTAAAATGAAATATTTCTTTTAGTAATCGTTATGTTTTACACTATGTAATTGCTTTATTTTCTTGTAAATTGTAAAACAATAGAAAAATTATTCATCATATATAAAAATCATAGGTGCACGGTAATATTATATATATAGCGCCTTATATAATATAACTAGCCCCATAACTCAATATAAATCACAGTGTAGAAGATTCAAATCAATTTTACTACAATGTCTTCAATATGTAATACATAAATATATAGTAGAAAGGAATTCAGGTAAAAATATATTTTATAAATTGAATAAATTGATTAAAAAAAACAATATGGCAGGACAATGCTGTTACTGAATTAGAAGAATGCTTATCTAATTTAGTTACCTCATGCGAGAAAATGCTACACACTTCTGCATATTGTAACTTACTGATGTTGAACTTAACTCTATTTCGAATAATAATAATAATAATAGGTGTTAAATGGGAGCTGTCTTCAATTATTATCTTATGTAGGTACTAGCGCATGTTCTAACTATCGATGGTTAAAATAGTAATAATAATAACAATGCATTCAGTACCCTTACAGTGACACTCCCATCCAAAGTTTCTGTATACCTGCCCTACCCTTCCGTACCCCCCTCTTCCCTACCTGCCCTACTCTTCTCCCCCTACCCCCTCAATATACTGCGTTAGTATTTAAGAGTTTCATTCCATTATATATTGTCTAAAGACAAAGGTGGATTTACTGAGTAAAAATCTACCGTTATAAAGTGAATATTTTATATTTTTTGTGTCTTTTAAAATTTCTCACCTCCCTTATAAAAATAAAATGCCTAAAATAAATTGAGATGTGAATATTGGTTTTAATTTAAAAGAAACAAGACAGAATGTAAAATCAAAAAGTTTTTAAAGATGCAAATTTTACAAAAGAACATAAACAGGTTTCGAGAATTATGACTATTTTTCCACAATTTTTTATAGAATTTATTATATAAAAAAAATTGTTAAAATTGAAGAAACACTTTCTTCCATTTTAAGAAAACTCTATATAATTAAGGAAAGCGGTCAACGAATTTATAAATATTATATTGGAGCTTTAAAGATGTGTGTATTTTACTTTGAAAAAGTTAGAGATGTGTTTTTGACTCCTAATAGCTTTTAAATACAGAGTGATACAAACAAATTTTGTGAGGCAACTTATGCTGATAACGAAAAATTAGAAATGAACGAAAAGGGAAAATTTGCAAGGGAGAACAAATTGTAAAAAAATCGCTTAGTTAACGCAACAACAAATAAATTTTATTTTTTATAGTCGATAAGAATTAGCAAATTCAATAAACCTTTCTTAGACACTCTTATCATTTATCATGAATCAAAATAAACACTCACTCAAAACATTTATGGTTGTTCCAATATAAACACTTCAATACAACACATGTGTTCACATTATGAAAAACAAATAAATTGATAAAATAGTTTTGCCCAGGGAAAGTTATATCAAAATTTATTCATTAATTTCTTGTAGCTGTCTTTAATTTGTAAAAAAAAAGCTCTGTAATAAGTTTCCAATACTCATATTGATAAACTTTAGTAAAACATAATTTCCTAACAAGCATCTCATTTACACCTTTGCTTACTATATTCTATAAAATTCAAAATTCGTTTTTAATGCCAGCCCTTCTTTTCTTTAGAGACTTTACTTTAACAGTAGATGAGTACAAACATTTTCTCAATCTAATCTTGAATGTCGTCAAAGAGATAGAGTATAACCAAATCAAATAAAGGATATTAACGTCTGTTATATAATAATTACGTCCGGCAATAATCATGCAATAGAGTTCGTTTTATTTTTGTTAAGGAAAAGTTGAAGAAAGTATGAAAATTTATGTTTAAAGAAATTTGTGAAATATAAACTTTAAAAATTTTTGCTAAATTTTTGTGTTATAAAAACTTTTATTTTCTTAATTAGTACCTACTAAAACCAAATTGTTAATAAGTAGGTACATATTATATAATAAAATTAATAAGTTTTATTTAATGTCTTTAAAACATTTTTGTCTTAGATGGCTAGAATTAAATTAATTTTATAATTAAAAAAAATAAAAAATTATAAAGGCTATTCTTTTTTAAATATAAAATTTTTTTTTTTAATCCCCCTGTTTTTAAAGTAACGGCCACAAAATCCAGTTGGACACATTAATTGAAAGAACACCTTGTGGCGAATATATATATTCCAAAGTAAAAAACTGTACTCACGCATGCAGCACTTAATATAGTTATGATTGTACAATTACAACATTATACTCTCCACATATTACTTTCCCTTTTTACAATTGGTAACGGTGCCCGGCATCTTTTAGTTGTGCTTGTTCAGCACCTTTTAGTCGTGATGATCAGCACGTATTTAGATAAAATATGAGAGCACATCATTCGTCACCCTCTATACAAGAAAATAAATTAGTTGGTAATGTTTTTGTGATTTAAGAATTTTAGTTATTTAAGAATAGTCGATAGAAGCAGAATAAAGGAAACAAAAAATGAACATCTGTTTTTAGCACATTTCCAAAAAAATTTTGAAAAAATGTGCTTATTAGTTTCACTCTGTCCGTCCGTCCGTCCATCTGTTTACAAAACTTCTACACCGTTAAAGATAGAGAAAAAAAATTTTAACCATGGATAGGTCTCATAAAAAAAATAATTTTGTGGAACAACTTTTTCATGTAGCCCGACCCATTACGGTGCTACAGCCCCTCAAACTTTGAAAAAGCCCTATTTTTAAATGCATATATCTTATGTTCTGCTTAAGATTATACAAAATTATACAATTTTTTTAAATTTAGTATTCAAATTTACCGTTATGTGAAAACCAAATTTTGCATGATTTTTCTACTTTCATCATTTTACGGCACGCTTCTAGATAGAGACTTGAAATTTTGAGGCAAGAAAAAACTTTTAGAATTAGTATAAGTTTGCTCAGAAAATTTTTTTGGACCACCCCCTGTTTATGAGCTATTAGGGCTTATAAATTGAAAATTTGGTATTTTTAAACACCTGTAACTTAGGAACCTGTACAAATTTTACTTCTGCAAGATATAAAAATGAAAGCTACAGTAACATATTTTTACTTATGTTAAAGGTTTATTTTAGTTGTAGAGGGTTCCAAAGTTGCAGCTCTTCAAAATTGCGAAAAAGCCCCATTTTCAGAAGTATATATCTCAGGCTCTACGTAATAGTTTTGTAATCTAAAACCGCCAGAAGATCAAAAATTTTATTATCTATATAAAATAATATCAAAATTATGTAATATTTTTTAATTTACTATTTAAATTTACCGTTATGTGAAAACCACATTTTGCAAGAAATTTCTTTTTTCATAACTCCGGCACACCTTTAGATAGGAACCTGAAATTTTGAGACAAGAAAGAATTTTTGGAATTAGTATAAGTTTCCTCAGAAAATTATTTGGTAGCGACCCCTCTTTAAAAGTTATTACTCCTAAAAATTTGAAAATTTGCTATTTTTAGACACCTGTCACTTAGGCACCTGTAAAAATTTTTCTTCAGCAAGACATGAAAATTTAAGGTTCAATAATATATTTTACCGTACTTACGGCCTCTCAAAATTTCAAAAATGTCCTATTTTCACGTTCGAGACAGTGGTTTTCAAAGTTTTGAACCTGTTTTAAACAAAAATTTTTCAAGTTTTTAAGCTTTCTATGATCAATTTTATTAGTAAAACAAGGTGGAATGAATGTAAAACCAAAAATTTTAAAAGTGCACATTTCTTATTACATGAAATTTTCAAATTTTTGTCCAAGTCATAATTCTAAACAGTTTGTATTGAGTTTGGAAATGTGCGCTTTTAAAAACCGTTTGTTTACATTCTACCTTGTTTTTATTACATAGAGTGCACCTAGTGGTGATCTCGCCTTGATTCTTTTAAATCATTACATCACTATGTTCAGTTCTTCATGCGTGAGTTTGAATTGCGTGAGTGAGAATTTCTTGCTTTGTAATATAATATATACTCGCCACACACCTTAATTCTTTTTTTTCAGCTGTCAATCTGTCAATTTTCAAGAGATATTCGCGTTTATTTATTTATTTATTTTTTTTGAAATAATTATTTTCAAAAGCAGATAATTAATAGGCAATGGGGATTCTCACAAAATGATCAAATACAAAGCTTAAGTATATAAGTATATTTAATATTTTAAAAGTTAGAAAGAGAAAAAGCGTATTCGAAGAATTAAAAAAATAAAAGTAAAAAAATGTTTTTAAAAATTTAAGAAATTTAAAAGAAAAATTACAAAAACTTAACGTTTATAAAACGTTTCTGTGTTGAAAACCCCAACAAATTTTCTAAATACATATGTAAATAAATAAATTACAACAACTAGAACAATTTTATATAAAAAATTTTAAACATTATACATAAATAATATCAGATATGAACCTCATACATAATATATATAGGTACTTTCAATTAATTGCAATAGATTAGACATGAGATTAGCGATATATGTGGGTATGTATTTACAAATTTATAAAATGTAAAACATTTGACAAAATTTAAAACAATTTTTAATTAAAGTGAATTTTTCGAAAAATAAACTATAAAAGAAAAAATTATAGATACAATTTTAAAATTACGCATTTAAAACACAACCTTCTTTATGTGTGTAAGTTTTTTCGTAAATTTCATCTAACATAATATGCAATTAAAATACATATATACGTACATCTATAATAAGAAGATATATAAATATTTACATAAAATTATAATATTACATTATAGATTCATATAATTATTTTTCTATTTTACAGTTCATTAATTTATTTTATTATATATCTATGTATGTACATATATGCATATACAACTACTCATTACATCCACTACAATTTCATTTTCAACTACCAACTAAACTATGTATGTATAATAATATTTTCTATAACCCCCACAATGATAAGCATTACAACTAAATAACGGTAAACCTTTTGCAATTCAATATCGCCCCCTTTTTTTTCACTTTTTGTTTTTTTTTTTTTTTTAGAAAATAACAGTTTTTATGGTCACGTCTAACCGTCATCTAAAATATTTATTTTTTATATTATTTCTTTTTTTAATCTTTCGCAAAAAATTTTTTCTTTTGTCCAGCATTCAAAATAAAACAAAACTAAGTAAAGTTTTTTTTTTTTACCCCAATTTTAAATGGTTATAGATAGATTCTGCTAAGAAACATAACGGTTTATTTAACTTTATACAGTTATTATATTATATTATATTAAAAAACAAAAAGGAAAGGCAAAAAAAAAAAAAAATTAATGATTGTGATGCGAGCATTTTTCGACCCTAATTTACGCTTCTATATTTTAAAGTTTTTATATATTATTATTTCCTTCACTAACATCAATTTCACCTAAAGTCTAAAGTTATTTACAATACTATACTTTGAATTCACCATATCATCGTCCTTTTCAAAAAACATAACAAATACAAAACAATAAAAAATAAAGGACGACAGGAAAACGCGAATTTAATTCTAAATAAATGCATATGTGATGTATTCTTTATAATACATGCTTATATATTTTTATTAAATTGCTTTCTTCTTTTTTTTTCTCTTTTTCTGTTTTTTTTTTTTCTTTTCGGTTTCAACCCTTTGAATTTAGAATTTAGACAACCCTGTAACAACCTCGAAAATTCTATATATGACCATGTTAATATGGAATGGTGCCTTATTTGTAAGTTAAGTGATAAATGAAATGTACATATTCTCTTAAATTAAAGGGTTGTAATATATGTACAGTGAAACTTCTATAACTCGAACTTTCTAAATGTTCGGAAATTGGTTGGAGTTATAGAGAATTCGATAATAGAGACTTTTTCTTCTTTATTTTAATTTTCCACTGGGCATTATTTTAAATTTCAAATTTGCAACCAACACAAAAAATATGTCATTTGCCCGAATTGAATGTTTATAATACTGTCAAATATGTGAACATGTACAAGTATATACCTACATGCACATCATTTTAACAAATAATGATGAAAACTAAAACAGAAATGACAGGATGATAACAAAAAAAAAAAAAAAAGAATAGCAAAAGTTATATTTTGTTTTCAATTTAATTCAACAAAAAGTTCGAGTTAAGGAAACTTTTTTACTCAAAATGACATTAATAGTCCGAATAAGAGAAAAGTGCGAGTTGAAGAGATTTTCGAGTAAGAGAAACTAATTTATATAAACAATTGAAACAAAATTTTAAATGCATCAAAATAGTTCGAGTTCAGGAGAAGTTCGAGTTTAGGAAGCTACGAGTTAGGGAAGTTCCACTGTATTATAAACTATATTATAATATATTGTATAATCAAATGAATGTGGAAAAGAGATAGAAATATATGTAATTTTTATTTTATTTTATTTTGTTTTAAATAATAAAAAAGAAAGTGTTTTTTCTATTTATTTTCGCTTGATTATTCATTATATAAATTCAAATATTGAAAAAAATTAAACTTGAAAGAATTTTATTAAAATGTATTCCTGTCACTTATAGGATTCGTGGGGTGCTTTATGTGACCACACCAAAAACAAATGCTTACAAATACACCAAATACAATTGCTTTTAGGACTTGGTAGTTAGTTATCCAGAAAGGGCCTACATGACACATTTAGACTAGTTTGGGCCCATTTTATAACCCTGAATCGAGTTTTTCACCTAAGTAAACCATGAAAAGCTTTTTATAAAACTCTGTAAATCGATTAAGCATATCTCTGACAGATCGAAAAGAATATTTAAGAAGAATTTACTAAGCAACTATCTACTTGTTAGTGATGTTTTTATCATCAGGGAAAATATTATTAAAAATTCTAATTTTAATGAGAAATAATGGATATTTTATTTGACACCATAAAGAATCTTTCAAAGAAGCACAACATAACTAATTCAGTAAAATAAAAATTTTTAAAAGGCAAAAAATATGTTGAAAATATTTTCGTATTTTTTTCTGAAAGTGCAGTACTTTAAAATTATAATCGAAAAATTAATTGGAAGTATCGAAAGAACAGGTGTGGATATAAATGTTACAAGGGGGAATTATTCTTACGACGTGTGTGGAATTCGTATCCACAATCCCTCGATATTACACCGTATTGCATACGTTTTTACTTAAGCCACCGAAATTCTTAAAAAATTAAAAAATAGGTCCTAGGTATTATAATGATGTTGTAAATAATTAATTTTTCATTATAATTCATCAAAAAAGAAATGGAGGATGGAACTTCATTAAAAGTAATTACAGAAAACAAAAAATTCGTAGCATTTCTATAGAAAATTTTGGGCTTATGGCTTTAATAATTTAATGCAGTCCTGTTAAAAAAATCTTTATATTGTTTTTATGGATAATTTCTCTGTGTTCTCTGTGTAATTTTTATAAAAAATAATGGTAATTTTGTAAAAGCTTTTTCAGGACAAAATATAGCTTTACTGCTAACAAAGATTTCCGCCTCATCCGTTCTACTATAAGTTTTGGGTTCTTTTTTGAATCGTATACCAAAATATCATTTTTAAAATTTAACGTTTTAAAATCTTTGTGTTAAAATCTGCTTTAAAATTTCCCGGTTTACAATCTTGAAATTTCAATCTTCAAAATCCCTCCTAACTGAGATCTCGCATATACATACATATATATTTTAAAATAAGCTTATAGTCTTAATTTTGAACAAAATGTAAACCATAAAATCTTTTTTAAATAATTTTTTCTCATATTTCAACAAAAAATCATCTAAATTCGTGATCCCCTCTAACCAAATTATTGAAGTTATTAGTAAGTAAGTAAGTAATTTTGTGTCCTAACTCTAATCTACTGTAAAAATATATGCTTTGGTTATGTTCTCTTGAAATAATTATTTTTTCATTCCCATTTTTGTCATGAAACACGATATTAATCGTACACAGAAATGATGAAATTTTCAAATGCAAGATTTTAAAATGAGAGATTTGAAATCATCAGATTTTAAAATGAGAGATTTTAAACTAGGTACAAAATTTGAAGCCCTACATTTTATACAATTTCTTGAATGTATTATAAATGTTAAACAATTTTATACTATACTTATAATACTCATACTATACTTATAAAGTTTGTTTAAAAATATGTATGTAGAATGTATTTTTTAAGTGTGCAAATGACAGAAATCTTTTTTTTTGCACCCAATTTAAATGAAAGCAATATTCTTCTGCTACTACTAATAATAATAAACAAGATTTGTATTTTTTTTTAGAAAATCATCTAAAGCTCTTATAATTTTTTTTTTTTATTACTCCTGGTAAAACAAAGATCCATCTATCTAGATGAAATTTAATGCAGGATTTCCTTTTTCATCCACATTTTTTATGCATTTTTTATTTTTTATTATTATCTTCTTTTCTATTTGTTTGTTTTTTTTTTTATTTTGTTTCTACCTTAATTTGAGACGTGATTAAAAAGACCTTTATTTATTTTTTTTTTTTCTATTTTTTTTATTAGTAAATTTTTAGAACCGTCTGAGAAGCAAAAACAAAAAAAATGCACCCATTAAAGGTTTATATAAATATAACAAAAATCAATTTTTTTATCATATGGAATTAGAAAAAGAGAAGTTTTTCAGATTTTTATAAGTCGAGTCTAGAAATAAAAAAAAAAATTTACAATAAAATGCTGAAATGGAATTTCAGACATTGTCCTTTTTTTTGCAAATAACAAATTTGTTTTTTTTTTTTTTGGTATTTTTCAGGGTTGTAAGATCGCAAACAAAATTTTCTGAGATGCAATAACTTTTCTATATATTTACACCTTTTCCTGTCATGATTAACGAGTCTTTTATAACATTTTTTTTATTTACAAAGACATTTTTATTTTTTTAACCTTTCAGAACAATTTTCATAATTTTTTCAATGAATTGAAATTGAAGTATTAATATATGCTATGACACGTTATTAGTGAAAATTATTAGTTAGAAGAATAATTAAATGTCTGATGAGAATTGATGATTAAATACGAAGAGAACTTTAATACATGCTTTTTAAAGATAGTAAAAGAAATTTAATATTTGGGAGAAACTCGTTTTTGGAAATCAATTGATGTATGATTAGTTATTCACTTAAATTTTTTTTTTTTTTGAAATTTCAAGATATTAACATGTACCTATAAAAATTATTTCTATCATTAGTTAAAGATCAGAATTTTAGGAAAAGAAGCTAATTGATCATCACATTTAATTTGTTACTGATTGCCAGCTTATATTAATGTTAAAAACTATTTTAAGAAACTCAACTGTAGTTCTAGGTTTTAAGCCCAATGCTAAAAAATTAAAATTTTCCAAAATGGAACGAAAACTACTCGACCTCAAAAACTTTCAACCAAACATACCTTCAAACTTTTGACTATAATTTGATTAATTTTTTAACCAAATCAATAGTTTTTGTTCAATTCTCAGGACTTCAAAGTAACAATTGATTCTGAAATATTAACCTCATATTTTGAACTGAATATTTTTCTCTAAACCTTGCTGAAGCACAATCTTTCCTCTTGTTAAATTTAATGTTTATTTCTATTACAAAAGCTATTAAAAGATTAGCAGCTTAGTGCGATAGCCTTCTTTTATACATTTTATGCAAAACATTCTCTTTTTGCCTTTGAGAACTTTCATCATCTACAATGGATGTACATTTTCTTTTAGGCTCACCTCCCTACTTTTTACCGTTTAAATCGAAGATGCAGTAAGAAATATTCCTACAAAAAGGTGAATTTCTATATAAAGAAATATTCTATTCTAGTAAGCTATATCACTAATTTCAATTCAATTTTTAAGAAATCATTAATTATACTAACTAAGAAAAGCAACAATAATAAAAAAGGCAATGTGATGACAATCTGGTCAACGTCAAATCTTTTTATGGCAAAGTACATATATTATTGTTAAACAAATTTAAGTCAAACTTAATATAAATATAATATAATATATTATTTGGCTTTTCATCTTAGCTACTTCAATTTCATTCCCAGCTTATTAAATACATCTAATACATCAACTGCAGTTAATATAGGGATGATAAAATAGTTAAATAGTTACTCAAATTATTGCTCATTTAATGTTATTCAAAATGTACTCAAAATAAGTGATACTGTCCTAAAAATATACGTCGAAGTGATAATGCGACTAAATATAGGTATAAATGCTAAATTGTAATAAAAAATGTTAAATTAACGGAATTAGTCCAGCTTCCATTTTTTTAAATTATCCACAAAGGAAATATAGCTAAAATAATGAACTTCTTTGATAATTCCAATCGACAATGGCACCATTTAGAAATTAATATCATCTTTTGAAACTATTAATACAAAATTCAGATCATTGTCACTATTTCTTGAAACGTTAAACCATAATATCAGTTAACAGCGTAAATGAAAGATCTTTAAACGTTCTTTTAAATGTTGTATCAAATTTGGAAATATAATCGTTGGTTTAGATATAGGTTTAAAGAAAAATTATTTACATGAATTAAAAAGTAAAAAAGTCTAAAGTAATAAAAATATACCGTCATATAAAAAAATATCTAATTAACTCATCTAACGGTTAAATTTCCAAATTTGATGCATGATACATCATTTAAAATAGTATTTTAAAACATTTTGTATAATATTTCAAATTACAATTACATTTGTACAATGTATCAAAAGGCGACATTAACGTTTTACATTAATCGATTTAAAAATGTACGTCCGTTCGCACGATGACTCAAAAATTAATAAAACTATCTTGATGAAATTTATTTAGTAGAATACTAATTACGGAAAAAAGACGGGAATTTCAACTGGAGAAAACCGGTCCATAGGTTTGGATTTTGGAAGCTTTTGAAAGAGCTAAAAAGCAAACAAGAATATTTCCAAAACCAACAAAGGTAGAACCTTTAAATTTAGTACAAGGGTGTTCTGCCATATTTTCTATATGTCCCTGAAATTTGAGATGATTGTGTTCCTGAAATTGAACCATGAGTTCGGATTTTGGAAGCTTTCAAACGAGCCTCAGGGTAAATAGACAAATCTCCAAAACCAACCGAGATCTATAACCTGTACCTTTGGTACAAGGGTGTTCTGTCATGTTTTATTTTAGAAGCTTCCGAACTAACCAAAGAGCAAATGAGCATAGTTCCAAAACTAATAAAGATAGAATCTTTAAAATTAATACAAGGATGTTCTGTATTGTTTCCTCTATCTCCCTAAAATTTGAGGTGAATAGGAGTCGCGGTTCTGGTAGCTGAAACATACCTTCCAAGGCCTAACAAGCATATCTCGAAATTATTAATAGAATAGAAATTTGAAATTTTGTATGCATGGATGTTAAATCATGGGTATACATGCATGGATTTTATGTCCCTGAATTCGAATTGAATAAGAAAGGAAAGGGATGCACTTCAAGCAGGTGCCACACGCCTCCCAAAGCTTAACAAACCTATTTTCGAAACTAATAAAATAGAGCCTTGCAATTTTGTACAAGGATACTCTATACAAAGCTAATAAGAGCCTTTACTTAGTTTATATTAAGTTAGTTTATATTAAGTACCTATATCTAAAATAACTTATGGGTTTTTAATTTAATTTGAATTTTTCAAGTGTGGGGTATTAATAAATTGGTTGCATCGACTTACTATTACATTTACTTGTTTTAAACTTTCTTTGGGCTAAATTTCAAAAAGATTGAGCTTGGAAGCTATACGGAACTAAAGCCAAATCAAATAACAATAATTTTGTACAATGATTCGAATTTTCTTCTAGTTTGAAAAAAAAACATCAGAAAACCTCTAAAAAAATACGTTTCCTACATATTATTATCATTAGATCTCAAATGTTTTTCTTAAATTATTTTTTTAAAAACTAAAAGCAAAAAAATGAAATTTCTCTGTTTCTATTTTATTTATTTGTTTTTTTCTTTCTATCATTTTCTTCCATTTAAAAAAAAAAATTATTATCATTGTGAAAAAAATTAAAAATTTTTTAAAAAAATAATAATTGTAATGACTATATGATTTGTTTTTCTTTTTCTTTTTTATTTTGTTTTGTAATATTTCATATTGAAGCAAAATTTACACTCAACACAACTAAAGAAAAAGGAAAGAATCGTGGAACAAGAACAAAAAAATCAAGTAGGAAAATTGAAATAGAAGTTAAAAATAAAAAAAATCTTGTTAAGATAATTTGCTTTTTTCAATTTTTTTTTTGTTTTTCTATCACTTTTATAAATTTATATACACATACATTTACAAAACTTTCCCTTTCTAATTTCACTAAATCATAAGTCTGCTTTATTGAAAGGAACATTTGTTTGTGTATTTAATAACAGAATAAACTAACAATCACCTTAGTACTAATATTAATGAAAATTTTACCTTATTATTTTACCTATGTTTTCAAAAAAAAATTCAAAACAGTCTCAGAAAAAAAACTGTGTGGCACATTTTCTATACAATACATATTACAATGATAAAATACTGACAGTTAAAATGTCGACTGGTTTGTGTCCAACCAATGTTTTTGATTTTTATTTTGTTTGTATCAAACCTAATGTATAGTTTTCAGACTTTGATTTTGATAACCAAACTTTATTGTTTATATGGAATAAAAAATATGTAATGCAGTTACTTAACACAGCCTACTGCATTCTCCAAAAAATAATGGCACCAAAACGCTCTAATAAAGTCCAATTGTATGCAAGTAAAAGTAAAAAAAAACGAGGAAGAGGGCGTATAGTCGATTTAATCAACTCTAGGATATTCGCAATTGTATTAATAATGTATGTAGTGCATTTGTGCCCCACTGAATTGTGAAGGGTAATTACATTAATTAGAATTTTAGTAATGACATAATTGAAATAATTCTTCATTTATGTTCCTTCGATTGCCTCGACAACGATACATTTTGAGGAAATTAAAAAAAAACTTTTGAGATCTTATTCAAAAAACCCTTTTTTTATCAAAAAGTAGTACCTATAGGAGGTTCTTAAATCTTAACCTTAAATAACGATTTTTAAATAAATGTTTTTTTACTTAAAAATTAAATTAAATTGTCTTGTATAATGTTTTTAATATATGGGAGAAATGTTGAATTAGGATCAAGGTGGTAAAATCTATATTTCGATGAGAGCTTCGTTTTGAAGTTATTCGAAGTACATTTTCAAAACCAACCGAAATTTATTTTAAGGTTAACATTGATCTATGTGTAATTTGTTTCTCTATATATAATTCTGAATTCCTGAATCTTTTAACTAGATGTTTAAATTTGAATTAAAATATTGTTTTAAATTTTGAAAATGCAATTTTATTAGGTTTATTTTATTCTGATCTTTTTTTCCTACGCGATATAATCAAACCCTACAGTAGTTTGATTAAAAAATATACATATTTGTAATATTTTGAGTATACTGTATGTATAGTGTTTGTTTTAGAAGTATACTGTCCAATAAGTGTCGCAAAGGAAGGGATCTTTTCTTCGTATATAGCGAAACCGCAACATAGGTGGAGTAATCTAAAAAATTGCACCATATCTAGAACGTTGTAACCCACCTACAACAAAAGGAAATCAAATGAATTGATATTCAAATCACGTATTGATATGACCAAGTTAGTGGGAATCATTACATGCCACTGGCCAGTAGGGACACATCAAACCAATTCGGGAATACCTTTCAACACCTCTTGCAGGAGTTCTGAAGAAGCAACCCCTCGAGTTAGATATAAAACCAAAAACAACTGAAAAACACAGGTTACTTGAATGTAGTGGGATCAAAATAGTGCAATCTAGTGTTAACTGAGGACTTCAGCATCGCGAAGTTCACCACCTTACCTACCATACTGTTTCCTGTGTATATTGTATTTATGTTCTTCCTTAGAATCATTAAAAATAAACCAATTTATAACTTTATATTACACAAGATTTCATAATCTTCAAACATATTATAGTTCATTTGTTAAAATAAGAAAACAATTTGTTCTATAAATTTTTGACGATCAAAAAATATATTAGTTGATTTTTATTTTTCAATATATTTTTGTCCAACACTGTTAATAAGTACTTATTTTTAATCTTATAGCAAACATTTATCCATAAAATACACAACTGTTATTTTTTTTTTTTTTGGTTTTTACTATTATAACTGTTTATTTTTTATATTTTTATCCCTTTTCTTTGTTTATAGTAAAAACTTGATGAAAATTTATATTCCCGAGGCTCACCACTAGAGTTAGATTTTGTTAATAATTATATGGATATATACTATAGGTATATGCTATTATTTTCAATTAGACAATATACTTAATATGCTCGTATGTATATACATACATTTAATGTACAATAATATATAGAAGAAGAAGACAAAACATAAATGAAGAACTCTCATAATGCACAGAACAGTACTACTTGTGCTATTGTTGAATGGATATTTTTTTGAAAGGGGTTTAAAACACTCACATGATGCATAAATATCGTCTATTTTGTTTTTGTTTGTTGTTAGCAAATGAAGTTAAAATAAAAATTCTAAAATAATTGCCTCCCACTACCAACTATATTTATACATATTCATAATATATTCACTACCCCTATTTATGACAAACAGAATCTAATGAATGTATGAAGTAGTAGTCGTATATACTTTATATGAAGTATTGAAGAGAATAGCGCCACTTTTTTATCGTTATATTACTTAATGAAAAGGAAAACAAAAAATTAAACAGAGAATAAAATAAAATAATCAAGATTTTTTTTAGAAATACTTTTATTTTTATATTTGTTATTTAGAAAATTTCTAATACCGAATTAGATTAGTTAGTTGATGTCATCGATGATTTGAAATGACTAAAATTTTTAAAATTCAGGTGATCTATAGAAGTTTCTGCAAATTATTAAATTTTGTTATGTCTATATTTTTTTTGAACCAACTTTGGTTACCCAATATAAATACAGAGATAAAATGTTGAAAAAATATTTAAAGTACAACTTAGAACTGTATGAAATACCACCAATCTGATTCTGATTTTATACTTTGAATATCAAAATGGAAATAAAAATAAAAATTATGATATGCAATTAATAGTAGGTATTCATATAATAGCGATTTTATTTTGTTGTCATCTAATTTGAACGTAAAGAGTATATATTTTACATTTTAAAATTAGTACGATTTTATTGTTAGTCTTACCTAAGGTCCTAGAGTATAAAGTTACGTTAAAACGTTCTAGCACTAGTCATTTTGAAGAAAATTTAATGTTGTCATGATGATTTCTATACAATTAAACCGATTGAGTTCAACATTCTGAAAAATATGATTTGTTAGCAAAGAAATACGTTAGATTAACATGGTTACGATCCGTTAATCCAAATTGTGTATAGTCAGGGTTAATGGCAGGTAGTAAATAGGTAGTGTTCAGGATAATTTAATAGCTTCAAAAAAGAATTTTGACGAATTTTTCATAATTCCGTTACCCCGTTCCAGAACGGTGATCAGCCAAAAAAACAATTATCACCGAATCCTTTCCAATTTTGAAGGTTATTTTAATAATTTTATAAAACAACGGTTACAAATTTCTATTAAATTCTATTAGCATTATTTCTGGCACGACTAATTTCTAATCAAATGTTTCTTTTTTATAATCCTGTCCTTGTTGTTCGACTGATTAACTTTAAATTTTTTAGAAATGTTTTTCCTTATTAAAGAGTATGCGGTGAGAGTAAGTTGGTTATGGTCCGCTAACAGCTGTTCCCATAATAAATCAAATTTTCTTTTATAAAACAATTATGTCCAATTAGAACCTTACCTATATTAATTTTAACTAACCTTAGAACAGTTTTGTTAATTTTTCTTAAGCTCTGTTAATATGTTCTGACATTACGAACTATTAGCAATTTTATTTTCACACCTATTAAAATTTTTTATTTAGTCCACGGAGCCGATTTCATTAACCCAGTTCACAAAAAAAAAATGCTAAATCAAATATTCCAATTTTTCAGAAACTTCTATAAATTTAGGCCAATGTAAAAAGCGATATAAGATAAAAGATACACTATTAAAGAATAAAATCAATACAACGCAAATTTTACCAAAACAACATTTGTTTGCTCTTAATTGTTACACATCATAATATAAAAGAAAAATGTTTGAGAATACCAAGAAACATTTATCAAAAAGTTCAATGGCACAAAAAATATACTATTGATGCTATGAGATTTGTAAACATTTGTAAATTTCATATTAATTCATTTAACTTTTTCCAAAATATGTTTTAAATGGCTAACTACCCAATAATTATAATATATAGATAATATATAAATGATTAAAATCCCTCGAATAGGAGAATAAGAAATTTAATTTAAAATATATCTTACTCACTTCAATTGTACTTCATCTCTCTTTGTTTTAAAATGCCAGGATAATCTATACCCCAGAATATTATTACCAATATAAGGGCCCAGATTTTGTTCATATAATATCATTACTGATCTCAAAGCCTATTTTATAAGTTTTTGGGTTTTATTGTAATATTAAGATCAGACTTTAGTGCCCGTATTTTATTTAAACTTAATTCATATTACCTTAGGCGTCCCTTGTTATTAATTATGAAGGTAAAATATTTTTGAAGCTCAATGTTAGTGTAACGCGAGAGCTATTCACAGGTTCTTATTATAAATATTGTATTTTAAGTTTGACCATATAATTAAAAACTTTAATTGAAAGTCTTACATTTTATATTACGTCAAGCTTCAATATGTTCAATCTTATTTCCTCGGGAATTTATTTATTAAATATACAGTTTTAAATTGTTCCCACCATATGAAAAATGAATTTTTTTTTTATATCAATAAATTTATAAAATTACATTCTGTCGCCAAGCAAAAAAAAAACATAACTAGATAAAGTATAAAATCAAGGAAATCATCTAGACATGGGTACAATTTTTTTAAATTAAATTTAATTTTAACAATTTTTTTTTTTGCAGATTTTTGTTTTTTTTTTTGTTTGATTCGATTTGGTTATAGCATCTAGTTATGACTAAATTTACGTACTTTTAAGCATACCAAAAAAAAACATAAATAGAGAAAATACATTTTATAGAAATCTAATACCTTAAGATATACCTAATACCTTTCACTTGCCTCGCATAATTTATATACCATAGGGTTTTTTTTATCCCCATCTAACATTTAAGTAACATTTTTTTTTATTTCATGCCATTTTAAATATATATACATATATACATTTTTTATATATTAAATACATATCTACAGATACAGATTAAACCGAATTATAACTACATTTTTTCAAAAAAAAAAAAATGAATTAAATGACAAATCATCTCTAACGAATTGAAAAAATTTTTAAAAGTATATTTAGGTACATATAGTGATTCAACTGATTCACATACTACAAATTAAATCAGTGGAAAAGGTGTGGTGTGATTTGCCCTTGTAGCTTGTAAACTTACATAAAGTTAAAGAAAAAATTAAGTTACAATTTATTGTTTGTCAGCAAATGAAAAAAAAAATTGAACTTCTGATAATTCTGGAAAAAAAAGTTATTTTCAAGGGTGAAAACTAGGACTTAACAATTAGATAAAAGACAATAATTTTTTTCTGTTGTTTCTGAAATGAAAACAAAAAACAAGTCAAGATAAAAAAAATCAAAGGTTTTTAAAGAGCCCCACATTTTCCAAACGATTAGAATATTGTGACTTGCACCAAAATTTGTAAATTTTTTTAGAATATTATGTATATAAGAAAAAATTACAAAAAATTAAGAGATCATTTTCTTCAATTTCAATATAATCACACCAAATCCAATGTTTCCGCATCCTATTGTCCTATCCTTTCCTATACCTATATTCCCTAGATAATTGTGTTATAATATTATATTCCCTATAATTGTGTTAGTAGGTAAGGGTTTCATCTCGTTATATTGGCTAAAGGGAAAGTGGGTTTAGTCAGAAAGGATCTGACACTATCAAGGAAGAATTCTTGGTGTCTTTGGAAGATTCCCACCTTCCATATGAAAAAAAAACTATATTTAGCAAAGCATAGTAAAATTAATGTGTTAACACTCTTGAAAATTTGTGTTTTTATGTTATTAACAATAGTAAAGAACCGTATTAGATAATGTTAAAATTTTACAGAAAATGAATATGTACGATATATGCGAAATTTTGAATTAGGAAGGATTTCATATTTGGTTACAAAATCAAGGGTTTCAATCATTTGTTCAGCGGGGGTTTATAAAAATAAGGGTTATATACATCTTTTACAGAATATATATACTATAATATACATATTATAGTTATACTATATACTATAATGTCCATCATATACTATGTTACTTGATGTTATTTAAAAATTTGTCAAACGGATTAAATATGTTTTGCAAAGTAAAAATTTGTCATCTCATCTTTTTAACAAAACGATTTTTTTGCCAAGAGATTTTTTGCAATGTGATGTTTTCAATATGAGTTTAGGTCAACCCTGCGCTATACCCATATAATGTTGAAGTTAATGTTTACGTTTAATCTGAAAAAATGTGCGCATGTATTACATTTGCTGTTTACAGCGTATTTTATACGCTCTTTCGCACTAGGCCACCGAGGCCCCCTGAATTGTACAATTGTGACATTGATTTTATAAAGCTTCTAAAGCTTCTGTTTCTCTTAAACCTGACAGAAATTTTCTAAACAGACAGATTAGCAGACTGACATAGTGAAACCAATAAGCAAAATTTTAAATTAATTTTTTTTTTGAAAAATGTGCTTAAAAAGACAGGAGACATTCTAAAAAAAAAAATTTCTTTTTCAAAAATGGTTTTTAAAAGACAGGGAAAGCGAAGCACTCTAAATATTATTTAAAGTAAAAAAAATTCGTGAGGTTTTAAAATTTATGGGGAGACTTCGTAAACTGAATATTATATTAATTAATTTTTATTTTTTTAAAATATTTTTTAAGACGTTTTTTTTATTGTGTTGGATATTTCTTTTTTGCTTTTTTGAAAAATTTTTTATTTAAAATTTAAAAATTTATAATAATTTTTATTATATTCTTTCTTTTTTTCTTTCTCTGTAATATTTTTATAAGTAATTTTTTCTAGTATTTATGCAAACTTACCTTCAATTAATAAAGAAATTAAAGAGTTTAGAAATGTACACTTCAACAAATCAATTAATAAATCCTGGTCAAAACAAATTAAACATATCAGTACTTATATTATAAAAGTACTGCTTGTAGAAAACTTTATTTGTAAAAAATTACCTTTTGAACGTCTAATGCTAGTATATTTTAGCTATAAACAGAGCTATCAGATTTTAGTAAGAGAAAAATGTTCCACAGTCGATTCGCGAAAGTTAAAAATTAAAATTTTGAATTTAAATTGGATTTGCACAAGATTCGAATAATCGAGAAAATTATTAAAGAATTTTATTAATAAAAGCTCTATCAAAATCAAATGATAAGAACTTCTATTTAAATAACCTAAGGAAATTCAAGACAAAACGTTCGCCGAACTAATTATCTTAAATTCATATTTCTTATATGAAAAATTAAACGACGATGTTAAGTTTGAAAACTTAATTATAGTTTAATAACCGATTAATAAACCATGATCTAAGTGAAAGTACCTGGAAAATTTTGATTTGGGTATTCATATATTTTTATTTATTCATTATTTAAAAGCTATTCTAATATAAGAATAATAGTCCCAGTTAAACATTTCATAAAAAACAAAAAATATAGGGGCGTCGGTTGCTTAGTGAGTAAAAGCGTATAAAATACGCTGTAAACACCGAGGGAGTGTGGGTTCGAATCCCACACATGTCGTAAGAGTTATTCCCCCTTACGACATTTACAGTCACGCCTGAAAAGGAAAGGATGTATAATTTCCAGTTCACATTTATGTGGCAGAAAAATGCACTAAAAAAAAAAAAATATTTTATAATTGTTTTATTTTCACTATCCGTGTTATCTTTGTTTTTTGTTAAAGAATGCAGGAAGCTTCTAGACAGCCATTACACTGTTGCCCATTGGCATATAATAACTGAAACAAAAAAAAATTTTGTTGGAGATTTTGTATAATGTAAAATTATATGAAGACTTAATTAATTAGCTAGTAAATACTATAAGTTTAAAGAATAAGATTCAAATAGTTATGAAAAACTAGATTTAGTAATAATATCGAAGATACTTTGATTATCACAAGGTACCTAAAATTAACAATTTTTTCAATTTTTTTACTTCTAATAGTTCTTAACCGTGAGACAATCGTTCCCTATCGTGAAAATTAAACGTTTTTCTAATTTTAAACGTTTAGAACATGCAGGAGTTTTAGAAAATGTCAATAGTTTTGGAAAACATTATTTTCATGAAATAACTAAGTTTAAATATTGAATTGCAAACAGCATCACTACTTCCTTCTTGATATAAAAATAAAATTTTAAATTGTAAAAAAAAACACTTTCAGTAGAACTTGATTATAGTCATTTGAATTGCGGCGGATGGAGCTATGTAAAAAAATTGTTTTTGAAAATTGGTATTTTTTATGAAATTTATCTCTACCCAAAATCTCATTCCTTTATCTCATACGGTGTAGAAATGTAGTACAGGTCAGAATAATTTTATTTAATTCGACAGATTAGCGAACGGACAAACGTACAGAGTAAAACGAATTAAGCTATTTTTTTCAAAATTGACAGACAAAGAAAATTTTTATTTTTACTTTTTTTTTTACTTTGTCAATTGTTAACAAAAGAAAATATATCTGCAAAATTAAAAAATCTAAATTAATAATTCTTAACGAGTGCTGCAGGGAGAAAACAATGAAATTGCATTTAATCATTATTATTCATCGTTCAGCAATCTAGGATTTAGATAAATTCACCTTTTACTTTTCATCTCTTAAATTAAAATCCTACAACTATGGATAGAAAAAACATTTGGCACATTTGAATCTTCAGATGAGAATTCATTTTAGAAGAAGAAATTATTTCATTCTTAAGAGATCACTTTTTAGCACATTTCCAAAAAAATTTTGAAAAAATGTTCCTATTAGTTTCACTCTGTCCGTCCGTCCGTCCGTTTGTCCGTCCGTCTGTCCGTCTGTTTACAAAACTTCTACACCGTTAAAGATAGAGAAAAACAATTTTAACCATGAATAGGTCTGTGGAACAACTTTTTCATGTAGCCCCTTCCATTTCGGAACTACAGCCCCTCAAACTTTAAAAAGCCCTATTTTTAAACGTGTATATTTCAGATTCCGCTTAGCATTTTTTTAATCTGAAATCGCCAATCGACAGGAATTTTTTTACCTTTATAAATCAATATCAAAATTTATATATAGTTTTTAAATTTAGTATTTAAATTTACCGTTATGTAAAAACCAAATTTTGCATGATTTTTCTACCTTCATAACTCCGGCATGCTTTTAGATAGGGGCTTGAAATTTTGAGGCAAGAAAGAACTTTTAGAATTAGTATAAGCTTGCTCAGAAAATTTTTTGTACAACCCCTGTTTATGAGCTATTAGGCCTAAAAATTGAAAATTCGCTATTTTTAAACACTTGTAACTTAGGCAAGACATTTTTCTTCGGCAAGACATGAAAAGTAAAGTTTCTATAATATATATTTACGTGTGTTAAAGGATTTTCTTAGTTATATAGGGTTCCGGACTTACAGCCCCTCAAAAATTCCAGAAAAGTCCTATTTTCACATTTTTTGTTATATGAAATTTTCAAATTTTGGTGCAAGTCACAGATTCTAAACAGTTTGTACTGTCTTTTGGAAATGTACGCTTTTAAAAACCGTTGGTTTACATTCTACCTTGTTGAAAATAAAGTTCACAAAAAAGTTAAATGAATATTTTTGGATTTTTCTTCAAGAAAAATACTCATCTCTATGTAAGAAAGTACTCGAAATTTTATTGCAGTATGTCTATATCCTATATATTATGTCAATTGGGATTTCTCAACATTAACCAATATAAAAATTAAATAAAAAATGAAAAAGTTTTACGGATTTGGAAGAGGAAATGTGGGTAGTAAATATCTTATATTAGACATAAAATTGGGAAAAACTCATCAGGCTCAAATATCACAACAATTTACTTTCTTGTTGATTTTTAGAATCAATATTAATTAGTTCTAACACTCCGGGAAAGAGTCATATAAATAAATGTGCACCTCAAACCGGTAAAAGTTAAGAACCACTGGTCTAAAATAATATTACGAAAATTGTATCTATTATATAAATTAAATGGTTACCTCCTATTTTATTTTTTGTTTACAATTAATTTTAATTCAAATAACTAAAATTAAAATAAAAAAAAAAAAGTAATTAAGAATTGAACAATAAAAAGGATAATTAAAATAGTGTAACAATATTAATTATAAAATTATCCTGGAAATAACTTTTATTTTTTTTTTTTTTTTGTTAAAATTATATTTACACCATTATTAAATTTTTGTTTTGGTTTTTTGGTTTTTAAAATCTTATATAACGAATTAAAAGGGTGCAACTTTTAAGTGTATAAAAGGAAAAAATCTAAAAAAATATTAGCTTTCTTTTGTATATACCTAACATATTACACATACATATGTACATGTATACACATTTATTTTTATACGTTACTTGTTGTACTTATTATAACCAATTAAAAAGAACAATTAAATAATAAATGAATAGGAATTAAAATTTTAATTTTTAAAAAAAATTGAAAAAAGCTTAAATCATTTTTTTTTTTGTTTTTCATATATACGTACATATATATTTACATATATATGAAATATTATGTACTTATAAATACAAATTATAAACATATGTTTATATTCAAAAAGAGGAACTTTCTACACGTCGATTAATAAAAAAGAAACACTTTATATATTGTCGATTTGTATATAAATCGTGTGTGTATGTGTTTGTTTTTTTTTTTTTTAATACATTATTATTTCTTATAAAACTCTAAGAAGCTCTAATTTACTGTTTTTTTTTTTTTCTTTTAACTGTTTAAGCATTATTACATATATGTATGTATGTATGTTACTATATGTACGCATATTATTCAAACTTACACACTCTTTTCAAATATATGTATTATATCAAAAGCACATTAAAAAACAAAAAAATAACCGTTTTAAGACATTCTTATTAAAAACATTCAAAGCACAATTTAAAAAAAAAAAAAAAACAAAACAAAAAGAGAAACAAAAATGAAAACGGTAATAATGAAAAAAGAAAAGAAATATTTCAAAAAAAAAGCGGAAACTCCTAACATGATTTTAATTACAAAAATCAGCCTAAAGCCTTTATTTTTTTTTTATTTCATTTTTTTCTTCTACACACACACCATCATACATGGTTACACATTCATGCATAGAAAAGAAAAGAAAAATGTTAACTGTTATAAAATAATATAGCATATGTGTACAGGATGATTATTTAAAAATGTATTTTTTTAATTAATCCGCGGTTACTATGGAAATGGTTTACATTAAAAGTATTATCGGTATAATTAAAATATTTAAAAAGTTAGAGGCTACATTAACTAAAAATTAAATCATTTTACTAATATACGATTTTGTTGTATATTGGTTGTTAATTAAATCAAATGTTTAAGATTAAATTTACATTAACACGTTAACTGCAAATAATTTTTTAAATGTGATATATATATATTACATATATGAATGCTAGTTTTCTATAGCCTTTTAATTCAGAAATAACATTATGAACATAATTTAAAAGAATAAAATGTTCCAGAAGTGCCAAAAATATATTAATATAAACTTTAACACGTGGATTCCCACGTGTATCGTGCAAACTGAGCATCACTCAAATATTTGAAAATACCGTGCTCACCGGTGAACATAAAAATAAATATGCGTTAAGTTCCACGTATATCACCGGTGAACATTGCTGCATATTCTCAAAATCCACAAATCAATTTAATGTACCTATATTTTTTTATACATTTAAAAATGTTATCAAGGTGATATATTGAGATTTAATGCAATTTTTTTTTTATGTTCTGCGATGAGCGTGAGATTCGACGTGTTAAATTAAAATGCCTTAGTGATTAACCCTTTTGTAACTCATAGTTAAATAATTTTTTGTAAAATGTTTTGTTATTTTTTATTTTTTTTTTAATTTTTTGGCAAAACTATATGTGATATATAAGAATAAATTAAAATTTAATTCAATATTTCAAATACGAATAACTTCTAACTAAATTCCAAATAATTTGATATTTAAAAATTTAGATCTCATCTTTTCTATTATAGTCAAAAAATGATCCTTACCTTTTTGCAATGAAATGGGACAGTGGTAGATACAATTATTATTGTCGAATTTTTTTACTTAATTCGATTTCTAATAATTATTAATAATTTTAAGCGTAATAAAAGAGTACCTTTTGAGTTTTAAATAACACAATCTTCTTTTATTTTGATTTTCTTGATTTAAAATTTCAACAAGGGCGTATCTCTTTCTGTTTCTAATTCTATTAATTTTAATAAGAATTGGATTGTTAAATAATTAAAACTATTAAGCGTTTACATTAAGGCAGAAACATTTGCATCGCTTCTTCAAATTTTACAGCAAAATTATATTAAAACGCCCTAGAAGCTCATTACATATAGAGCGTAAAATCAGCTCGATGCTTTCATTATTGCCGTACCTCCCCGTATTATAGTCACAGGTATATTAAAATTGCTTCTCCTTTTATAACACCTCGAAATAAGCATTATTTATATAGACTCAACTGTATGAATTGGTTTAGAATTGAAAAATTTGTCGATTTTGTTCGCCCGTTCGTCCATGTCTCCGTTTGTCCGTCACCATGATAATTCAAAAACTAAGAAAGCTTACAGTCTTCAAATTAACACAAAAATATTTTTAATTATTTTAAATTAAAAATATAATAGGGGCTTCGGTAGCCTAGTGGGTAGGCGTGTGGCGTATTAACCGAAGGAGTGTGGGTTCGATCCCTGCACAGGTCGTAAGTGTTTTTTTCTTTACATACCCCCCTTACGACCAAATATAATGTAAATATATAGTATATAATATAAACAAAATAAGTAATATTAGTATATAATTTAATAATAGTATAAAAACCTATAAAGGCCTTTAGTAGCCGATGGTTCAATAATATTGCATTACATTTATGTATGTAATATTAATATAAATAAATAAATAAATAAATAAAAATATAATATTATAAGCAGAGTGATACTATATTGTATTTACTTTGAACACAATAAAGGGTTCGTACGTGTATTTAAGAGCTGCCGAGGGCTAACTATATTCTTCCTCGTTTTACATTCCTTTTGATGGCTACTTTTGATGGAGTGTGTTCAATTGCTGCTATCCTCAATTAAACAGTATAAAATTAAAATTAAAGTTTTAACTGTATACTATTTAAAACCCTGTAGCTCGATATTTTGTTTGTTCGATTTTGCTTCTTATTTTTTTTTTATATTATTTATAACTTTTATCATCCTTTATTTTTCCACACTTTAATGTGTAGCTATGTGTTATTTTTTTTTTTTATAAATTTGTTTTTAGTTCTTAAAAGGATTTTTTTACTTTTATAAATACAAAAAAAAAAAAACAAAAAAATTTAGCACAGAGGAAAAAACAAAAACAAAAAGGCGAAAAAGGAAAACAGAAATATTCAGCGAAATTTCACTCAAAAATTGTGGGTTTTTGGCGATGCTGTTTTTTTTTTTTTTTTAAATTAAAATTATTTTTTTGTTTAATGTAAAAAACCTAACAGCGAAATATTTGCCTGTTACATATTTAACTTTTTTTTTTCATATTTTTGTACATTATATTTTTTTTTATAAAATTCTAAAAGCCTTTGTGGTATGTGATGATGGTATGCCTTTCTAAGATGAAACCAAAAAAAAAAATAAAATAAAAAAGAATTCTTTTTGTTTTTTTTATATTTAAACAGGAAAGTTAAAAATTTATTAAGTAAGAATTGAAATAGAAATCTTTTTCCGTTCCGATACGTCACTTTAGTTTAATTTAAAGATAATTTCCATATATATTGAGATTAAATGTTAACCCTTAAGTTAACCCTTAAATAAAAAAAAAAATTATGTTTTGACCAAAATAAGGACATTATTTTTTTGTTTCAGCATATTTATTTCAGTTGAATTATGTTTACAAAGATGAGATGTTATCATAAAAGTTGTCGTAAAGTGAATTTCAATTCTGTTTCGAAACTTTTTAATTTTATTTTGTAACGTTGAAGAATGGAAATATGGTGGTAAAATAATTGTTATTAATACATAAGTTAATCACCGATTTGCATGATTTTTTGACTTTCTATTCAGCTTTTCAATGTATCTAAAAAAGTTTGGCATGCAGGTGATTTACTTCAACAAGAATCTTTAGTCGCAAGTTGTTAGATGGTAAGCACTCCAGTGTTAAAATCAGAGGTTGATTGAAGCAATAATCACAAATAAAATTTTCATAAAATTTTTCTACTGAACTCATCCTATTCTCATCCTCTTTCACAAACAAGAATACTTGATCATTAAATAAAAAATTTGAAGAGTTTTAAGCCGATAAATATTTAAACGACTCATACCTCAGTTAATATTAATAATATAAAATTGATATGTAGTAGATGAGTTAACGATTTCAATTTTCGAGATAACTCGACATTTAAATGTTTAATACTATTATTACTTATTTATTTTTTATTAAAGGACACCGTTGAAAGGAGTTAAGGTTCTAAAGGGAAATCCCATATATTCTCAAGTAAGAGAGTTCTGATTTGAATTTTATAAATTTTTAAGGTTTTTTAAACTAAAAAAAACTGGTTGTTATAGGGGTAAGGAAGTTCATTTACATTGAATCCTGAATATTTAAAAACTGCAAGAGTCTTAAATATAAAAAAATAGCTATGGTGTTGTTTTATAGAAAGTATAGCTATTCAAAAAATTAAAAGTCAAAATTCAATGTGGATTATAGAGAAAAAATTTTTTGTATTATTGAGATTGAGATTATGTTTGAAAAATTTTTAAAATACAAATACATACCTACTTTTAAAAAATATATAACTTTTCTTTAACGTAACTAGATAAATTAAAAGATACATTTTTTAAAAGAAAGTAGATAATTACTTTACATAAACTTACATTAAAATCAACAGCGGTGCCACTGGTATTAATTAAATTTTTTGCATATATTATCATTTCTACTCTCATGAGCAACTATATTGAGAAGAAGAAAAATAAGAGACTGTACTCACACACAAGGGTGAAATAAATATAGCTTCAGCAGGAAAAAAAACAGTAAAATGGCCCAACTTCTACAAAACAGATCCATCTGATTCATAGCGTATTGGTTAAGTCGCCAACCTTTCAATCGGAGGGTTTTGGGTTACAAACCCAGGTCATAAAAAAATATGTAGTTATTTTGCATCATATAATCGCATAATTAATTAATAATAATAATAATAATAATATAATAAGTGTTCGTGGAGCTATCTTTAGTTATATCATGCGGGAAGGTGTTATATACATATACGTTGTAAACCCCTGATAGCCCTGACGCTGTAGTAAATGATAATAATATTAATAAGTAATAACTAATACTAATTTAATAATAGTTACTTCAATGACAGTGGGGCCACCTTCAATTATTACCTGATGGAGGAAGGTGTTATATACTACATGTTGTAACTGTTGATGGCTATTATAGTCACTTTTAGCAAAATAGCAATAATAAAAATAGCGAATCTTGTCCTATCCTTACCTATCACTGTACTCCCCAGTCAATATTGCGTTAGCAGGTAGGCGTTAGCAGGTAGGGTTAGCAGGGGAGGTTGATTTAGTCAGTAAGAATCTGACACTACCAAAGGAGAGTTCTTGATGTATTTGAAAAAGTCCACCTCCCTTAGAGGAAAAAAAACAAATCTGGCAATAAGTAAAAAATGTCGTTATATAATAATGTCACTACATCCTAAATAGGTTATTGGAAAAAATCATAAGTATTAAAACTAAAAATAACAGAACGTTGAAATTCTAATTGAACAGTTAAGTAATTTTGAAAAAAATACAATGCCAGGGCCCAGAAGTACACCTAGACAGCTTGATATTATAAATATTAAAACGACGCAGTAGTCCAGCTTTAACTTAAAGAATAAATTCCAGGATTAAATTTGATAGTCTTTGGAACAAAATCTAATTCTACAAATATTTTATTTGATTCTGATTAAAGTAATTTTTTCTTTCATAATTCCTTAATTCTTGAAAACCTATTCTCAAAACATCTGCTTATCCTTTATTTTAACACGAAACTGTACATTTGATTCTATTATAAAGTTTGATTTTAAAGAAGATGGTTTTCTTTGGTTTAAGTCCAACACTATCTATTAGAATCCCTGTGTAACACCAACCTCATACACAAAAAAAAAAAAAAAAAAATAGATTAAAAGAAGCTGTACTTAATACATAGTTTACAAAAAAGGTTCTATCAATTTTACATTCTCAATATGTCCTTGCAAAACAAATTATCTTTAACAAAATTCCTAATTTTCATACTTTTTAATCTATCCTCAATTTTATGTTTGTCATAGTTACATACCCTACACTTCTGTTGTATTTTGAATCAAATTGAAATTTTTTTTTTTTTTTAACTTTAAAACATCTGTTATGTGAACTTAAAAAATATACCTTTAAATATTTTCGTTTTTATTACGTACCGAACGGAACCGAATGATTTTAATTTAATAGTGACTAAACAAAAAATTATAAGAAAAAAAAAAAAATACAAATACATCTAACGGAAGAAAAAAAAAACGCTTGAAAGAAAAGAATTAAGAGCTTTAGAGAAAAAACATATTAAAAAATGTTTATAAAAAATGAAATTAAGAAGTAAAAAAAAAAAAATTAAAGTAAAAATAAACCAAAAAAAAAAAAAAGCAAAAAGAAAATATCGAAAAGTAAAGAAATAGTCTTGAGTCAAAAAGAAAATAGAAAAGAAAAACAAAAAACAAAAAAAAAAAAATGTAACATTGTAAAAGAAGAAAATTAAGAAAAAATTCTAGATATCTTAGCACTGTGACGAGCTTGATTTCCTTAAGAACTTATACAAGTTATTATTATACTATAAACTTCATAGGTATATGTATGTATATACATATATGTATATCTAATTGTATGCAAATAATTTAATACATTATATAAGGATAAGTTTTAGGAAGGTTTTGCGGCGTTAACAAGAAAAACAACAACAAAAACACAAAAAAAAAAAAAATATCTGAAACAAGAGCAACATGTAGTGTATAAGATGTATCGCGCGAATAATATGTGAGCTTTGATGTTTTTTAGTAATTTATCAAAGCAATTTTTTTTTTTTTTTTTAATTTTTATTTTTTTGTTTTTTGATGTATTGCTACTGTTATTTTTGTTCTTGTTATGCCTTCCATTTTGTTACAAAAAAAAAATAAATAAATAAATAGGAAAAAAAAACGATTTGATATTTTGACTATTAATAGTATATAATATATTATAATATACACATAAATAAATTAAATATAAATAATGAAAAAAAGAAATGAGTTAAAAACAAAAAAAAAAAACAAAAAAAAATACAAAAAAAAACAAAAATAAAACAAGTTTAATAATCTTCAAAGAAAATATTATAACGACGTGAATATGTGTTCGCCATTTTGAAATTTCCTTTTTTTTTTCTTTGTCCTGTACAAAGAAATTCTTATTCTTTATACTGTGTTTTTTTTTTTTTTTTTATTTTATTTTAAATAATTATTTTAATTTTTTTTCCATACCCATTTTTTTTTTTTTTTTTTTTTTTTTTATTTATGCAAATATAAAAGGAAGAAAACAGTACTTCTAAATAATAAAGTGAATATATTTTTTTTTAATTCTACGTACAACAATTAGTATAATTAATTAAATTGTATACTATATGCTCTTATTAAAAGAATTGTTATTTTGTTTAATTGATTAATTGTTTATTTCTAGAATTATAATTTATTTTTAACTATATTATTAATATTATATTGTAACATCCTCTCCTTATACTCCCTAGATAATATATTGCATGGTTACGAGTAGTTTCATTACATTATACTGGTTAAAAGGGGGAAGTGGATTTAGTCAATAAAAATGGTAATTCTGAAAAGGAATGGTGTTTTTGGAAGATTTCCTTTTTTCTCGTATATATTGTATTAGTGGTTAGGGATTTCAACCCATTATATTAACTAAAGTGGAAGATGGTTTTAGTTAGCAAAAATCTGACAATAAAAAGGGGTAGTGTCTTTGGAAGATTTTCAATTGTTTTAAGGAAACAAAAATAATATTTTTTGTTAACTAAAACAAGAAATAAGTCTCAAAGTTTCCTAAATTTTGTTTATTTGTCTCCAATAATTACAATATTGTAATTTAAATTTCTTTCCTGTAAACCAATAACAAAAGTCATATAATGCAATCATTCTAGATGCATAAAATTACATTTATTTTATTTTATTTCTAAGAAGAATTTTGGTTCGCCCCTTTTTTTATTTTGGGATGTGAAAAAAAAACTTTTTCGAAATTGGTATTTCCCTTTCAGTTTTCAGTTTTTATTTCGATCCAAATTTAAATACTATATACTTATTGATCATATTTTCATTCATACATCATTTTAATTTATTGTCTTTTTTCACATTACTATATTTTTATTTTTCTAGACACAATTTATTTATTTATTTTATCTAAATTCACATTTCATATTACATAAGATAATGAAATATTACTGACACAATGGCCTACAAAAAGTGATTATAGGTTGAATACTATTTTTAATTTATACAGTAATATTAGCTATTTACTTTTTTTATATTATATTAAATTATATTATATATTTATACTATATTTGGTTGCAAAGGAGATTTGTTTTCAATAAAAAGAAAACAGCTAGATATAAGAAATTGAACCGGCACTCTCTGAATTAATACTTTGTTTTTGAGATTTGCATATTTCTAGGCTTGTGGCTTGTAATGATCGCGTATTCTTGGGGCCGTCAACTTTTATTAAATGAAAATAGAACCAATCTTAGGTCCAGATTTTTTACTTTAGCAATATTGAAATAGGAACTAGTGAGTGTAATGTAATAAATTATAAAATGGCAACTAATTAAATCAATTTATATTTTTAAATTAAGGGGCCTCGGTGGCCTAGTTGGTAAGAGCGTATAAAATACGCTGTAAACACCAAGGGAGTATGACTTCGAATCCCACATACGCCGTAAGAGTTATATCCTTACGACATTTACAGCCACGCCTGAACAGGAAAGGCTGTTTAATTCTGTCCACATTTATTTGGCAGAGAAATGCATTAAAAAAAAAAAAACATTTCTAAATTAACTCTGACAAAACTAATTTCGTTTTTAATAAAATATAAAATATTAATAATTTATATTTAGCTGGTATTATAACTGGTCAAAAATTTTCTCTGATCTTTACAGCTTGCTTGTGATTCAGACACTGTTATTACATTTCGTTTTATTTTTACTAAGTAAAGTTCAGTTTTAAACTACGACTAGTATTCGCCCGCCCCTCGAAATTCGAGGTGTTTTAATTACAATACAGTATATACAGTATAGTTTCTTTATGATTTTATTTAAAATGTAAAAATACAATTTTCAATAATTAAAGCCTTTATGAATTTAAAATATCTTTGCAAATGATATTTTTTGTAAAAACACGGTTGTTATTATCTTTTAGAAGTTGCCCTAGATTTATTGAGTATTGGGAACTCAATATATACCTATTATATATATATTATAAGAAGCCTAAGATGGTAAATCATTGAGTAAAAGGGTTTTAAATGTCTATCAATACAGATTAAATATTATGATGATATTGTAATATGTAAGAATTTATTTCGTTTAAAATATAAAAAAAAAAAACCAAAAAAAAAAAAAAAAAAAAAAACAGAACTGAATCGAACTTGCAAGATTAAAAAGCAACTATTAATAACCCCACACTCTACCGCTGTACTAAAACCTAAACTAAAATCTGAATGTTTATATTCAGTTATATTGTGAAATTCCTACTCCTACCATACAACCAATATTTTAAAATTTTTAATCGAAAAGAAAAAATAAAACAAAAATTTAACGTAATCAAAGAGCGTTTTTTTTAGGTATAGCTTATACATACTATATGATACATATGTATATACTTTACATGGGTTTTTTATAAAAATGGAAAATTATTAATGAAAATCAGAAAATTTTGGAAAAATATTAATCTTGTAAGATACTGAATATTTATCTTTTTAAAAAGTAAAAAATGAAAGTTGGTTGGTAAATCATTGAGTAAAAGGATTTTAAATGTCTGTCATTTACAGATTAAATATTATGATACTAATGACAAATTAGAAATAAGTAATGAATTTAAAATTATTTTTTTTTTTTTAACATAAAGAAAAAAAAACTATGAAATATATCCTTGCAATTGATGTCTTGTAAAATCATAATTATTTCCTTAAATTATGAACTAAAGGATAAGAATCAAATTTGTCAAAGATGAGAATAATATGCAAGAAAGATTTTAGATCTTTAAAATATGTGTACTTTTAAAAACGAGTTACGTCCGACTTATATAAATCTTATTTTTCTTAATTTTCTTTTTTTTTACATCGATTAAATTCAATCTTTTAGTAAATTGTAATAAAATATTTAATACTTTCGGATAAATTATGAGCCTTTTTTACAGAAAACCACAATATTTAAATTATGCAGAAAAATGCAGTTTTTAGTAAAATTAATTGAAACAAAAAAATTTATCAATACAAAAACTTTTAAATACAGAATATAAATTACCAAAATAGTGTTGTCAAAATTTAATCCTTAAAAAAAAGTTAATGCTTATTTTTGGAAACCTTTATAATTATACTTTTAAAAATAACGGCAAATTCTTCAGTTAATAAAAAAAAATGTTTTTCTGGTTTTAAATTAAATTTAGTTTAACAAATTAAATTGGAAAACCGTTTTTCTTGTCACATTTTCGAGACATTTATGGTGCGTGCACATAAGATGCATGCATCCAGATGCAAAATATCTCGCGGTTACACTTCAAGTATTCTTCGGAAATATTAACAAATATTTTTGTTTTTTTGGTGCATTTCTCTGCCAAATAAATGTGAGCAGGAAATTACACCGCCTTTCCTTTTCAGGCGTGGCTATAAATGTTGTAAGGCGGAATAACTCTTACGACGGGTATAGTATTCGAACAGCGTATTCGAACATGGTGTTTACAGCGTATTTTATACGCTGTTACCCATTAAACCACCGAGGCCCCATTAACAAATATTTTGCATCCATCACTTCGTTCATACTACACGTTAGCGATGCATTTTTTTTATATATTTGTTCCATGTTTTAAAAATATTAATGAGCTGTATTTGACATTTAAAATAAAATTGTGTTTTGTATATCTGCATGACTGTATGCAAAAGAGATGCAAACATTTTTGCTTCTTAAATATGCCAACGTGAGACACATCAAATATCTAATAACTAAATTTAGATTTTTACAAGATTTTATTTTTATAATTATATATAGTTAAAACGGATAATATTTAAAAATGGAGGTGGTGTTTAGTGGGTTAAATTCCCACACACTAATAGAGGACTCGTTTTAGTTTTCACTCCTCTATAATGTTTTTCGATGATTCCCACCTACCCTCGCAAAAAAAAATTACTTTTCATTTATTTTGTTATGTTAATAAAAAACTTTGCCGACGGTTACATGTTTTTAATATCTTAAAGGAGATCAAACGTTCAAAAGAACTGTTAGTTCTCAATTTCAAATTTTACTTAAGTACATGATGCCATTATTTATGTGAGCCCCAATTGTGAACTATATAAAAACTATATAATTCACTCGGTTTCCTTCGTATTATTGAGTGATAAAGATATTAAAAGTTTCGTTTTTCAAACAAATACTCTATTTTTATATAGTTACTATACTCTGTTTTGTTTTGCATATATTCCAAAATTAGAAAATCATTCTGAACTCACTTTCTATTAATGTTCAGTCATAACGATTTTTCTCAAATTAGGCATAAAGAACAAAAATGTCAAGGACAATGCATAAATCTACAAAAAAAAACTATAGGTCATGGAACGCCTGTTATTATATCTTGAGAATTAAACAAACAAATAAAAATATCGAAATAATTTCAGACGAAATGCCGTATTGTTTTGTTTGAAAGGAAAGATAAGAATATTCTGACATTGATGCAAGTATGATCATTGGATAGACTAAGAATTGACGGATGAAATTTCCCAAAAACAAGCTTAAAAAAAGAAACCTTGTAATAATAAAGCGAACTCGAATAAGTAATTCCAATAATATCCAGAATTATTAACTGCATATCAGAATAAAAAATAAAAATATAAATTACAAAAAATTAAACATCATAGTTTTCATTTTAGAAATCACTCAAAACATAGTTTTTTTTTTCTTTTACCCACATCAATATCTATTGATTATGTATTCAAGTTATGACTATGACTTCCTGTGAACCTTTTGAAAATAATAAAATACAGAATCAATAAGGTAGTCATAACCTTAGATTATATTGGAGCGTTTTGTGGTGATTAGGTGATCAAAAGATAGTTTTTGGTATAAAAAACATTTGAAGTTGTATGGAAGCTATAATTCCGGCGCCACTTACAAAAAAAAAAGCAAAACAAAAACCATCCGGAGCACCAAATGAACATACGTTGTAAATATGGCTTTAATATGAGGATTAATTTAGGCGTGATGCGGTTTCGTACAAACGCACTAGCGATTTTATAAATTAAGATATGCATCCCACGTTTTTATTTTAAATTGCATATAGGACAACAATACTCAATTGATAGGTATAATAAAATGAATTAATTTTTAGTTTTGAGTAATGACTAATGAGTACTTTCCAAAAAAAAATTTTTTGTTAACTCTTATACAGTTACTAAATTTTTTTTTTAATTTATACTAATTGTATTATTTAAAAAAATTTATTTCCATTTCGTTAAATATTCTTTTTCTCTCTATTGTCCTCTGAAGCCCTGGATAATTTATTAAATTACATTTTGGTCTTAAGTTCTAGGAAAGAAAAATACTAAAAAATACTAGCAAACAAAAATTTGGTATAGGATAGACAATGTCAATCGCAGCTAACTTGTATCGGAATCGAGTTGTAAAATCTTGAATTTAAAAGCAACCAAACTAAAAACGCTGGGAGGAGTACTCTCTTGTATTGTGGCGGAAAATCGGCTCCAAATTCCGATGAGCTACCCAAATGTGTGAAACAACATAGAATCAGACAGCCAGAGGAAATCATCTGATTAAATTTCATAGTACATTATGAAAAAGAAAATTATATATTGGTTGAGCTATTATAAAATTCCACTGCTCCTGAATAGTGTATTGGAAGATAAGATAAAAAATGGTGAAGATAAAAAAATTTTTTTTAATAAAATTTAAATTTATATATGGCAACAATTTTAATTAAAACCAAATATTAGAAATTAAATAAAAATGAATATTATGTGTTAATTAACATTATATCTTATTATATATAAATCAGATATTTTCCTCGAATTGTTCAGTTTTAACATTCGTAGAGTGTCTAAAATCTAAAATTTTGTCAAATACATAAAATTAATAAGACTATTATTAATTTTACATTATTTATTATATATGTATATATATTATGTATTTTAATTAAAAATATGAAATTTATATTTTCATTTAGAATGGTTGATCCATATTTTAAAGTGTGTGTGTGTGTTTTTTTTCCTGTTTTAATTCATATGACCCACAAAAAAAAAAAAAAAAAAAAATAAATATTCATTTATAAATTGTAATGATATATTCTTAGGAGTTTTTTTTTTTTGTTTTGTTTTTTTTTTTACTTTGTTAATTTTCTTTCTTTGATACAAATTGAAAATTTCCTTTTTTCTTTCTTTAGAGCCTGCATTTTGATATGCCTTAAAAAGAAAAGCTTAAAATTATATTTTTTCCAATTAATTTAAAAGCACGTTTCTATTTTATAGTACATATAAAAATTGCATGTACTATTATAAATCTATATATATCTTATGTATAATTATATGTATATATATAATGAATATCATATATTTGTTGTATAAATAATTTTTGCGAAAAAAAAAAAAAAAATTATTTCGTTTTTATAGTACTCTTTAATATAAGTATAACGGAATTGTTCGTTATTTATTTACAATTTTTATAATTTTTATAACATTCGATATTCTTTTTCTGTGTCTTTTGGTTTATTGTTTTTTAATATTTTGTTTTTTATTTTTTTTTTTTGGTTTTTTTTATTTTTTTTTATTTTTTAATGTTACAAAAGCTCTTTTATAAATCTAAAACTTTTTAATGATTACTTCTTCAAGATGAGTCCACGAATATATAATATATATATACATAAGTGTATCTACAGATACAAAAAAAAAAAATAATATCTTAAATTCGACATACATACATCATTTCTATATATTTTACTATACTTATGTATTAAATTCATATATGGTTTTGTTGTATATATATATAAGTACATAATATATTCTTCTATAATATCCTGTATAATATATACACAATTGTAATTTCTATTAAAATTGAACAAAAATTGATGCTTTTTACATAAATTTTTTTTTTTATTTTTTATTTTTTATTATTTTCCATTAAAAATCCGTAAACGGGAAAAAAAATTAAAAAAATGTATGGTAACAAAAAATACTTCAATATTTTTCCTGATGCGAATTCAATATAAAAATGGTTTAGTATCCAAAAAAAATAAATAAATGTGTGATATATAATATTATTATATATTATATAATGTATATTATATTATGTATTTAAAAAGTGTATACAATATAGTATAAAATTGTTATACAATGTATTTAAAATAAATGTATAAGTGTAACTTAAGGAGTAATCGAATTGAATTTTACCTTCTTTTAACATCCGGACTACTAATATTGAAGATTTTTACTAAGTCGTTTTTGTTTTTTTTTTTTTTTTTAAAGGACTACTTGAAGGCTTTATAATGATATTGTAGGAGTATGAAATTTTGTTCTATTTAATGTGTTTTTAGTTTTTATTTCTAACAATATCTACATTTGAAGTAATATTCCTTAACTGTTACATTTATAATACATCTTTGTTTTATTTTAAATACATATGTACATTAAAATTTAATTCAAATGCATTATTTTTTTAAAGGAAAAATTTTTTTTTTTAAATTTCGATTACATATGTATCATCTATCCCCGTTTTTATACCCGTACGATAGGATCGGGTATAATAAAATTACTCCTCCGTTTGTAACACCTCGAAATAAGCGAGCTAGATATACCTTCAAAGGTATGGATCGGATCAGAAAAAAATTCTAAGACTTTTGAGCCATGTCCGTCCGTCCGTCCGTCCGTCAGCACGCTAACTCAAAAACTAAGAAAGCTAGAATCTTGAAATTTACACAAAATATTTTGGGAGTAATTTGTAGGTTCCCTATTTTTTTTGGTTGAGTTTGGACCAAGCCTTAGGGTAGCTCTCGAACACCTAACTTTTAGATCCCCACATTTTTTTTGCAATAGAGCTATGAAATTTTAACTGCTGATAGATCTCACAAAAATATTAATTTTATTTTTAATAACTTTTTTTTGTAGCCCCACCCGTTACGGAGCTACAGCTCCCCAAAGGTTCAAAAAAGCTCTATATTTAAATTGTTATAGCACAAGTTGTATAAGGTATATCTTCATTTTGAAAACGCCAAACGATTACTACTTTCATTAGCTTTAAAAGTATATATACAATAAATATATATTTTTGGCATACGGTGTCTTAATTTACCGTTATGCGAAACTCAAATTTTGCAAAATTCTTTAACCCTTCTATCTTCTAAACGGTTAAAGTTGGAAACTTGAAATTTTGACAGAAGTTAGATCTTTGAAAATTAGTATGAGTCATTTCAGAAATTTTTTTTGTATCACCCCCCGTTTAGGAGCTGTAAGGGGTCAAAAACTGGAAATTTCCTATTTTTAAACACCTGTAACTTGAACACCTGTTAAAATTTTTTTGAAGTAATACACAAAAATTAAAGCTTCAACATTATACTCTTATTTCTGTTAACAACTTTTTTTAATAATATAGGGTTACTTTATAATTGACGAAAGTGTTACTTGATTTTTTCAAATTTTCTAACAAATTTCTTCAACAAATTTTTTGCATTTTGTTTTACTCGATAATTTGAAATTGTTGAGGATATAATGCGTAGTACAAAAAAATGTAATTAAATAAACAACATAACGGTTGCTTGAAGAATTTTTATTTATATGATATTGATATATATACATACTTATATAATATCATGTTTATTTACATATCGTATATGTCACTAGTGCATGAATGATAAGAGTATAGATGTATATTATATAGCGCCGTATTTACATACATATATGTATTTTATTGTACTTATAAGAAATTATTCTGTCAATGGAATATTTAAATATAATATAATATAATATTTAAAATTATATTTACTGTTTTGTACTTAGTAAATTTAATATACATTTACCGCTTAGTATTAAATGGTACTATAGAATATTTGAAAAAGGTTTGGATTGATAATCGTTATGTGGAAGGTTAGAATCTGCTTTTGAAGAATGTACATATAAACATGTAGTTTGAATATATGTACAACCCATAGTTCTAGAAATTATAAAATTCACCCAAATTATTTTAAAATACTAAAATATTAAAAAAATAATATTGTAAGCAGAGTGACAGGCTGTGAACATACTAACGGTTCGTACGGGTATCTAAGAGTTGACAAAGTCAACTGTATTCTTCCTCGTTTTTATAATTTTCGGCCATTTCTGTTTTTTGTGCACGAAATTGGTGATATTTTCCTTGACGATTTTTACAAGTGTTATAAGGATTCAACAATGACTTTGCACTACTTTCTAAAGTATGCAAAAAACATACAAATTGATGTAAAACAAATTTTAAAATCTAAGATAGAGTATACTAAGTAGAATAAATGAGTATAGTTTATTATAAATTATGTACTTTATTAAAATTAAATTTTGATTTATAGATTGAAATAATATTCTTAAGATTTGTTTTATTTTATTTGATTTGCCGATTCTCATTGCCGGAAAAAAGGAGACGTCTTCGAAATATATGTATATATATACATATATATAGATATATATATATATTTTTTTTAATGCATTTCTCTGCCACATAAATGTGGACAGAAAATTACACAGCCTTTCATGTTCAGGCGTGGCTGTAAATGTCGTAAGGGGAAATAACTCTTACGACGTGTGTGGGATTGGAACCCACACTCCCTTGGTGTTTACAGCGTATTTTATTTGCCGTTACCCACTAGGGCACCGAGGCCCCATGTATAGATAATTTATTCTTCAACTATATTTTACTACCAGAAGTCTGAGGAGATGTTTAAAGCATTTTTCAAAAACATTAAATTTACAAATTTAAATAAATTTAAAAATAATTTTCGGTTTTAAGATATGCAAATGTAAGTCCTGTTAGTGTGTTATCTATAGGAGTGAAAGATTGGCTCTGTCAAATCAAGGAAAAAATTGTATGGGACGGTGGTAATACCAAACAATTATTAAGATTATGTGTTTTTTTAAGAATTTATAAAAAAATATGTTTTGTTATAACTTCCACAATTTTTAAACCTTAATATCTTATCTTGTAGGGAATAAAAAACCGAATAACATAAAATGAAAAAAAGATATTATATTAATAATGTTAATTTGTTTGCAACAGTGAGTTAAAGTAAATACGCCCAATACACATAATTATACAGAATATAATTAGTAAAGTTTAAAAATATTTTTTAAATAAATACCATAATATATTTGATTAGAATTGTTATTTAAGAGGTATAAATAAGTTAAAAGGTAATTTAAAATGTATAATTTAAGAGGTATAAATAACAATGCTACTTTTTTATGGAGATCTATTGTGCTCCCTTGTTACACCTCCTGTTTTATCTCCACTTATAATATTTCAGCCAGCCTATCTGCCTCTAAGAAAGTAAAGATTTGTATAGGATTTATTGCTGGCATGGCCTAGCATGTCTCTTTTTCTTGACAAAATCTGCATGTACCGTAATTTTACATTCTAGTTTTCTTTAAATTTCCCTTTAGTCGGCAGTGCCAAGACAGGAACCCTGTTAGACTTCTCAGCTTGTTTTTACTGAATCCTATGATTTTATCATATTTTTTCGTGTTATAGTTTCTCTGAAGTTTTTAGATTGTCTGAGTCCGCATTTTCCTCTTCGATTTTTTGTCCTTCTCTTATTTTGTGTTTACCTATGCTGCAAAAGCTTCAGGATCTATAAAGAGAGTTGCATCTTCTTCCTTTGAAATATATTATGTATACGGTGTATACGGTGATGTAATCCATATACACCATATACATAATATATACGGTGCTTCAGTGTTAGAAAAAATACATAAACAATAGATAAACTCATTTTTCTAATAATGAGCTAATAAGATATTTGTTACTTAACTAAAAAATTGTAAATATTAATCTTAAAAATGACTTAGTGCGTAAGAGCGTATAAAATAAGCTGTAAACACCGAGAGAGAGTGGGGTTGAATACCACACACGTCGTAAGAATATTTCCCGCCTACGACATTTACAGCCACATCTGAAAAGGAAAGGCTGTATAATTTGCATTTCACATTTATATGGCAGGTAAATAAACAAAAAACAAAATTAACCTTAAAAAGTCAAAAATTAGATCCTAAATCTAGAACAAGCATAGGGTATAGTATAGTACATACTAAGTATAGTCTATAGTTTTACTTAAAATTTAAAATTTTTCAAATAATGATTTTCTCCTTTTTCCTTACGAATCGTCAATACCCATTATCCAGATGCACCTAATCACAAAAAAATGCTGTAAATGTTCCAATTAAAAAGACATAAATTACATATTGGTCTAATAACACCTTAGAATACTTTATAAATATTATATAAAATAAATAAATAGAATTTTATTATATTTGGAAAATACATAAATAAATAAATAAAAAATATAAATATTATAAATAGTTTTTAGACAACGGCCTAGAGGTAAGGATTTCTTTTCCGAAAACATGAGCCAACTATAAGCTTAAAGCTTAAACACCAAAAAACCAAAGCAAACTCTAGGAACTCTAGACAACATTAGCGAGGCTTTAAGTGCTATTTTTATTATCTGACTTATGGCGCAGTGGTTAAGTCGCCAACCTTTCAATCGAAGGGTCATGGGTTCAAACTGCGATCAGGTCATATAACTAAAAAATATGTAGTAATTTTATATCGTAATAATCCATATCGTATAATTAATAGTAGTTATAATAATAATAACAAAAATAATAATAATAGTAATAATATTAATAGCAATAATAATAAATAACTGCTATACTAACAGTAGAGCTATCTTTGGTTATATCATGCAGTAAGGTGTTATATACTACTGCACGTTGTAATTCACTGATGGTCCTGACTCTGTAGTAAAATAATAATTATATTAATAAGAATGCTAATAGCAATAATAATAGCTGCTACAGTGACAGTGGGGGTTGCCTTCAATAATTATCTCATGTAATAAGGTGTTATATACTACTACATGTTGTAACTGTTTTAACGGCTATAGTCACTATTAGCAAAATAGTAATAATAATAAGTGGATTCACCTTTTCCTTACAATCCCACTCCCAATTCAATGTGTCCGTATCCATCTCCTTTCCTTTTCTGTCCCTACGACCTAGTCAATGTACTGTGTTCGCAGGTAAGGGTTTCATCCCATTATATTGGCTAAAGGGGGAGCTGGGTTTAGTCAGTAAGAATCTGACACTATCAAGGGGAAATTCTTGGTGTCTTTGGAAGATTCCCACCTTCCTTAGGAAAAAAAAATTGTAGAAATTCTTAGATGGTTTAAAAGTGTGGTTATGAAAACTCATTGTGAGACCGCAAAAATGTGAAACATACTGCATTTCCAATTGTGTCTTGAATCATATATATTTAATTATATAATTTAGAACTTTTCAAAAAATATAAACATTGTATAATTTTCAACTTTTCAAAAAGAACCTGTTCACTCCATTTTACCTTCTAACTTTCCGCTATTTCCGCTATTATATATAACTTATTGCTATTTCCCTCCAAATCACCTACATATTACTTAAATCTAGAAAAACTTTGTATAAAGCATCCTTTCCTAGAGTTTGTGTAGCGCTGACACAAAAACCAATAACAAATATAAAATTTAAATTAACAATTTTATCTTTTACAGACACAGAAAACGAAATATCCAAATATTAACAAACAAATATTTAAATATCCAAATAAAAATAATCATTATAAACCTTATAACTCAATGCATATATATATATAAAATTTTATATATATATATCTATATCATCTATATCAATTATTGTAGATATAGATGTGATAAAATCTAGTACTGTTTCTCATATGGTAATTAGAAAAATAATTAATTGAGATAAACTGTAATAATAAGATTAGACACACTTTCAATATATTCCTACTCCCTTTATCCATTATCCATAATATTCTCATTTTTCTCCTTCCTATACCTATGCTATACCTTTATCCTATTTCAACATATACCAAACAGGTTTATCAGCAAAAAAAAGAAAAATATTGATAGAAATATAAATAACTTTAGGAAAATTTGTACCTATCTAGACTTACATAAATTGACATAATCTGTTTTGTCACAAATTGTTTGAGCTTTCACTAACACTTTCCCAATATTTTATTGCTGCTGTAGCTTAGTTATAATATTTATTTGATTAGATTTTTGTTGTTTATGGTGTAATAAATAACACTGCGACCTTCTGATGTAGATCAATTGTGTTCCGCCTATAACCACGTGTTGTGAATTATTCTTACACTTTTTATACTTCCGTCAGCCATACAGCCTATAAGAAAATTAAGATTGAAGAGGGTTTATTGATGGCAGTTTATCATTGGCAAAGCAATATGCTCCTAGATGCTGTTTTTGAGTATTTGTGTTTTTTCTTCTTTTTGACAGAATTTTCACGTAACCTCATTCTTGATTACATTCTCATGTTTTCATATTTACTGACCACATCTTTTTTATACCCGTACGATAGGATCGGGTATAATAAAATTACTCCTCCGTTTGTAACACCTCGAAATAAGCGAGCTAGATATACCTTCAAAGGTATGGATCGGATCAGAAAAAAATTCTAAGACTTTTGAGCCATGTCCGTCCGTCCGTCCGTCCGTCAGCACGCTAACTCAAAAACTAAGAAAGCTAGAATCTTGAAATTTACACAAAATATTCTGGGAGTAATTTGTAGGTTCCCTATTTTTTTTGGTTGAGTTTGGACCAAGCTTTAGGGTAGCTCTCGAACACCTAACTTTTAGATCCCTACATTTTTTTTGAAATAGAGCTATGAAATTTTAACAGCTGATAGATCTCACAAAAATATTAATTTTATTTTTAATAACTTTTTTTTGTAGCCCCACCCGTTACGGAGCTCCCCAAAGGTTCAAAAAAGCTCTATATTTAAATTGTTATAGTTAAAAATATTGTTAAAAACGAGGAAGAGTGCAGTAGAGTAGACTGTGTCAACTCTGGGATACCCGTATGAACGTAATATATCCTGTTTCTATAAAACTTGATCATCTTTTAAAAACATTCAGAGTTTTAGTACCGAACTACAGAGATATATTTATGTAAATTGTGGAGTTGTATGATAGCTACCCGAATCTATTGCGCCTAGCTTCATTAAGTTCCAAGAAATGCAAAAAGCCTGAACCGGCTGCTTTAGACCATTCAAATTTTACAAAAGTTTTTGGCATGCAACTCAACACTTTTTCACTAAATTTCAGATAGCTAGCTTCAATAGACACTGAGTTATTTTCATTTAAAAAGAGAAGTTGTATGGCAACTATCCGAACCTGTCATATCATCACAACAAAATTATACAGAAGTTGTTGCCATAAAACTCGATCATCATTTGCAAAATTTCAGATACCTAGATTGAATAGAAACTGGGTTATTTCCATTTAAAGAAAGAAGTTGTATGGCAGCTACTCGAACCCGGGGGGCCCAAAAAGCTGGAGTTAAATAGCAAAACTAACAATTTTGTAAAAGTGACGTAAAAAAAATGTCAGCCTCCTAACTCCTTTATTTTTTGAGTTATCGTGCGGACGGACACTGAGTTATTTTCATTTAAAAAGAGAAGTTGTATGGCAGCTACCCGAACCCGTCGCACCACCACAACCAAATTTTGCAGAAGTTGTTGCCATAAAACTTAATCATCATTCGCAAAATTGCAGATACCTAGATTGAACAGACACTGGGTTATTTCCATTTAAAGAAAGACGTTGTATGGCAGCTACTCGAACCCGGCAGCCGAAAATGCTGGAGTTAAATAGCAAAACTAACAATTTTACAAAAGTAACGTAAAAAAATTTTCAGCCTCCTAGCTCCTCTATTTTTGGAGTTATAGTGCGGACGGACACTGAGTTCTTTCATTTAAAAAGAGATTTTGCATGGCAGCTACCCGAACCCGTCACACCACCACAACCAAATTTTGCAGAAGTTGTTGCCATAAAACTTGATCATCATTCGCAAAATTTCAGATACCTAGATTGAACAGACACTGGGTTATTTCTATTTAAAGAAAGACGTTGTATGGCAGCTACCCGATTCCGGGGACAGAAAATGCTGGAGTTAAATAGCAAAACTAACAATTTTACAAAAGTGACGTAAAAAAATTTTCAGCCTCCTAGCTCCTCTATTTTTTGAGTTATCGTGCGGACGGACACTGAGTTCTTTTCATTTAAAAAGAGATTTTGTATGGCAGCTACCCGAACCCGTCGCACCACCACAACCAAATTTTGTAGAAGTTGTTGCCATAAAACTTGATCATCATTTGCAAGATTTCAGACGCCTAGCTTTATTAACTTCCAAGAGGTGCAAGAAGCCTGAACCGGCTGTTCTAGGCCAAACAAATTTTACAAAAGTTGTTCGCATATAACTCGACACTTCTTTACTAAATTTCAGATTCCTAGCTTCAATAAACACTGAGTTATTCTCATTTAACCGGATAAGTTGTATGGCAGCTACCCGAACCCGCCGCACCACCACAACCAAATTTTACAAAAGTTGTTGCCATAAAACTTGATCATCATTTGCAAAATTTCAGACGCCTAGCTTCATTAGGTTCCAAGAGGTGCAAGAAGTCTGAACCGGCTGCTCTAGACCAACCAAATTTTACAAAAGTTGTTGGCATGTAACTCGACACCTCTTTACTAAATTTCAGATTCCTAGCTTCAATAAACACTGAGTTATTCTCATTTAAACGGAGAAGTTGTATGGCAGCTACCCGAACCCGCTGCACTAGCACAACCAAATTTTACAGAAGTTGTTGCCATAAAACTTGATCATCACTTGCAAAATTTCAGAAACCTAGCTTGCATAGATACTGAGTTATTTCTATATAAAGATAGAAGTTGTATGGCAGCTACTCGAACCCGCCGACCGAAAATGTTGGATTTAAATAGCAAAACTAACAATTTTGCAAAAGTGACGTAAAAAAAATTTCAGCCCCCTAGCTCCTTTATTTTTTGAGTTATCGTGCGGACGGACGGACGTACATGGCTTAATCGACTCAGAATTCGATTCTGAGCCGATCCATACCTTTGACACTATATCTAGCTCGACTCCTTTAAGGTGTCACAAACGTAATGACAAATTTATTATACCCTTGAACATAGTTCATACGGGTATAATAAGTATGAGTCATTTCAGAAATTTTTTTTGTATCACTCCCCGTTTAGCTGTAAGGGGTCAAAAACTGAAAATTTCCTATTTTGAAACACCTGTAACTTGAACACCTGTTAAAATTTTTTTGAAGTAATATACAAAAAATAAAGCTTCAACATTATACTCTTATTTCTGTTAACAACTTTTTTTAATAATATAGGGTTACTTTATAATTGACGAAAGTGTTACTTGGTTTTTTCAAATTTTCTAACAAATTTCTTTAAAACGAATTTTTTCCATTTTGTTTTACTCGATAATTTGAAATTGTTGAGGATATAATGCGTAGTACATAAAAATGTAAATAAATATACAACATAACGGTTGCTTGAAGAATTTTTATTTATATGATATTGTTATACATACATACTTATATAATATCATGTTCGCTAGTGAATGAATGATAAGAGTATATATGTATATTATATAGCGCCATATTTACATACATATATGTATTTTATTGTACTTATAAGAAATTATTCTGTCAATGGAATATTTAAATATAATATAATATAATATTTAAAATTATATTTACTGTTTTGTACTTAGTAAATTTAATATACATTTACCGCTTAGTATTAAATGGTACTATAGAATATTTGAAAAAGTTTTGGATTGATAATCGTTATGTGGAAGGTTAGAATCTGCTTTTGAAGAATGTACATATAAACATATAGTTTGAATATATGTACAATCCATAGTACTAGAAATTATAAAATTCACCCAAATTATTTTAATATACTAAAATATTAAAAAAATAATATTGTAAGCAGAGTGACAGGCTGTGAACATACTAACGGTTCGTACGGGTATCTAAGAGTTGACAAAGTCAACTGTATTCTTCCTCGTTTTTACCATAATTAATTGAGATTTTTTATAAAGTTAAGAAAAGAAATTAAATTAAAAACCATAAACTAAAAGAAAGTCTACATTAAGTTTGAAAAGTATAAATATTTGTGCTTACATAATAGTATACACTATACAGGGTTGTATCCCTGAAATTATTATAACGGTAACAATTTTATTTGTTTTACTATTATTATATTTTATTTTGTTTTGTATTGTTTTTGTTTTATTTAATTTTTGTTTCCTATTTTTATACCTTTTAAATCCCTTTTTTTTTTGCAGAAATATTACTTTATTTTTTATTTTTTTATTTATATGAATTTTTTTAATTTTTTTTTTTTGCCATCCTCTCTTCATCTTTGTGTACATTATTTCTAGTCTTAAAACTTTTTTTTTAATGTATTATCATTATATTTTTCTATTGTTTTTAATATCTTCTCTTATCTTTAGATGACACGTTACCAATATATAATGTTATTACATATTTATATACCATTTTTATACACATATTTATAACTATAATATTGAAGTTTTTATTTTATAATGGTTTTTTTTTCACATATCTACAAACGTATCAGTTTTAAAACATTAAAAAAAAAAAACAGCAATAATAAAAAATAAAAGCATGAAATTTCGCGAAAACAAATCACATTTTGATACAAACTCTGAAGCTTCATGTTATCTATACATGAACAATGGATCAATACAATAAAAAACAAAAAAAATCATTCGTTTTTTTCGCATTTTCTATTGTACAAATCATAAGAAAAACTGAACAAAAAAAAAGAATATTGCAAAGGAAGACAAGAAAGAGAAGGCAAAAATTTGAAAAGAAAAGAATTAATTTTGTTACCTTTGCTTTGTAATATTTTGAGGTTTTTAATATCCTTTATACAATATTGTATATAGATACCTAAGTATTTATGCATTATTGTATAAGGTGACTTTTAAATAAATGGCATCTTAAAAATTTTTAGTTAAATGTTAACTGTTATCCTTGTTTTGTAATATTTTGAGGTTTTTAATATCCTTTATACAATATTATATTATGGATACCTAGCTAGTACTTATACTTTTTATACCCGTATGAACTATGTTCAAGGGTATACTAAATTTTGCCATTACATTTGTGACACCTTAAAGGAGTCGAGGTAGATATAGTGTCAAAGATATGGATCGGCTCAGAATCGAATTCGCCCATCCATCCGCACGATACCTTAAAACATAAAGGAGCTAGGAGCTAAACATTTTTTTACGTCATTGTTAGTTTTGCTATTTAAACCCAGATTTTTCGGCCGCCGGGTACCGGGTAAACAGTAAACACAGTATCTATTAAACTATTATTTACCGGGTACCGGGTAACACAGTATCTATTAAATCTAGGAATCTGAAATTTTGTGAAAAGGCGTCGAGTTACATGCCAAAAACTTTTGTAACTTTGGCTTGGCCTAGAGAAGCCGGTTCAGGCTTCTTGCACTTCTTGGAACTTAATGAAGCTAGGCGTCTGTAATCTTGCAAATGAAGATCAAGTTTTATGGCAACAACTTCTGTAAAATTTGGTTGTGCTGGTGCAATAGATTTGGGTAGCTGTCATACAACTTTATAATTTACATAAATATATCTCGGTAGTTATAACGTCGGTACTAAAACATCTGAAATTGTATAAAAGATGATCAAGTTTTATAGAAATGGGATACATTACGTTCGTACGGGTATCTCAGAGTTGACATAGTCTAGTCTACTGCACTCTTCCTCGTTTTATAAGGTAATTATTCAATAGATGACATTTTAAAAATTTTTTGCATGTATATAAAAAATATTGTAAACGTATACAAACAAAAATCGAAATTCGTTTTAAAAAAGAATGACCTCAAAAAAAATGTACGAAATCACCAACACAAATATTTGCAATATATCATAGTCATTGGTATCTATTAATTTTGTCTATTCATAATGGTAACCTAGGTAGTTAGTTTTTGGACCTTAAAAAATATAATTTCCACATGATTTTTCGGACTATAAAATATTTTAGGAATAAAATATTCAGGAAAATATAAGTAACATCATATAATAATGTTAGATTAGCAATTCGTTGCGTCAAAATTGTTTTAGTAATTAATTAAATAGTAATTTTAGTAATTTTAATTAAATAGTAATTAAAAATCTATTCCTTACCGAATTATATATTGAGGTGGAAAATTTTATATCAAAAGAAGTATAAAAAAAGTCTTTATAAATTCACGCAGCGGTATATTAAAATAATAATCTACATATTTTGTTTAAAATATAAAACTACACCAAACTTTGATCATCTATTTTTATAGTTTGTTAGCTACATTCCAATTCTTAAAAACTCACAAGTCATAGTCATATTGCTGTTTTTCCTTATTCAATACTTTATTATATTAATGATCACATACATACTTGATTATCTATGAGGTCTTCTCAAATCTCTTCGTTAGATGCCTGCTGAGTTGGATCCCATAATTTCACTGTTTATGCACACTTGAAAAACAACCTAACTAGGCGTAACAACTTAATGATCCCATAATTTCACTGTTTATGCACACTTGAAAAACTACCTAACTAGGCGTAACAACTTAATGAATCTGAAAGGCTGGCGTAGTGGTTAAGTCGCCAGCCTTTCAATCGGAGGGTCTTAAGTTCAAACATCGGCCAGGCATATTAATCAGTAATACTAATACCAATAATAATAGCAGCTAAAGTGATAGTAGGACTTACCTTCAAATGTTACTTCATACAGGAAGGTGTTATATACTACCGCATGTTGTAACTGTTGTAACGGCTATTGTTAGCACTGTTAGAAAAATAGTAATAATAATAGGCGGATTCAATATTTCCTTACAATCCCATTCCAATCCAATGTTTCCGCATCCTATTGTCCTATCATTACCTATCCCTATTTCCTATCCAATATATTGCGTTAGCAGGTAGGGGTTTCATACCATTATATTGGCTAAAGGAGAAGGTGGGTTTAATCAGTAAAAATCTGACAAGAATCCCACCTCCCTCAGACAAAAAAAAAACTTAAATCTAATTCTAAAAGAAGAGCAAAATAATGGAAACCTACCAAATTAATTGAATGCACCTGAAAAACCAAGCCTTAAAAAAGAATTACCTAAAGGTTATTTAAATAAGACTTCTCTTCAGATGTTGAATAAACCTTTTGCTTTTTATACTCTTTAATAGATTATTTATAAATACATACTCGTATATTGATTTTTTATGAAGTTGACAAAATCAAATCAAATATGGTGTTGGTTGGTTTTAAGAATTTGACAAAAAAAAACGAACTAAACTTATTGTGTGCACATTTTTTAATTGAAAACTTCAACACAACAAATTTTATATATCTACTAACTCCTAAACTGATTGTCCCAAAATTTGGACATTTTTTCCTATAAGTGTAAATATAAAAAATTTTTGTTATTTTTATAGATTTGTTTATTTTTTATTTTGTAATTTGTTTTCAAAATACTAAAAAAAAAAAAAAAAAAAAATTTCCTCTTTAATACTTTTTTATGGGTTTTGACTTTATGAAGGATTTTAAAAGGCATCAGAATCGAAGACGTAAGAAAAAAAAAACTACTAACAATTACAACAACAAAAAAAAAAATAATAACAAAAATTAAAATATATCGGTTAAAAAAGTTTTTCATTGTAAAATTTTCATTTTTTTTTTTTGTTTCTTTTTTTTTTATTTTTTTTTTTTTTATTTCTTTGGAAAATCATTTTCCAATGTATTACATAGTAGTAAATTTTATGTTCAATAATTTTATATTATAAACATTATTTTTTTTTTAACACCAAAATAAAGAGCTTTATAGATATTTTATATAAATGCGTATAACTATGTATATTTACATACACTTACATTATACATATACATATTATAGTTATCAGGACAAAATACAAAATATAATATCTCATGTTATGCTAAATTTAGAAAATAAAATTGTTAGGAAGAGAAGAGGAGTTAACATAATATTAAAAAAAAAAAACATAAAGGAAAAGTTTTCTGGAGCATTAATGTATGCGCACATGAAAATTCGTGATTTCTTTTCAATTTTTTTTTTTTTTTTTCTAAAGTACATTCAAATAACAATACATAAAATTCAGAAAAAAAGAAAAAAATATTGAAAAATTTTAATTTAAAGCAAAAAAAAAAAATATAGCACAACTAAATTTCTATTATTACAAACTTTTATACAGTAAAATTTACATTCATCTTATTTTTTTTTCTTTGTTTTTGTTTTCACCCACGCCTTAATATTATTGATATATATAGGAATACATAACCCCTTGTCACCACCAATATATTTTTTCATATTTTCATTCATTTCTCATAAAGATAGGTTCAATTCTGTTACCATATTAAATACATATATAAAAATATTATACACCTACTCACACAATTACTATAATAGGTACATATCTCGTATTAAGTATTTTAATATTTTCCTTATTTTCGCCTTCACTTTTTTCACTTATAACCAATTCAAAATTAATGATTGCAAAATAATATAATATGCGTGGATACATTTGTAACTGTGGTAAAAGTAGGTTAAAGAAAAAAGAATATCTTTTTCTTTTTATTTTATTCCCTATTTTTCTTTAGAGAAAATTACAGGTCTTCTATAGCACTTATTGTGATAATGAATTGGTGAATTTTCTTAGTAAATTTTTAACGTCGACTTGTACTTACATATACGATTATTATGCGAGCCATATGTAATATCTGTAATATCGGTAAATCTCGTGTTTTCTCGTAAAAAAACAAATCTCGTGTTTTTTTTTCAAAATCTTATTTTATTAAAATTTCTGATTTTAAAATTACACTTTTTAAATGTCGCGTTGTAAAATCAAATAGTATATTTATTAACTTGGAGACTGTTTGATGGCGGTAGTCTCAACTATTTTAATTGATTTGCTGTTTAAATATGTAATACATTAAAAAAATAATGAGTAGAGATTTTTAGTTAATAACAAACTCAGATTTACAACTTTTTTCAGAATATATATATATATATATATATATATTTATTAAAGTACGGAAAAGAGTTTGAGCTAAACATTGAGTATATTCCATCTTTTCACGTACCTGCGCAAATCCCCAAACCTAATATTAAGAAGAACTTCCTTGAGTTGGTCAGAAGTCGTTATCTAGCAGATGCATCAGTACAACCAGAGTTTTGTGGTCGATTTTAAATTTAAAAATATCGAAATGCACATTTTCTCTCTCTACGCCTGAAATAAGACATGTGATTGGTATTGATAAGGGCCATTGTATTATCAGACACATGCTAGGGTACAAATGTGAATCTTAAATGTAGATTTTGCAAAGGAAATAAAGAGTTTGAGAGCGTGTTGAACTTTCTATGCACCCATCCCAATATGTCTAAAAAAAGACCTAAATATTTTGTTTTTAAAAATTTAGATGACATTTCTGTAAAGTTTGTAATGGAGAGTCTAGTAATTACTGACGTTTTAAGTCAGTCTTCACCAATAAAAAAAAGATAAATATTTATTTGTATATTTGATATGTAGTTTGAAAGCATAACAATTTTTAAATAAATAAATAATTTTAAAAAAAAATTTGAAAAATTAAAAAAGCAAAAATGAGTATAAAAAAATTTGAAGTGGCAGCGAATATGTCTGGAATAGGGAGCAAAAATTGAATATAATAGGGAGCAATATAAATTCATCGAAGTTTTTGAATTACATCTCAAAAAAATCTTAACATTATTGCCAATCTTTCTCCAGCTGAAATTAATTCTCGCATGTTTGTGTTTTGTTTTTGAATATTTTGTTTAACTTTTTCTATAGCAAAAAATTAAAAATTTAAATGGGACATAACTACGTAAAAAATTTTTATATGAATTTGGATCCTTAACCCTTAACTCGTTTAACAAATCTTTATAGAATCCAACAGTATGTCTTCTTTGAACCCATTTTCGAACCCAATATTTGCTATTTTTTTTTTTAGGATTTTTTTTTAATAATTAAATAACACACGGTAGCTGTCGCAGCTTTTAATTGTTCCGAATTCATTTTTAAAATAACTATTTGCAACAAACTTATCTATTTTCAACTCAATTTTATTTATTGCTTTACCGCAGATAGACCGACCATACATACAAAAAATACGTAGACCGTATAAACAGTCGCTAGAGAAAAATCTACATCTCTACAAGAAATTTGTCTACCAAAGTTTTCGTAGATTGAATTTTTTGTAGAGTTACACTCACATGTAAACATATTTGGTAGAAGAAACTTTTGTTTCCGCAGAGCTCTACCAATTTCAGTCCACCGTGTGTACTTACCTTAAAACTATAAACCACTAGATTTTAAAATACAAGTTTTAAAAACCCAAGATTTTAAAAAACTCTGATTTTAAAAACTCGGGATTTCTTAGTCAACCCAATTTTAACACAATATTTTTTTTCTGTCTTGTATGAAATTTGGTATTTTTATTATTGGAAATTATAATGGGTTATAATATTTTTTTTTTTCCATAAATTTTCTTAAATTTTCTTACAGTATATTAATACATAGTTATATACGATTGTTTAACTAATATAATGTAATACTAGAGTATGAATGTGTATGATTATGCAAATGTGTTAGTATGTAATAAAATAAAAAAAAAAGTACTAAATAGTATTAAAAAGAATGAATATTGGGTTGTAAAAATAGTAGTTATTCGATATAAACCATTATTATATAGGCATATTATATAAATTTTTTTTTTTTTTTCATATATTATATATTTAAGATATCACTATACATATTAACATAGATACATAAATAAAATGTTGTAAATATATCTTTTTATTTTTTTTAATATATTTTTAAGGACGCATATGTTTTTATATTGCGAAACTACCATAAAAAAAATCATATTAATAAAAAAAAAAAAGAAAATTTTTTTTTTTCATTTTTTATTTTATCGGCACGCACCACCAAAATATACTTGGAACAATTTTATTTTTTATAACTGTTAACTGTCACCGTTCACCTCATTCCAAAATATATATATACTTAAAATAACGGTTTAGTTTGTAATGGATTTTTCATATATTTAATATATGTACCAATTTTTATGGGTGTGATATCGAATTCAACATATGTGAACTTCATAGTGAAGTTTTTTTTTTTTTTTTTTACTTTTGGTATGAAAAGAAATGTGAGAGAAAAGGATTTCAAAATAGGGATAATGATATTAAAGACGGAGACGATTGGAAATTGTTAAGTGGTGATGAAAACTAGATTACTGTTAGTGTTATGTTTTTTTTTTTATATTTTACTATTTAAATTTTTTCGTTTTATGGTTAATAATGAAATTTATTTTCTAAATAAAACTATAATAATAATCAAATGTAAAATAATGAAAATTGTAAATGATTATAGGAAGAAAAATAAAAAATGTATGAATATGACATATGGACAGGAAATTACACAGCCTTTTCTGTTCAGGAGTAGCTGTAAATGTCGTAAGGGGGAATAACTATTACGAAGTGTGTGGAATTCGAAGCCACACTCCCTCGGTGTTTACAGCGTATTTTATACGCTTTTACGCACTAGACTACCGTTGCACCCGTGTAAGAATATTATGCTTTTATTAAGATTGCAATTTAGATAAAAAAAATACGTTTCTTTTATTGTTATAGTATAGTTTGTATAAACGTATATACTTACGTATTTACTGTTTTTTCTTTTTTTTCATTTTAAAATTGAGGTTTTTTTATTACTATTTCAATTTTAACTTTAATTTACTTTTAATTTAAGTTTAAGAAAGAGGCAGTCCGATTATAGGAAATTATACAAAATCGAATTAAAAATAGCGAAATTACAGTTATACACTTTAGAGAGATTCTTTCGTACTCAGTCCAATACTTCAAATCAGATAAATTTTTTGAACTGGTTATTTCTAAAAACATAATAAATTTAATAATTAAAATTAAATTTCAATTTTATCTTTGCCTATTAACCAATTCCTATATTACCTATTCCAAATATAGTGCTTAAATATATGGTATATATTAACAAAAGTACATTATTTACATGAGGAATTTAATGCAAGACGATTCCATCATTCAAACCAATAGTTATCGATTTATTTAGAATGATCAATTCTTAGCCAGTAAATATCTACCAACTTATCAATTTTATAATTTTTTACCTATGTTATAACCTAATGGGTATAATGTTTGCTATAGATCAGTTGAGAAAAATATCTATTGTCTTAGAAATTTTTGTAAAAGTTTTCTGTTCTGTTTGGTGAAGTTTTGTGGTGATGTCTATTCAATTTATCTTCAAAAACAATTTTAGTGTGCTAAAATAAAAAGATATTACTATAAAATTTTAAGTTAGCTATTAGGGTAGATAGATAAATAAATTTTTGTTTTAACCTAATACCTATACCTAAATAAAATAATACCTATCTAACACCTACCAATAATATAACAACTATTTTCTTAGTATAGTGGATAGAAACTGAGGATGAAATAGAATAGGGATATAATGGAAATTTTTCTTAAAATTGGAGATTGAGTATTGTTTTTTTTTTCAATTTAAAATTTAGGGTTATATAGGTACTTCGAAAGACATCAATAACCCCTTGGTAATGTCAGATTTTTTCTGACTAAAAGCACCCTTCTCTTTAGGGAATATAAAGGGAAAAAATATTTAACTGTCCACACAGAATATTGGTTAGGGAGTTAAGGTAGGAGTAGAAAAGAATAAGAAAGAGTTGTGGAAATTTGGAATAAAGGAGTGGGAATATATGAAAACAATGAATATCCTTTTAATACATATTACTATTTTGCTAACAGTGACGAAGCCATCAGTCAGTTATAACATGCAGTAGTATATTATAGTATAACCTTCCTGCATGATGTAATAACTGAAGACAGCTCCAATGTGGTAACTATTATTATTGTTATTATTCTTCTTTAAACTTTTACATATCATATAAATCGTAGAATAAAAATGATGGTAGTGTTTCTATGTTTTAATTTTTTAACTAATGGATTTAGTATTAATTATTAATGACAACATCCATTATCAAAATGAAACTTCCATTTTTAATTAACTGAAATTTTTCTCTATGGAATCAAAAATAAATTGTTAAAGTGTGAAAATAAAACTTTATAACTAAACTTTTTAAATATTGCAAATCTCAATTTTTGATATAGATCAGTGAAAATAACAACTAATGCATTAATAGAAAAATCTTTAAGGTAATATTACCATAAATAACTTTTTAACTTTTCTCATTAAAAGTATAGGTTGATACCAAATGTGTATTTTGTCTAAAATCTATGCTTTGTCTACATCATATATTTTACTAACCCTTATTCAAAAAATACAAACAAAAAAAGAAAACAAAAAACTACTTTGTTAATTATCACAATTTTTTTTTTTAAATTTAACCATTATTAAAACTATGGAAAAAAAAAACAAAAAGAACGACATGAGTCTTTAACTCATGTCACCGACAAATTTAAAATAAACATTTATTCCCTATAGTTAGATTTTTTTTTTTGTTATTACTTTAATTATTAAAAAAAAAATTTCATTTTTATTATTTTTATTGTCGCCATTTATCCCTTACATAACACATCTTTTTACTTTTAGAAAATCTAATGTGCTAAATTATAAGAAACAACAGTGGAATAACAAAAAAAAAAAAAAAAAATTCTTCATCATCTCAAAGCTAGCTACTATATTGACAATTAAAACAGAAAACAAAACAAAAAAAAAAACACTTAACAACTTTAAAAAAAAAAAAATCAACTCAACTAGAATTTTTTCTTTTTTTATTTTCTTCTTTATAGATTCATGTTCATCTAACACCGCTATATATAGAGCGTTACTTTTTGGCGGTAACAGTAACACTGAGTATCACCAGTCACCCTTCATTATTCAAATGGATAAAAAAAAAAAAAAACTAAAATAAAAAACAAATCGACAAACAAAGCAAGTTCATTCCCCATTGTCGTCATCCGGCATTCTAGAATCCACTTATTCATAAAAAAAAAACTCTTAATACATGCACACAAACTTTATAGAAAATGTCATCATCGTCCTTTAGAATAAATTTTAATTATATATACACATGAATTTTTTTATATCATTATGTTCATATATAGTATATGTATAATATATGGTATGCTTATATAAAATGTTAACTGTAACATAAGAGGACAATTCCGTTCTTATTATTTACATATATGCATATACTTATGTCTAATTTGTTCTCATAAAAATGAAACCATATCTAAATTAGTGACAATTATTTCATGCTACTACGAATTTGTTTTAGCACTTCTCTTAGAAATAAAAAAAAAAGCAAGAAAACAAAAAAAAAAAAAAAAACACCATAAAAAGCAAAATAAACTTATTTTTGTATAATACATTTCGTCCTTCTAAATTTTAATTTACAAAAGTCGAATCATCAATGACTAACTAATTATGATCACGATTTAATACATAATAAGTGTTAATTAGAATATACCGCTCATAGTTCGGGCAATCATTTATAAAATCTATTAAATTTAAATTTTTTAAATTTAGAAAAACTAAAAATGATAAGTTTATTATTAAACATAATATAATATGACATCCTTTTTTATGTCCTTTTAATTGCACGCTCTACCTTATTACCTTATAAAAATCATTAAAATCTTGTCAAGCCGATTGTATAAAAATGAAAATGCATTATAGATTAAAAATTTTAATTTATATTGATATTAATGTTTGGTATGGAGGATAGACAACTATCGTTTACCTATTTACTATGCGAGAGATTCTTGACCCATGTGTATCACCAGTAAACATCACTCAAAAAATTTCAAAATCCCGGGTGCGTCTGTGAACATAAATATAAACTTACATTAAGCTCTAATGGTAATACATTGGTGATCATTTTTAAATGTAAAAGAAAGTACATTAAATTGATTCGGGATTTTAAGAACATTCGAGATTTAAGTTTATTTTTGTGTTCACAGGTCAGCACAGAATTTTAAAATATTTAAGTGTTGTTCATCGGTGATAGACTAAACGTGACAGATAAATAAGGAAATTTACCTTAAAGTATATTTTATATGTCAGTACAAGAATGTCAGTATTTTATATGTCAGTATGATGTAGAAGAAACTGACTAATTTCTTATCCCAATAGTGGCTAAATTTTTGCTTATAGCGATTAAAACAGTCATTTCAGTACACCTTATATTAAATTCTTTACAAAAATTTAACAGAACTTAAAATTGTATGCTATATCTAATTTTCCGAGGTAGGGGGTATAATAATACCCGTTTTTTTTTTTTGTGCTTTTTTAGTTTATTTGCCTGCCACATAAATGTAACAAGGAAATTACACAACTTTTCCTTTTCAGACATGGCTGTACATGTCGTTCGAACCCACACTCCCTCGGTGCTTACAGCGTATTTTATACGCTCTTACCCAATAGACAACCAAGGCCCCTCCCAGTTTTTTTTACATTAAATATAAAAGTTAAATTTATTAATAGAGTTATACAGTAAAGTTTAAAACTGAATTGAAAATCGAACTAGCGTAAAAAATTATCTGCTGACTATCACTGCTCCCTATAAAAATCATAACAATTCAATTGAAAAATGTCAAATACACCTTTTTTTATTATACTAATAGCTTAGCAAATGTTTTTAAGGGTGCATGATTGTTATATTATAACTAGTTATATGAAATATGCAAGGATACAAAGTTATATAATTAGCATTACAACTAATGACTATTATACTTATGTATATTTTCATTTTTTTTTTAAAGAAAATTTGCTTTTAATAAAACAATAAAATAATTACTAACTTATTAAAATTTTTCATATATTCTATAACATGTGCTCAAACATTTTTATATCCAATTAATATTGCCTAGTTTAGTTTTTGCACCAACATACCATTTTCTCATTTCTTTTGCTTATGTTCTTTTTCTTCAAAAATATCAGATGTTAAGTTATAAATGAACATATTATATTACTCTTTACTTAACTAAGCTAAAGCTTTATGTATAAAATGATGCAAAAATTACAAAATCCTTTTTTCTTCTATTATATTAATATGTATATTTAAAATATATGCAATAACATACAATATATAATATGTATGAGTAGTATATAACGGGAATATCCCTCTATTTCTAGTTGAAAATTTTTCTTCTTTTTTTTTTTTGGTTTTAGAATAGAGAGACATCCATATAAAGTTTTATTTTTATCATTATCATGAACTTGACAATTCATCTTCAAGAGTCGACATTTATTTTGTTGTTGTAATCATATATAAACATAAATAAAATACACAGTAATGTTATATTGTTATATATATAGAAATACAAAAAATATATATATATTATATATCTATATATATACATATTCATAAGAGATTTCATTGCATACATATTTATAAAAACTACAAAAAAAACCAACAAATACATTTTATAAAAATTATAAGTTCGGAATGTTTACTGTAATGAAAATAACGGTATTTCCCTTGGTAAACATTAAAACCTATATTAAAACCAAAAATTAATAACAGATATGAGCGTAAGTATTTTACTTAAGAATGAAGCGTTGTCTTTCATAAAGAATTGACATATCTTTTATAAGTTACAAAATTGCAATTAAGTTATTTGTAAAATCGTGTACCGGCTTCATTCTCTACAATTATGAAAAAGTATAACCAGAAAAAGTATTTATAGCAAACTATTTGCGCTTTTAAAGTAGAATAAAAATATTTAGTTTGAACATACGTTTAAGTATCGTAAGTAGAAGATCTCTGATAAATTTTAATATGTTATTGCTAAAACCAAAGCCTATTATTAGATATTTATAGTACGTGTAAAATCGTGTAAAATCGTCTCTACCGTCGTATTCGCATCTTCTGCAGACACCTGTGTCGGCAATTACTCTTTTTGCTGCATGTATTCTTATTATCAAAAAGACCGTGCAGATTCCGGTATAACGTCGAAGATCCGTTTTTCTAAATTTAATTTTAGCCTTTCAGTCAGAAGCTCTTGGGTTGAAACCCCGGTCAGATCACATAAAAAACAATAGCAATTTATTATTATTAATAATAAGTAAGTAATATCAATACTAATAATAATACCTGCTAGACCTGCACATGCTCATAATACTGCATGTTATAACTGTGTATATCTTTCGTCAGTGTTAGTAAAATCCTAATAATAATATCGGATTAATTGCTCCTATGTACAGTCTCACTCTCCAAAGTTTCCGTATCTCTGTTGTATCATTTTTGTACCTACTGCCTGGTCATTGGTCAATGTACTGTGAGGGATATTAAGGCTTTCATTATATTATATTGAATAAAGAGAGAGGCGGGTTCAGTTAGTAAAAATATTACATTAATGGCGTATGTTGCTGGTTCTTCGCGTTTTTCTTATCTTTGAAACAAAAACTATATAGCTATCTTAAAGAGTCGTCTGTGTAGGCCGAAAACAAATTTTTAGTTAAGGAGCACTTCATGCTTTTAAGGGTATATTGACAAACAGCTGGAACAATCAAAAACGAATAATATTTGGAATTCCTAACCAGCCATTTATCATTTTAACAATAAAAAAAAATTAAATCATAAAAAAAGATATAATATAGAGTTAACAATCATGGCACTTAATTGCATTCAAATAAAGAAAATTCAAATGTGATGTTTTTCTTTTTATTTCATTATTATTTTTTTTTTTTTGCTTTAAATAATTTTGTGTTATTCTCATATCCTTTAAATTATTTTTCTAACTGTAACATCTATACTTTTTTATTTATCAGTAAGTGACAGTCTCATAATCTTAAACCTTATCTACAAACTCATCCTCTATATAGAATAACATCATCTAAATGGTATGATTAAAAGTAGAAAATATTAGAAAGAAAATCTAGTAGTGATGAATAGCTGTATATAGCATCTATCTATGTAGTAAAACCTGTTTTTTTTTTCCCAACGGTGTGGCACGATAAGATCCATCTACAAATCAACAGACACGCTATAAATAAAAACAAAAGAAAATAACCATTAGAACAACAACAACAACTGAAATGTTAATAGTGCAAAAATAACAGTAGTAGCAGGACGAAATAAAAGTCCCCAAACTCTATAAAAAAAAAAAAAATAAAAAACACTTGAAAGTCTTTAAGTGCTGTGCAAAAATAAAATAAAAAAAAAATGCAAAAAAAAATTTTTTTTATAAAACCCTAAGACTTGTAAATGAAAGTGAAACCATCATCAGGAAATTTTGTTGTTATTTTTATTATTATTATTATACAGGAGCACAGCAAACTCTTAATGAATAGCTAAGTTTTAAAATAAAAACAATCAAAAAAAAAAACAAAGATGAAATCGAGATTCTTTTCTTAATTTTTTATTTTTGTTTAGGGGACAAATTGCACTTTCATTGCATACTGATGTTGTTCCTGTTCCATTATCCTGATTTTGTTTTATTCTTTATTGTAAGATATTTTTCATACAACTATAGATTTACATATAAGGACAAAAAAAAAATTAACATTTTCTTTACATAAAATGCATAATTAAAAGGAATAGAAAGTGTAGACAGGAATACAAAAAAAAAAAACAAAAACAAAAACAATGAAAAGAAAAGGAAAGCAAAGAAACTAGACAAAAAATACATTTTGTACATTGTTAAAATTTATGCAGTTGGAAAATTGGTTGGTATGATGAATAAAATATAATAAGTTTTGGAAAAAGAAAAAAAAAAAAAGAAATTCTTTTAAGAAAATAAAAAATTAAAAGGTGGAGTTTCAATGATTTTTTTTTAAGGAGGGAGATTGTCTGAATAGAAATGGAAGAGTTCTAAAATCAGTCTATAGTTCTTTACTTATAGGGTAAATGGCGTTTTTTCTAAAAAAAAAAAAAAAAAATTGGGGTTCATTAGTTTTGTTTATAATTGTTTTTCTTTTGCTTTATATTTTACATATTATATTATATGTACTTACTACCTATATATATACTTAAATTTATATAAATCATTTAAGGATGCATTTGTCTAGAATCATTTTGTTTCTGTCAGACAGCTTCCCTTTTCATTTTTCTGATATTATCTTTTTTTCATTGTTTTACAATCTTAAACATTTTTATAAAATTTATTTTATAACATTTTGTAAGTTATTTCGAAAATATTATCTTCTGTCTATTATCTATAAAAAAAAAATCATACCATTCTTTAAAAAAACTGAAACAGAGGGTAATACGAATGCCTCGAACATTCAGAAGGGTAAGCAAATGGGCATTACAATTTTTCTGCTACAAGAATAAGTTTTTTTAATTTTATTTATTAACATGAAGTGTTTTTCTTTTTTTTTAGTTGTATTGTATAGCTTTTGAATAATGTGCACTTTTTAAAAAAAATCTATCGCTTCTTAGGGCGTTTCTAAACCTATCGCACTTCGCACTAAAAACTAGCTAATTGCAATTTAATTAATTCCGAAAAACTGCGAAAAATATTTAGTGCATTCGAAAATATAGCACTACACCTAATTTTTAATGTATGTTAATAAGTGTAGCAAATTTTTAGGGTTTAGTCTAGTAGACTACACTATAGATGATCGCGCTAAAAGAGTATCTAATATATGTAAGAAAAGAAGTGTCAAGTACTAATGCGATAGATTCAGAAAAGCCCTTAAAAATGTTAATTCCTTTTCCTTTCCTTTTGACTTTTTCTTTAAACATAATCGAATATATTTTTTATGTATGGAGTTTATCCTATTAAAATAACTCCTTTTTTTTTGCAGTTTCATCATCTCTATATGGGAAAATAAGAGACCCAAAAACATATTTTGAATATTTGCGAGTGTAAATAAGTTCTTCCGACTTTCTTAAAAGTAAAGTTCCAATGAAGTTAGTTTTGAAAAGGAAGGATTCTAGACGTTCTTAAAAGATATTTTTAGAACTAAAATTCAAGAGCAGTTAGCTTTGAAAAGAGAAGATTCCAAAAGTATATAATATGTAGAAGAGAAATTAATAAATAATAAAATTTTTATAACATCACAGAAATAAATATAATTACAAAAAATTATTATTTTCATGTTATTTACTTTACATCACTTATATTTTTTCCTTTTTTTTTGCGAGGGAAAACCGCGGACGGAAACCATTTTGATACTATTCCGTCTTATTTTAGGATTATTTTATAGCCAGTCCGCAGAGTTCAGAAATAAATTTAGTTCTTCAATTTTACTTTCAGATAACTGGGTTATATTTAGAAAGATAGGGAACCTCAACATTTTCTATCTAACTCTAGTTAGAGGTAAACATTCGCCGAGAAAGTAATAGAGAGTCTCTTCTATCCCTTCTTCTTTAGAGGCTCTACGCTGGGTGTACTCATTCTGGATACTCATTCGGGCTGCATGTTTTTTAGACTTGTTACAAGTTTTTTAATTTTATTATCTCATTAGAAATCTGTATATGTTCATTACAAAAACATTTAAGCGGTCACATATTCAAAACCTAGTTGACAACACAAAAATAAACTCACTGATAACAAAAAAAAAATTTTATATTACATACATATTATTTTTATCAAATTCTCGTATTTTAAAATCTCGTTTCTTAAAATCTAGTTTTATCAAAATCTCTTTTTGTTAATTTCGTACATAAGCGCATTCGTACCCAACCCATTTTATATACATACCATCATTATTGGAACTAAAAATTATACAACCCAATAAACACATTAATTTCAATTTAAAAACGCAATTTATTATTTTTCACTTATCGCAATTTTATAGATCTAAAATTCAAAGAATAATTTGATTTTAAAAAATTGTCCGTTTTTCATTCTTCTGTATCACCTACAACTTCAATATTTTACGTCACAGTGCCAGCATTTGTTTGAAAATTAACATATTTGAAATTCTTTTTTTTTTAAATTCTGTCGTCCGTCACTGCCCGCAAAACCGTGTCCTATTTAAAACTAAAGAAAAGACAAATGAAACTTAACGAAATCTTTAAATAAATAACTTATTTTATTTTATTTAATATTTTTTCCAGTTTTCATCCTACTCACACTTCAAATGTACAAAATTCCCTTTAGATTATAGTTTGGTTAAAGTTAAAGTTCAATGTTGAAACTACACGATTAAATGTATAAATATTTCCGCGCGTTTTTATAGCGTTTTTTTGCGACAAATGTACATACTAATTTTTTCCACAAAACAAACGTGGTTGACAGCGTTTTCCATGCGGTTTCCGCAAATAAATGTCAAATATTTTTATTTTTAAAAATAAACGAAACGGAAAAATGAAGAACAAAGTGCAAAAATTAATTGAGTAAGTGGAAAAATATTCCATATTATATCTGTATGGATCTGTCAAACAAATATTACAAAAATATAGGAAATAAAGATGAATTATGGCATGAAAAATGATTTTAGAAATTTTTCTAAATCAAATATTTTTAATTTTTATATCAAATATTTTTTTCAAATAGAAAAATTAGAAAATCTGGGGAAGGCTTTAGTCATATACAGATAATATGATATGGGGTTGTTGAATCCAAAGCAAAATGAAATACCTAATAAAGTTAAGAAACAGTTCTAAAATCAAATTTTCATCTGAATTGTCTTCTGAAATGCTTAAAAATAGTTTTTATTGACTAGATTTTTTTCTGAGATGTAAAGACTTTCCAAACAAACAACACAATTAGATCGAGACATTTCATTTAGCTAAAATTATTTTCACAATTTTTGCGAAGTCCGAAAGGAAAAAGAAGAAAGATATTATCTAATATGTGAAAATTTATAACGGAGGTATCTATGTGAAATCGTGAAACTTTCATACTCGTTTAAGTGATGAAAGATTAGTTCAATTTTATTTGTAATTTCATTAGATCTACAGAAAGCACCTTAAAAAAATCTTATAAAAATTTTATAAATAAGTAAAACCAGATAAAACTACTATAATTCGTCTTATCCGTCTTTGGATAAGCAATCGTCGACTGATTTTTAAATTTCTCTCATTAAATACAGTTATCTCATCAACATAGTTTTGTATTATTTTAAAAATTTACTGAAAATAGTGAAGACTTACAATTAGTATATTATGTAGTCTTAAATTCTCATGTCAAATTTAAAAACAGAAATTCTATGAGTTAAAAAAAAATTTATATAAAATTCACTAAGGTTCTGACTGGTTCTGATCTCACCATTTTTTCTTACATTAGAAAACGCTGAATTTAATAATGTCGTTTGACTTTTACAGTAGTCTAAAGCGATTTTAAATAACTTAGATGTTATAATATGATTATTAAAAATTAGCTCTAACAAAATAATTTATAAATATTTTTCAAAATAATTTAAATTTTAATACAAAATATCGGTTTATTTTAATTTTTAAATAACTTATTCTTACAATTTTACTTGCGTCATCTATTGAGTAAAAATGAAAAATGAGTAATATACAAAAAAAAATGTTTAATATGCTTAGCGATGCGGTAATTTTTTATTACTGGTTAGTTGAATTATTGAAATGAAACAAAATTAGATAGAAAATAAATTCCGATAGATGTCGCTGAAAACATTTAGGGTATTTTCTTTTCAGTTTAAACGTTTATATTTTTATATTACCTGTTGAAAGTTGAAACCCATACAAAGGATCAACTCCACTGGCAACTTTGTATATTTATCTCTTTCTTTTTAATACATTTTATAAATTGTAACCAGTTATTTTATTCTCAGCCAAAAATTAAAAATTCGTTTTTTGTATCATAAAATTTAAATTTAAACTGGCGACTGGCGAAATATTTTTAGTGTTCTTTGAATTTTGCAACATATTTCAATTAATTCGTAAATAGACCTTTTATTAACGGTTATTTTCAAACATTTCTATTTTCAGCAATCAGATTTCTAATTTTTAACCAATTTTTAAGAAAAAAATATTCGATTTGAATGAAAAAAGTGCAATATTATTGAATTTGTAATGCATAAATAATATACTTACATATGTTGAAAACTTGGTACGCGGACTTGATAAGTTGTATCGTGTATGTACAAGTTGTAAAACCATTTTGATAGTTGAAAAGTTGGTTGGAAGAATATTAAAAAATTTTGATTTTTGTGGGCGGAGTCTTTGGTTTGAGTTGAGGCGGAGTTGAGTTGTATCGTGTATGGGCAAGTTGTACAACTTAAATGTCATTTTAATATTTAGATTTTTTGATTTGAGAAAATAATAAAAAATATAAAATACATATTTAAAACGGTTGGATGATAGGTTGAATAAGTGTGTGGTATGATTCTAAAACCATGTCACCACCTGTCCGCGTACCAAGTTTACAACCTAGTCCGCCGTGTATGAACAGCATAAGATATACAATTTCCACGATATATAGCAAAATATATTCAGAGAACATTTAATATTTTTGTGGGTATACATATATTTATGGTTACTTTCTTGGATATTTTTAAATGTTTCATGGATATTTTTGTTAGCTTTATCTCTTTCACACGCACATCATTTTTGTATTTTCTGCCTATTCTCTAACATTTTCGTGGATATATCGGTCTAATGAAAACCAGCCTTAAGTATTGGTAAATTCTTTTGCAAATTGCTGGTTGAACTCTCTGATTCTCTGCTCGACTAGAAGAACAGAAAATCTTTCTTCTCAAAAAAGAAATTATGATATCTCAAATTATTTTTATAATTATATCCGAAAATTTTTTATTTTCTTAAAATAATAAAAATACTTTTTTAAATTTCAATATTAATTAACTATGTTTAACAACCAGAGGTATTAAATATTTGTGAATGTGAATACATATACCCTGTTTTCATTCGACGATTCCACAATTTAATACAAATTTTTCTCACTTTTAGTTTGCAACTTTACTCAACTAATTTTTACAGATGTTTTAATAAAAACGTCTAAATTACTCGAAATAAAATTATTTACTAGATGGACATGGAATTGAAACATGTTTAAATTTATTTTTCACATAGTTAAACAGATTTCCGTCAGATAGCGCTAAACTCATTTTGGTTTTATTCTGAGAAAATATAAGAGAAAAGGAAATATTTTGTGTTGAGTTTTTAGTTTCAGAATTCAAACATCAGTATTGCCGACTGCCATATTGCTTTGTGGATGCTGAATCGGATGGAATTCCTCAAAATGAGTAGAATTTAAAGTCATAGTAAATTATACATTGTTATAAAGATGCCCTTGACTGACATGTAGTATTGATATAGTATATGATATAGTATTAATTATTAGTATTGCTAATACTATAGCCTTTAAAGCCCCATGACCACACATCAAATTAGTATTATTTGGCTTTTAGTTTTTAGTAAATATTTTAATTTTTATTTTAAGTAAACAAATAAATTAAAATGAACCGTAAAATTGCATTAATATTAAATTTAAGAAATAATCAGGAATAACTTGAAGAATTGAATGATGCGAACCAAAAACTCAACATTTAATTAATAAATTTTAGAAGATTATTTATAGAATATTTGAATTCGAAACAAGGGACTGTTTGGTCAGAGATCATTTTAAATTTTTTGATTATTAAATGTAAATTAAAATTTAAAGCAAATTTTCAAAATACTAAATTCAAATTTTGAAACATAAACAAATTTGAAAATTCTTTCATATTTTTGACGTAAAAGACAACATTTAACTATAGTTACTCTTTGATAATATACATATATGTATATGTCTTTTATATTTAACTAATTATAATGTGTGTGAAATTTATAACAGATTTGAGAGGAATTTTTATACAGATGTACGGTAATAACGGTAACACTTCACTTATGATTTATGAATGACTTGTAAAAAGAAAATAGAAATTTAAGAGAAAACCGATTCAGATATTTTCAGTATGTAGAAACAGAAATTTATAAAAAAATTTAACCTATTTTCAATTTTAATTTAAAATTTTCCCAAAATTGCACTAGAGGTCTAAACTAGGGTTTTATTGAAAATAAACTTTAATTGATGACACCAGATACCACTATATATCAAATTCAATAATATTATTTTGCCTCTTCATATAAAACAAGCATAATACTTGTAAAATAATATAAAATGTGTCTATTAGTTTCACTCTGTCCATCCGTATGTCTGTCTGTCCGTCCGTCTGTCTGTCTATCTGTCAGTCTGTTTACAAAACCTCTATACTGTTAAAGATAAAAAAATTAATTTTGTGGAACAAGTTTTTTATGTAGCCCCCTCCATCAGGCTTCAGTCGCTCAAACTTTGAAAAAGTCCTATTTTTGAATGCGTATACTATTCCGCTTAACATATTTTCAATCTGAAAATACCATTCGACAGAAATTTTGGTAAATAAATATCAAAAAATAAAACCTTTGTAAATAAATATCAAAATTATACAACTTTTTCACATTTAGTATTTAAATTTACCGTTAGGTAAAAACCAAATTTTTCATGATATTTCTTTTTTCATAACTATGGTACGTTTTAAGATAGGAAGTTGAAATTTTCAGATGAGAAAGAACTTTTAGAATTACTATTCTAAAAAAAATTTTTTTGTATCACCCCCTATTTAAGACCTATTAGGGCTCAAAAATTGAAAATATACTATTTTTAGATACCTGTAACTTAGACACCTGTACAAATTTTTCTTCGGCAAGACATAAAAATTAAAGCTCCAGTAATATGTTTTTACGTGTGTTAACGGTTTTTCTTAGTTATATAGAGTTCCGGACTTACAGACTCTCAAAATTCCAGAAAAGTTCTATTTTCACATTTCTTCTTATATTAAATTTTCAAATTTTGGTGCATGTCACAGATTCTAAACCGTTTGTATTATATTTTGGAAATGTGCGCTTTTAAAACCGTTGGTTTACATTCGGCCATGTTTATTCACCTATTTTAGCATTTTTCAATGATTTCACTTATGTATAATTTTAGATTTGTCGGCATTTTTTTTTATGTAAAAAGACATTTGCATAATAATCTTAGTAGTATTTCTAAATTCGTTTCTTATTAGGAATAGGAACTGCCTTTAAATATTATTATATCATACAGAAAGGTGACATGTATACTATTATGTTATGCATGTTCTAACTATTGATGGCTTTGTCACTGTTAGTGAAAAAATAATAATAAAACATAATAGGCAAATACATTGTTCCCTTATAGTGCCACTTTTCAAATTCATAATTTCCGCATCCTTGTCTCCTATCCTTTCCTATCCCTACTCGCTAGCTAATATACTGCAATAATAAGGAGTTTCAACCCATTTAATTGACTAATAAAAAGTGGAAGGTGGGATTTAGAGAGTAAAACTCTAATAATATTAAGGGAGTATTTTTGGTGTTTTTAGAAGATTGCCATTTCCCTTATTAACTTTCATTAGAAGATATTCCTTAATCCTATATAAAAAAGAAGAGATATTGTAAAAAATTAAAATAAAACATTCATAATTTTTTTTTTTTTTTAGATTTATTATAACAATCACATTTATTTAAAATTAGTTTCATTTTTTTTTCTTGGTTTTATAGTTTTTGTTTTTTTTTTTTGTCTTTTTTAAATTGTTTCACCTTTTATAATTTTATATTTTTTTTTTTTATTTCTGTCTTTTGTATTTCATATACGTTTATTCATAATAATCATAATTAATATTAAATCTAATAATTTTTTTCTGTGTTTCTTGCCATTATTAATTCATTTATTTTATATATATATATTTAATATTTATAAATTTTATCATTTTTATTTTTATAATATTTATTATTTTATTAATTTTTAATTAAAATTTTTTTTTTTTTTTGCTATTCGAATGTGTGTAAAAAAATTTTTTTTTTTTTTTTTTATTTTGTAAAAGTTACACACTTTTTGTTTTTTCTTTTATTTTTTGTATATTTTTGATTTTAAATTCTATTTTAAAATTTTGTGTTATTTTAACTTTTTATATAAACTACTCGTAATATTAAAAAAAGAAAAAAAAAAAATAATATGAAAAAAAGTATAAATAAAATATTCAAAAATTAACAAAAATTTTTCAACTACTTAGGTATATATTTTTTAAAAATTAATAAAGATTTTTATTTTTTCTTTTAAAAATTTATATAAAATTTTTCATTATAAATAGGAATTCATTATAATATTAAACAGAAATAAAAAATAAAAAAGAATGTAATATAATTATGTAATTAATAATTAAATTATTTATGTAATTAATATTTAAATTGACAAAAAAAAAATTATTAATATGAATTTAATAATAGTAAATGTTTTAACCTTTTATTTATCTATTATTCTTTATATTAATTCATATTTTGATGTATTTTTTTTTTTGTAAAATAAACGCCGAATTTTATATTTCAAAATTAAGGTGCTGAGTTTTTGTTTTATTTTCAGGATGGAAGGGCAAGAATAGAAGAATTTTTTTATTTAAGCCTAAATAGGTGCTAGATTAAATCCGGTCTTTGCAGTGTATTATAAAAAAAAAAAAATATGTATTTTTTTATTAATAGTAAACTATTATTAATAGCCACTTTATAAATATATATTTTTTTTAATATTTTAGTTTGTCCTTCGGTATTTAAAAATCACAGAAAATTATTTTTTTATTCTTTATACCCAAATGCGTATACAAATATATTGTTAATAGGTAGAGTGTTTGAATGCTTCTTCATTGATTTAGAGATTATAAATTAATATAATATTAAACAAAAATGAACTAAAATCATTTTTATGACATATTATATTAATAAATGAAAAATAAAATAATTTTTTTAAATATTTGGTATATAATGAATTCAAATTTAAAATTAAAAATTTTATTAAAAAAAAATTTTTTTTAAATTATTTATGTATTTATTTATTTAATTTTTAATATTATTTTGTCAATTTTTACATCTGGTTATTTTTCCATTTTAGTAGGAATAAATAAATAAATATAAATAATATATTATTATATAAATTGATAAAAAGTTTTTTTTTTTCTTTTTAATTTTAATATTAAATAATTGTGCTTAATATTTTATATCATTGTTTCGGTTTTTATTTTATTATTAATAATTATTAATAGTTTATGTAAAGTTTTATCATTGTTTTTCTTTTTTCTTTTTTTTTTTATAGTTTATTTATTTTTAAATTTTTATTTTTTATTTTTGATTACTAAATCTAAAATATTCTTATTATTTTTTTTTTTTTTGTTTTAATCGGATTGACTTTTCGTGTTTCATTCGTTATTCATTCGTATTTTATAATTTCTAAAAATATGAATTTAATATTAAAATTATTTAATTTTTATTTTTAATTATTTATGTTATGTATATTATTAAATTAGCTTAAAAAATTGGTTTATATTTTTATTACTAATAAAAATGTGTGCTATTTTTTTTTTTTATAATAATAAATTTTTGTTAATAATTAATATTTTATTAATTATTTATATTATTTTTAATAAAATATGAATTATTAGCAAAAATTATATTTATTTATATAATACGGTGTAAAAAACAAAAAAAAAAAAAAAAATTCCTTTTTTTGAGTTAAATATTATTAATAGTTATTTTAATACTCAAAAATTGATTTTGTAATTTGACATAAATTGTTTTAATTAATATTTTATTTTTTTTTTTATTTTATATTAATAAAATTTTGAATATTATTTATTAATTTTATATTTTAATAATTTTATACATATACTATGTATTAATTATTATAAAATTGGTATCAATTTTTTAATAATCTTCTGTGTTTATTCAAGTTAGTATAATTTAAGTTATATTAATAATATTAACTAATTTATTATTATATTTATTATTAATAAAACATACATCTAATATCATTTTTAAATAATTTTTTATTTTTTTTTTAATTTTATTTTTATTCTAAATTATAGAAGATTGTTTTTATTTGTATATATAAATATTTTATCTTAATAATATTAATAATCCTATGTGGTTTTTTTTTTGTTTTGTTTTTTCTTTTTTTATTTTGACTAATTTTAATTTAATTAATAATTAAAAATTTTTTTTTTTGTTTATTAAATAAAATTCTATTTAAATGATTAATAAAAAAAAAAAAAAAAGATTAAGAGGTTGTTTTAGTTTTCATAAATATATTAATATATAGGAGATCAAAAAATAATTAAAATAGATGATAGAAGAAGAAGACTTAATAATAAGGGTTTCCACGATTAAGTGTAAGATTATTAATAGATGTATTTAAGTTTACATCTAATTAATTATAAAAGGACTGTAAATTTTTACTTATTATAAATTAATGCTCTATTAAATTGAATAATTTTAACCTTTAAGGCTATCTTTATCAGAAATTTCGTGAATATTATCACAACTTTAAAAGTACATAGTATATTATACAATACAAATGGTAGAAAGAGAGAAAAAATATCATATTATTATAAAATTTTATAGCAAGACTTTTATAGTCAAATATATTCAGAGAATATATTTTCGTGGATGTTTATGGTTGCTTTCTTGGATATTTTTGAATAATTCATAAATATTTATTAATATTTTATTAGCTTTATCTCTTTCACACATAAATATATAATTTTTGTATCTTCCGCATATGCTCTATAAAATGTTATCCCTGAAAACTCAGAATTACTTCAAAAGTAATACTTTAAAATTACTTTTGCACGCCTGAATGGAAGTACTCAAAAAATTCAGTACTTTTGCACTAATCCATTGAAAGTTGTTCTCCTTTCTTTCAGAGCTTTTTCAGTACCCTTTCAGTATTGAATGGAAGTACTTTTTTTTAGAGCTTTTCCAGTACCTTTTCAGGACTTCTTCTCATGACTGCTTCAAAAGTACTTTTTCAGAACTTGGTATTCGTGTCAAACAAAAAGATACACTCAATTTTCTGTACTTATTTTAGTCTGAATATTCAGTTTCGATACAAAAAGAGGCCAATATAGAGAAAAACTATACTATATATTTTTACTTCACTAATTTTAAGAAACTTCAGAATTGATTCAGTACATTTTCAGTGCTAAATAATTAGCATTTAAAATTACCTATACAAGGACAATTTATTTACTCTATAAAATCTGTAAAAATTCTTTTGAATGGCGCAGTAAGTAATAACTACTGAACTCAGGTTATCAGGGATGATATTGAAGTAAACAGTAGATAGAGAATAAACAGTAAAGAGTAAATTATACTATATATGAACTTATTATAAACTAGTGACGTAGTATTGTATTAAGTTGAATAATTTTGACGTTTAATGTTTTAACATTTAGCTGTGATTTTTATGCATCATTCATATGTTATATGGTTAAATTATAATAGTGCGTTTATGTTTGAAGTTAATTAATAATAATTAATTAAAATTTAACACTTTAATATCTAATTGTGAAAACTCTTAATTTTTTTCAATATAAATTCATCTTTTGAATATTAATATTTTTTTTTTAAAAATAATTTTTGAAAATGATAAAAATTAAACTAAATTTTATATTATTTTTAGATTTTTCTATGAAAATTATTGCAACCCCATAATAATTTAAAAAAAAATTCTCGCTACTTATTTCTTTTATTCAGTTTCTTTTTTATTTTTATTTATTTCAAAACTACATCCTATTTTCATTTTATTTTTTATAAATTCTGTTTTTTTTTTTTTTTTTAATTGTTTCAAGTTGGTATTTTTTTATTTTATATACCAAATATTTAATTTTATTTATACAGTTTTAATATATTAGTATTAGTGTATATTTATTTAGTTAGATAATATTTTTTATTTATAATCTGGTTTTTTTTTGTTTTTTGTTTTTTTTTAATAATTAATAATTTTTAACTAATATAAACATAATAATTATTATTTTTAATTTTTGTAATTTTTTTAACATATTTTAAATGCATTTTTATTATTTAAATTTTTTTTTTGTGAATTAATTTGTAATTATTTCTCTGTATAATTTTTTTGTTTCTTTTTTTTTTTTTTTGTTTGTATTATTTAGTTTTTATTTAAAACGTTTCTGTAGTCTGGTAACGTTTTTTTTTTTAAATTAATTTGAGACAAAAAAAAAAAAAAAAAAAAAATTATTATCAAAAAAATATCACTTAAACTTAGTTTCAATTTTTTTTTCTTTTTTGTTTTTGTTTAGAATAAAAAAAAGGTACATACTATTTAATAATAATTAATAATGTATAATATAAAATATTTTAACTTAAAAGTAATGGTAAAGTATAAATTAGTTTTTTTTTTTATAAAGTTTTTTTTTTTTTTTGATCGATTTTTATTTAAAATGTTTTTATATAAAATAAAATTCTTAAAAATTTAAATATACATAATATTAATATATATTAATAAAGTATATATATGCAATTATTAATTAGTTGTGATTTTATTTAATCTTATATATTGGACTTTAACATATTTTTTTTTTTTGTTTTTTAATTTTCTAGATTTTAATTTGTTTTAGTTTTTGTATTTAATAGTTAATTTTATTAATTAATTTATTTTATTTTTAATTTTTTTTTTTTGGCATATAAATTTTGGCCCATTATGTTAATTTTGTATTATCTAAAAAAAAAAAAAAAAAAAAAAAAAGTAAGTCAGTAGTATTGAAAAATAACAATTTTAATATGGAACAGTATTAATAATAATTTAAAAATTAATAAAATTGTGCAAAATATAAAAATTAATAATTTTTTTTTTTTTTATTTTAATAATAAAATACGTATGTTATTTTTATAGCAAAATTTATCAAATGTAATAAAACTGATACATAATATCAGCTATTATTAATAATATGAAAGAGAAGTTTATTTTTTATTTTTTGGGAGTTTTTGTAAAAGTTAATATTAATTTGTTAAGGGTTATTTTAAATATACTTTTTGTTTTTGTTTTTCTTTTCTTGCTTTTTATAAAATTTGGCAATAAAATGGTAATATATTAATAGTATTTTTAAAATATACTAAAAGATAATGTCGCAATTTATATTTATGTATTAGTATTAGTATTACAACAGTGAGTTTTATCTGCTTTTTGTATTTTGTTTTTTTTTTTTTTCTTTTAATTTTGTCGCAAATACTTCAAGTTAATTTTTTGGATATTTTTTTACAAAATTTAATTAATATATATGGGAATGCATATAATAAAGATACTTGTTTATTAATTTTTTTTGTCTGAAAAGTCATAAAATTTTTTTGTCATAAAATTTTTTCCTATGTGTACGGTTAAAAATTAATATAAATTAAATGTTTCTTTAACTTTTATTTTAATTTGTATTTAGAATGCAAAAGTTCACTACTGAATTTGATGAATTTATTAATTAATAAAATTATGATTAAAACAGAAATCGAAATTACATGGTAAAATTACAACTTTTTACTTTAAGTGCAAGCTTTCTCTCTTATTTTTTTTTTTTCAAAATTCGTGTACTTAAAGAAAAAAATTGTTCAATTAAAGTGAATATTATTAGCTACATGTATAATATCTACTATTATTTACTATTATAGAAATCCATGTACGTAATTAACTGGATAAATTCTTTTTTTTTTTTTATATTTCTTTTATAATATATATTTTTGTTTATTTAAATGTTTTATATTTTTTTTTTTTTAAACAATTTAATTTACTATTTTATATTCTTTATTTTTATACGTGGTATACAACTCTATACAGTTATCATTTATCAAAGGATTTAAATCATCCTTTCGATGTAACAGATGTCCTATAAGAAATGAACTCATAAGTATATAAAAATAGAATTGAATTAAATTTTAATTAAATATGAGTTGGAGCAAATGACATTAATTCGTATATAAATGATGAATTAAACATAAATAAGGTATAAATAAAAAAAAAAATATGGGAATTAAGTAATTTGTTAAAATTATCAAAAAAAAAACGTTAATTTCACTCAAAATCATTAAATTAAAAAAAAAATGTTGAAAATTCAGCTTAATGTAGTAATCTATAAGTAAAAGTCACTAGTAATGACGACGAACGGAACTACCAAATTCAAATGTTTCTATTGATTCCGGCGGTCGTATACATTATGTGCATATGTATATCGACATTCTATTATGATTTATACATAAAAGATTGTAAAAAAAGATCCAAGCTATTCATTACTACATACTAATGTATGATTAAAACATTAATACTTTATATTTATTTATTCTAAATTTATCTTCGTATTATTCAGATCATAAAATATATTTGCAAAATTCTTTCATATATTGAGCCTATTATAACTGAAACAATTAAATGTAGCAGCACATTTTTAGCTCCAAATATACATATACAAATTGTGAAACACATTAACACCATATATGTTTGCCCAATCGTATAATATACAGAATATCAAGGAATTAGTCAACTTGCATCTACTAAAATTCCCATTTAATCCCACTTCTACAATTTAAGTTTATAATCGCTCTTCTTTATTCTTCTTCTTTAGTCATTATACTGCTATACAGTTAGGGTGATTATCTCGTTATACTGGCTACAAGGAGAGGTGATTTTAGTGGTTAAGAATCTTACACTGCCAAGGGGGCTTAGGTTTTTGTTGGTGTCTTTTGAAGATCTACACCTCTCGCAGGAAAAATAAATACATATTTTTCTTATTTTTCAAAATTGTTGAAATTATTGAATGCGCATATGCGATACTTCATATTATTCACTATAGCTATTGATAATTGTCTCTAGCTTCAAGCCAAAATATAATGTTAGTTGTTTCTTTAATAATAGAAAAAGTTTTATTCTTCTTTGCTTTAAAAATAAATGTTAAAAAATGTTCTTAACGTTAATATTTGAACTGATGCAAAAGATGTTTTCAAATCAATTGAATGTTGATTGAAATTAACAGTTATTTTTATTACATACATACATTGTATTACATACATTGGTACATGTTATTTTTATTTGACAAAAAAATTTATCATAGCGTTAAAAACAAAATGCATATTTACAAAAATTTATTTTTGTGATTTGTTTTGTCGTTATAAATAACAAAAATTCAAAAATGCAACACGCCGTTATAATCGTCTTAAGCCACTTACATTATGATAATACACATAGTGTGAAGTGGCCTTTAGTTGTTGTAGTCGACATTTTTTTTAACAAAATCCATGTAGGTCTGTAACCGAAGGCGTTACAAGTGACTTTTACTGTACTTAAAAATTAGTATATTAAATTATTGAATTAATAAGTTTAAAAAATTAAATTTTTAACTCTATTAGTTTATTTTTTTTTTAATATTTTTAGTTAAATCTTTTTGACACTAAAACTTTTAGTTAAATTTATTTTCTTTTTGTATTTTATTATAATTTTGGAATTTTTTTTAAGGAAAACATTTTTCTTTTTAATTTCAAAAATTAAAAGAGAAAAATATATTTGAAAAAACTAATTATTATCATTTCTTTTTAAATTCTTGGCATCAATTTTTATAATAATAAAATTTAAAAAAAAAAAACAAAAAAGAAAACATTTTAAATAAAATAACTTTTTTTTAATTCACATGGACAGTTAAAATTCGTTAAAATTAAGAAAATTTGGAGAATTTTGGCAATATTGCTTTATTTTAAATTTTTTTACTAATGAATTACTTTGCTATTAGACGCTGGTACAACTACAGAGTGGTATACATAATTAATTGTGTTGTTATAGGTAACAATACATATGTATGTTTAATTGTCGACAGTTATAAATGTAACTTTAACAGTGATGAAATAATTTGTTTTTTTAAAATGTTTTGCTAACTTATCGCTCTGTAAGAGTGAAATTTAAATATTTTGTCAATTTAATTTCGGAATATAAATCATTTACTAGTTAATTTTCTGTTATAAATTTTTTTACTTATTATAATTTTTTTCTTATAATTTTATCTAATCTTGCAATCACCCCATGTTTTTTTGTTTGTGGTAATTGGCATAATGCTCAATCAATCTTGAAGCTACTCGACAAGGGAAGGCAATTATAATACATGTATACTATAGATATATAATATAATAGTTCTGTTCTAAACAATTAACGAAATCCATAATCAACTTATCCAAAATGTGCGTCTTTTTTACATTAGCCTTTTTCTGGTGTTTTGAAAATATTTAAATGGATAATAGTAACTAATTGGTTGGTTGGTTGGTAAACGTGGCTGGTCCTGTCAGCCGTGACAAGATCACAATTAGCGCGTTAGCCCGTTTTGCTACACTACCGTGACCATAAGGCTTATATTTAGGCTATATTGAATTTAATCTTAAATCGATTTCGTCGCATTCAGGAATCTTACCATTTCTGTAGGTTACTTAGCCAATAGATTGCTAAGATCGTTAAGTTCATAGCTACCCAGAGGTACTCTTCTGGCCCTGGCCAGCGCTGGGCATTTACACATTCTCATTCTGTTCACCACAACTGCAGCATGATGTGTTGAATGGGATAACTATTCTGGCCCCATTTTCGCCAATTGACCACTGTCCCGTGAACACACCTATTCTTTTGGCTTTGTCTCGCCGAGATAGCTTTAATAGATTGTTCGTTCTTTTATTCTCGTACGACGGCTATATTTTCTTAGTCGAATAGAAACTATTTACTTATTACTGTTTGGAAACTGTAATAAGAAGTTAGGAACGGTTAAATATCAGGCATCAATTTTCCCAATGAGAATAATAAAAACTATTAATTTATATAAAGTTTTTACTCTGTTGATACTGTGGATGCATTATTTTCACAATATCGTTAATATTAATTCATTTTTTGTGTATCAAAAATGTATGGAACATAATGAAGCCAATATCACAATAGCTATAAAAGAGTTAAATCAAATTGACTAAGAATAAGTTTTATAAGTTTATAAATAATTACAACACAATTATACAAAAACAAAAAAAAACAAAAATTAAATAAAATATAGGGTATTAATAACAAAGTGGTCAGCGTTGTCTACTTTTAAATGTTTTTTATTTAATATTTCACATTTATTAATTGATTCTTTTATCTTGCTGTGTGTAAGTCAGTTCTTGTTGTAGTAAGTTCTGCCGATTGAACGAATTGCATTATTGTTACTTTCAATACATAATCAATAATCAATATAATCTTCTATTGATAAATATTGATGACTATTGATTAATAATATTTAATTTTTATTCATTTCGTTAATTTTTCACTCATAATTTTACAAAAAAATTTATAGTAAACATAGTACATAATTTTAATATTTTTTCTTTCAATATAAACGGTACGTAAATTTATAATACCTATTTTTTATTCATAAAATTAAATATATTAATATTGCTTGGTTTAATTTGTAAAACAGTGTATAACCTCAGATTTTAGAAGGAAGAAAAACTATAATATGAGAAAAGAATAAAGGAAGAAAAATTTATATATAGACGAAGATAATTTATAATATTACATACATATATAGAATGCCGCAGTGCCTCAATTAATAGGTTTGTTTGTAATTTCTAAATCATAATCTATTTCCTAAAAAAAATTATTATCTATAGTATTTTGAATTTTGTAATTATTTTTTTTTTATTACCTATTTTATTTATTTAGAAAATTTTCTTCTTTGATTTTTATTTTACGCTTTTCAGTGTGTGTGATTTTTTTTTTATTATTTTTTTTTTCAATCATTTTATAACAATAGAGATAATATTATTAATTTATTAATTAATTGATTATTTTTTCCAATTTATTTGTTAAATATTTTATTCATAATTTTTATTGCTTTTTATTTTAGTTTTACAATCAATAAAAACTTTTATGAAAATAATGCTGGTGGAATCATTTTATTAATTTAGAAAATTTTCTAAAATGGTTGGTTGTTATTTTTATTTTTTGTATTTTGAATATTGAATTTGTATAGATAGTCTGTAATATTGTTATATAAAATTTTCATAATAATTATTTTTATTATTATTCAAATTAAATTTATTATAGTCTATTTTAATATTAGTTATGTTGTTTGTTTGTTTTTGTTTTTTTTTTTTGGTTTATTATTTTGAAATTTAATGTATGCTATATACCATTTTATGTATAATATACATAATAAAATCAATGTTTTTTCATAATGATTTTAATTATATTAATATTATATTAATGTTTTTATGTATGTATACGTATTATGTTTTTCATTATATTTTTTTCATATTTTATTTTTTTCTATTGTTTTAAATGCAATTTGTAATTTTTTTGTTTGTTTTTTTTTTTTTTTTTAATTTTATCAGATATTACAAAATTGTATAGGTATATGTTGAAAATTAATATTTTATTGTTTAATATATAATTAATATATATTAATTTATTTTCTCTAATATATGTACATATTTTGTAATGGACTTAGTTAAATTGGTTTTTTTCTTTGATTTTTTGTTTTTTTGAATGGAATTAATTTTAGTATTTTTAGTTTTATTTTATTGTTTTTATGTAATATGTAATTAATTTCAATGGAATATCATTTAAAATAATTTAATATCAATTCTTTTTTTTTTTTTTTTGTTGGTTTTTGTTGGTTTTAAAGAGATTCTATTTTTATTCTATATAAATAGTTTATTTATTTATGTATTAATATATATTAATTTATTGTAAATTGTATTCATAATATTATAAATTCTATTATGAGAGAATGTTATGATGACTAATATAAATATTGATATTATTTTGAAAAAATATTCAATTTCATTTTAATTTTTTTTTTTTTAGTTTTTATTGTTATTTTAAATTTTTTGAGGTTAAAACATTTTTTTTTTTTGTATAAAAAAATGTCTGTTAGACTGAAGTTTTGTTGAATTTTCTGAATATTGGTATAATTATGGTTCATATTAAAATTCTTGTTAATTATATTACGTATATTATAATAAAAATATGAAAATAAAATATATATATATATATATATAAATATAATCAAATTAAGTAAAAAATTAAAAATAATACACTAAAATTGTATTTAAGTAAGCCAAAAGTTAATTTTGAAAAAAAATAAAATTCTTATAGCAATTAGAAATAAATTTTAAAAGCAAAGCTCAGACAGAATACAGTTAAATTATTTTACGTTTTTATATGTAGCTATGATCGAAACATGAGATAAATTTAGCTCGAGCAAATCAAAATGAAAATGACAGTTAGCTTAAAACCATTTCTCAAAAAGACACTTGTCTTTTCTTTTCTAATTCACAAATTACAATCTAGGAATAAATTCCTTTGGAGGTTCTGAAATTCTCATCTTCAATCTGAACTTCCCATCCGTTAAACCATCCGATGGATTAACGATGGGAAGTTCAGATTCAAGATGAAAATATTGAATCTTTTCAGATTCATTTTGAATTTGGGCAGATTTTGTAAGTTGAAACTTGACATAAAACATTTGTACATTAAGAAAAACACTATTATTATAATGTATTATATACTAATGAGACTTTCATATAAAAGACTTATGGAGGAATCTCGGTGGTCTAGTGGGTAAGACCTTATACAATACGCTCTAAACACCAAGATAGTATGGGTTTGAATTCCACACACGTCACAAGAATAATTCTTCCTTACGACATTTACAGCCACGCCTTAAAAGGAAGGCTGTGTAGTTTTCTTGTCACATAAAATAAGACTTAAGTCATCTAATTGTACAAAAAAATGTGATGTAGTTTTGAATAACATTTTCTTAATGGTGTTAAATATATATGAATATATACTTTGAATATAAAATTTTCGTTTCAATAGCCAGCTATGAATTAAGAGCTGACACTTCTAAACTATTTTAAATGCTTTGTTGTTAAAATAAAAATTATTAGATATGGAATAAAATTGTATAGTTGGTTTAAACAAAATCATTAATTCATCATTATTACATCCAACACCATCAAAATTACTATACAAAACAGCAAAGAACATTAATATCATCTATACATTAATATTTACCGTAAAATTTTTCATTTGATAAAATAATTTATGCCAAGTGTCTTTTTAGCGAAATGATTTTATGTTAATTGTCATATAGACATCATTAAAATATGCATACATAATAGTTTTGAACCTTAAAAATCAGTTAAATAAATTAAATTAAATATAAATTTGATTACGTATATATAGCATATTGGTGTAAACAGTATATGTGCAGTCTCAAATGTCATAATATTGTTGTTATAAAATGTCATAAACAGATACAAAATAAAGGATGGAAAATATTAATTTTTAATAATATATTTTGATAAAAATTAAAAAAAAAACCGTAAATATATTTTTTTTTATTATTTTTATCCTTTTTATTATCATTTTATTAAAATTCTAATTTGAATTTTCTTTTTAAGATTTAATAAATTAAGTTTATATGTACCTGTAATTTTTGACATTTGTAATAATGTACTTTTAAAATACAAGTCACAAATTGTCAGAAAATTGTCAAAAATAACTCTAGCGATTTTAATTTTATGGGCTAGGGTGTATTTTAAGTGAACATGAGTTATATTTATAACGGAAACATAAAACTTTAAATCTTATGTATACATATATGACAATGGTCTAGAATATGTTGAAATCTTTCGATTTAAGTAACGGTTGTATAATATTGTTGTCTGATTTTGTATACAACACGAATTTTGACAATATTATTATTAAACATAATGCTATTTTGTCAGGTCGTTGCCCTGTTTGTTGTATTTTTTTTTTTTGACAAGTTGTCCTTTTTTTCTTAAAATCAATCGTTTTTTTTATGAAGTGCGTACATATATTTTTGGCAGGGTGGCTTAAAAACTTTTTTTTGTAAATTAATTGCTATTGTTTGTAGTTTAAAATTTCAATAAATTGAAAAAAAATTAAATAAATTTTATATTATTAAAAATTTAAAGTATGCAATAAAAAAAAAACAGAATTAGTTTACTTTTTTTTTAATAAAATTTTTTTAAAATTCATTATTAAATGTTTAAATTTTTTTGTTTTCTTTATTTTTTTTTATTTTTAAATTCTTGTTACTTAATTCATTAAATTACAATTAATTTTATTTATTTTTAAAAATTTATTTGATTAATTATTTTTCAGTTTTTTTCCTTTTTTTCTTTTTATTTAATTTATCAATTTTGTCACATCACACATTGGTTTTGTTTTTAATTTTTATTTAAATTAATATAAATTTATAATAAATAAATAAATATATATATATATGTATATATATATATAATTAATTAATTAATTAATTATTTAATTATAATTAACATATAATTTAATAAACCTTTTGGCATTAACTTGAACCATTAACTGCAACTAATGTTGTACCATTTGGTTTACCACCAATAATACCATTTTGATGTTGTTTTTGTTCATCATCAGTCAATGTTGTTATTGTTTTTGTTGTATGTTCACCATTTAATAAATTTTTAATATTGGTAGTATCAATACCACAATTACCAATACTAATTGAATTTTTTATTGATTCATCATTACAATTATTATCTATTAATTCACCATTTGTTGTGGTTATTGTTGAATTTATAATTGAAATTGTTGTATCTAATGGCGGTGGTGGTGGTAATGAATCTAATTGTGAATTTTCCATTAATATAATATCATTCATTTTATTTATTTCTTCTGTTGATGGTGGATCTGGTAAACTTAATATACTATCAAAACCATTTTCATGACCAATCACCGATAATATTCTATCGGGATCTTCATTAATACAACCATTCATTTTTTTATCATCATTTACAATAATTATAGTTTCATCATTATTATCTTCATCATTATCAATATCATCATTTTCATTATTATGATTGTGAATTATACCATTTTGTTTTTCATAATGTCCATTAGTTAAATGTCCATTACTGTTATTGTTGTTATGTTGATATTGATGTTGATGATGGTCATCATAACCATTTTCATGATGAATTATTTTTTCATTTTTTTCATCATCATTTTTTTTATTTTCTAATTCTATTTCTTTGACTATTGGAATAATTTCTGTTTCTGTTGTTGATACCGTTGAACTATTTAATATATTGTCATTTTTAGTTTCCTTTTCTTTTTCTTTTTCCTTTTCTTTTTCTTTTACTTCTTCTTTTTCTTCTTCTACTTTTGTTTCATTATGACCATCCGATTGGTTAATAGCAGAAATAGATATTTTTTCGTTAAATTGAGGTGGTGGCGGTGGTAACAAATCATTAGTTTCAATTGTTTCAGCATTCTTGTTAGATGATGTATTTATGTTTATTGTTATATTTATTGATTCATTTTCAATTTTATTTGTTTTTTCTTCTGTACAATGATTTTCAACTATTGTATTTAAATCGTCCTTTTTTTTGTACTCATCAAGTTTTAAATCATTTTCATTATCATTTGAATTAATTTTTATATCGTTTTCTTTTAAAGAAATTTCTGCGTCAGGTTTTTCAATGATTACATTTGTAGTATCATCACTTGATTCACATTTATCCTGCATGTTATTGTTATTATTACTATTATTTTTATTATTAGGATCATTATAGTTATCTTTATTTTTATGTTCTTTATTTCTTCCTGAACTATTCGAACATTCTCTTGAATATGGTGATGTTTCTGTGTCACAATTATCACCAAAATCATTTTCTGATTTATCTTTAATTGAATCTAAACTATCTGATGATAATTTTGGTTTTGATGATGTTGAATATATTTTAACATCAGTTGTATATAATTCTTGTTTACCATAATTATATCCTTTATTTGAATCATTTGATGATGAACTTAAATCAGATTGTGATAATCCAGTTTTTGAACTACCAACATTTATACCTCTTTCTTCTAGTTCAAAATTAGCTTCATCTAGTTCTGATATTGTAGCTGATTTAGCTATTAAATTTTGATTTTCATTATCAAAATTATCAGATGGTGGTTGATGAATTTGAACTTCTTCATGATTTGATGAATTTTTAGATAATATTTTACAATCGTTCATTTTGGAATTGTCAACATCAAGTGAACAAGCTTTTTGTCCAATATGATTTTCTTTATATGGACTATTTGGTGCACCAGTTGTATCAGCACCACGAGCAACTTCAACAACAAAAACTCCATCTTTATCGGAAGAATTATAATGCATTTTAGTTTCACGGGCATCACGTGATATATCCTGAAAAAAAAAAATAAAAATTTAAAAGAATATTATAATGAAAATAAAATTTTATTTTTTAATTTAGTTTTTCTTATATTGGAAAAAAAATTAAAAATCAATGATTTTGATAAAGGAAAAAAGGAAATTTCCTAAACAATTTCTTTATTATGGTCCATTAAATTTGAAAAATAAAAACTGAATATTTGAAAATCTAATAAGTTTGTCTTTGCAAAATTTTAATTAAATTTTGTTTTTGCGCTACAATCGTTGTTATCCATATCATACCACCATACGTATACGGTGTACCGTATCGTACATTCATTCATAACCAATTAAAAAATGTCTATAGAGAAGCGGCAACCATTTTAATTGTTCTTTTAACTGACCTTTTTTTTTTTTTTATAAAAATAAATTTTTATTGAAATATAAGCAAAGAAAAAACAAAAGAAATAAAATACTTTTATTTTTAATTTAGAGGTGCATTAAAAACTTAACAAATAAATTAAAAAAAAAAAAAATAAATAAAATAAAAGAATCTTTTGTTTAAACACTTAAAAGAACTGAATCCTTCTTGAAATTTTAAAGTAAAAAAAAAAAAGTAAAAGACAAAATTCACCCGATGGCTATTTTTACACTTTTGGGATCAAAACAAAAGATTCATAGCAGTGGAAAACATCAAAAAGAAATTTTTTTTTTCTCACCTACTCAAATTTAATATTTTACTTGGGAAATATAAAGAATTTTCATATTATGGTTTTAATCAAAAAATAGAAAATGAAAAACCTTTTTTAATTTAGGAATCACAAATTCTTATAATAGAAAAATAAATTTAACAATTTAATTTTTGGTTAAATTTTATGGTGTTGAAAATATCTATAGTGGGTATCTACAATTTTTTTTTTTTTCATACATTTTCTATTTTATTCAGTCAGCAACGTTATGTGAGTGAAATATTTTTTACTTCTTCTAATGTTATAGCTAAGTATAAATTTAATTTTGTTTAAAAATTTGGTAAATGACCATAATATGTTGAGTTGTGTTATAAAATATTTCATTGAAATTCAAGTTTTTCGACATTTGAAGCTCTTTTTAACCCTTAAGTAGTGATATTTAATTTTGTCACTTACATACTGCAATGGGTAAAATGGAGTCATTTTTTAAGTGAAATACAACTAAAAAATATGAAGTAAATCGTAATGCATTGCTGGCTTGTGTTACTTATATATTTTACTCGTAGTATTAATACTACATATGAGTGTTGTGATGGGTTTTTGTAAAAAAAAAAAAAAAAAAATTTTTTTTTTCTGAAATTCATTTTCTGTACATTTTTAAGGGTGTAGAAAATTTCGCGTCCACGTTCGCAAAAACTTGTTATCAGCATTACTCATGTAATTCTTATTCGATTAGAATAAAATTTGGTATTGAGGTTAGTGTTGTAATTAGATTCTCTGCAAAAAAAGTTGAGAACGGAAACTGTAGTGGAACCCCGTCATAATGTCCGAATAAAATATGATTTGTTCTAAAATACCACGTGGCCAAATAATAAATCAAATTTGGTATACAGGTTAGTCTTAAGCTCCTGAATCATGACACAAAATTTGAAGTCTGTAGTTTCAGTGGGTCCGCCTTAAAATATCCGAATACGAATATTATTTGATATTATGTTCTAGCGCACATATAGCAATTGTTATACGATTTGAATGAAATTTGGTATAAATGTTACTTGGAGGTTAAAAATTTAAATGGGTTCTAGTTCTATTATTGGGGCTCTAAATTAAAATTGTGAAAAAATTAAAGGACTTTAAGATACACTCTTTAAACTTGAAAATTAGGTAAAGTATGTTAGAAGTTTTCAAACATGCGACCAGTGTTTTAAAGGTTCACTCTTCGCCTCCTAATATAGATGAAAAAGTATATTCCTAAACCAAGTTACTGCCGCTCCATGGGGCACTTTTTTTTTTGCAAGAAAATAGTATCTTGTATTAAATATTTATTATTAATTTAATCACTAACGAATAATGGTTGTTTTTAAACATGTGTTTCAATTGTAATTGAAAAAGCCGCTATCCTAGGGGTAGCCCAAAAATTGTTGTTTTTAACAGTCTTTTTAGTTCAAATAGCCTTATAAAAATAAAATTAAATTATTCATACTTCAATTTATTTTCAAAACTTTACAATACAAGTATAATAAAAATATAAATAAAAAGGCTATTATTTACTATGAGTTTTGGGCTACACTTAGGTTAGCAGCCTTTTCAATTTCGAACATTTTAAGCTTATTTTAAATAAAAAAACATATTTCAACATCATTATTTTGCAATCAAAACTTAAACAAAATTTAACAAAAATATAAAAATTAAAAGTATAGGTACTTCAAGACTTTGTTTAAAAAACTTTCAAAATAAAATAATCATTTCACCACATAAATATGTCTTATGTATATTAATGATGACAACAAAATTGGTACAGTGAACATAGATAATACCCATCGAGGAATAAGAATTATTTTGAAACAAATTTTTTATTTCATTTTATTGACGAAAATCAGTACTTATGGGTTAATAAAGGAAACCTGTGGATTCCTATATATGGTTTGTTTAAAGGATTATTCGCTTTTGTAAAGATTCAAGTTAAAAATAGTTATTGTTTAAAAGCTTTATTTTTTATGAACTGCGACATATATCAAACAAAACAAAAATAAAAATATGCAATATTTCAAAAATATGAAAATATAAATAACAAAAATTTTAAACAAAAAATGAAACTTCTAATGTATTTCAATCTTTAAGCGCCTTGTTCTTACAGATTATTTTTCTATTGATTGAGAAAATCTTAACTATGGTATTCATTATACTCTTAAAGAAGACCACACTGATATAGAAAAGTATATATATATTTTAGTACATGATTGACTTCTAAGTCGTTTTAGACATGTATATCCGTTCGTTCCTCCACAAGATAACTCTAAAAATAATGAAGCTGAGATTTTGAAGTTGTTTACTATTGCGTTTTTATACTTCTATAATTTTACAGTATTTGATGGACCTGAGTTTCCGCTATAATTCTCTTCCATAAATCTCGATCTTGTGCAGCTTATTCCTAATGCTCTTAGATCATTTTCAACAGTGTCTAGCTATCTTTTTTTTGGTCGCCCTTTACCTCTATCACCTTACATTTGATGGAGAAATACTCTTTTTGTTATTTTGTGATCCGGCATTCTTATAACATGTCCTATCCATCTTAACCTTTGCGCTTTTATGAATCTTACTATTGTTCGCTATATACAGTCACCAGTCAAGAAAATCTGGAAATTTTGTTTCACATATGCCAGTTGGTATTTAAAAATATCGACTCTTATTGGAATTTAAGCAAGTTCGATCGGCGGGTTAGAATACATAGATTGAGTTTCTATATGAGTATATTTTGGTACTTAAATATGCTTAGTATCTGAAAGTTTGTAGAAGATGATGTTTTTAGATGTTAACAACTTCAAAGCATTTAAGTTTTCTGGCAAAGGCTTTTGAAAAATTAGTTTTATTTTTCATAAACGAGTTCAAGTTGCTGTGGTACAACTCCGAAATTTACATACATATATCACGGTACTTAATTAATTAAGAAATCTGAAATTTTGTAAAAATTTAAATGAAAAGATGAAATTTTATGGAATTAACCGCAGATATTATGTTCTTGCGATGCAGTCAACTGTACTATCTTCTTACGTTTAACATCAAATTACTATAAATATTCTTAAGCAATTTGATGAAAATAAATTATCCTATTATTTTCAGATATCAAAATCTTTCCATTTGTATTTTACAGGTGCAAATTTTAATTTAATATTCACCTGTTTTTTGTTTGATTCGTTTTAATTTTTTTATATTTTATGTTGCCTCTTTTTGAATTAATTTTTCCCAATATTGTTTCAAATCAAAAAAAAACAAAAAGTTTATTCATTGGAAAATTCGGAAAAGGTTTTTTTTTCTTCTGTTTTCAAATTTTCTTTGTTCGGTAAAATTCAAATTATGTCAATCAATAATCGAAGAATTGAGGTAAGGCAACATCTAAATAAAAGAAAAAAAATTGGATACAATATACAATAAAATGAAATTGAATAAAGTCTGTGATTGTAAAAGAGATAGAAAACAGGACGTTTTTTCTCTTTCATTAAAAGAAAAAAAATCTTTCATTTTTTTTATTTCATGTAATTTAATTTCATTCAACTGAAACTTGATTTCAACCGAACCGAAAATAAGAACAGTATAGCAAATTATTTGGCAGAATGTTTGCAATTGTATGGAATTATCTGGATGAAAAACAGAAAAAAAAATCTGTACCAATTTTCACATTTTCTTTTAAATCAGAAAATGGATTTTTTTATTTATTTAATTTTTTTTGTTTATGAATTTACTGTGTTATATTTTGAAAAGATGAAGATGAAAGAAAACATTATTTTTGTAATATTGTCCGTTAAATGATATGGTTTTTAACAAATTTTTGAGATTCAGAAATAAACTTTACAGATTCAGCAACGAAAGGATAAGTTAAAAGTAATTTACAACACAAATTAGATAGTTAGAGAATAGCATCTTTCTGGTTGTGTGCTAAATCAAATAGTTTAGGAAAAAATATCTTGCAACCTTCCAAGTTTGACTTTTAATGACAAATATCAATAATTTAATGTTAAAACAAACTTTTTTCACGTATTATAATATTAATCTTGTATTAAATCGATATCTTAATACAATCATTGCTAGAATCTTTTATACTTTACTACTTTGTGCTAAATTAAGGAGGTTCAGAGGTTTTAGTAAGAGTTTTTAACAATATTTATTAGCCTAATTGAATAAATTTGTAGAAAGAACATGAAATAAAATAATATCTGTGTTCAGTAATTTATCAAAAACAAAACATTTGCTGGTAAATAAAAGTACAAACTTTTAATATACCTCGTTTGCCCTTACTTTAAAGTGAACAAATTGACTTAACGCGTTAAGTCATTCGGTCACCGGTGAACATCACTGAAATGTTTCAATATTTCGTGGTTATCGTTGAAGATAAATTTGTGTTAAGTCTTGGTCAAAATTTTTAAAGCTAAAAAAATTAACATTAAATTGATTCGGAATTTTGAGAACATTCAGCATTATTCTCCGTTGATATATATATATATGTAATATTAAGCATATTAAAACTTTATTATGATTTAAATTTATTCTTTAATACTTATTTTTGTATTCAAAATTTTTTAAATTTAATTCCAGCATATACAATTTTAAAAATTCTGACTCTAGAATTTTTAATTTGTTTGATTTTTCGTACACAATTCTTTAATATATTCTGTTTAACAAATAAAAATAATTTGAAAAATAACGGTATTTCCTATATCTCGTTAAACGATTAAATATATGATATTTTCTAAAAAATATTATGTTTTGGAATCCAACAATATTATTTCTATGCATAAAAACAGAAAGAACTGCTATTATAGTTATGGTAAACATTTAAATCACAATTTTACTTTCAAGTTTCAAGATGGCGCGTCAGTTTACTTAGGTATTATTATATTAACGAAACATATTTTACTTTTTCCATTTACCTTTATTATAAGTAATTTTATTTTTCTCTTTGATTGATGATATTTATTTTTAAGAATTTCATTTTCATTTTTTTCTTTTTTAAATATTAAATTTTTATTTAATTTAAAGTTTAAACTTAAAATTTTCAACCGAATGACATTTGATATTGATTTAATAAAATATTTAAAAAACAAAATTGATGTAAAATTTTTAAGAAATTTTCAATCTGATTAATTGAAATTTTTGTATCTTTTGTTTGGAATGGAAATTTTTTTAAGCATATCCTGATACCTGATATCTTTTTATAAATAATTTATTATTTTAAAATTTTGGATATAAATGTATAAATCAGTATAATGATAAACAAGATATTTCAAATTTATATAATATTACCTTAACCCATTTTTTTTTAATGAAAACAATTTTTTCTCAAATACAAGGACTTTTTAAAATAGGATAAAAAACTTGTAATTTTAACTTGTAACAATTCTTATGTATTTTTTTTTGTATAAATATAAAGAGGAAACTGATATTTATTGGAAATTGTATCTTTTTTTAATTATTAAGAGGTTGTAAATTATACATTATTTTAGCCTGGTAATTAATGAATCATTATTCTGGCTGCTTTAAACAATTTTAGAGTATTTTATTTTGAAATGTGAAACAATGGAATTTTCAAATATAAAATAACTCATAAATCTAAAATCACTTATCACGAAACTTACCATTTAGTATCTACGTTAAATTTTATTTAAATGACGTGACTTATCTAATACAGATTATAATATTTGTTATATATTTTAAGACAAGTTGAAGTACTGAAATTATTACTTATTGGGTTCTTTAACTTTAAATAGGGAATTAATTGGGTACTTTAACTTTAAATAGGGATTGTTACAGAAAATTTTAATACAGTAAGTAAAATATTTCTGTGTAAGTAATTATTTATTAAGGAAAATACTTTTAATCGGTTAAAACAGTATGGTTTCTTAACCTTTTTCGGATTGAGAACAAATTGGTATATTGATTTCAGAAATTTGGATTATAAACGGAAAAATATTAATTTTTTGATTGATTAAAAATAATAATTATACCTATATTATATAATCAATGATTTTTACCATCAGTATGACAATGGTAAAAATAATATAGTAAAAACTTCAGTTATGATATTCGAGTCTAACAAGTTTTACGTATTTAGCCAATTTTAGGTTTAATATGAGATATTGCTACCGTCATTCCTTCTTGTGAAACTGTTTAATTTATTTATTTGATTAATGTTGGGAATCTCCTAATATATATCGGATAGCAAACTGGAATAAAATTGGACATTGTGAATCGCGAATGTCTTCTTGTTAGATAGAGATAAGTAAAGTCTTCTTGTAGGAAAATCAAAAAATTTTTATTTGACATTTTTGGGAACTCTATTTTCAGTAAAATGAAAATAGTAAAATTTAGTAAAGTGAATTCTGTATTTGAAGATTCAATTGTGCTAAATGGATTTTGTATCCAGTCATAGGTTTCTAATTTAAGAGATGAAAGGTAAAAAGCTAATTTTTCATCCAATATTAGTGAAGGATGAGTATATGTAACAGTTGTAAATATTTCCTTTCAGTTTTGTTATCGCGGAGCACATGCGATAAGCTTACGGAGGGTAAGCAATGATTTATTTATTAACAAGTTTTTAAGTTCTTTTTTTTTATTACAAATTATTGAATATAATTTTGAATGCATGTACACGATTTGTTACAGTAGCAGTAGATTCGATCACATTATAGTGATGTAACGAAAAAAATTCTTTATTGTTCTGTCTCTAAATTTCTAAGTTATAAGTATTTATGTTTTCCAAAAAAAAAAAAAATGTCAAACAACACATCACTTATCTAAAATTAATCATACCGAATCACCTAGAAATGTTATATTAATGACACCGCATCATCAAGGTATATTAAGGCACTTATATTTTATGAAAAGACTCCTGAACTGAATCTCATTATATAAATTTTAATTAAGAAATGAAGTTAAACTTATTTATATAATTACTTTGATATAAAAATTGATATCTTCTATTTGGATTTTATTTTCATTTTAATTTTATTTTATGAACAAGGTAGGAAGGATCGAATTCAGAACGTTTTGTTTGGATTTCGTTACTCAGCCAGGAAATTGCACAGACATTTGCACAGACATTACAGGCTGTAAATGTCGTAAGGGGGAATTGTTCATTAAACGCGCGTGGTACCAATCCGTACACTCATTCGGTATTGACAGCGTATTTTATACACTCTTTACTAAAATTTACTTTATGTTTCTTATGATATATAATTGTAGAGGCTGTTTTATGTGTATTAATTAAATAAATAAACAAATAAATTAAAATAAAATAAATAAATAAATTATTATACTCTGTCAGCTATTACTATACTAAACCAGGGTGAAGGATTTTAGAGAAGTTCTATATTCTTTGCTACAAAACATCATCAAATCAAGGCTATTGCTAATATTTGAAAACATTCACAAATATCAAAAATTTTAAAGTAGATTTTTATAAAATGTATTGTGTAAATACTATTGCACTTGATCGAAACGATTGCGCTTGATCGAAAGATTATGATGTAAGTTTATGTTTAAAATTTAATATAATACAAACCTAATTAATGATTATTAATTATTACAGTAATAAGTAACAAAATATAAGAAGAATTAATAAAATAAAAATTTTATCTATTATTATGTACAAAATTTAATAAAAATAATATTGCAATTTTTGTATTGCTATATGGCAATATACCAAAGGTCCCAAAATAAAAAGTCCTCTACGGACTTATGGCTCCAAAAACGAGCCAAAACTCTCCGGGAGATTATAACTCATTTTGTACCCGGTATGAATATTTCAGTTTATAAAGTCATAACTTAAGTTCCCAAGGAAATTTTTTTGGCCGTTTTACAAGAGTTATAATCCTCCAGGGAGTTTTGGTTTATTTCTTGAGTCATAAGTCCCTAGTACTTATCACTGCGGGACTTTTGACTATATATGAGAAGTTTGTCAAGTAAAAAGGTACAAAAAAAAAAAAAAAAAATTAGTATAGAAGCTTTTTGTTATTTTGTTTTTTTATTTTTCGCTTTTTAATTTTTTTTTGTTTTTTTAACTTACATTTCTTTCTTCTGTTTCAACAATAAGATGATTATTTTTTAAAGTCATTGTTGTTACAGATCCATTTGCCCCACAACTATTATTATTTGTATTACCGGTACCACCACCGCTACCACCAGTACAATGATTTGCCATTATTTTTCCGCCATTTAAATTACCAGCTATTAATTTTAATTACTATAATTACTATTTTTTTTTTTTTTTTTATACTTTTGAAACATACAAAAAAAAACAAACAATCAAACGAAAAAAAAAAAAAATATGGAATTATGGAAGTTTAATATTATTACCGTTACCGTTAGCAACCCCATCTAAATCAGTTGCATTTGTGTCAAGTGTATCGTTACTACGATTTAATGTATACCCAGATTCTGTTGTTCGCAACTGAAAAAAAAAACAATTAAGAAAAAAAAGAAGAGAAAATAAAATAAATAAAAAAATTAAAATTGAAAAAAATTTATGGATATGTTAATTTTTCAAAATTTTTTTTTTTTTTTTTTTTTTACAAGGGAATGTTTTTAATAATAATATGGTATTAAAGTAATTAAATAAGCGATAATTAAATAATAATGAAAAGCGACAATCAATTAGGTTTACAATAAATATAAGAAAAGAAATGAAAATTGTGATGCAAGAAAAAAGAAAAAATTTAAAAATTATTGAAATTATGATAATTAAAATAAAAAAAATAAGACACAATGAAAAGTGAACACACAAAAAATAAAACAAAAAAACAAACAAACGAACAATTTTAAATTAATAAAATGAATAAAAATAGCGAATAAATGGCATATTAAATGATGCACGAAATTTCAATTAAAATGGCGATAATTAACACAATTTTTTTCTGTTCTTAATTAAATTAAAATAAATTTTGAAGAATTTTAATTATGATTATTTAACTATATATACATATATAAAAAAAATATACATAAATACAGTTTTCTATATTATATTTTACAGAAAGGATCAATATGATATTTACATAATATGTATATATACATGGTATTTTTAAATTTTAAGAAGGAAAAATTGATTTATATGAAAAAATAAATTTTCCATCAAGTTTTTTTTTTTAAATATTTTGTATTTTTAAGTTAAAATTTTTTTAAATTTTTTATCTTTAATCCTTGAAATTAAAACAAAAAAAAAAAAACTCTTGTGCATTTATGTAAATTGAAGCATTCTTATATAGAAATAATTAAGTTTCTTATTTTTTTTTTATAAAGCTTCTTATATTCAAAATATATGTATAGCATTTTCCGATTAAATGAAACCTTTTTTGCAATTAAATGAAACTATTTTTCAATTGAATGAAATCTTTATCAAAATAAATGAAATCTTCTTTAAAGTAAATGAAACATTTTGCAAAATGAATAAAACATTTTGCAAAATGATATAAATAAATACTACTAACTTGCAATTGCTTTTTGGTTATGGATAAGACAAAAATTCAGAAAACACGACCAATCGACAAAATAATTACCAACAATGGGAGCATCTCAAAATTTTGACCACTCTATTCGCCAATGCTCAGGCCAGTAAAAAAATTTTTTTTCGAAAATAAAAACATATGATTGTTCAATATTATGGGAAACTGAGATCGAGCATATAATCTTCCACATGATATTAACTAAAGTGTTAATCAACTGATATCAAACGATTGCTCTAATTATGAAATGGACATGGTATTTCCAATTTCTCACGCTTTGGAAGGTCTGATTTAATATAATGGTTGACCATTCGCAGCTTGTGGAATCTTAAAAACCATGGCCATTACGTAATTGGAGCAATCTTCCATTTATAATAATATTCCATTTATCCCTCTTTTTGGGTAGATATCCTACCCAGTGGAAGACAGCGCACATTCATCCCATCCCCAAAAAAAGGGACAAAAGCGATCCCTCAAACTATCGCCTTATTGCTATCACTTCGGTCCTTTCCAAAATAATGGAAAATTTAATAAATAGAAAGCTTCTGAAATATCTACATAACAAAGGATTAATTCATGATCGTCAATATGGGGTCCGAACCCATCGGTCAACAGGTGATCTCATGACATGCTCTGTGAAAGGCTCAACATCATCCTCCACCATTCTGGGGAGTCTGATGTTGTCGCTTTGGATATTTCTAAAGCTTTTGACCGAGTTTGGCATGATCTCTTTCGAATCGTTCGATTCGTACCCTGGTTGATTGTTACTCTTCAGACCAATTCAAAATTAATGCAAGGATCTGTTCTCTCCCCGACATTTTTCCTAATATTTATAAACGATTTATTAAAAATAACCTCAAATCCAATCCATAGTTTTGCAGACGACATTACGCTCGTTGCTTCGTACGAAGACCACGCCAGTAAATATTCTGCTTCGCTTGAGCTAAATCTCGATTTAGCCAAAATTTCGAGTTGGGGCAAAATTAACAGAGTAGATTTGAACTCTAACAAAACTCAGTGTTGTTTAGTCTCCCGGAAAAGAAACACTTCGATCCCAACTTTAACTTTTCAAGAGGAAGTTTTGCAACACACGGGTGAGCTCAACATTTTGAACGTGAAACTAAATCAAAAATTAAGTTGGTCCAATCATATTTTTGGTATAGCTAATGATGCATCTAAGTGTATGGGTTTTATGTATTGTTGTAAAGCCTTTTTTTCATCTTATGATCTCCTTAATATCTATAAAACATATATAAGGCCTAAGATGGAGTACAATGCACATATTTGGGCGGGAGCCTCCAAAATGGCATTAGAATTGCTCGATAAAGTGCAAAGTAGAGCAATTTGTCTAATAAACAATCCCACTGTCACATCTACGCTCTCTCCACTCTGTCTCCGTCGCCTAATAGGAACACTTACCCTGTTTTATAGACTTTGTTATTAACAACTTTGTTCACAATATGCCAATTTGAAATGAATTTTCATTCCATAACTAAACTTCCTCTGACCAGGTAGTACATGAGTACTAAAGGTCGTATAACCTATTGTTTCGTCAAAAAAGGGAGGTGGTGTTTAGTGGATTAAATTCCTACACACTCATAGAAGACTCGTACTCGTTTTCAGTCCTCTATAGTGTCTTTCGATGATTCTCACCTACAATGGCAAAAAAAAATCTATTTTCGAAATTTTTCTCTTATCCAATAACCAAAAAGCAATTTAGTTGTATTGATTTCTTTCATTTTTCTAAATGAATTAAATTTTACTTTTTTAAATAAATTTAATTTGTAAATTTTTTTAGTTTTATTTATTTTGAAAAAGGTTTCATTTACTTTTAAAAAGGTTTAATTTATTTTGATAAAGGTTTCATTCAATTGAAAAATAGTTTCATTTTATTGAAAAATAGTTTTATTCAATTAAAAAATAGTTTCATTTAATTGAAAAAAGATTTCATTTAATCGGAAAATGCTATATTTAATAGAAAATTCATTTTAGATAAGCATATTATATAGCTAGAGGTATTTGATACAAAGTGTTGTACCATATTTAAAAAAATAAACATGTTTTAAATTCTTCTGATCCAATTCTAAAGTTTTGATGATATCTTAAAAAATGTAATGTATAAATTTGCATTAAAATTTTATTTTTTACTGCTTAGTTCATTTTTTTTAGCTCCTTCAAATAGTCAACTACTAATTATACATCCATCTATGACTACTCGTAGACTTAATGTTATACCATGGAAAAAATTTAATGAAAAATGACAATGGAAACGTATGAAAATTATAAAAAATATCAAAAATTAGCCTCAATTAAATATGTATATGAATTTATATATTTTTTATATTAATATATTACTTTGGCGATTACTGATTAAACTTTAATTTGAAGCGATACTGTATTCGAAAAATATTATAAATATAATAACGCCAAGTTTTATTTTAAGCTTTTCATTTTATTCGTTGTAATTATTCAAAAATTAAAACTTAATACATTTTATTAACAGTTTAAAGTTAAATTTATGTTTTAATATTATATAAAAGTTAAAAGTCATAAAGTAAAATTTACGTTTCTTTATTTACAAAACCACTAAAAATAAAATGAATTGATAAAATAAATTTTGCATATTTACAGGCGCAAATTATCAATTAAAACAATAAAACATTCAATATTATAATATAAATAATTAAGAAAATGTATAATAAAAGTTTAAATTATATAAATTTATGTTTGTTTGTATTTCATTTGTAATAAATCGCTTTAGTGATGGTATTGATCATTTAAATACAAAAAAAGAGAAATAGGCCTATAACCATATATATATATATATTTTTTTTTAATGCATTTCTCTGCCACATAAATGTGGACAGGAAGTTACACAGCCTTCCCTGTTCAGGCGTGGCTGTAAATGTCGTAAGGGGGAATAACTCTTATGTGATTCGAACCCACACTCCCTCTGTGTTTACAGCTTATTTTATACGCTCTTACCCACTAGGCCACCGATGCCCCTATAACCATATATGTAGGTATTTTTTTGATAAGATAAAATATTTATTTAATATTTTTCACTGAACTCTAATATTTCGGTTGCAAATAATTCTCTTATTTTTTCTATGTATATATTTTTTGAATGAAGTTATTTTTAAAATTCTCTAAAAAAAGGACTTGACTTATCACAATAATTTGTTCTACTTTAGTTGTTGCTGAATATTTATTTTTAATAGTATTAAATTAACCCATTTTATTTTTAATAGTTTTGTTTTAAAAATCATGTCAGTAATTAGTCTTTTAATTATTTTGTTTATATTTTAATAAATCTTTATAATTTGAATGCTTAGAATATTTTGTTCAAAACACAATCAAAATATTTTAATAAAATATAAAAGTTTAACTACCTACGTAATCATTTTTTAAACGAATCACGTTTAAAATCTATTAAAAGGTTATTATAATATTTTTTTAATTACAAACCATATTATTTACAAGTGTTTTTACATCAAAAAATTTCATTACTTGGTTGTATCGTTCAAGATTTGGTTCTGATTTCAGTTACATAATTTTAATTTAATAAACTTTGTATTATAATACTATTTAAGGTTCCCAATTAAAAACAGAAGATGAAAATTATTCTATGTTTAAGTTTCTTAAAGTCTAATTTCAGAACTGATGATTAACCATACATCCGATTTAATATATTAACAGTAAAATAAAAAAAGAAATGTGATCGATTTTCACTAAGGACGTTTCCGAATCTGTCGCACTAGCATTTGATACTTAACCTTTCTTTTGTTACAAGAATTACTTTTTTAATGCAATTATAGGGGCCTCGGTGGCATAGTGTACAGCCACGCCTGAACAGGAAAGGCTGTGTAATTTCCTGTCCACATTTATGTGTTAGAGAAATGCATGAAATAAAAAAAAAATGCAAATATCTATTGTAGTTGAGAATAAACTAAAAATTTGACAGATAATCATGTGTGATATATTTAGGAGCCCAAAACAAACAAAAAATTGTTCTTTAGTGAAGGGATGTCTTTGTCTCGGTTTTTGAGATAATGTGCTGTCAAAGTATTTAACATATTATAAGTAAATTAAATTAAAACTATAAAAAAACTTTAGGCCCAAATATTTCAAGAACCGAGGGAAATATACTCTCACTCCAGAATCAGTCAATTAAACTTATTCGCAAATAAGAGGTCAAGTAATCTTCAATTAAAGATCAAGTGACGTTAAAATTTTGATAATTTAATTTTCATAGGAAGCAACTATTTCTGACATATTATCCCTGTCACTATAAAACTAAAAATATTTGTTGGTTATTTTTATTGGGAGTTTTGAACGGATAACAATAATTTTATTTTTTAAATTATTTAACATATTATTATTTTTTAACTATTTTTAAATTAACAGTTATTTGAAATATTATCAAACAATTTAAATTGTCAAAATGTTACAATAATATTTACCGTTTTTTTGTTTTTTTTTTTTTTTTGTCATGTTCTAGAAATTATGAATATGAGATAAAAAAAAAATGGAACAATAAAAAATATAATATAACATCAAAAAAAAAATGAATTAAAAAAACAGACGCGTAAATCATAAAAAAACTAGGAAGAATGTAAAACAACGGTTTTTCAAAGCGCACATTTCCAAAAGACAATACAAACTGTTTAGAATTGTGACTTGAACAAAAATTTGAAAATTTCATGTAATAAGAAAAAAACGTGAAAATAGGACTTTCCTGGGATTTTGAGGGATTGTAAATCTGGAACCCTATGTAACTCAGAAAAACCCTTAACACACGTAAAACTATATTACTGTAATTTTTAATTTTTGTAACGAAGAAAAATTTGTACAGGTGCTTAAGTTACAGGTGCCTAAAAATAGTAAATTTTCAATTTTTGAACCCTAATAGCTCTTAAGCAGGGGGTGGTACAAAAAAATTTTCTAAGGAAACTAATACTAATTCTAAAAGTTCTTTATTGTCTGAAAAGTTCTTTATTGTCTCAATTTTTGAGCTCTAATAGCTCATAAACAGGGGATGGTACCAACATTTTTTCTGAGCAAACTTATACTAATTCTAAAAGTTTTTTCTGCCCTCAAAATTTCAAATTCCTATCTAAAAGCGTTCCGGGGCTATGAGGGTAGAAGAATCATGCAAAATTTAGTTATCACATAACGGTAAATTTAAATACTAAATTTAAAAAAATTGTATATTTTTCATACAAACTGGCAAAGGCAAAAATGATACCTGTTGAATGACGTTTTCAGATTGAAAAACTGTTAAGCAGAACATGCGATATATGCATTTAAAAATAGGGCTTTTTCAAAGTTTGGGGGGCTGTAGCTTCATAATGGATGTGGCTACATGAAAAAGTTGTTCCACAAAATTAATTTTTTCACAAAAACATTTTTTTTCTCCATCTTTAACGGTGTAGAAGTCTTGTAAACTAACGGACGGAAAGTTGGACGGACAGAGTGAAACTAATAAACACATTTTTTCAAATTTTTTTTTGAAAATGTACTAAAAAAATCGTAGAATTACAGGAAATATTTAAAAACATTATATAGTAGTACATTGAATTGAAAATTTATGCTAATTTTATGTCTGTTTTTCTGGTTTTGTTAAAAAATAAAATAAAAACGGTAAAAAGCAATAATAAAAAAATTTACAGATATTTTTTCTTTTTTATAAAACAAAAAAAAAAAAACATTTACCCATTATAATGCATATTTTTGTAAAAACATTGTTTTTTTTTTTGTTGTGGTGAAAAAAAAAAATTATTTTAAAAATGAAAATTACATTTATTTTGACAGCAATCATACAAAACAAAAACATTTTTATGAAATTGTAATATATAAAATATGAACAAGCGAATATCACATAAAATTGAAACAAAATAAAATAAAAGATTCAAAATAGAAGTTACATTCTACGAACAACAATAATAGTTGTAAAAAAATATGGGATGAAAAAAAAAAAACACAATAGTATAAATTAAAAGTAAATTAAATTAAATACATACTTATAATCGTATACTTATATATATACATATTATATGTTTTTATATATAGATGTGCGAAAAAATGAAACAGAATATTAAAAATATTATGTTCGAATGATAAAACCCATATCTTTAAAAAAAAAAACAAAAACAAAAAAAAAAATTATTTATACCCTTATTTTCAGTAAAAAATAAAGTTATTTCATATTTAGCATATTTTTTAAAACTTTCTTTTAGTTTTACTATGCTTGTTCCAATCTTTATTGCATCGAAATCAACTAAAATCTTCTCCAAACCGACGGGTTATTTTTGTGGTAATGGAGTGGAAAACAATTCGTACGGAAATTGTGTGCAATAGGCATTGATACCCACACTGAGAATTTAAAAATTCGTGTAGACATCACATAAAAAATTAAAAAAAAATTATTGTATTGTCGATAAATCGTATAGTATGGAATATTTTTTTAATAAATCAATTTTTTCATTTCTTCATTCTCTATTTTCTCCTTCGTTACCTACGATACGTTACCTACGTTACAAATATTATGTTTGACATTTATTAGTAGAAACTGTATAAAAATCGCTGTCAACAGCGTATTTCTGCCGACAAAATTTGTATGTAATCTGCCGTAAAAAAAAAAAGCTTTAAAAGCTTGCGGAAATATAGTCGGTGTGGATATATCTATAAGCAGCAATATAATAATAATTTGCGAAAAAAAAACGCACCGCTGCCACATCGGCCTGCAGAAGGCTTATATGAAAAAATTAGATCGACTTGGCAGCAGCATGTAAAGAATCTCATCATATATTTATATTATCACTGCGCCATGAATAGAGTATTGCAAAGTGAAGAAGATGTTGGTTCGTCTGTCATATTAACACAATTTTTATTGTATATTTAAGATAAAACAATGACATTTTAGTCATGTTAAGATCTAATAAAGAAAAAACTATTTGAAAGAGCTTGTTAGGTTAAAACTTCTCAGAAAAATAATATAGTTCTAATGAATATTTTTTCAACAAATTACTAGTTTCTGTTACACAATAAACTGTTGCTTAATATGTCTTGTAGATCTTGTATGATGTATTGAAAAGAATACAAGCTTCGGGGTGTTAAACTAGTTCATATTAAAAAATTCTATTTATCAGTGGGGCCTCGGTGGCCTAGTGGGTAAGAGCGTATAAAATATTCTTTTAACACCGAGGGAGTCTGGGTTCGAATCCCACACACGTCGTAAAAGTTATTCCCATTTCAGTCTACAGAGGCATTGCTAAGTAGTTACACACGAGAGACTAAAATGGGTGGTAAGTTGAGACAAAATTCTCGGTAGAGCCATCTATATGTGTGTAAATTCTCGTTAAAACTTTACGGTAAAGCTGTACCTTGAATATACTAAATATTTTTTGTTAGACATTTTTCTACCGTGTAAACATTTTCAAATAGAGAATTTTTGTGTCTACGATGACTCTGCAGATTTGCAAACGTGTTTATTGATCTTTAGAGACTCTTCCATATATTTTTATATAATTCATGTCGTATTTTTGCATATTATATTGTTAGCTATTTTATTTAATATAATTTAAAGTATGTATGTATGTATGTTTCTAAAAGTAATCAATGGTAAATAATTTGTTTTATAAAACCGGTTTCCTTATCTATAAATCAATGAATCAGAATAAGTCAAATATTTATTAAATAGCACTTTTTGTAATTTTTAAAATTTAAAATTACAAAACTAAATTTATTTATTGGGAATGTGTTTCTGTTGAATAGTGAAAGTTAAGTTCATCACTTAATAAAGAAAAAAATTTGAAATAATTACATAACATACTGCAGCCGCAGCAAATTTTAAGCGTTCTGAAATCATTTTTAAAAGAATTAATTGTACAAACTGATCTATTTTTAATTCAATTCTATTTATTGCTCTGCAAAAGTGTAAACAGTCTCTAGAGAAAAATTTTTCTACGAAATTTTCTACGAAAAATTTCTCTACCAAATTTTTATAGAGTGAATTCTCTGTAGAGTTATGCGTAAAGATATTTGGTGAGCGAATTTTTTGTTTCTATATATCTATTTTATAACTCACGTGTGTACTTAGTTTAATATCTTTTTTTAAAAAAAAAAAGTTATTTTTAGTCCTTACTATAGTCGCTAAAGGTTGTTGATTTATTCTATTAATTACATAATATTATATCGTATATATAGGGATTGAAATCAGTATAATTTTTTTTTAGTAACAATTTTAAGTTTAAATTAGAAAGATTTTCTTTAATGATGCAGTAAGTATTAAGAACTTTTACTGGGTTTCTATTACAACCCTGTATTTTCATTCACCTATGTATAGTTTAACTGGCTTTCATTTTGCCTTTATAAACGTTGCCTATATAGACCATTTCATAATCTTATTGACACTGATTATATACGCATAACTGTAAAAAAAGAGGGTTTCATTTTACAACAATTCGAAAGTATGAAAATCTATTCTTGTAATTTTAGTAGTAGATACACATTTCAATAACAAAACATTAAAAGAATAGGAGGTATCGCCCCAAAATTTTTACTGAACAAATTTTTGAAACTTTGATTCTGAAACCAATTCTAAAATATCTCTTAATTATTTTTGCACATATACATATTTGACAACAAAATACTAAAATAGTGTAGGTTGATGCTTCTAAACACCTGATTATTCTAAACACCAAATTATTAAAAGAACTTATTTAGATCCAGGCAAATGAAATCCAATTAAATAAAATATGTACAGTAAAATGAAATACAGTCAAATTGATAATGCCCAAGCTACTTATAAAAGCACAGTCAAGTAACCCTCCAGACAAATGAAATATAAGGATATGCCACCCTTCAACTTTTATATGTTTGTAAGTACATAAAAATACCTAAATTAAGTCTATCTAAACGATCAACCTTTCTATTTTGATTTTCCGACATGTGAGTACATCTAAAAATTTTAAGTAAAATTTATAATTTCTTCGTGTTGTTTTGGCTTTTTTATAAACTTTAAGTACGAGGCTTCAATTTTAAAGAAAATTAATTATTCATAAAATAATTATGCCCAAATTTAAGAAATTCATTTCATTTGTAGGTAATTGTTTTTTCAATTATTGTATTAATATTAGGACAACAGAGACACTATTAAATATAGTTTTTCAAAAATGAAATTTTTGGATTCAAGGGGGTCAACAAATAGGTACATCTAAAATTCAAATAAATTTAAAGTTAATATTCATCTAAAACACGAGGTTAATATTTTTTTGTGATCCTAATAGCTATAGTTTTTTCCAGTACGAAAAAGTTAAAATAGAAATAAGTATTAATCTTTATATCTACAGATATTGACTATAGTACATATTTATGACATTTTAATTAGATATTATTTAGTTAGAATGTTTAGTTAAATGATATGCTAGGTACATTAAAAATACAGAACCATATTATTTATATTATATTATCATTTTTTTTTTTTTTTGATTTGGTTTTTTTTTTTAATTTTAAAGTTGGAAATTTAATCACGATAAGGTCAGTAACATCATTACCAATAAATCTATCTACTATCTAAGTATCTACATATGTATTTTACTCTTTCAGGTGTATTTGCATTTAATTTTTTTTTTTTGTTGTTTTCTGCAGTTTATTATTTTTTATGCAAAAGATATAATCAAAACAAAAAAAAACTTTTTTTGGATATTTTCCAAAAATAACGGTACATTATTTGATATTGTACGTTTTGAAATTTTTTACTATTAGTTTAGGTCCATATAAACCAACATTATAACTTGTTATATAAAAAGTTAATAAAAATAAAAAAAATATGCTTGTCCTAGACAAATTTTTATTTAAGGATTTTTTTTTGTTTTTTTTTTTTTTTTGGATGGAATACAAATATACAAGTATTAGATATTTTAGTGTCCATCTCTTAATTCTAAACGTGTATGTACATAACTGTTATAATGTTAGATAAGATACCAAGAGTCATGAATCTTTTAATATGGAATTTTTGATTAAGTTTATTTTTATATTCAAGTAGGTATATATATACATATAGGTGGGTGGATAGTTAAACATAAATATATACATAACATATAATATTAAGGCATACGATTATGTCTTTCATAAAGTGCCAAAGATTTGTTATTTTTATTTTTTATTATATTGACTCTTTTAAGGGTATTTAACACCCATTCTAAATGGGATAAAGTATTTTTTATTTGTTGTTTTTTTTTTTTTTTAGGTGGCTGTTCTTAAATAACAATAGAAAATGCAAGCAAAAACAAAAAAAAAAATACAAAAACAAATATGATTCTGTTTATTATATGATAGTTATGTATTCACTGAATCTACAGAAGCTAAACGTTTTTTTTTTTCAAAAAAGTTATTTTTAGTTTTTATTAGTCGCTTAAGGTTGTTGATATGTATTAATTACATATATATCATATAATATAGGTATTGAAATCAGTATATATTTTGTTTTTTTGGCAACTATTTTAAATTTAAATTAGAAAGACTGTAGCTAATGATAATATGGTAAGTAATAAACGTATTAAGGTAAACGAACTTTTATATTTTTTTAAGTGAATACCTAAATATATGACTTATTTCCTTTCGGATTGGATTGTGATGAAAAATATGGTTAAAGATATCATGAAAATGAATGAATGAAAAATGAAAAAAATAGATAAAGTTGTTGATTTAATGTTCAAAAATATTTATGATAGATAAAATTCAAAAAGATTTTAATTTTTTAAAAATATAAAATTTTAAAAGAATTTTTCTTTTAATTATTGATGTGTGTCTCATAGAAAATTAAATAACAATTTTTGAAATACGTTTTATTTAATGATAAATAATTGTGCTCTTGTTCCTAATACTCTTTAGTAACGAAATGTTAGCCAAAGTCATGACAAGAAAAACAACCAAGAAAACGAGGGTGAGTGCAGTAGGGTAGACTGTGTTAACTTTGGGGATACCCGTATGAATGTAATATATGCTGTTTTCATAAAATTTGATCATCTTTTACAAAATTTCAGATATTTTAGTATTGACGTTAAGTATCGAGATATATTTATGTAAATTTTTGAGTTGTATGGCAGCTACACGGACCTGTTGCACCAGCACAACCAAAAGTTGTTGGCATACAATTGGATAAGTTTTGACACTGAGTTATTTCATTATAAAGAAGGAAGTTATATGGTAGCTACTCGGACCTTGCTAGCCGAAAATTGTTGGTTTAAATAGCAAAACTAACAATTATGCAGAAGTGATGTTATGAATTACATATAGGTGTTTTTGAGTTATCGTGTGGACAGATGGATGGATGTTACATATAGGTGTTTTTGAGTTATCGTGTTATCGTGTGGACGGATGGATGGATGGACGGATGAACTGACGAAAGGACATACGTGCATGACTTAATCGACTCAGAATTCGATTCTGAGGAGATCCATACATTTAAGTCTATATTTAGCTGGACTCTATTAAGGTGTCACAAATGTAATAGCAAATTAGACCCTTCAATATAATATGTTCATACTGGTATAAAATAGATCTGGAGTTGGCAAATGAAATCAGTTACATAACCACAAAGTCATGAAATTGGAAGGTAAAAAAAATTTACCTAATTTTAAAAAAATGAAGATAAAGTATATACAATACAAAACGTTTAAATCTAAGAACCTCATAATAAATATCTTTTATATAAATAGCGTACCTAAATAAGTATTTGAGTAAAATGCGGACAAGGAGGAAAACGGAACATAGAGAAAAATTCATTCCAAGATTCATATCATAACGAAATCAGTTGCGGAATAACACTTTTAACATGATGTTCGTCATTATTTTCCCAGAGAAAAAAATTCCATATTATATTTTAAATGTAGGAATTTAAATATTTTTTGGCTAAAAGTTTGTAATTCTTGGTGTGGTGACAGTACGCTGTAGGGCTTCATTAGAATTAAGACCCACACTGTTTTTTTTTGGTATGAAAAGAAGAAACTAATAGAATATGTAGAACAAACGCACTTTAACTCTATTTTAGTATAATTACTATAATTTATAATATTTTTTTTCTTCAGTAAAATAATTGAAAATCGATTTTCATTTAATTTAAAAAAAAAAATAAGAATATTTGTTCTAAATTGTCCTAGTTAAAAAAGAATTAATTAGGTGGGGTGCTATAAAATTTTTTGGAATAAAACCTTTAAGGCATCAAATTTAACAGTAAAATAAAATTCAGTCAAATGAAGTACAAACCCATGATGGTAACCTTTATGTTACTCAGTAGGCTTTAATTCTTTTTTGGAAATGGTCTTCAAGCCCCGAATTAAAATCTGTGGGCTTTAATTCTTTCTTTTTAAAGCAATTAAAGGTAACGGGTGTAAGTTTTAAAAATAAAGGAATTAATGCCCGCAAGCCGTAATTTCGTGGGCATTCTGTCATTGCACCGCAATTCCTATCGTTGAAATATTGAGTCACAATTTATTTTGCAACAGAATCTTGTTTTTGTTTTTTTTAAATGTGAATAGAATAAATAAAATGAAAAAACAAGACATTAATACTAAATATAATATTTTTTTCTTTTACTTTTGGATTTAATGTCAAAAACATTGAGTTAAAAAAACCTTGAATTGAAAATCACGTTAGAAATATCACATCACATCACGTTTTAAACAAATTTTGAATACAAAAATTACTTTCAAGGAGAAGAATACGTATTTTTGTCTAAGAATGAAAGAATCGCGAAAAAAAATACATTTAAAATAAAGTAGAAGTAATTCATTTCCTGATATTTTGCTATGATAATGAATAATATCTATGTCTGGTATAACTTATAATCTATATATAGAATAATGTGGTATTTTGTTTTGAATTTATTCAAAATTTATCTTGACCCACTAGAATTTTGAGTATTTAAAAATATAAAAAATAAATTCAAAAAAATTTTCATATCACAATGAATTTTTTTAGGTCTAGGTGATGTACAAGTTATGGAAATAGTAACCTAAGTTTCAAATTAACAATGAACTTACTTTAAAAGTTTTCCTAGAAAATCAACTTTTACTATAAATAAGAACTTTAATAATTATTTAATTGTGGTCCTAAGTACATATAATTAATAAAGTTCGAATTATTATTTCATTTGGCAAATTTATTCTGTGATATATAAAACCTGATATAAAATAGTTTGCTAATATTAAATTTTTATTTTAATTTTTAAACCAATGAAACTTAAGTGACAGAATTAGAAAAAAAAAAATAAAAAAAAAGGCGAAATTTGATATAAATTATAAATAATTAATAGTCCTATGCATGGGAATCAACTCCAGCGTAGTAGAAAAAAACAATTAGAAAAGAAAAAAAATCAAAAAAAAATGGCGAAATTTGAAACAATTTAATTAAGACAATTTAAAAGATTATTGTATCAGATATTTTGCTTAGTTCAAGCATCAGTTACGTTATTTACTGAACTATCACAATTAACTGGAAAAGTCTTAATTTAGAAGGGTTAGTATGTTAGTAAATGATGTTAAATGTTAGAAAAATTTAATACTTAGTAGTAATAATAATGTTAGTGATGATAAAAATAATATTCTAACTAATCTAAAGTAATATAAAAATCTTAAAAAACAGCAAAAAAGAATGTAGTAATGTGAGACTAATCATGTAGACTACGAGAATTTATAATTCTCTCATACAGTTTGACTCTTAATGCTAATTTGTTAAAGTTAATATCAAAAAGCTCAAATCTTGAGCTAGTCACTCTAAAAATACTCAAAATAGGCTTGAATTTGTGGTAGTTTGTAGAGTTGTGGGTTATAATAGTTACACTAGACGGCGTGACTTGAAAAAGTTTAAATTAATTAAAGAAAGTTTGTTTCATAAATAGGACGACGCATCGTATCAGTCAAAACAAGATTGCGTAAAGCAAAACGAAGATTTTTTTGTTTTGAACTGATTTAATACTTGAAATGTCTATATCACTATAGGCAGACCATATTTGGCTTGAATATTCCAGTATAAGTCTTATATAAGTAATAAAAAGTTGCTTCGTAATATAGGGATCAGATAACTCCACTGACCAGAGGCTAATTAATCCAAGAGTTGAATTAACTTTATTTATTGCAAAGTTGTAGTGACTCTTGAAATTTTAAAATCTTCTAAAAGTATTTTTTAAATATAGTATGTATGTTAAATCTTTTTATTAGTAGCTGTAGTAATGATTTAACATTTAATGTTTAAAAAACTATTATTTTTACTATTATTTTATAAAAAGCCTACAAAAAAATTTTATTTTAAACTTATAAAATATTTAAGTTTTCAATGTTATAAATTTATTTTGTCATCGTTATAAATAATTCCTAATTACATAAAACTTTAAGTACTCAATTTAAAAATTATTTTATAATGAAATACACATTTAATGAATCATTCAGAACATTAAAAAAATTTCTTGTATTGTAATAATGACTTATAAAGTTTTTTATTAAATAAATTTGATGTTACCATAGTTTAAAAAATTATTATTATAAGTACCTTTTTTTTATTGTAAGAAAAAAAAAAGAAAAAAAAAACTTTAAATTGCTTTGTAGATTAAGTACCCATGCTATTTATTACATATTACATATTTTAAACATAAAATAGTAAAACAAGAAAAAAATTTGAGATATTTTTTAAAAGGGTTTTTTATTTTTTCTTAATTTTCTTCTTATGGAAAGTTTACACAACATTAGTTTCCAATTTTATGCACATTCAGCAGTTTTAACTTTATTTCTTCCTTTGTTCTTTTATTTGGTACAAAAAATAAAATTTATATTTAATGGGTATTCTATTTTTTTCCATTTGAACTCTAATATCTTTTAGAATAACATAGAATATCTTAATTGGATAACAGAAATGCAAAACTAAAACGTTTGAAAATTGATTATTAGAGATTATACATACTACCATAGTATCTAGAGTATTTTCGTCCTTGCGTCAATAATTGAGATTTTAGATTAAAATTCAAATAAAAGTTAGGTATTTGTTATTGGGTGTTGATAGCTGAAAACTTAACTATTTACCGTTTCTCCTTTTTATGGTCAATTGAATAATTAACTATTTTCAAATTAATGGAAGATAGGGTGCTATAAATAATTCAAAATATCTACTACATATATCTACGTCGAAATATGAGGATTTTTCAATTTATAATGTCGTAAACAATAAATACAAAATAATTTTGTCATCAGTTGGCTGTATAAGAATATTAAAACCATTAATTAAGATCCAACAATAAATTAAAAACGGAAATAAAGATATTATAATATATTGTTGTTCATAATTCTCTTTAAGTCATTATCCCAGGGGGCATAACTACACTATGGCAACAATGAATATTTAAATATGTATTTATCACTTAAAAGTACAATTATTTTACAATTACGAACAAATTCTAGATAATATAAAGATTGAATGAGACAAAAATAAAAAAAGTCAGATATAAGATTATCATATACAGATGAGAACACATATTTATAAGCTTTATTATTGTAAAGAAAATATTGTTTTCCAAAGACGATCTGACATTAAGGCTTTGTTAGAATTTAATTATTTATATAACAAGAATAATTTCTTATTATGTTAAAAAAATCGCAAATGATATTGACGATTAGAATAACTCTTCTGAAGTAGAAATTATTTTTTATAAGATTTATAAAATTTATTTAAAGTCTCGTTTAGAACATATTAGTTAGTAACAGCGTATGAAATACGTTGTAAACCCCGAGGAAGTGTGCGTTCAAATCCCACACACGTCGTAATTCCCCCTTATAACATTTAACGCTACGTCTAAAAAGGAATGGCTGTGAAATTTCCTTGTCATATTTATGTGGCAAGGGAGTACACTAAAAAAAAAAGTATATTGCATACTTAAAGGGGTTGAGAAAAGCATTCTATGTATTTTTTTATTTGTGTGAAATTAATAATTTTGGTCGCATGTATCTTATAGTACCCATAGTGTAAATTCTTTTACAATAATTTTCTATTGTTCTTAACCTTGTTATAAAAGCATATTGTGCATTTAAATATATTATAAACTCAATTTTTGGATCAAACTCTGCAATAAAGTGCAGTCATAATAAAATAAAAAAAAAAAAAAACCTAAATAAATAAAAATTGTTAAAAAGTAACAATAAAGAACTTTAACAAAACAAAAAAGAGTTTTCACAAAAAAAAAAAAAAAAAATATTAAAAAGAGTATAAAAGAAATAAGGAAAGAAAATGAAATTTCTATTAAAAATATTTCACTATCATTGAAATGACTAAAGCATTCTTGTATGTTATCTCATAAGGTATGTATATAATAAAAATGTTATATAATATACTAATATACATATAATATATGTACTAATATTAGAGATGTTTGCATAGTGACTGAATTATTTTTTTTTATATTCTAGAATTTTTCCCGTTTTTTTTTTAAAGAAATAACGGTGAAGTTTATATTATTTATTGTATATTAATATCCTATATATTGATTCAAAAGAGTTCTTTCTTTCCATCGATCGAATTCAATTTTTTTATAAAACATTTTAAGAATTTCAATGTTTATTTCCTTTTAAATTTTGTTTTTTGTTTTTTATTATTTTTTGTTTTATACCTATAGTTATTGTCATTTTGTTATCGTTGTTTAATAATATATGTAACATGTGCTGATAGAAAAATTTTGTAGCAACATTTTTTTTTTATTCTCTTATTATTTGCACTTAAAAATTTTAAAAATCACTAAAAAAAAACAAACAAGAAAAATTTTTAAAATTATATTTAAGATACATTCGCTCAGCTTCTATTAAATAGCACATGCGATACAAATTTTGAAGTCAATCGACCAAAACGCTTTTTTACAAATTGTGAACGAAAAACAATTAACGTAAATTGCGAGCTAATAAAGATTTAAAAAATCTTTGAAATTTACTTTTGCCGCATGCAACGGATTAATGGATTTAACAATTTTGTTCGCTGAGAATTCTTCTTTTGTATAGAGCTGCACAGGCTTAAAATTTGAAGTCAATCGGTAGTAAGGAGAACCGGGGGCGGGGGAGGGTCCGAAAAAAGAAAAACCTACTGTGCCGAAATGAGCTAACGAAGGGGAGAAAAAAACGTTGATTTCTTCAAGATTGACGTTGCGAAAAAGTTTAGCTTCAATTGGATATACGGTGTAGCAATGCATAGAGGAATACTATTTTTTTCAAGATCTGTTTTATATAACAGAAGAAGATGGATAAGATTAGAAGATATTATTTATTTATTATTATTTTTCATATTTCATTTCAAGCCTTAATTAAAACTAGATTTATTCTCTTCCTCGAAAAGCTTTCCCAAACAGAAATTGAGTTTCTTCTTTTATTTCATGCGTTTATAGTAAATCTATAATATTTTTGACTATATATATCTAATATATATAAGTTCAAAGTTTTACAAAATATTCTATTATTCTGTTTTTCTGATAACGGTGTAATATGTATATTTTTTAACATATTTACATTTTTTTTTCTTTTAACATACCTACCTAATTTTCTATAATACTGAGGTGTTTTTAAAATTAACAATATAAAATGAAGTGTATTAAAAAATTTTCTCCGTATATTCAATAGTAATTCTAGGTATGCGATAGTGAAATAAAGTTTGTTCTCATATAAGAAAGCAGTCATTTATTTTTATATTAAAAAAATATATATATATACCTGTATAAAATACAGTATGTTCTTACATACTGCGTATAAACATTTATATTATATAATATACATAAATATAAGAGGGTACATGATTGTAAAAATCATTACATTTAAAAAAAAACAAGCGAGAATGTAAATTAAAGGTTTTTAAAAACAAACATTTTTCAAAAGGCAATAAATAGTAGATAAAAATCAAGAGATATTTTCCCCAACTTTAAAGAAATCCTTTCTTAATTATAAATAAAAATTAAGAAACACTTTCATCAATTTTAAGGAAATGCTTTATAATTAAAAAAATTCTGTTAACACAATATATAAAAACATAATGTTGGAGCTTTTATATTTACTTTTTACTTTGAAAAAATTTGTACAGGTGCATAAGTTACAGGTTTCTAAAAATAGTAAATTTTCAATATTTTACTCCTAATTATACTTAAAAAGGGGTTAATACCGAAAAATTTCTGAGATAACTTATACTAATTCTAGACTTTATCTTTTTTTTCATCAAGGTTAATTTTAGAACTTACTTCCTTCCCTCAAAGTTCCCTCAAATTTCATGGTTTTAACTAAAAGCGTTCCGCAAATATAAAAAAGTAAAACCTTGCATTATTTTGTTTTCACATAACGGTAAATTTAAATAATAAATTACAAAACAAATGTTAAGTTTAAATATTGATTTATAAATCTACAAAAAAATTTCTGTCCTTTAATACTTTTTAGATCCCGAGATATACAACATTTGAAAATTAAGTTTTTTCAAATTTCAAAGCCGTACTCCGTACTGGGCGTAAGAAGTTGTTACTTAAGAAGTTGTTCTTAACATTAATTTTTTTTTAAAACCCTAAAAAAATTAATATTTAATTAATTAATGCTGAAATTGCATTGTTGGTCTATCATAAACGGCGTAGACGTTTTGTAAACAGACCGAGCGACGAACAAAGTGAAACTAATAAAAAAATTTACAGTAATGAATTTTTTTTTGGAAAAATGCACTAAAAACATATGTGTGGAATTTCCTTTTAAGGGGGAGGGGGGACTATATTTAAACATTTATTGCAGTATTTTTTTAAATTGAACATTATTTTTGCTGTAGGTTATATAAGTATATGTAATTTTTTGCTATATATTGGTATACATATGTATATAATAATATATATGAATTAAACGTTCTCTTTACAGCATTCTAAAATTCATTTTCTAAAGTTTTTATTTTTTTTTTTTCTTTCATTCATTTTAACTAAAATATTCAAAATTTTATTATAACTTCTCTTGTATGCATACATTATTAGAATTTCTTTTTTCTGTTTTTTATTCTAAAGATATGAAATCAAATTTCCTTAATTTTACTTTAATCGAATTTGTAATAAAATCGAGAATAGATTTTGAAAGTAAATTAACTTATTTTAAACACTTTAAGAAGATAACATACGATATAAGTTTTTTTCTTTTTTGTTATAGGAAAAGATTTTAATTTAAACCTTAATTTCCTTATAGAATTTTCCAATTTTTTTTTTTTTTTTTTGTGATATTTTCAAATAATTGGCAATTTAAAATTTTTATACAGATTAAAAATTGAAAATTTATGAATATTATAAAATTAATAGGAAAATTTAAAATAGATATGAACATTTTATTGTTGTCCTGAAATGTTTATGATATAATATTAATTATTGTAATTGTTATACATTTATAAATAATGTAAGGATATCTATACACTTAAACATATCTTTTACATATGTAAATATTTTATTGTCAATTAAGTTTGAAAAATAAGTTAATTTAAGGAATAAAATTCAAAGATGATATCCTCTTAAATGATAAAATTGAAAGCTGAGATGAAATAGCCGTCGGAATGTCAGTAAATTTAAATGTAATTAAAAGAGTTGAGAGTTGAGGAAAAAAAAAAAATAAGAGTTGAGGAATTCGATTTTGTGAGGTCGCAAAAATATAACTGCAGGTTGAAATATAATTTTTTATTTAATATTTTAATAATTTATATAATTAATATTATTTTGAAAAATAAAGTAACACTACATTTTCTGGTTATATGGACATCTAGAAGAAAATATACATCAACTTACAAAAGAAGGTACTGCAACTCCCTATATAGCTCCTGAAACTTTTTGTGGCATAAGAAAATAGAAATAAGGAAAAATAAACAGGAAAACTATTATGGGGTGAACTACGGAGTGAAAAATCCGGGCTCAGACAATATTAGAATCTTTTGGGAAACTATAAAAGTAAAAGATACAAACAATTCATAGAATCCAGGGGAAATTAACTAAGAATAATTCTAACAGAATTGCTGTCGAAACACTGTTGGCTGAAGGAGCACTAAAAAAAAAAGAATAGAGAATGATTCTACATGCAGATTTTGTCAGGAAGAAGAAGAATACACTCGAGGACACATACTTGTGGAGCTTTACTACGAGCAAGATATGTGCATCTAGGAGCATATGGCAGTATGGCATTGCTGAAGATGAACCGCATGTAATTAATCCTTTACTTTTTCACTTTCTAAGAATTTAGTAGGACTGATAGAAGTGTTAAAAGTGGAGGTAAAATCCACGAGATTTAGTAATAAGAATATCACAATACATCTACATCAAAAGGCGGTAGTGTTTCTTAGACCCCTTAAATAATAATAATCTAATAATAATCTAATATTATATAAAAAAATAAATAAAATTTTAGTAGATTTGTCAGTTTATTAACAAAGATTAAAATAACAAAGATAAAATTTTTGAAAAGGCTTCGATAGATGATAAGAGAAAGGAACAAAATTATAATACAAATATGAAAACTGTTGAATTAAATAATTAATATGAATTGAAAAAGAGAAATGAATAATACTTGTTAAAAATAATTTCTTAAAGAAGTAAAAGCGGACGATAATTTTTGGAAAATTATTCAAAATTTGGTTTACTATAGTATTAACTTTAATTTTATTTAAAAACAAAATTGTTATAAATTATGTCAAAGAAATCGAAAAAAAAATCCCACATCTGTCAGCTTGTGTCTTATTTGCCATAAAAAAATATTGTAATCATAATAAATTAAAGGTCATCTATAATTTTTGTAAATAAATTGTATACAACATTTATAATTCTTTCGGATTTAGCTCCAACTATCTCCCTTCTTCAAACTTTCCTAAAAGATAGCATATGATGCCAAATAAAGTTTTCCAAATTATCGGTTCCAGATTATACCATATTGAAAATTTGAGAGGGATTGAGAGGTAAAACTTGTAATATTTTGTAGAAAAAAATTATTTTCTAATAAGTAAAAACTTAAGATTAATTTTCATCTATTGATCTATAGCTAACTTTTCTTGAAGATTTTCAGAACCCTTTGAAAAAAGGATAAAAAAAATAAAAATTAGAAGGTATTTTTGTACCTTACAAATTATACTGGTGTTTCTAAATTTGATAAATTAGATACTATATTAATTGGATTTTCTAATTCAAATTTATTGGCTAAGACTTTAGTTTGCAATTTTCTTTTATAATTTTAAATGGCCTTGCCTAGTGTGATTTGTTTTTAAACCAATTGATAAAACGTCGAATTAGAACTAATTGATTACTTTGATGAGTCATATGCTAAATTTTTTTTAGAAAATAAATAATCAACTTTTTTTTTAAAAACTATTAAAGACACAAACCATAACGATGCTTTAAACACAATTTGGATGGATAGTGATTTTTCCCCGGTTAAATTTTTCAATTTCATCACTAAATTAAGAAATGATAATGATAAATAGTAATGTTGTAACGTAAACACAATTAGGACGGGTAAAGGTTTTTTCCGCTGTCAAAATTTAACAAAAATAAAAAAGTTATGTATATATTTTAATTGAAAGTTGATATTTACCACCGGCTTATGAAAAGTAAATCTATTCCCACTTATGGTCGGTAGTCGCAGAATGACATATAGAAATACATATAGACAAACAGATGATGTATGTAAATGGAATTTTAAGTTTATTTTTGTTTTTAAATATGACTTTTGACTTTGACAATTAATTGAGTTAGTTGGAGAACACGAAATTATTTATAATCTTAGACAAAAAGATTATAGAAATAATTTCAAAAAATTATGCCGCTGCCGCCGTTAGTTCTCCGAAATGTGAGCAAAAACACCATTTTAAGGTTAAATTTCGCAGTACATTGCCATTGGTCGTTTGAAATGTATTTACGGTATAAATAGGAATTTTTCTTAAAATTTCGAATAAAAAATGTCTAATTATTTATCCTTCTGTCAAAGATGGCGTCGTGTTATGGCGCTAGTATTTAAAAAATTACTGATATAAATTTATAAAAACTAAAAATAAAAAAATAAAATTTTTAAAAATTTTTCTATCTTGAATCTTTATTATAAAGTTTTTCAAAATTTCTTAATAAAGAAAACACCAATAAAATAAAGAATAATTTCAAAAATACATATTTACATAAATATTATCATTATTATTGTCAATATTATTGTATTTAATTATAAATAATTTAATTAATTGAATATAAAACAAATAAAACAAACACATTATATACATATATGCATATGGATATTTCTATATGTACAGTTATAATATAATGGATATTATATTATTAAAGAAATTTTCCAGGAATGAATGATTATTTCATCACTTTTCATTAACAAAGACGCTCCAATATTTTTTTTTTTTTACGTTATTATTGTTCTTGTTTTTAAGTAAATATTAACATTGCGTGCTTATGGCATATTCAGTTCTAATTTTTTTTTTTTTTATATTAATTTTAATTAGTTTTGGGTACAGTAATTTCATATTAATTCGTTTATCCTTGGTTATAATGTTAGCTCTTGAAAATTGGACAGAACAAGGAACACAAAACAAAAAAAAAAAAAAAATTATGAAGAAAAAAATACTAAAAGACAAAAAAAAAAGGGATAGCCATCAAATAAAGCTGTCATGTAATTTTGAATGTGTTAAAGAAAATTTTCCAAGCATTATTTTGTATGATCACGTGAAAAAGTATGATGACAACTAATGAATAATATAGTATTTTTAATGTGTTCATATCAGTGTAAAAATTAATTTAAAGTCTTAAATTTTTACTATTTTATTTGTTTGTTTAAGTTTAAAAAAAAAAAAAGTTTGTTTTATGCACTAAGTTTTGAAAGGGTTAATAGATTTTAAACAAAAACTGTAGGTACTAATAAAATATTCTACTGGGGTCTGACAATCATTTTTAAAAATAGGACATTTTAACAGTTTTAAAAGTATTTTGTTTTATGTTTTTTTATATTATTTGACTGCATCTTATAACAATACAATCAAGTTGTGGTCCCTTTTCCTTTCGGATGTCCGCTTACCTTGTTTTATATTTAAAATTAACTATTAAATTTCTAAAAACAAAGTTTATTATCCAGCATAAAGTTTCATTAGCAATATATAATTGATAGTATGAAAATAATTTAATTTTAAGTTTAAAGTTATAAAAGTTTACATCAAAAAGTTGTTTTTATTTATAAACTTATGTTTTTGGCATTAAAACGAAAGAGACACTTAAAAAAAAAAAATCAAACAGTTATAAAGTTTTTATTATTTCAATGCTGTTTTAATCCTAGGTAAATTGTTCGCAAAATATTTTTAATTTAATTACAGGTAGGTACATTTTAGTGTTTTCGGGTTATGGTATATATTTTTAAAATATTATTTAGATTTTTTGTCACTTTGAAATAAAATGCTTCAAGAAATAAGATCGAATTCATGTTTATTTCTTTAAGTGGTAGTAAAGCCGAAAATATGATTCTTTAAAATTCGGTCTTGTGGCAATTAGGGACTTAAAAAAGAAATAAAGTTGACTCAATGTTATTTCCGTAGTAAAGCCGAAAATGTGATTCTTTAAAATTCGGTCTTGTGGCAATTAGGGACTTAAAAAAGAAATAAAGTTGACTCAATGTTATTTCCGTAGTAAAGCCGAAAATGCGATTCTTTAAAATTCGGTCTTGTGGTAATTAGGGACTTAAAAAAGAAATAAAGTCGAATCGGTGTTATTTCCGTTTACTAAATATTATGTTGATTATTTTTTTTGCTTTATATTTAGATCATGTGGTTCGTACCATTTGTTTCAGAAACTTTCGTTCATGTTTTTCAGAAATTTTTAAAAATACATGTTTGACTTCGTGTTGACTAAGAATATGTTTGTATAAGGATATATTACTTTTGTACTGAAAGTTTAAATAAAACAAAGTGTATAGTAAAGCTAAAACATATTATGGTATATGCAGGGGATAATTATAAATACCCTATTGTTAAAATATGTTTACGTAAGAAAACTAATTAGGAGGGATTTTATGAACATATTTTTATGAGAGATTCTGAATTAGGATGGACTTTATAGTTGGTTAGAAAATCAGTTTTTCAATAAGTTGTTTAGCTAAAGTTTGACACCATTCATCCCCCACTATTTTAAGAATATATTTTTATTAAAAAATAACCATATATTAGATATAATAATTATTCAGTTCTAATATTTTTAAGTATTAAAAAATTTGTTATTGGACAATATGTTCAATTACAAGTAAAAATATTTTTTTATAATATTTAAAGTTCGACTGTTTTTCCTTTTTGATTTCGAAATTATTTCAGTTTAAAGACTAAGGTAAACATTTTAAAATTTTCATTCAAATTTTTATAAGACGTATATTGATTACATAATGTTTGATTCAAACTTTTGATATAACATTGATTTACAATAAGAGTCGATTGTTTGTAGTTCAAGTCATGAAACCTCATTGTACGTCAATACAATAGTAGAATCTCAACTATGTAAAAATATTATACTATTATTCTATGATATATACTACAGTGGATTGAAGAAAAAAAAAATGCAATTTTCAATATTACAATATTTTAAGTGGGGGTCATTGACAAAATCTTACTCTTTTTTTTTTGAATCTGTCTGTATAAAATATCAAATAAAATTTTGTCAGTCGCGACTCGTGATTACCCTTCACTTACATATTTTAGAATAAATAGAATAATGTTATTTATGACCATCGTTTCAGGTTAAGTATGAAAAGATAGATATCGGTGTGTTGTTTTAATTTGTACTTATATTAATGAACTATTACAATATACAGGATGTTTTCTAATTAACTGCACTGTTATGTACCATCGTATAGAACCTTGGATATAGGTAATTTTTTGAATATGAAAATTTCATTTATGTCCCAATATCTTGGAAACTAGAAGAGTTTCAGCTTAGCCTCCATACAAAAAAAAAATTTACCTTCTCATCAATGTCTATGGAATGGTAAATAGCATTGTAGTTAATTAAGAAACACTCTGTATATATTATTTTATAAATAGTATAATAAAAATTTTTTTTAAAAGATAATATAGGAAGGTATAGGATTTTAATTAGTGAAAATCTATATTGACATCAAAAAAATTAGAATATAAAATAAAACATTTAAATATAGACATATATATATATATATATTTTAAATTAATATAATATTTATAAATAATATATTTATTTTACATATTTAAAAAGAAAATGACATTTAATATATTATATTGCCGTTAATTTTTGATATAATATAGTACATCTAATATAATATATAAATATATACACGGTGATCTATAATAGGTATAGGAAATAATGAAATGTGTGGTAGTAGAGTCCAAAAAATGCATTAAATTCTAAACAAAAAATTTAGCATTCATTTGTTGCAGTCCTATATTTGAATTTTCCAAGGACGTTATATAATCCTTTATGTTCAATTATCTCAAGAACCTTAAAAAAAAATTCATACCATTTTGTTTTACGAAATTTTATGCTTGCTTAATCATCACCCCACATCATATTATTATGTTATAAAAGCTTAACTTTCCATTTATTGCTGGACATACTCCTGTATATAAAATATTATGTATAAACATTGGAAAGAATTTTTTGTGTGCAATCACAGATTAAAGATTTTTTTTTATTGTATAAGCATAAATATAAGATTTTTCAATGATCATGCTTTTGAAATAGAGAATAAATTGACAAGAAGACAGACAGATACTCTTTTCCAGATCAACAACAGTTTGATATCAAATTTAATATTTAACACCATCAAAAAAAAAAAGAAAAACCAAAATAGTGAAGAAGTGCTAACAAATCAAAGTATTTTTATTAGTATAAGTTAAAAAAAAAAAATTTAACATTTATATTAAAAATATTTATAAATTTTTTATTTTTTTTTATTTCTGAATATTAAATTCTATTTGTGTAAAACGAATATGGAAACATCAAATTACATCACACCAGCAAAAGAAATCAACAACAAATAAAATAGTTAAAAATTAAAATATTTAAGAAAAAAAAAAAAAAATTTTTTAACAACTTTTCTTTCAATAAAGTTTTAAATTATTTTGTTGTTGTTGTTTTAAATTAAATGTTTAAAAAAAAAAAAATTAAATATATTTTAATTAATATTAATTAGTAAAATAAGAGAAAGAAAAAATATATTTTTTTTTTAACGTATGTATAGATAATATCATATATTTATTTATGGTTTATTTAATTTTTGTACATACCTCATCTTGTGACATGGCTGCTGATTTAGCTGCCATTGGATCAATACTTGTATCACCAACTAAACCACCTTCTTCATCTGGATCTTCATCACGACGATATTTTTTCCAAAGATAACTATAAAAAATTAAAATAAATTATAGGATATTTATTAATTATTGTATAGATTAGAATGTAAGCTAATGGATAGTTTTTAAATAAATCGTATTAAAAACGATAAATTAATGTAATTTGGTAATTTTAAGTTTCATGTCAAAAATGTTTTATTTATAAGAAAAGTAAATCAGGTGTTGTATTAAAATAGCTAGATATTTTGTGCCCATGATATAAATCGTATCGTTTGCTTACGATTTATGAAATATTAGGAGTCTTCACGTAAAAGTGCAACTTAGTCTTGCATCGGAGCATCGGAGGATTTGAGGGAATTTTTGACAGAAATTGTTGTTGTTTCATGTATAAAAAATTTGCACTGATCCTCCGATCTTCGATTAAAATATTCTCTACCTCAACCCTATTGCATATTTTATTTGCTCGAGGACATTTTTTTTGAACATAATCGACAATATTTTTTTGAAGTTTATTTGACATTTCGTTTTTAGAATTTATTTGAAGTTTAGAATTTATTTGGTTTGGGTTTTGGAATTTATTGGGAGTGATAAATTCTTATTTCGAATAAATAATTTCTAAAAATGCTTTAAAAATTTTTTTTTGGCATTTTTTTTTTATTAAAAAATTCTTTATTTTCCAAAATCAAAACTAAAAAATTATATTTTAGTTTTCTTAAGTGAAAAATAGATATTTATTCAAATAATAATATAATGTAACAGATAAATATTAACTAACATTTTTTAAAAATACCAATAAACCTTTCTCTAAACCAACCAACATAACTGTCACATGTAATTTTTTAGTTTACAATTTAAATTTTGCATCGGGTCATTCACGTAAAGTAGGAAATTTTTCCTTCGATGTACTTTTACATGAAGATCCCTATTATGTTTGGTTATTCTATTATAAGAAATAAAATCATGAACGTTAAAAGTTCGTAATATGAATAAGATTAAGGCTTTTAAAATGTGAATTTACCGAAAAATATTAAAAAATTTATGGACGAAATAATTGTCATGATGGGTACAAAACATAAGAAATGAAACTGATGTGACAAATATAAAAGATTTAATACATTTGGTGACAGATGGAAGTGGCTTCAAAAATATAATAGAAAACATCATATGATTACCCACATCCAGTCAATAATACTAAACAACAGAAAAACAAGGAAATATAATCAATAATTTTTCAGCTGTTCACTTTTATTTTGAGTGATTTAAATATAAAGTACTATAAAAGATAAATACTATTATTAAATATAAATAATTTTAGTTTAAATTTAATGCTTTCCCATTTCTTTTCCTTACCCTTTCCCCTGTTTACTACTTTGCAATCGTATTGTGTAGTCAGTAAAAGACATAGTAGCATTATTCTGCTTTCGGTAATAAGTCATTTTAGGTAATACATATAAAACTTAACATTCAGCGTAAGATAAAGTATAACTCTCATATACCAGCTAGCGTCCCTCAAATTTCTTAGAGTTGCCTCGACAAAGTATAAAATGGATCCTTACGTCTAATTGGCAACATTGTCTCCATTGAGTTTGCAACATTAAGTTTTTTCAATATTCATCGAAATATTGGATCAATTTCACTCTCACATAGAGTAAGTGTCATTACCTAAAAGGTTAATTAATTTTAATAACTAAAATGAATTATGACTCCCTTAAAACTATTCCAATAGGTCCGAGAGAAAAAGCAAGTGCTAATTTCTCTACCGTAGAAATTTCCTAGTTGGTTTAAAACTGCTTTTGGAAATTCATTCATTCATGAGAACTGATAAGATTTGGAACATGATTTCACCCGGTGTGTTCCCCTCTGTCAATAATGTTTCTTTTTAGAATTTGGAACTACTCAAATAGAATCTTATTAGGTTCAATTATAGTTTACCCTTCAACAAAAACTAAAATTAAAATCTCATAATATGTTTAATGGACTCAAGAATTCTTGATGTCATGGGAGACTTTTGTTCTTTTGCTCTTGATGCCTTTCGAAGAAAATGTTGGTTTCTTACAAATTCTTTACTGAGCATTAAGAATATTTCAAAAAAAAGTTGTAGAACTCGTAATTAGTATTTGTACAAAATTAAATCTTAAAAATAAATAATAAGACTTAATCATTAACTTGTTCAAATAACGTGGCACCTCGTCTATTAGAAATTGAATATTGCACTTTTAAATGCTTCTAAAACAATTCAATCTAGGAACTTAAGTTTTAGTACTAAATTTCTTTAAAGAAGTAAATTTAATTTAATTTTAAAGATTTTAACTTTAAAAAATTTGATTTTAACAATATAAAAATACAAAGAAAACAAAAAAAAAAAGTAATAATAATAAGAATAACTACATACACCGTTGTATTCACTTGAAACTCTAATCAAATTTTTCAAAATGAATTTAGAAGGATTTCAAAAGGATAACGCTATATTGTAGTACATTATATTATGTTATTTACTTTAAAACATTTTTATTTTTTTCTCTTTCACATTCTCTTGTAATTCTATTATTATTTTATTTTCTTCTTTATTTTTGTTTTGCTGTACTTAATTTTTTATTCTTTTCTATTTTGGTTCGTATCTCTTTTTACTTATAAATGTTAAAGGGCGATGAATATAGAGGGAAAAAAAAATTACTTTTTTTTTTGCAATTTTTAGTATGAATTACAAAAATAACTGAACTATAGGATGTGGGGTCACCTCCTACAAATACATGTACATGTATTTACGAATATTTTAGACATTAAAATCAAGTGTATACCGAGTGCTTTTTTTTTGGTATTCTTGGTACTTTTTACAACATTCAGGATATTTCATTATATACCATATAATATTCATATAAAAATCAAAAGCCAAATGAATCTAAGTTGTATTTTAATACACAAAGAAAAAAGAACGAAGCGAAGGATATATTAAAGTTGATTAAAATAAGTTGAACCAAAAACAAAAAAGAAATGAGAAGCCTATTATTATATAAGAAAGAGATGGATATAGTAAATAAAAAATTAAAATAAATAAGAGAACAAACAACAAAAAAAAAAACTGAAAAGATTTCTTTCGTCTATAGACATTTAATGGCATTTTCAGGATTTTGCAATATGAGGCCACAAACTGCTGTGTTTTGTTCTCATAGTCATTCTCGTTTGTTACTGGCACTTTTTGTTTTTTTTTGATAAGAAAAAAGTGAAAAAAATATCAATGAGTACAACAGTTTTGTGGGTTTATAACTTAATGGAGTGGAATTGTGTGTACTGCTGTTTTTTCTCTTTCGTTATTCTTTTTATATTCTTTTTTGTTTCTCTATAAAATTTGTTGATAACAATAGAAAAAAATCATAAAAAAATGCTAACTTAGCTTAATTTTTAGACGTTGTTTTAGATGCAGTAACTTAGTTATAACAGAACGGAGTTTTAATGAATATAAAAAGGTATAAAATAAATATTATAAGGCTAGAACACTTTTTTTTTATTCAAACAAATATTCCTAATATTTCAGAAAATCATAAAATCTTTTTTAATGTATTTTTATTCATAAGGCGTTTTTTTTAAATAAAATATATACTTTGAAACTTCCTTTGAAATCAAAAAAAAATAATAAAAAATTATTTAATACTATTATAACTAATAGGTATTCTAATATTATACTAATAGCTCCATTTATTGAGTATAATTAAGAAAAAATTGTTTTTAAAATAGATTTTGTTCAGTTTTCAAATATACTTCTTGTAAATGGGGCTGAGTACATCAATGGGGTCATCAAAATAAATCAACAAAATGTGTTATTTAATAATTACTGTGTTCAATGACAGGAGTTTTAAATTAATATAAATAAAATTTATTTCTACATAGAAGTTATTTAGTTTTTAAATACTCTTTCTAAATATGATCGAGTTAGTCAATGGGGTCGTCAAAATTAAACATCAAATCTTCTCAATCTGTGAAGAGAAATATAGAATTTCTCCAGTGTATTTGATTCAAATTTGAACTATTTTATTGGCATTTCATTATATTCTGTTCCTTTTCACCACTTATTTGCTTCTATAGTATATTAGGATCATCAGTATTATCAGTCCTTGTTTTTAATTTATAAGGATGAAATTTTAAGACTTTTTTTTGACATTGAATATATTCTGTTCTGATATTAACGCATTAATTAATGTTAAATTTTGATTAAGTGATGTCAATTTAATGGGAGATTGACAATCAGACGAACCTTTTTAAGAAAAAAAAAAAAACAAAACAAAAAGAACAGCTTCGATGAGTATTTTTATTCTTTAACATAAAAATATAAAAAGAAATGTATAACCATACATGTTATATATTAAAAATTATGTTGCCATATAAAAAAAATAAGTGTTTTTTTTATATATTATATTGCATAAATAAAGGCTTAAAATTAAGTTTTTTTTAGATATAAGATGATAAAATGAAAAAGAAAACATAGAAATAAAAAAAAAAAATGAGTATAAAATAACCCCATGTGGCTTATCTTCTCTTGTTTTTCATGTTTACTCTGTTTTATGTAATATATTTTTTTTCTGCTTTCTTTCTTTTTGTCCCGCTAGTCTTTTCTTTTTTTTTGTTGGGAATTTTGTCAAGGATAATTTTCATACCACAAATTTTATACAAATAGGATATAAGCTTTTTTCGTTGTTTTTTTTTTTGTTTTTTTTTATTTTTGAGTATGCGGTGAAAAACAAAACTTTTTTTTCATTTCATTCCCCAAAAAAAAAAAAAAAAATAGCTATGGCGTGATGTTAAAAAACAGTGAGAGACTAAAGATATTTTGTAGGTAGAAAAAACTCCGAAAAACGGAAAAAATTGAATTGGAGGAATAAAAAAAAATTTGAACTAAAGTAATATTTATGGTTTAAATAAAATTATGTTTTTTTTTGGGTGTTTTTAAAGGAATTTAAAAAAAAAGTCAATGGAAAAGTAAAAAGTATATAGAAAAAAATAAAGGAAAGAAAAAGCAAAGAAAAAAAAAAATACCGGCGACAAGCAAGTTAGAAAAAATGAATTAAGGTATTGGGTATCGGTAAATGCAGTTAATGGTAAGAAATTCATATATTTTTATAATATAACATAACATAACATGTAATGCTAATTTTATATTTTTTTTCGTTTCAGTTTTTTAATGTATAAAACTTATGTAAAAAAAAAATTGAAATAATAATGAATCATATTGATATTTCATGTTCATGTATATGCCATTTAACATTTAACTTCATTAAAAAAATAAAAAGTGTGATATCAGCATTATATTTGATTTATTAAAAAAAAAAAAAATCATTTTTTATTTTATTTTCATTTTATTTCAAGGTAACTATAATAATAATATTTGATAAAAGCATGTTAACCATCAGAGAAACGAAATATGTGTCTGCATACTGTTGGTGTGTCTTAACAAATGGAGTGTATGAAAATTATACACAAAAAAATAAAATAAAAACCGTTTTACTTTAGAAATATAAAATATTAAATGGGATCGTATCATAATTTTAAAATATAAAATTCTGAAATAACCAAATTTTGATTTTTTTTGAAATTATGATTTAGCACACTTTTGATTCTGAGTTACTAAATTTGAAAATTTTTTTGAAATAATTTTTGATGCAAACATAAATATAAGTGATGGCTAAAAGTTATATTACATACAAAATTGCATTTTCAACGATAAAATATAGTAGGAAGATAAACTTTATTGTAGCTATAATAGTTGAACTAACAAATTACAGTTTTCAGGGGCCTCGATGGCCTAGTGCGTAAGAGCATATAAAATATACTATAAACACCGAGGGAGTGTGGGTTCGAATTCCACACACGTCGTAAGAGTCATTCCCTCTTACGACATTTTACAGCCACACCTGAACAGGAAAGGCTGCGTAATTTCCTGTCCACATTTGGCAGAGAAAAGCATTAAAAAAAATAAAAAAAAAATTATAATTTCCATTGAGATTCAAGATTTTACAACTTGGAATTTTGTAGCTTAAAATTTCGCAGCTCAAAGTTTTTAATGTTGGTGTCTCCTAAGTTGTACAGAAAGCATGTTGCAAAGCATTTGATCATGTTTTTAGTTTTATATTATAACTTATATACTTATTATGTGTACATATATTAAGTGTTTAATTTCTAGTTAAAAAAAAACATGTCAATAATTAGTGCATGAACGTTTTATTATTAAAAAATTAGATACTTTGTAAGTGACACGCCCAGAATTGATAATTATTGTAAATTTTGTGTAGATGTAAATTGGATTAAAAATTTGAAATGTTAATTTCAGTTATTATCATAACAATTTTTTAATTCATAATGATGGTGTAAACTGTTTTTTAATTCATTGTGAAACTGTAGTAAATCAATAGAAATGTCATCAATTAGAGCATTCAAATGACAATTTAGTACAGAAATGACAATAACCTCAACTACACTAAAAAATATATTTCCTATTATAGTACTTTTTGGATTAACAAAAATCTGTTAAACTTAAATGGGAAACGCTCTTGTATCAAATCTATTCGGTTGTATCATCTAATTATCATATTTTCATGCTAATGCACCACTTTAGGAGAAAAAAAGTTTGAAAATAGAAAAAGAATTACCAATTACAACACTACTGCATAAATTAATTAGTTTTTCTTTTAATAGACAATCAGGTTTCAGACAATCAGGACTAGATTTCTTCTTCCTCTTTAAGCGCCATATTCGTTATCGAATGTTGGCTATCAAGTTGTCTATTCTAACTTTACTCACTACTCTTGTAAATAAAAATGTTGTTAACGCATTGAACCATCTTCTGAGATTCTTTAAGCAAGATATTCTTCTTCTTCCTCCCAACTTCTTCATTATATTTCCATTCAAAAATGAGATGTGGAAGATTACTTATTTCTAACGGTCACATTATATATGGGCAAGTTAATAGAGTTTTCTTTGTTTTATCATTTTTTCAAATTCTGTTTATTACTATTTTTGGTGCTACGAACTAACCCTAAAGTCACTAACACCCAAAAACAAAAATGAACTAATTTCCAAGTTAAATTTTAGCAAAAATATTTACTCCCAGTTCATTTTTGTCGTGGAAGTTAGTTTGAAGCGTCATTATTTTCTCATTCTCCAGAATACTTTAGCATTCGTAATTCTTTTGGCCTAGCCGATTTTAAAGTTATTGTAATACATAGCAAAAATAAGTATATAAGTATGTATACAATTATATAAGTTCTTGGTTCTAAAAAAAAATAAATATTAAAATTCTGAGAAATGACTTCAACAACTCCTTGTTTATGGAAGAAAGACAATTATTGCCTTTAAAATATGAAAATTTGAAATTATTTAAAAATTTTATTGCATATTACAAAGGTGCATGTAAGGACATGTTTTTATATGTAGGTATATATTTAAATTTAAAATTACTAAATTACACTGACGACATATTCATTAGTTAAGAAATAGGTGATTTAATCTTAGTATAGCTTCGACAAATTATTTTACTCTAAATAACATTTGAAATCTTTATTTTGCAGAGTCATTTCTAATTTCAGAGTCTAAAATTTCTTTTGCAGTTTTTCCGAGAGTCAAATTTTAAAAATAATATAATGGTAACAAAATTAGGAACAGAAAAAACTTTTTAAAAATAATATCTAATGATTTAACTCATTTTTTTTTTTTTTTTGATTAAAAAATACATAATAAAAATTAATATTTGAAATAATACGAGTATTTTTAATTATTTTTATGCTCCATTTTTATTTTATTTTGTTTTTAAAAAAAATCTTTTCTAATAATAATCAGATAATGTACATATTATTATGTCTTTGTTCCATTTTTTTTTTAAACGTTATTTTGAATATTAAAAAATTGCAAAATGAAAAAATCTTTTTTATAGTTCGTTTCATTTTGTTTTTTAAGTTAAAAAAAAAAACAATAACTTTTTAGATTTATTTATTTTCGTTTGAATTTTAACTTCAAAGCAATAATTTATAAAAAAAATTCCATTAAATTTTTTGCGTAATAACTCTGTTAATATCTAATAGCATTTCTTTGAAAATGGATCAAATTTTTTTTTTGTTTGTCCTGAAAACATCAAACAAAACAAAACATCAAAAAAACGAACATTAAAAAATGTTAAAAAAAAATTAAAGCAAATAATTGAACAAAATAATAGTTTTAAATACAATCAACCCACCCATAATGCGAAAATACAGTAGGAAAAAAAATATCGCACTGTAAGAAATCGTGTTGGAAGAGACATAAACTGCATAAAACAATATCGGTTCAGTATTCAGAAATACTTCCAAAGAGGGGATCACGCCCCGAAGGTTTCTTTTTTCAAATCCAAAACTTTGCTTGATTCTTAGCCGCTTTTATAGGTACATAACAAAACAATCTTAAATTTTCTACAATATGCTATTATTTTTTTAAATGAGAAAATTCCTTTCATAAATTTCCCGAAAAAGACAAAAGTCAAATTGTATATATTTTTACTTCAGAAAAAGAGTAAAAGGCAAAGTCTATAGGTCAACATTAAAAGAGATTAAAAGCCAAACTTACAATTTATATATATTTTTTTTTCTTTGCCACTCCTCGAAGGAGCATAGGGCATCCACAGTCATGTATTATTCATATTTGACTAAGCTTCAGTTTCGTGAATCATTAATTTCACTAAGCCGTTGATTACTCGGCTGTCGCTATTGTACAAGACTAAAGAGAGAATTCTTTTATTTCTACCCCATCTATTATCTTATGCAAGAATTATGGTTTATTATTATTTCATTATATATTATCTATTACAATATGATATTAATTATATATAACTTATAAGACATATATACTTATTTTTAATTTAATTATAATCTACTAATTATGTAATATAAGAAAAATCTATATTTTTTTTATTAATTTATATGACGTAGCCGGCCTTCGTATGAAAGGCCGGTGTCTTAATAACTACACCATTGACTGGATACAAACTTATAAACTTATATATAGGAAGGAATTAAATTCAACTGAATAAGAAATCTATAAAAAAGAAGAAATACCAAAAAGGAATATGGGTTATCTGTTCGAAGGAGGGTAGCAAAGGAATTCCTTTTTAAAATACATATAGATTCATTTGATTTACATTAGATGAGTGAGTAAAAATAATTTGAATGTCTTTATTTGAGTCGTAACAATTGTTAATCACTAAAATTAAAATTAAAAAAATTTTTTTTTTTTTTTAGCATTTAAATCCTTTTATATTTCATTTCACAAATTAATTTATACTTCTTTCTTAATATTTCCAATTTTTTTGAAAACAACCAATTAAGTCTCTTCCCTTCCAAAAAAAATCTTAAAATTGAAACAAAAAATTTTTAGGTTAGAAAATTAGCATTAAAAAAAGGATTTTTTTTTCATATACCTTTTCCGTATTAGGCTAATTTTCATAATTTTACAGACGATAGATAAATCTGTTGAGCGGAGCCATAACCTATACATATAATTTTCTATAAGGCCTCTCTCGCCCAAACAGTATAATAGTACTAAAGGTCCCATAACCTATTGTTTGGTCAAAGAAGAGAAATGCCGTTTAGTGGGTTAAAATTTCACACGTTAATAGAGGAATCGTGTTTGTGAAACGTTTGGAACGGATATGCAACGTTTTCTAATTGGCTGGGCGGTTTTTTTTTTTCTAAACATAAATAATTCTAAAATTTCCTTTCAATTATTCTAAATTATAGGTGATTGAAAAGAAATTAACAGTAAAGTCTTCCTCAATTTAAATGTAAGCGCAAAAACAATTTTCTAAAGCGCACAGAAAAACCATTAAAACATATTTTTTTTAAATAAAACAAAAAAAAAATTGAATTTATCATTATGTTAGTCATTATTTAATTTAATAAATTTTTTATGCGCCCACTATTTAAAACTATATGTTACGTCATGTCATAGCTGTCATTGATGTCACATTATCATCTCTGTAAAACAGAATAGAATTCTTTAAAGGAATAAATTATGTACAACAATAGAAACATTAAAAAAAAAATAAAAAAATAAAAGTGTGAATAATTTTCATTCTAATGCAAAACAGAATGAAACAAAATACTGGAGAATTGATAAAACAACGTTTTCTAAGTACATATACATTATAACGAAACAAGAACTGTACAATTTAAAAATAAGAAAAAAGTATAGAAAATAAAAAGAATATAATTGATAACAAAATAATGGCAATAGAATAAAATATACAGTGAAAGATGATGATGATGTAAGATTTAACAAGATTAATAAAAACAAGAAGAAAAAAAAAAAACAGCTGAGATTTTATAAAACATGAAAAAGAACAAAAGAAAAGAAAAAAAATCAAACAAAAAACAAGAAATAAAACTAGAATAAAAATTTTAATTCAAAATATATTATACGTTACATATATATAATATGAATAATATATAAATATGAATATAAAAACAACTAAAAATATAAAACAAAGTAACAATAATCGTACAAAAAAGATATAATATAATCGAAGAAAAAGAAAGAAACAGGAAATAACAACGATAATAGATAATACCAGAAATAGATGATAGAGAAAAAAGAAAAATAAAACACAAAAAAAATTAATTTCTAAATAGATTTTCACTATTTTCCATTTTCATCCTATTTTTATTTTCTAGGCTATTATATTAACAACATTATTCATTCAATTGATATACATATTGTGTATATATACATATGTATATTTATAGAAGAGATTCAGTTTTTCGTAATGTATTCACTCTTCAAATTTTCAGTATTTTGAAAAACAGTGCATTGCAAATGAAATATAAAAAGAAAAAGAAACAAAAAAAAAAAAAATTAACAGAATCTGGAAGGATCTGCTTTGCATCAGAACAAATTCTTCAGATGTTGCTCTAATTCCATTTATTTAAACTTATTTACTTTTTTTTTTTTTTACTGTTATTTGTTTTTGTTCTCCAACATTTTCTGTATATTAATGCTAATGCACTTTATTTGATACACCCAAACTATACACTGTAATATAGGCATTACATATAGATTTTAAAATTGATTTAAAAAACAGTTACACTTTAAAAGTGTGTTGAGAAAGAAATATATAGGATAAACAATTTTTAAAAATTTCATCCGAATTGATTGATAAGTGTATATATTATGCAATACATACATATATCTATGTATGAAAAAAAGAAAAGAATGTAAGAAAATGTAAGAGTTTTCTTTGAAAAAGTAGTGTATATCCTTTATTACACTTGCTATAATTAAAATTTCTAATTTCTAAAAATTAAAAAGTATAAATAAAGAAGACCGAATGTAAATCAGTGGTTTCTAAAAGCGCACATTTTCCAGAAAGACAATTAAAACACTTTAGAAAGTTAATTTTTTTTAAACCTCTAACAGCTCTTGAACAGGAGGAGATACGAAAAATTATTTTTGATGTAACTTATGGTAATTCTAGGAGATCTCTCTTCCTTCAAAATTTCAAGGTTCTATCTAAAGGCCTGGCGCAGTTGCACCAAATTTTAAAATATTTTTAGAATTCTATATACATATAAAAAACTAAAATTATGAAAAATTACTTCACTTTAGTTTTGTCAATTTTAAGGAAACCGGAAATAATCTAATAAAATGTTTACACATGTAAAAACACAATGTGAAAGCTTTAATTTTTTTCGTATTAATTTGCAGATGTCTAAGTTACAGGTAAGAAACTATAATCGGAAAAGATATACTAAAACCATTGGACTCAACAAAAATAAACTGAGAATTTTAAAAGGGTTCTTGTCGGGACCATTCCGACTAAAAGGACACTTAAAGAAAATTGAAAAAGAAAATGACGATACATACAGAAGAAGAGAAAAATGTCAACTGTCTGTCAAGAAGAAAAGGAAACTCCAGGTCACATACTCAAAAACTGCCGAGGTTTACTCTGATCATGATATATGAACCCAGGAGCATATTGTTTTGCTGAAGATTAACGGCCAACAATAAACCTTATACAAGTCTTAACTTTCTTAGAAGCAGTAGGGCTGACCGAAATATTATAAGTAGAGGCAAAATCTACAACATCTCGTAACGGGGGACGTAACAGCACTATAAATCTACATCAAAAGGTTGCAGTTTTATTTGTACATTTTAAATGACTCGAATCTAAGTTATAGGGGCCACAAACAATTTTTCTCAGACAAGTTATGCTAATTCTGAAAGATCATTCTTCTCTCCAAATTTGAAGTTTCTATCTAAAAGTGTTGTGGAGAAATGGAGGCAGCAAAATTATCTTAGTTTTCACATAACAGAACACTTAAATATGAATTAATATGCAAAAAATTGTAAAATTTTGATGAATTATAAAGCTGAAAAAAGATCCTTCATTTGACGTTTTGAGATTGAAAAAATATTAAGCTAATTTAATGTAAAAATAAGGATTTTTCACAGTTTGAGGGACTGTTACTCCGTAATAGGTTCGGCTACCTGAAAAAGTTGTTCTACATCATTAATTTTTATGGGATTACTCCGTGGGTAAAATTTCATTTTTTCAGACAGACGGGTAGACTGACGGACAGACTTAACATAATAAGTAAATCTTTAAAATTCGTTTTTTAAAGATTTGCTAAAAAGCCTAAGTACCTATACAAAAAGATTTAAAAATCTGTTATTTAACAACATTTTAATAAAATTAGAATTTTCGGAATTATTTAATGTGAAGCATCTCAAATAAGGAAAATGAATTTATACTAATAGAAATTTGAAGTATGTAAATAAATTAAGAAAATTAATAATTAATGAACGGATTTTCTGAATTTGTAATAATAATTTATAATTTTCAATTTTATAAGATGTTTAAAATGGAAATAATATATTGTAAATAACAATTAAAAATTAGTATTTGAGTACTCTAAGAGATTTGTAATAAGAACGAATTAAGATTCTGATTTATAAAATTTATTTGAAGCTTTCAAATGCATTAAAATTTTATAACAGCATTTTTTGACGTTATGTGAAATTTTTTTAGGTTAAGTATTATTCACCTATTTTTTTTTAGATTTAATAAGAATAATTTACAGCTGAAGAGATATTATCTACAATTATCTACTATTATACATCCACACTATTTACTAATAGTGGGTTTACCTTTCTTCAATTTAAAGATTGAAAGATAATATGGAAAGCTTCAAAAATAAAACAAATAATTTTAGTTTTTTTTATAAACCATAACTTATCATAGTGCCATAATACCATAATATCGTATAAAAAAATGGAAATCTATTCCTTACTCTACCTTACAAAAATGGAAACTCTCCTTAATTTATAGAGTGCTTGTCTATAAGTACGCAATTGTATAAAATCTTTACTCGTCTTTTATTACTAAACAATAGAATTAAGTAAATATTGATGTTATGAGCATTCATGATAAATGAAACAATAATGTAAAAAATTCGACACTTCTGTCTTCAAACCCAAGCACTGTCTAGCAAATAAATGATGCTACGAAATCCTTAAAAAATATAATTGTTAAAATATGCAATGAGGAAATAGAAAGGTTCGCTTCATCGTTCTACCAAATTTGGTTTTCTACCACATTATTTGAACATGTTAACGTATAGCGAACATAAAAGCGGGTAGGGTATAGATACAATAATATAAAATAAACAAAATTTCAAATATTAAGAGTCTGCGTAACTCACCTAAATCTAAGGCAATTAAAATAACTCTATTTGCACGTCTAAATTATGAAAAATAATCAAATTGACGAAAAACTGACGACATATTTTAACAAATAACTTAACTGAATATAGAAAAACTAAAGAAGCATTTTTGTAATAAAGGATTAATAAATGAAAAGTAGTACGGGCAGAAGAAAACATTTTTTTTCACACCTCCATAGAAATACAAAAGTACAAAACCAGCTATAGGGAAAAATTAAAATAAATTAACAGTTCAATTGAAAAATATCGTCAATAAAATTGGCTTGAAGGGCTGATTATGCTGCACAGAGTGTATTAACTTTCAGATATATTTCAGAAAGAGTAGGACAACTAATATGAGTAGCTGGTAAGTAGTAGTAGTATCTTAATCGCTTTCAAAAACTAACTAAAATTCTCTCAATTCTCATTATAATTACATATTTTCGAATAAAAATCCTGTAATTTTATTTTTTAATATAATTTTTAGCATTTATTCCCTATTCCAGAAACTATTTTATTTTTATGAAGAATTGGAACCATTTTCAAAACTATAAAATCTAGATCAACAGGAAGGAAAATATTCTTTTGTTTTACTCAATTTTCTTTTATTTTATTTTCATTATTTCCTAAATTTTCTTATAATGATTTTTTTCTGGGGTTTGAAAAAATATAAACATTCGCTATTTCCGAATTAAAAAATTTTGAACAACCCAAAATTAAAAGAGTAAACAAAAGATTTTTTTGCACACATATTTTTACCATAAAAAAAAAAAAAATAAAAAAACTCTTCCATTAATTATAACAAAAGAGAGGAAGGATTTATTTTATTTAAAAACTCAAAAATTATAAAACTAATAAATATATGTATGCATGTATGTATTACTATATGTATTTATATGTATTGATGTAAATATATATCATTATAATCTTCTTAAAATAATATTACTAATTAAAACAAAAAGTTCCTCATCCAGTAAGTATACATATATATGTAATATAATTTTTATAAGTATGTGTAGTTAAAGAATGTAAAAGTAAATCATATTATAGAAGGATAAAGTTGAGAAAGAGAGAAAAATATAGTGTAGAAAAGAAAAGAAAGAACGATAAATACTCGTGTTTAATTTTATTCTTTTGTTTAGGAAAAAAAAAAACAAAGGAATGATGAACAGGAAAAAAAAAATCTATGATTCAATTGTCCGTCTATATTTGCTGGTATTGTTGGGAACATAAGGTTAATGGCTAATCTGTGATAAAACAGTCGCAATGTCAATTATATTAGAGATAAAAAAGAAAGTATAAACACCACATAATAAAGAACGCAAGTAAGAAAGGTGTGGAATGTTATCCACTCACCAATTTTTATACAAATTTGTGGAACTTTTATTTAAGTCAAAATTATTTGATCAAAATTAAGAGCTATTCCAAATACAATTAATATACTAGAACATTCATATTCAAGCCATAACCCATAAAATGACATATTTCACATCTAGAGTCTAATGATTGCTTACGCGTTGGCTCAGCTTTCATCAACAAAAACAAAAATAAAACAATCTGAGCAGCGGTAAAATAATAGCTTTTCTCTATGTTTTTGTCATAGAGATGTTATAACAGCATATTAGAGAATAGCTTTATTTTTAGTTGGAGCTAATTTTTTATGAATTTATCAGGAACAAAAATGTGATACCGAAGATGTGGAAATATTTTTATTATCTTATTTGATTATGTGCTAGAAAACATTAGATTGTGAAATATTCACGGTAGGGACGCGAATTTTGTACCCATATCCTATTAATAGAGAAAGATATAAGTTAAGAGGTCATCGTTTTTATGAAAACATCTGCCAAAATTTGCGCTATATATCAGAACAAAAATACAAACCTTTGATTACATTTTATTAAAAATTATAAAACAATACAGAAAAAATTATTAAATTTTGTAATTGCCATTACATTATTAATATTACAAGAGTATAACTTTAATATGATGATTTTTATTTCTTTGGCCCTATAGCTAAAATGAAATCTAGCCCTAACAAGTACTAAAAAAAATTTCATTTATTTTAAAAAGTTTAAAAGTTTAATATTCATACTTGTACTGAGATCAGTATCTTGACAGTGACATCATCTACTTAATATTTTGACATCAATTTTATAAAACAAATTTAGTTTTTATAGTTAATAGGAGCAAAGAAAATATAATAAAGCGTTAGAGATGATCTTGCAGTTTATTATTAATCAACAATTAAAAAAATTGATGTTTGTAATCGATATGAGCGAAGGAAATATAATGAAGCTATATTGAAGATCTTGTTATATATTGTTAACTAAGGCGTCATTCAAATACAAGAAAGTATTTCAATAAAAAATACATTACATAAAATACATACATAATTTTCAATATGGGTAAGAGCGTTTAAAATAAGTTTATAGGAGTGAATCCCATACATGTCGTAAGAGTTAATCCCCCTTACGACATTTACAGCCATGCCTCAAAAAGAAAGGTAGAGAAATGCACTAAAAAAAAAAAAAATTTTTTTCAACATTTTGCTATAGTGTCGTATACCCTTTTATAGATTATCGCATCTGTAATGTAAAAGCAACCTTAGTCCGAACAGAAAAGCATTTACTGTAACGAAATATTGAAGTTTTAGTAAACTGTAATATAAATAATTTTTAAAAGTAACATAATAGCGTAAATAAACGTCAACATTACAATATTAATCTTTACTATAGCTATAAATATACATATATAAATGTATATGTATGTATGTATTTTGTAAAAACTAGTTTTGCTATATATATATATCCTAATATATTATATATGCAATAATTTTTCTCTATTTTTTTCATTTAATAATTTTAATTGTATGAAAATATTTACATTAAAAGAATTTTTTGAGTAAAACCAAAAACAAAAAAAAAGGTAAATAAAAATGAAAGAAAAGGGAAATTATCACTAATAACCTAAATTTTTAGTGTTTTTCTTTTTAACTAAAAATAAAAAAAAATTTTCCTCTCTTTTTTCCTTTTGTCCCCTCTATAACTAAGATGAGATCTTATTAAAACGATGACATTTACTTTTATTTACCTAAAGTTTTATGTAGAATAGAGAGAGACAAAACGAAAAATAAAAAAAAACAGTAAAACTAAATTCTATGAACTACATTATTTTATACTCTTTGAAACTTTAATTATGTTAGAACAATAATTTATCCTTAAAAAAAAAAAAATCGAAAAAAAAAATAACAAAATACAATAGATCAAAAACAAAAGAAAGAGACAAGAAAGGGGTCCTAAGGATTTTTTGAGTTTAAACATTAAAAAAAAAAATAAAAATTCCCTTAGAAATATTTTGTTTGGTTAAATGGTTGTTTCATAATTGTGGGGTATGTATACCATATATGTATTTATATACATGTAGTATTTTAAAATACCTATGAATTAATATTTCATATAGATTTATGAATATTATTACATATATGGATACATATAATATATATATATATATATATATATATATATAAATGTTTACATATTATGCATAAATTATAAAAATTTTCATTATTTGTATTATGAATTTTTTAGTTTATTTCTGTTCTTTTTTTCCATTTCATTCATGTCAAATGGTTCATAAAGTTCTTCGTTTTTTTTTTTGTTGTTTTTTTTTTAATGGTACTCGAAGAACACAAAAAATTGGGACAGCAGTCGTTACACTTAAAATGTGCCAAGAGGATTTCTATGGTTATTTAAGTTATTTGATGAAGAGTAAAAAAAAGAGAAGTTTTGATGAGTTTTAAGTGGGAGGGGAGAATAAAAATATAAAAAAAAAAAACAAAAAAGAAAGGCTAAAAAATATTTAACGAATAAAATAATTTAATTTTTTCATTTTCTATTGTTATTTTTTATTTTTCATTTTATGTTTTTTTTTTTTTTTATTTGAGTAGAAGTAGTTAAAAATAAAGAGGATAATACATATCCCATTATAATTTCGGTTCTAAGATTTTTTCCCCCTTTTATAATAACAGAGAAATTTTTTATTAGTAAGTAAACGTTTTAATATAATGGTCTAATAGCAAGATTATTTTTTAAAATAACGAAAGTTGACATCAGAATATTTCGACTTATAACAGTATTACAGCTGTACTTTTATTAAGGTTCATTCACATATTCACATTTTAATCGTTAATTTTATACAGTTACTTAACGGATTTATTTCTTTATTTTAGACATAAAACTGAACTTGAACTCAAATCTTATTTTCTTTCTTATAACAAAAAACTAAATCTGAACTTGTTTGAAAAAGTTATATTTGAGTTCAATCTCGGTTTTATGCATACGAATCGATATTTGAGATAACAGTATGTATACTGAAATGAAGTTCAGAAAGCTTGCGATAGTCTTTATGTTCAGATCAAAAGTAATACATTTCATTAAAAGAAAAATACATTGAAGTTTTTTAAATATTATTATAAAAAGCTTATAAATAAAAGTATAAAAATAGATAATTGTGTCAGTATATGTATCTAGTTTAATATAATATTTAATTTTTAGTTAGTAGCCGGACGAACAAATTTAAAGAAAATTATACTATTAAAATTTAAAATCATTTTAGATTTTTAAATGCACTGAAAAAATATGAGTTCGCGAAAAAAGTCCACAAGAAAAATATCTGTAAAACCAAAACGAAAAAAGTTCTCAAAACATAATGTTTATAAAAGCCACCAAAATAAACGAAAAAAGTCCTTAATTCTGGACTTGTGCTAAATTTTATTCATAGGTAATAATTAATAAAATAGGTACTAATTAATAAAATAGGTACTTAGTTTTCTAATTTAATTTTAATTTTTCTATCTAATTTAATATTTTTCCCAGAGAAATGTCAAAAATTGAATACTTTTGTAGTAAAGCCTGTAACCATTGATATACATACTTTTAATTTATATTGATTTTAGGATTGGATTCAAAATTAAAATTGCCCTCTTTTCTAATAGGCAATTATTAATCTAGAATATTAATCTAGAGACTAGTTGAGACAGTACTACATACATGAACATTTCTGACAATACTATTACATTTTTTCAGCTTCTTCTTCATTGTCTTGACATTTTTCTAGCTAGTAATTGAGATAGTAATTTGACACTTCGAATAATTAAAAATGACGATAAATGGAACACTTAAACATTCATGTCAAATAATTTCTGCTGTCGAGTTATATATGTCTGTATTTGAAATTCTGAATTAGGACAGATGTTAGAGTTGAATTCAAAATCGGGATATTCCCATTTTGCGAAATATTTATGTATGTATATGTGAAAAGGAATTGTTTTTTTTTGGAATTTCGTACCCAACGCCAGAAAACAACTTTTGATTGGAGCCTTCATTCCAAATTAATACGTATTTTAGATTTTTTTGGGACTTTTAGACTTTCTATATTATATACAAAGTTTCATACAAATTATGGCGACTTTTTTCGTTTTTAGTTTTGGGAACTTTTTTCTTGAGAACTTTTTTAATGCAGCCAAAAAAATATATCATACTAAAGAAAAGAGTGCACACATTTTATAAGAACTTTTACTTTTGTTTTATTATTCGAAATTATTATAAAACAAATGAGACAACAACTTGAATAAAATCTTAAGACAAAACAATAACCCATTGGCACACATTTTATATAAAATACCCACTCTTCCAGATAATTACATTTGTTTATAAAAACACCCTATACCTATTATAAAATATTATAAAACTTTAACAAAAACTTTAGAACTGAAGTTTTTATTCTTATGAATTTAAATAATAATAACATGTTGTTCAGTTATAAGAACTGACCAAAATAATATGAAAGGTAATATTAATAACGTATACAATTTTTAAAAGGATAACATTTGAGTTTTTAAGAACTTTAATAAAAAGTTTTATAAAAAAATTTCAAATACAGAAAATATTTATAAATAAAAAAATTATACAAATTAAATTTGTTGAAAAAAAATTTTTGTTGAGTTATAAATTTGTTTAAATTAAATCAGAGTTACCCCTTTGCCCTGCAGTAAATTTTAATTTTTATAGGTAAAACCAAGAATCCGACAGAATATGAGCGTTTAATGGTTGGAGTTTAGATTCAATAAATTGAAAATTATTTCAAATTTTTGAGTTATCCTTTAAAAAAAGGTGACATTATTATATCAAGTTTTTTAGATTATCATGCGGTTGAACGAACACATACATCTAAATTGATTCAGATCCTGATTCAATCCTGAGGAGAAATATTTATAATTTTTCCAAATTTTTTTCGTCTTTTTTACAATGTCATAACAAATAATAAATTAGTCATCCATTATCTTGTTTTTATTTAGGGTTTTATAAAATTTTTGAAAAATTATAAAATCAATTTTTAAATAATATTTGGATCATAATAAAACAAAACAATACTTTCTGTTCAACTTTTAGAAAACTTATTATAAATAATCATTTTTCATATTGTCATATCTCATTAGATTTTCAAAATTTTTTTCTATTTTGTTATTTTCCCCTCAGGTTACTTTCCTAATAGTTTTCAATTTTTACAGAAAACGAGGAAGAGTGCAGAAGAGTAGACCGTGTCAACTCTGGTATACTCGTATGAACGTAATATATCCTTTTTCTATAAAACTTTATCATCTTTTAAAAACATTTAGATTTTTTAGTACCGACGTTAACTACAGAAGTATATTTATGTAAATTGCGGAGTTGTATGACAGCTACTCGAATCTATTGCACAAGCACAACAAAATTTTACAGTAGTTGTGGCCTTAAAACTTGATCATCATTTTAAGATTTCGGACCCCTAGCTTCATTAAGTTTTAAGAGGTGCAAGAAGCCTGAACCGGCTGCTCTAGACCAAACAAATTTTACAGAAGTTGTTGGCATGTAACTCGAAATCTCTTTACTAAATTTAAGGTTCCTAGCTTCAGTACACACTGAGTTATTTTCATTTAAACAGAGAAGTTGTATGGTAGCTACCCGAACCTGTCGTACCATCACAACCAAATTTTTACAGAAGTTGTTGCCATAAAACTTGATCATCATTTGAAAAATTTCAGATACCTAACTTGAATAGACACTGAGTTAATTCCATTTAAAGAAAGAAGTTGTATGGCAGCTCCTCGAACCCGAGTACAAAAATAGGCAAAATATTAAACCAACAGCTTCTTAAGATACACATTTTTCAAAAGACAAAAATCGTTTAGAATAAATAATGACTTAATCAAAATTTGTAAATTTTCTTAGAATTTTATATTTAAGAAAAAATTGTGAAAAATCAATAAGAGACATTTACTTCAATTTGGTTTCCTTAAAATTTCCTTCGTATAATTAAGAATACCTGTTACCACAATATATTAAATTATAATGTTAAAGCTTTAATTTTTTCGTTTTACTTTCAAAAATTTTGTACAGGTGTATCTAAAAAAAACTTAATATTTCAATTTTTATCTTTAATAGTTCTTAAACCAAGGGTAGGCACAAAAAAGACTGATTCTAATTCTCTCGAGAATTTTGATGCTAAGATTCTAACTGAAGGCGTTTGGGATCATTAACGAAATAAAATCTTGCAAAATATTATTTCCACATAACGGTAAATTTTTATACAAATGTGGACAGATTATATTATTATGATATTAATTTATAAAGCTAAAAAAATATCTTTTGTGATATTTAGATTGAAAGCAGATTAATAAACAGAATATGAGATATACACATTTGAAATTAGGTATTTTTTAAATTTTGAAGGACTATGATTTCGGCGTTACAAAAAAAAGTTATTCTACAACATTAATTTTTTTAAAATATCTGTTCATGGCTTAAATTTCATCATTCTATCTTAAATTCAGCAGAAGAAGTTTTGTTAGCAGACAGCCGGACTGCTTTAAAATTTTTTTTTTTAAATTTTTTTTCAAAATGCACTAAAAAAGATATTTTAATAAAATAATGATATTCTCAAATCTCTAATTTCTAAACAAAAAATAATGTTTTTTTTTGAAATACTATACAATAATAATTATTTTCAATAATTTTCATAAAATGTATTTTTCTTAAAACACCCTCGTTCTTTCCATTTTTATTGCCCGAAATTCATTTATATTTTAAGAAATATTTTATCCACCGATTATGAATTCTCTTAACCATTTATTAAAAAATAATCGAAATAAGTTTTGCTATCATTTCATTTTTTTTTTTTTGAAAAGTTTTGGGATATTTATAGTCATTAGATCTAGATTTTATTGTAGGGAGGTCTAAAATATCTTTTGGTATAAGAATAAATAAACATTAATATTTAATAATAGATATATTATTTATAAAACTGAAGATCATAATAATATATAGAAAGAAAACATCCTTAATGTCACATTTATCTTAAATTATTTTTGAATTTAGAGGATCCAAAAAAAAAAAAAAAGAAGATATATGCAAAAACCATTGAGGAAACAAATTTTATACCACGAATGGCAACTATAACCAAAAAAAAAAATTTGGTTAAGAAGTAAATCATATTTATTTTCTTTTTAAATTGTTTTTATTTTATTTAAAGCAATTTACGTTAAAATAATGATTATGATTATTATTCTTAAGATTTATAGTATTATGTACATTTATCTTTTAAATAATAGCTAATAGATACATATAAAAGGAAATTTTATTTTTAATAATGGTAATAGTTTTTTTTTTTTAATATTGAATGAAACGGAAATTTATTTGAAATTCATTTTGTATTAATCATAAAATGAAAATTTATTGAAATACTTAAGAGATAGTTTTTGTGGTCTAATGAATGGTAAAGCTATTTAATAGATTATAAATTATTAATTCACTAGAAAGATTTATGCATATAAATATGCAATTTGTTTACAAAATAAAATAGATAGGTGGTTTTACCAAATATAACTCGAACATGTTATTGGTTTATTGAGATTTCTTTTAAAATATTCGTGTATTAAAATGAATTAAAAGTTATATTATACTACAAATATTTTTTGATAGCTTGTTCTTGAAATAACCAACTAATCTTTTATATTATTCATAAATTATCTTTTATGACAAGAGGCATACCAACTTCTATAGATTTTGTACGTAAAAGAAATTTTTTATTAACCCAATAGTAAGAAGTAAGATGTGAGTTAGTCAAAAAGTGTAATGAAATATTCGAAATATTGAATCTTTATTAATATTATATGTCTTTAGATTTCCTTTCGATCGACAAAATGTTCGTAAAATGTCTAAATTTCGACAGACGAAATTGAAAATTCTTTTCAATTTTGCCAAAAGATTTACTTGAGATTCAATCGAATCTTTCCCATTTTAATTAAGTAATTAAGAAAATATTTCAGAAACATTTCATAGTGTATAAGTAAACAATTAAATAAATTGAAAAGATCAAGACTATAATTTTTCTGCTTATACGGTAGGCTGAAAGAACAACAGTCTAAGATTTTATAAAATAATCTCTAGAATTTGTACTGTGCTCCTTATTTCGTTTTTCTATTTCTATAACATATTTGCATTTTCCTCCCTTGAAAGAGTTAAGTATTTACCCCCAAGTCTATTTTTAAAAGCAAGACCGTTTTATTCTACAAAAATATAAAATAACTTTCAATTGCATATTTCCAGGCTCATGATAGGAACTATGTTTTTGGATTGTTTCATATACAATTTTTTTAAATTTAAATTTTTATACCCGTACGATAGGATCGGGTATAATAAAATTACTCCTCCGTTTGTAACACCTCGAAATAAGCGAGCTAGATATACCTTCAAAGGTATGGATCGGATCAGGAAAAAATTCTAAGACTTTTGAGCCATGTCCGTCCGTCCGTCCGTCCGTCCGTCAGCACGCTAACTCAAAAACTAAGAAAGCTAGAATCTTGAAATTTACACAAACTATTTTGGGAGTAATTTGTAGGTTCCCTATTTTTTTTGGTTGAGTTTGGACCAAGCCTTAGGGTAGCTCACGAACACCTAACTTTTAGAACCCCACATTTTTTTTGCAATAGAGCTATGAAATTTTAACCACTGATAGATCTCACAAAAATATTAATTTTATTTTGAATAACTTTTTTTTGTAGCCCCACCCGTTACGGAGCTACAGCTCCCCAAAGGTTCAAAAACGCTCTATATTTAAATTGTTATAGCACAAGTTGTATAAGGTATATCTTCATTTTGAAAACGCCAAACGATTACTACTTTCATTAGCTTTAAAAGTATATATACAATAAATATATATTTGTGGCATACGGTGTCTTAATTTACCGTTATGTGAAACTCAAATTTTGCAAAATCCTTCAACCCTTCTATCTTCTAAACGGTTTAAGTTGAAAACTTGAAATTTTGACAGAAGTTAGATCTTTGAAAATAAGTATGAGTCATTTCAGAAATTTTTTTTGTATCACCCCCTGTTTAGGAGCTGTAAGGGGTCAAAAACTGAAAATTTCCTATTTTTAAACACCTGTAACTTGAACACCTGTTAAAATTTTTTTGAAGTAATACACAAAAATTAAAGCTTCAACATTATACTCTTATTTCTGTTAATAACTTTTTTTAATGATATAGGGTTACTTTATAATTGACGAAAGTGTTACTTGAATTTTTCAAATTTTCTAACAAATTTCTTCAACAAATTTTTTGCATTTTGTTTTACTCGATAATTTGAAATTGTTGAGGATATAATGCGTAGTACATAAAAATGTAAATAAATAAACAACATAACGGTTGCTTGAAGAATTTTTATTTATATGATATTGATATATATACATACTTATATAATATCATGTTTATTTACATATCGTATATGTCACTAGTGAATGAATGATAATAGTATAGATGTATATTATATAGCGCCGTATTTACATACATATATGTATTTTATTCTACTTATAAGAAATTATTCTGTCAATGGAATATTTAAATATAATATAATATAATATTTAAAATTATATTTACTATTTTGTACTAAGTAAATTTAATATACATTTACCGCTTAGTATTAAATGGTACTATAGAATATTTGAAAAAGTTTTGGATTGATAATCGTTATGTGAAAGGTTAGAATCTGCTTTTGAAGAATGTACATATAAACATATAGTTTAATTATATGTACAACCCATAGTACTAGAAATTATAGAATTCACCCAAATTATTTTGAAATACTAAAATATTAAAAAAATAATATTGTAAGCAGAGTGAGAGGCTGTGAACATACTAACGGTTCGTACGGGTATCTAAGAGTTGACAAAGTCAACTGTATTCTTCCTCGTTTTTTTATCTATTGACTGTTTAAAACGTTTCAAATATTTAATATAAACTAAAAGTAAAATTAACGTGTGCTCCTTTTTAGTTGGGATGGTTAGAGATATTTTATTTTCCGGATTATATATTGTTATCTGAATTCAATGGAAGACTATATCAAAAAAGAAAGGTATTAGGGTTGGTCAGAGAAATTTAAAATTTTCCTTAACAAGTTTGTTATAGATAAAATTTGTTTTATATACTTAAATTTTTGATTCGTCATAATATAGCTAAAACAAGACATCTTACAGATTTATATTTGTTGCCAGATCTTTAGATGCGTTGATTCTTCGCCAGATTTCTTCATTCGAACTTAGGTTCCTTTCATGAAATTTGTCGATAGTCTTCGATAAATATATATTCAAAAAGCCTTCAACTTTTTCATATTACTGCCTTTTAACTGTCTTTTAAGGTTTAGGCTTGTGTTCCGTATAATATAAATTTGTTTTTATAAATTGTAAGCGAATGTATAGCTTAAGTTATACAAACCAAATGTTATCGTTGACATATTAGGATATTTTTGATATAAAACTACGCATTAAGTTGTTATAATATTTCCGAATCTTAATTTAAATAGATTTTTCCAAGAAAATTTCAAGATATTCATTTTAGAAGATAACAGATATAACAGGATATAAAAGACATTTTTAACAAAACCATTCTATATAATTTTTTTTTTTTTTTGCGATAACCAAAATAAAAATATTTTAACCATTTTTCTTTTATATTCCATATTATCTTTCCTTAATAAAATTTTACATCTGTTGGTGGAGTTCAATATTTTATGAGAGGTCATATTTTTATAATGTATTAAAAATTACCAAATAAAAATCTTTCCTTTCAATAACTCAAAGTTATAGTCAATCCTGGTAAGATAAATTGCTCATATCTATTTTCTCATTAGTTATAGAAAAAATCAAAAATATCAGGAAAAACCAGAAAAAAAAAAAAAAAACAATATTAAAAAAGATATTTTGTGTAACATATCTACCCCACCTATATATTATAATATACCTATACCAAAAGATATAGAAATTTTATAGCAATTTTTCAATTTTTATTATAGCCTATATCTTTTCCTTATGTACGTTTTTCATGTTTTCTATATGAAAAATGTTTTATAAAAAAAAAAAATAAAAAATAAATGGAACAATATATTGGTTCAATAAATTTACATAATCTTTTATTGTTGTTATTTTTAATAGATAGATTTTCAGTTGAATATAGATTCAACCTAAACAAATCCTTACATACATACGAATATTAAAATTTACTATTTGTTTAGAATTGCGTTTGTAATATGAAATTGGAAGGACTTTGTTGAAAATCGTTTTTTTATGGTATGCAATTTCAAAAGATTGATTATAAAAGCTTTGAAAAAATTGTCCATTTAAAAGATCCTTTTATCTCTTATTTGTTGTATTTTGTTCTGTATTATGATCTTCTTTGATGAGTTTTTACTTACTACATTATATTAATGTTGCCAATTATGATTTACGCAGATTTAAAATAATTTATATCTAATTTTTAAGGTTTGAAATGGCAAAAATGATATAGAATTTCTATTACATTTTGATTTTGTTGCCATACCTAGTTTAAATAGTTTTGATTTTACAATCTCATAATATCTTTTTGATCTTTCTTTCCACTCGTATAGGAAGCATAGGGCATTTACATAGTTGCTTATTGATTATACTGTACTAAGTTGTATTTCTTAAATCATTATTTTCACTAAATTCTTGATTACTAGACTGTAGCTATTGTACAATATTATAAGATACAAATATATGTTTATGTATTTGTGCGCCATCTATTATTTAATGCAAACATTTTTTTATTTTATATTATAATATAAAACTATTTTTGACCTGCCTTTGGTTTTTAACATTTTTTTTTAATTGAATGAATGATTGATGATGACTTAACCAATAGTCAGATAGTTCATCATTACTTTAGTTTATTAAATCATATTATGAATAAAATCTCATAATTAAAATTGTTTGTTGCTTAACTTTTTCTTAATAGGATTGTTATTAGTCTTATTTTTAAAAGTTAAAAGAAAGAACCTATAGTACAAATTTGAACTATAAAAATAGGTGTAAATAGTCGAAATACTCTACAGAGGAGTGGAACGAGCAGCTACCCATTCTAAATGTATATGGCATAAAATATTAACTCACTAACAGCCGTCACCATTTTTCGGCCAAATAATGGGTTATAGAATATGTGACATATTAGTACTATAGGTTATAGAATATTGACATATTAGTTTAGAGAATGACAATTTTTTTTATATTGAACAGAAGTAGTTCATTGCCAATCTCTAGATGTTGCATACACAATTTTTGACAATTTTAGGGTACACATTCGATGGAAGATAGTTCCACATTTCTAATGTTCGTATCAAAAATTAATTGCTATAAGCCGAATTAAGCCAAATTAGAAATTGAACTTCATTGGAATGGGTACTTGAAGCTCTTATTATTTCTTTTTGGAAAGTTTGAAACATTTTTGAAGTTTTATTATAATTATTAGAGAAGGATTTCTAGTTTTTTAAATTATTTTTGATTTACTATCGAGTATTCCAGAATGAGACACTTTAGAAGTATTTTTTTATATTTTCCATTTACGCTGGGCTTTAGAACTTATAGTTTTTTTCGAAGACCGCCACAGTTTTCAGGTGTATTCGGAATGGAGAACAAATCTATTTACTAACATAACTTCATTTGTAAGAACTTTATAATAGTTTATTATGTTAAAGCACTTCTTATGGAGTTCATATTAATTAGAAAAAAATAAATAAATAATACAATGAAGTAAATGTGTTGCCTCGTCCCTCCAACCGAATCTTCTGTTAAGTTAACGTTGTCTTTTATTTTCATAAAATTATTTTAATGTAATTATTATTGTTGTAGACATTTTATTCAGTAATTTTGTTGATCTTTTTGGTGTAGCTTTAACCACCTCTCCTCTAAATTATAAAAAAAAGAAGCTGATTAATCGGTTTGCTTCAATATTGTATAGCCTTACGTGGTTAGAAAAGAAATCGTATTAGTATCAGACTAAAAGTAACGCAGCTCGTCGAAGAACACGACCCGATTGGTATAAAAAACATTATCTATTCAAAAATATATATTCGAATATTTTTATTAATAGACATTATGATCTGTTCCGGTAGAATCATCTCTAATATGGTTACATAATATTATCAGCTTTTCTTGTATACTAAATCTTCTATAATAACTTTTCCAATACCCAACAAGACATCATAATAATTCATAAGTATGGTTGTAAGCTATCATAATAATATGTTATATTAGAATAGGCAACCTAAAACATCCCTTAGTACGGTGTAGTTTTTCTAAATAAGGTAACTATAAGATTTTGCTTCCAAATTGTTAAAACACGTACAGAAATGCTTATTTCCTATCCTAAACTTTCGACAAAAGTAAAAAATTCTAGTAAATTTGAATTGTTTATTTAATCGAAGGAGTTTTGTATATTAGTGTATAAATTAGCATGAAACAATTACTCAGCCTTTTAGGTCTTCTTCCTAGTTTACTTTTATCAAATCTGTTTATTGAAACTTATTGTTCATTATGAACAAGAGTCATTGATTGTCATTGTATCATTAAAATGTATAAAAAATTATAATATTTATGTATATTTACATGTTATTAATTATGTAAAAAAAATTACATAAAATTAACAGTTCAATGCTCTAGAAAATCAATGTAAATTGAAAATGCATTTTATTTTATTCCATCTTTTTTTTTTTTTAATGGTATGCATTCCAATTTTTAAATTAAAAAAGCCAACATTTAATAATAATAAATTTCATATTTTTTAAATAAGGTAATTATTTAATTTTTGCTGAATGAGGAAATTGTGGAAACAATAAAAAAAACTAACCAGTATTTCAAAATGAAACTTTTTTAAGAATCCACATATTTAAAAAAAGAAAATAACAAAAAACTTTTTTGATATGGAACTACTTGTGCATCAAAGTTTTTAGTTTTTCATAGAATTTTTGTTTTTTTTTATTGAAGGAAAAAATTTAAAATTGAATTTTTGAAGAAAAACATCCTGTAAATCCCATATCATAAAAACCATTAATACATATAAAAATCGAGGAAGAGTGCAGTAGAATAGACTATTTCACATCTGAGATACCCGTATGAACCTAATATATGCTGTTTCCATAAAATTTGCTCATCTTTTTATCTAGCTCGACTTATTTAAGGTGTCACAAACGTAATGGCAAATTTATTAATCTTCAACAGACGATCATTCGAGTATTATAAAAATGTTAAAACTTAATTTTTTCACAAGTCAAGCAAAACGAAACAAGGAAAAGTGCAAAGAGGACAGACAATTTTTTTTTTTTGAAGTTTTAGCTATATGCCTCAAAATTTTGAGTCTCGATTATGTTTTATCTAACCAATTTTATTAAATCAAAGGATCAAACATTTTATAAAAGATTATTCCCTTTAACGATAAATTTATAACTGGACATGCAAAAAATAAATCTACCTTATTTTGTAAAAATTAAGGAATTTTTTGTTTGGAGTTTTCAGATTCTGGCTACTAAACGAAATATTTATGAGAAGTTGCCGATATCCATTTGAATATTGTACTTTTCTCAACTTTAGGAAGCTGTAGTTTCGTAACGGGTTGAGCTACGTAAAAAAAGTTATTGTTAGAAAAACTATATGTAACTAAAATATAATTTTTTTTTTATCTCAATGATGTAAAAATTTTGTTAAAATCTGAATCAATGGATGGTCGGACAGAATTACACTAATAAGCAAGCTTTTTCAAAATATTTTAAAAAATGTGCTAAAAACTTTTTGAAAAATGTGCTAATAACAAAAAAAAAAAAAAACTGGACAAATACACACAATATACAAGTATTATGTTGGCATTATTAATGAAATTAAATATTTGTTATTTACCTTATGGAAGATTATAATAAAAATATAGGGCATATTGGTACATTCATATTTATTTAATGTTTACATACGAGTATTGGTATTATTATTATAATTAAACATTTTAATTAAATTCGATCAATGAATTTCTGTGTTCAGGATTTTCATTTAATTAAATAAATCATTAATATTGTTATATTTAAAAATATTTTTAATTGAGTACATTTTTAAATAGAATTTTTCTCTAGACGGGATGGAATAGATTAAAGTAGAATCAATATTATTAATATTTAAATACTATTAAAATTGTCGAATCAATAATTTATAAAATTATATAAGTATATTAGTAAATAGCTATGTTGATAACTGAATAATTAAATTGTTTATGTATTTAAATAACGAAAATATAAAAATGGGGCCTCAGAAACCTAGTGAGCAATAGCGTATAAAATACGCTGTAAACACTGATGGAGTGTTGGGTTTGAATCCCACAAATGTCATAAAAATATTTTCTACGACATTTACAGCAATATCTGAACTGTATAATTTTCTTATCACATTTATGTGGCAGCGGAATAAACTAAAAAAAAAATACATAAAAATATAATGTTTATAATCCTTTTATTTATAAAAAATAGTAATTCAAAAACAAATATTCACTATAAATATGTATCAGTAATAATATAACATATAAATACACATATATAAAAAAAAATAAAAAAAAATTTTCAGTTTATAGTTATATCTCACATATGTAAAAAAAAGTGTCATTATAAAAATAAATAGAAATGTGTTAATAAAAATTTTAGGAACTTTATATATAATACGATTTAAGTTCATTAGATAAAATAACTGTTTAATATTATAAAGAATATTAATAATATTTATCTTTATCTGATAAGTGTGTAGTAATTGATAAAAAGAAATTAATAGAAAACATTTTTTGATTATAAAATTTGTTTGTAGCTGTTTTCTCAATATTTACTAGACAGATTTATTGTTGTCTGTAAACATTGGAATTAAAATAAACAAAACACACTAAAAATAAATTTGAAAATAATAAACATCAATATGGTATAAAGACAAAGATTAATAGGTACATCAATAACAGACAAAATTAATGGAAGTTTAATTTTATAAAATTAATGTTAAGGAGATGTTATAAATAAATTGCAATAGATTATTTTTTTACGTAAATGCCTGCTTAGAAAGAAAATAAAAGATACCTATATATTATTAAATATACATAATTTACTCTATACTTCTTCTTTGTATTAGATTTCATTCCTAAGGATTCTTTTCTGTGAAACCAACATTTTGCTACATATTGGTGAAATATTGGACCTTTCGTTTCTTCCGTACGTTTAAAAATATGAACTTTAAATTTTGAAAGAAATAAACCCTTTTAAAATAGCTTAAGGTTCTTCAAAATAAATCTTATATTCGCAAAAATTCTTATGAAATAATAAATAATATATTGTTGGTACAGGAAATGATGGAAGAAAATAGAATTAATGGAGAAATTGGATACATAGTTTTTTTTTGAATGAGTGCAATGAAGCATATTCGACATTGTAGCAGTTCTTATAACAAATGAGTTATCTTAACTAGTTTTCAATGACCTTGGCAATGAAGCATATTCGACATTGTAGCAGTTCTTATAACAAATGAGTTTTCTTAACCAGTTTTCAATGACCTTGGCCACAATATAGATACAGGCACTTGCCTTACTTGTGTTACATAGAATTAAGTTGAGAAGAAGCATTAATGATTTTAATTCATTTGAGCAAGTGTCGTTATATATGACTCTATGAGATATCTATAAAAAAAATTAAGCTCCTATATTAGAAAGAATGTTGAGAATAGTCAGAGTTACTAAAATAACAGCGTCATCTATTAAGCGACCTTTTTCGACTTTGGAATTTGATTTGGACAGGATCATTACTAAGGCATTATTAAGGTATTATTAAGGCATTTTTGGACTTTGTAGAGGTAATTCATTGATGTTTGTGGTGTGCCTCTAATCCTTCCTATATCAAAAATATGTATTAAATGTATTTCAAATTTAGTGACAATTTTCATTAGTAACACACCTTTACAAAAAGGAATACTTATATTAAATTAAATTTTTTTCAAAATCCTGTTAACAATCTTCAACTGAATGTTTTTATATATAAACGAGAAGATACAGTTGGCTTTGTCAACTTTTAGATACCCGTACGAACCGTTAGTATGTTCACAGCCTGTCATTCTGCTTAAAATATTATTTTTTTAATATTTTAGTATTTTAAAATAATTTGGGTGAATTTTATAATTTCTAGAACTATGGGTTGTACATATATTCAAACTATATGTTTATATGTACATTCTTCAAAAGCAGATTCTAACCTTCCACATAACGATTATCAATCCAAAACTTTTTCAAATATTCTATAGTACCATTTAATACTAAGCGGTAAATGTATATTAAATTGACTTAGTACAAAATAGTAAATATAATTTTAATAATTATATTATATTATATTTAAATATTCCCTTGACAGAATAATTTCTTATAAGTACAATAAAATACATATATTGTATGTATGTAAATACAGCGCTATATAATATACATCTATACTCTTATCATTCATTCACTAGTGACATATACGATATGTAAATAAATATGATATTATATAAGTATGTATGTATATCAATATCATATAAATAAAAATTCTTCAAGCAACCGTTATGTTGTTTATTTATTTACACTTTTTTGTACTACGCATTATATCCTCAACAATTTCAAATTATCGAGTAAAACAAAACGCCAAAAATTTTCTTAAGAAATTTGTTAGAAAATTTGAAAAAATCAAGTAACACTTTCGTCAATTATAAAGTAACCCTATAATATTAAAAAAAGTTGTCATAAAAATAAGAGTATAATGTTGAAGCTTTAATTTTTGTGTATTACTTCAAAAAACTTTTAACCGGTGTTTAAAAATAGGAAATTTTCAGTTTTTGACCCCATACAGCTCCTAAAAAAAATTTTTGAAATGCCTCATACTTATTTACAAAGATCTAACTTCTGTCAAAATTTCAAGTTTCCAACTTAAACCGTTTAGAAGATAGAAGGGTTAAAAGATTTTGCAAAATTTGAGTTTCGCATAATGGTAAATTAAGACACCGTATGCCACAAATATATATCTATTGTATATATACTTTTAAAGCTAATAAAAGTAGTAATCGTTTGGCGTTTTCAAAATGAAGATACACCTTATACAACTTGTGCTATAACAATTTAAATATAGACCTTTTTTGAACATTTGAGGAGCTGTAGCTCCGTAACGGGTGGGGCTACAAAAAAAAGTTATTAAAAATAAAATTAATATTTTTATAAGATCTATCAGCAGTTAAAATTTCATAGCCCTATTTCAAAAAAAATGTGGGGATCTAAAAGTTAGGTGTTCGAGAGCTACCCTAAGGCTTGGTCCAAACTCAACCAAAAAAAATAGGGAACCTACAAATTACTCCCAGAATATTTTGTGTAAATTTGAAGATTCTAGCTTTCCTAGTTTTTGAGTTAGCGTGCTGACGGACGGACGGACGGACGAACGGACGGACATGGCTCAATCGTCTATGAATTTTTTTCTGATCCGATCCATACCTTTGAAGGTATATCTAGCTCGCTTATTTCGAGGTGTTACAAACGGAGGAGTAATTTTATTATACCCGATTCTATCGTACGGGTATAAACATATAGTAATATATATATCTACTATGATACGTGTATTTTTTATGCTACTGACTTATGTATAAAGTTCATTGGTCAGATATTAAGTCCGTAGTTGAATTTGAATAGTTTTTTAAAAATTTAATAAAATAACCTTATTCACATTACAAAACAGTTAAAAACTTATTTAATACAATGTTTATATTGTATACATACATTAAATAACAAAATCATATAATTCACAATAATTCAATTCACAATAATATTCAATAAAATTTTTGACAAAAAAAAACAGATTTTCTAATTAAAAAGTTTATTTGTACAATTTTAATTTTTTTATTTTTTAAGTACTTACCGAACTGCAAATGCTAACAGTAATGATAAAACTAATGGTATTAAAGTTGCGAAACATGCAATTAACAATGTTTGAATATCTGTTAAATCTGAAAATAGAAAAAAAGAAAAAAGAAAAAAATGTAATGATCAAAAGTAAAAATAAATATTTTTTTGTTTTTAGTGGTTTTTCATTGGAAATTTTGCAAAAATAACAAAATTTCTAGGAAAATATATGTACTCATACACATGCACATAATATACATTTTATTACATTAAATATTATGAATAATACAAAATTGTATATCGTATATAGGTACAGAAATATGGTATCATCAGTATTCAAAGATACATCCTTGCAAATTCTAATTAAATATTAACGAAACGCAAATAAAAAGAAAATATCATACCATACCAGTTATATAATATAACCTATATTTAAAATTAAAGCCTAGAGTGAAAAAAAAAATCGAATGAGTGAAACGTTTACAGAATTTTTATACCCGTATGAACTATGTTCAAGGGTATAATAAATTTGCCATTACGTTTGTGACACCTTAAAGGAGTCGAGCTAGATATAGTGTCAAAGGTATGGATCGGCTCAGAATCGAATTCTGAGTCGATTAAGCCATGTACGTCCGTCCGTCCGTCCGTCCGTCCGTCCGTCCGTCCGCACGATAACTCAAAAAATAAAGGAGCTAGGGGGCTGAAATTTTTTTTACGTCACTTTTGCAAAATTGTTAGTTTTGCTATTTAAATCCAACATTTTCGGTCGGCGGGTTCGAGTAGCTGCCATACAACTTCTATCTTTATATAGAAATAACTCAGTATCTATTCAAGCTAGGTTTCTGAAATTTTGCAAATGATGATCAAGTTTTATGGCAACAACTTCTGTAAAATTTGGTTGTGCTGGTGCAGCGGGTTCGGGTAGCTGCCATACAACTTCTCCGTTTAAATGAGAATAACTCAGTGTTTATTGAAGCTAGGAATCTGAAATTTAGTAAAGAGGTGTCGAGTTACATGCCAACAACTTTTGTAAAATTTGGTTGGTCTAGAGCAGCCGGTTCAGACTTCTTGCACCTCTTGGAACCTAATGAAGCTAGGCGTCTGAAATTTTGTAAATGATGATCAAGTTTTATGGCAACAACTTTTGTAAAATTTGGTTGTGGTGGTGCGGCGGGTTCGGGTAGCTGCCATACAACTTATCCGGTTAAATGAGAATAACTCAGTGTTTATTGAAGCTAGGAATCTGAAATTTAGTAAAGAAGTGTCGAGTTATATGCCAACAACTTTTGTAAAATTTGTTTGGTCTAGAGCAGCCGGTTCAGACTTCTTGCACCTCTTGGAACCTAATGAAGCTAGGCGTCTGAAATTTTGCAAATGATGATCAAGTTTTATGGCAACAACTTCTACAAAATTTGGTTGTGCTGGTGCGACGGGTTCGGGTAGCTGCCATACAAAATCTCTTTTTAAATGAAAAGAACTCAGTGTCCGTCCGCACGATAACTCAAAAAATAGAGGAGCTAGGAGGCTGAAATTTTTTTTACGTCACTTTTGTAAAATTGTTAGTTTTGCTATTTAACTCCAGCATTTTCTGTCCCCGGGTTCGGGTAGCTGCCATACAACTTCTTTCTTTAAATAGAAATAACCCAGTGTCTGTTCAATCTAGGTATCTGAAATTTTGCAAATGATGATCAAGTTTTATGGCAACAACTTCTACAAAATTTGGTTGTGCTGGTGCGACGGGTTCGGGTAGCTGCCATACAAAATCTCTTTTTAAATGAAAAGAACTCAGTGTCCGTCCGCACGATAACTCAAAAAATAAAGGAGCTAGGAGGCTGAAATTTTTTATACGTCACTCTTGCAAAATTGTTAGTTTTGCTATTTAACTCCAGCATTTTCTGTCCCCGGGTTCGGGTAGCTGCCATACAACTTCTTTCTTTAAATAGAAATAACCCAGTGTCTGTTCAAGCTAGGTATCTGAAATTTTGCAAATGATGATCAAGTTTTATGGCAACAACTTCTACAAAATTTGGTTGTGGTGGTGCAACGGGTTCGGGTAGCTGCCATACAAAATCTCTTTTTAAATGAAAAGAACTCAGTGTCCGTCCGCACGATAACTCAAAAAATAAAGGAGCTAGGAGGCTGAAATTTTTTTTACGTCACTCTTGCAAAATTGTTAGTTTTGCTATTTAACTCCAGCATTTTCGGCCGCCGGGTTCGAGTAGCTGCCATACAACTTCTTTCTTTAAATAGAAATAACCCAGTGTCTGTTCAATCTAGGTATCTGAAATTTTGCAAATGATGATCAAGTTTTATGGCAACAACTTCTACAAAATTTGGTTGTGCTGGTGCGACGGGTTCGGGTAGCTGCCATACAAAATCTCTTTTTAAATGAAAAGAACTCAGTGTCCGTCCGCACGATAACTCAAAAAATAAAGGAGCTAGGAGGCTGAAATTTTTTTTACGTCACTCTTGCAAAATTGTTAGTTTTGCTATTTAACTCCAGCATTTTCGCCCGCCGGGTTCGAGTAGCTGCCATACAACTTCTTTCTTTAAATAGAAATAACCCAGTGTCTGTTCAATCTAGGTATCTGAAATTTTGCGAATGATGATCAAGTTTTATGGCAACAACTTCTGCAAAATTTGGTTGTGGTGGTGTGACGGGTTCGGGTAGCTGCCATACAAAATCTCTTTTTAAATGAAAGAACTCAGTGTCCGTCCGCACGATAACTCAAAAAATAAAGGAGTTAGGAGGCTGCAATTTTTTTTACGTCACTTTTACAAAATTGTTAGTTTTGCTATTTAACTCCAGCATTTTCGGCCGCCGGGTTCGAGTAGCTGCCATACAACTTCTTTCTTTAAATGGAAATAACCCAGTGTCTATTCAATCTAGGTATCTGAAATTTTGCAAATGATGATCGAGTTTTATGGCAACAACTTCTGTAAAATTTTGTTGTGATGATATGACAGGTTCGGATAGTTGCTATACAACTTCTCTTTTTAGATGAAAATAACTCAGTGTCTATTGAAGCTAGCTATCTGAAATTGATGAAAAAGTGTCGAGTTGCATGCCAAAAACTTTTACGTTCATACGGGTATCCCAGAGTTGACACAGTCTACTTTACTGCACTCTTCCTCGTTTTTTTTGAGATTTTCTTCATAAAATTTAAAATGTACATAAATAAATACAATGTGTACATGAATGTTTGTTAAAATAACAATCAAGTGTTAACACAGACTGTTTTAAAATTAAGTTCTCGCTTATGGTGTATGTATATGATAACGATTTTATAAAAATGGGTTTTTAAGGCTTAACGGTTTTGTTTTTTATTAACTGAATTGTAAAATAAATTTTATTTATTCTGAATAAGTTTATAGATTACTTAAAATTTTTAGCAGCTTTTGCTCTATTTAAAAATTCATTGAAATTTGCGTCTCAAGAGCTAAGATTTTATTTTACATTTTGTTGGACCTGTAAAATTTATAATAAATGTAAGAAGAATGAAAGTCAAAAATGAATATTAAGTATGAAATTTTGAGAACGTTGTGCCCACATCTTGTGGGTTCATGTGTTCAATAATTAAGGCAGTTAAGGTAAACTTTAGATAATACCGTTAATACCGTTATAGTTAATACTATAAGCTGTGTTTGGTTTTTTTTTTAGAGTATTATCGGATGAAGACTTCTAAAACTGTAAAAAAATCCCTAAATGTCTGGATACAAAGAAAAGTAAACACAAAAGTGATGTGTTGGGTTGATACAATAAGTGTTGCTTAGGTTAGATTCGGATGTGTTACAAATTTGGATTGAATTAGTATGAGATAAAGCTGAAATTATAACAACTGAGCATCTTCAAAAAAAAAGATAAAGAATTTAATTTTGAAATTTAGTTTTAGTTAAGTAATTTAAAGTAAAAAATCAAATTTGTTAAGGCCGTTTTGAACTATGTAGATTTTTATTTGAGTTCTCATTCGATTGACTCTAAAGCTGTAAAGCTAAGAGTAAGAGTAAAAAACAATTGGAGAGCGATGGAAGGCTTCAAATTATAATACACCTGTTTAATAATACCTACTTATTTCCCCGATTCATTTTTCTTTCTTAATACAAATTAATCGTTTTCTTTCTTAATACAAATTATTAAACTGAAAATGTTTTTATTTTGACAATATTCTCTTTTGATTTGCGCAAATAGTTTAAAAGGGCAGACATTTTTCATATGATTTATTTGACGTTTCGGTTCTCATTTTAAAATTTTTTGACGTTTTTATATTGATTTCTAATTTGTGAATTTCACATAATTTAAAATGGCTTTTATATAATAAATTTTCTGAAATCATTTTTGTATTACAATGTACGTATAAATACGTATTACACTGTACGTATAAAATTAGTATATATTCATAAAATATTGAAATTTTTTATTTTTAGCTCAAATTTTAAAAATTAAAATATGAATGTGTACATTTTGTACGTTTCTTTTTTTCCGAAAATATTTTTTTTTTAATTTTTAAGATTTTTTGAAGCCCTCTTGAAATATTCCTCCATACAATCTGATGATAATGGACTAAACATACTAATTTTGGAATACAAAACGAGAAAAATCCAAAAAAGCAAAAAAAAAAGAAAAAAGAATAAATAAAATTTTCAAAAATATATAATATATATAACAACTTCTATCCTATTGGCAGAGTTTTTTTTTTTTTTTTTGAAAGTATCGTAGAAAAATTGGAACAAACAAAATCTTACTGAAAATGAATGAAAACGTGATGGAATTTAAATGGATTTTAGTAATATATATTAACAGAATTTCTACTATTTAAAATACATAACTGAAGTATTTTTTTTTTCTTAGTTTCAGTAACAAAAAAAAAAAAAAAAAATTATTTACAAAAATATTCTTAGTCATAACACAATTCACTTTAGATATAATATGATGAAAATTGAGAGCACTTAGTGTAATTGGTTATGTTAATGTGGTTTAATAATTTTTCTTTTTATTTTTTTTTTCATTTAAACTAAAGTTCTGGTTAGTTTGCCAATTTATTTATTTTTTCTTTAGGTAGTCTTAAAATTATTATTATACCCGTATGAACGGGTATAATAAATTTGCCATTACGTTTGTGACGCTTTAAAGAAGTCGAGATAGATCTAGTGTCAAAGGTATGGATCGGCTCAGAATCGAATTCTGGGTCGATTAAGCCATGTACGTCTGTCCGTGCGTCCGCACGATAACTCAAAAAATAAAGGAGCTAAAAAGCTAAACATCTTTTATGTCACTTTTGCAAAATTGTTGGTTTTGTTATTTAAATCCAGCTTTTTCGGCCACCAGGCTCGGGTTACTGCCGTCCAATTTCTTTTTTTTATATGGAAATAACTCAGTGTCTATTGATGCTAGGTATCTAAAAATTTTCCAAAATCGTGTTGAGTTACAGGTAAACAACACCTGTAAAATTTGGTTTTGCTGGGGCGACAGGTTCGGGTAGCTGCCATTCAACTTCTCTGTTCAAATGAAAATAACACAGTGTCTATTGAAGCTAGGTATCAGAAATTTTATGAAGAGGTGTTGAGTTACATGCCAAAAATATTTGTAAAATTTTGTTAATCAAGAGCAGCTGGTTCAAACTTCTTGTTCCTCTTGGAACTTAATGAAGCTAGGCGTCTGCAATCTTGCAAATCAAGATGAAGTTTTATGGTAACAACTTCTATAAAATTTGGTTGTGCTGGTGCAATAGATTTGGGTAGCTGTCATACAACTCCACAATTTACATAAATATTTCTTGGTAGTTGAAAAAATGATCAAGTTATATAGAAACAGGATATATTACATTCATACGGGTATCCCAGAATTGACATGATATACTCTACTGCACTCTTCCTCGTTTTTTTTTTTCAAGTTACAAAATAAATGGCTTCAAAGTTTATTAATTCAATTAAAAAACAAAAATAAAAAAAATATTCCAATTGCAATTTAAAATTAAATTGAAGTAATAGACAGATGTCTCTAAAAAGCTTTTCATTATATTAAAAAAAAAAAACAAATTTTTTAGTTGAAAAGTCATTTTGAGATATGATATTTTTTTATTTACATTATTGAATAGATCCATTTTAATAATATCCATTATAGAGTTTCTAAATTTAATTATATAAAAATTTTTTTACAAAAATTGTTATTTCTTGGTAAAAATTTGCTAAATATTTTGTAAAATACTGATTTTGAAATAATAAATCCTTTTAAAGAGCTTTTCTATATATAATACCCATTAGGATTTGTATTCCTATTTATATAAGGAGGGTTTAAGAGAAGTTTAATTTTTTTTATCTAATTTGTTAATTGATAAAAGGGGTGAAGTAACATGGATATGGACGAAATTGGTCTGAAAAAATAGACATTAGTTCGGATAATTTCGAACTAACGTCCAAAAAAGTGGTAAAATTGGTCCGGAAATAAATTGGGCATTTGTCTTGAGAAAACTTTGACATTAATCTGGAAAAAAAAAAAATTATAAAATTAATCCTAACTGAGAATCTCGCATATACATATAAATACTCTGCAAAAAGAGTTACTCAGATTTTGTAACTAATTCTAAAATCACTCCTCTAAATCACTATACAAATATTATATTTTACTAGCTCATCAAAAATAATGATCTTTTTTATGTTGTAATTTCTGCATTACATTAATTACTAAAACTTAGTATTCAGGTTATATCTCCTCAAAAAAATGTAATTGCAAAGTCGGATTTTATGTCAAAATTTTTCTTTGCAAAAACCTTTTAATAAATTTTTTTAATTTTTTCAATTTTTTCTCAAATAGTACGCAACTTATTACGCCAAGAAAATACATTTCGTGTAGAATGTCTAAAACAAGTTCAGTTTATCGTATAATAAACTTACCAGTTCTAACTCAAATTTAAAACAGAAAAAGGAAATACAAGCCACAGTAAAAACTAGGAAGTATGAATACTTTGGATCCATTTTGAGGTCCAAAATTTTGTTTTCTGAAAATTTCTTTTTGGGGAAGGGAAGCAATTCTGGGAAGGAATGGAGAGAAGGCGAGATCCGGGAGAAGCTTCAATGTGTAAGCTTTATGTTGGCTTAAAAACCTACAACAATAGCATTAGATCTCTGTTTAGATCAGTAGGGTCAGATAATATCAAAATTACCGTCATGTTGGTCAATACCCGAAGCTAATAAGGCCCAGAAAGAAGAAGGGTATAATACGCTAAATCTGTGTTCTTTAATTAAACCATTGTGAAATTTTTATAAACCCCTGTATATTGATTATAGTCTATCGTCTACCTCCTCAATAATCTCAAAAAATTATACAAGAAAAATTCTTTCAAAGAATTGGACATTCACACAAAGTGTGGGCAATTGATTCCTTTTTTGCAACTCTACAAAAATAAGGAAGCCTTATTCTTCTAGCATATGTCTGTCGATAGGACATTAAATTACCGATAATTTGACGATTTAGTGTTAAGAATTTTTGATGATTAACTTATTTTATCTTAAAGACTAAACTTCAGTTTCTTGAACCATTAGTTACATCAAAAGGTGTGAAGTACTTGATAGTTGCTAATATACATACAAGTACTTTTAGTATCAGTCAGTACTTTTAGTGTATTAGTAAACCATAAGCCTTATTTTAAAAGATCAATTTTATATTAATAGTGGATTGTTTGCAGTATTAAATAATAAGTACAAATGGATAGGCTTATATGTATATGCGAGATTCTCAGTTAGGATTAATTTTATAATTTTTTTTTCCATTAATGTCAAAGTTTTTTCAAGCCCAATTTAATTTCGGACCAATTTTACCACTTTTTTGGACGTTAGTTCGAAATTATAGCATTTGTAATGTTTGTTCATAATTTGTTGGTCTAAAAATGCTTAATGAAATGAACTAAATGAAGTTGGTCTAAAAGAACAAGAGGTGAAAGAAAAATGTAAAATTTGAAGCTTCGAAAGGTAAGATGTTTATAAATGTTATATAAAAATTAAGCATATTCTAAACACAAATACTATTATTGAATGTAAATTTTAAGGGAAATAAAATACCCTGTATATTATCTTTGATGATATGCCTAATGTCAAATGTTTTTATTGAATTAAGAAAAATATCTTAAAGTTAATTTAAAGAAGTTTCTAAAACACTTTTATTGGAACTTGAAAATCTATTAGATTGATTTTACAATTTTTACAATAATATATTTGAGTATAAAATTATATTATGAGTTTATAGCCATTCTAAATTAAATTTTACCATCAGAGAATTGAAAAAGAATAAATGTGAAGAAATACAAACATTTTTTTTTTTAAGTTTTTTCTTATAAATGATTGAAAAAAAAAAAATACGAATATAAAATCAAATGAATTTATTATCATTTGTATCTGATATGAAATTTTTGTAATATTTTCCATAGAAATTTTTTTTTTGTTTTGATAATGGGAAATATAAGAAAAATCCTTTTTCTTTCCTATTTTTCTATATAGTAGTATCCTGTTTTTCTTACATCATTTACCATTTGTGTTTCCATTTCTAATCTGTTGTATACCAGCATGTTACAAAATGCTACTGGCTGTTCTATCTTATAAAAAAGCAAACGGTGATGGATTTAAGTAGGTTAGAAAAGAGCTTGAAATCGAGAGTAGGTATCGATGTTAAATGTCTACTTTTTTTTTTTATCTTTCCTTACTTTTCACATTTTTTCTTCTACTTCTTTTTATATAATATTAGAAAATGGAAATCATCAATTTATATTTGTATTGGTTTTACTTTTTAATGGTATATTTTTGTTATTTTTATTATTATTATATCCTTTCAAAATCTTTCTTTTCTCCATTGGCTGGGAATTTATCTTGATCTTGATGAAAAATTGGATTTGTTATAAAATGAAATGAGATAAAAATAATTACAATGAATACAATAAAAAAAAAAAAAAAAAATAGATAAAAACAATGTTGAAAGTTGTAATTTCGCAGTTAGAATTGAAAAATGTCATTTAAAAAAAAAAAAAAAAAAAAAAAACGAATTGTCTTCATTCAGTTTAAAAAAGTTAAAATGATTTTAAAAAACTAACTAAATTTTTTTTCATTATTTTTTTTTTTTTTAAATAGGTATGTGCAATCTAGGAGGAAACTGTAATAACCACAAAAAATGTAAAATTACAAATGTAGCATGTACAAATGTAGCATAAAATTTCTAATCACTTTAATAACATTTGAAAACCTAAGCTCCATTGCTAGTATGGACTTTTTATCTACTAAATCTATTAATTCAATTTCAAAGCCGACGGAGGAATAGTGAAAATTATCTGTTATCTATATGAAAGATGCCAAACAGAATATATAATAGCCAACTCTGGAGTTTGTGTGGGGTAGATGGCATTGAAATACAACTAAAAAAAAAAAAAAAAAGATAAATGGGGCAGATAATAAAAAAAACGGAAAATACGATCGTCAGGGAACTCTAGACTGGCAGCTTCAAGGAAAAAGAATATGAGTAGATCTAAAAATAGGATATTGAAGAAAATAAGTAAAATAAACAAGCCATGGTCACAAGTTAAAACTATAGTCCAATATAGAAACAGTTGGAAAAACTTAGTGGATACCCTATGCTCCATAGAGGAGTAAGTATCAAAATAAACAAAATATAAAATATAGGAACAAGAAAATTAAATTATGTTCTTTTCATTAATTTCCTTTACTTTATAACTTCTTCAGTTTATCATTTCATTTCTTTCCTTATTAAGCATTTGACATTATATCAAACAATACCCGTAGAGAATCCTTTTATTCCGAATTTAGTTCAAATAGCAATTAAAAATTTATATTTTTATTATGCTTTGAATTACAATCAAATTGTTTCCTAAATTTCTATTAAAGACATCTTTTTCAAAATTTTGTGTAATCGATAAATGTCAAATTTTTTATGGTTTGTGTCTCCAATCGATTAAAACTCTGATTTTATAAATAAGTTATTTGTAAAAAAATGTGGCATCACTTTGTCGTTAAACACAGAATTAAAGAAAGAAAATATAATTTGGTTAGAAGCAATATAAAAAGGCAAAAAAATACTATTATCGTTTTCATTACTTTGATCATATTTTTATGTTACAGTCTGGCAAGAAGGTTATTTTCTATTATTAACTGATTTTAATGAATTTTGCCTTCAAATTTCACTTAATTCTTATAATTGACGCTGAGAACGCTTAAGTCTAGTCATAACTCTATTCAGACTCTTGGCTTAGTCTACATTACGTATATAATAAAATAAGTTAATTTTTACAGAGTAAAAAGATTTTTAAGGTCTAGATACATTTTTTTTTAGTAAATTAAAAAAAAAAAAAAATTGAGGAAAAGATAGACATAGTTTTTTTGAAGTGTTATATTTTTTTTTTTTATGAAATCAATGAATCATTATAATTTAACACTTTTTCCATATCACATTAAACATGTTAGTTTACTTAGTGAAAAAGAGTAAAATCAATCTATCTAAATTCTCTGATGGATTGTGAATCTTCTGAGAATTTTCTTCTTCATTTTCTAAGCATCTTTTATAAAATTTATGTTTTTGTTGTATTAAAAGAATGAATTTAAAATGGATAAAGTATGTGTATATGTTTGAGATTTTGTGTATTTAACGTAAAATACATTTGGTTTTTTTTGTGAACAATATTTTTATTGTCTTTTAATACAATAGTGCAGGTATTACTCAGGTAAGCTATGAAATATGGATTTAATTTAAAAAAAAAAAAAATAAAATCAACAATTTACTTTCACATATAGATATAAAATTGACTAAAATAAAAGTTTTATTAATTGTATTAAAGGAAAGAAAATGAAGTTTCAAAATTTTCCAAGGAAAATCTAAAGACGATTTAATTAATATATAATGTGGATAATAAAATCTGTATTTATATATGGTGATTACTAATATATAGGCATTTATTAAGTTTTTTCTTAACATTATAGAGAAGATAGAAAAGATAGAATTTCATTTGGTTTTTAGTTATGAAGTTGTAATGAAAAGTATCTACTACTGTTCTCTTTAATCCGTTCTGATATGATCAGAGTAAATCATAATAGGAAATCGTTTTTATTTTGTTGTTTCAAGGATACTTATCTTACAAACAAAAAACAAAAGAAATACAGTTCTATAGAAATACAGTATGGTTTGTTATAATTCATATAGAGTTGGATATTTTCGGCATTTAAAAGGAAATTTGATGAAAATCTAAATTTTCAGTTAGATTTAATGATCATAAATTAAATTAAATTTTTTTGAAATATCAGTATATTTTAGATTCTTTAATTCTTGATAAAATACTAAAATCTTTAAAAACAGAATATTCTTTTGAAATATTCTCAATTCTGGTATTTGATGCAAAAATTTGAGTAAAATCGATATTCTGGTATATGCATATATGGTATATTCTGGTATATTACTGAAAGAGTGTTTTTTTTTTCATTCCTTGTGAGTTTTTATAAAATCACTATTAATATTATGTATTCAGTTCAAGACATTACATTTGGATACGAAATTTCATAGAAAGCACATAAAAGGATCAAAAATTTATTTTACAAATTACAATACAATTCATTCGGATATGTTAGTTTTTCAAAACATGTTTAAACACTTCAAGTTTGGTAACCTAATGTTAATATATCATATTGTTATATGATGTGTTTTGGTAATTTGTAACAAAAATATTTAAAAATTTAACAAATTATTTTAAAAGAAAAGGGCGAAGAAAGTTTTGAAATTATTTTATTTATAAAATTTTTAGTTTAGGTACTTTTTTATGGTTTAAAGTTAGTTCAATTAGATCGAATTCACTTTAAAAGTAGATAATCCATTACATTTCGCATCATTGACTTTTAGTCTATTTACTTTGTAGTCTAATTTACTTTGGTTTAAATCCCTTAATGTCCCTAACATAGCTTAATTAGATACCTTATTATGCAATTGCATTTATTACTTCAATTTTCCACAGAAGAGGAAATACCGTTAAAATATGTCAAATTTATAAAAAACCTTTTCATTCTATTTTTGACTTTCCAAAAATTAATTTGAGTATTTTCTGCTGCAGGAATTTTTATTTTAAACCAATTAAAATTATAAAATTATACGAATATTATGAAAATTTTCTAATTTACAAATATTACACTTTAATTTAAAAACATATTTAAGATGTTAAAACTATTAAAATTTAAATCACTCTTAAATAATCTTAAAAATATAATAATTGTAAAATTCATTATTCATTTAAAAATGACTAAGGTTGTAGTAGTCTTTTTATGGTTTTGAATATTTCTAGACTTACCCTTTTTAAAAGTAAAAAAATAAAAAAAAAAACATTTTACGATAGTAATTTTGTGGCTAACCCCTTACACAAAAAAAGATAGAAAAATAGAACAAAAAAAAAAAATTGTAATTAAAAGCGAAGCAAAATTCTGTTGGAAAAAAAGGGGCAAAAAATTATTAACAAGAAAAAAGATTTTTACTTTCTAACATTTTAGTATGAATATTTTTAAAATAAAATGGGGGACAAAATATCATTAATTTTAAAGACATTTTCCTTAATACAATAAAATTTAATTATTTTTTTTAGAAAAAGAAAAACAAAAAAAAAACATTTTCTTATAGGAACATTTATTAATAATATACTTTTTACACATTACCAAAAAAATTTTGAAAAAATGTACTTATTAGTTTCACTCTGTCCGTCCGTCCGTCTGTTTACAAAACTTCTACACCGTTAAAGATAGAGAAAAAAAATTTGGTAGGACTCATGAAAAAAATAATTTTGTGGAACAACTTTTTCATGTAGCCCCATCCATTACGGAGCTACAGCCCTTCAAACTTTGAAAAAACGCTATTTTTAAATGCATATATCTTATGTTCTGCTTAAGATTTTTTCAATCGGAAAACGTCATTCGCAGGTATGCTTTTTAACTTTATAAATTAATATCAAAATTATACAATTTTTTAAAATTTAGTATTTAAATTTACCGTTATGTGAAAACCAAATTTTACATGATTTTTCTACTTTCATAACTCCGGCACGCTTTTAGATAGAGGCTTGAAATTTTGAGGCAAGAAAGAACTTTTAGAATTAGTATAAGTTTGGTCAGAAAATTTTTTTGGACCACCGCCTGTTTATGAGCTATTAGGGCTCAAAAATTGAAAATTTGCTGTTTTTAAACACCTGTAACTTAGATACCTGTACACATTTTACTTTGGAAAGATATAAAAATTAAAGGCACAGATATATATTTTAATGTGTGTTAAAGGTTTATTTTAGTTATATAGGGTCCAGATTACAGCTCTTCGAAATTGCGAAAAAGCCCCATTTTTAAATGTATATATCTCAGGCTCTACGTAATAGTTTTGCAATCTAAAGCCGGCAAAAAACCGGAAATTTTATTATCATTTACATAAAGCAATATCAAAATTATGCAATATTTTGTAATTTACTATTTAAATTTACCGTTATGTGAAAACCATATTTTGCATGAAATTTCTTTTTTCATAACTCCGGCACGCCTTTAGATAGGAACCTGAAATTTTGAGACAAGAAAGAACTTTTAGAATTAATATAGGTTTCCTTAAAAATTTTTTTTGTACCCCCCAAATTTTTTTTTTGTTTAGGAGGTATTAGGGCTGAAAAATTGAAAATTTGCTATTTTTAGGCACCTTTAACTTAATCACCTGTACAAATTTTTCCTCGGCAAGTCATACAAATTAAAGCTCCAGTAATATATTTTTACGTGTGCTAACGGTTTTTCTTACTTATATAGGATTCCAGACTTACAGCCCCTAAAAATTTCAAAAAAGTCCTATTTTCACGTATTTTCTTATTACAAAAAATTTCTTAAATTTTATTTTTTAAATTTTCAAATTTTTGTGCAAGTCGCAATTCTAAGCAGTTTGTACTCTGTTTTGGAAATGTGGCTTTTAAAAACCGTTGGTTTACATTCTACCTTGTGTTTTTTGGAATGAGAATTCGTGCTGATAGTGTTTTTGGGTTCCTATGATCCAAGGATTTCTAGAAAACTGGTATAAATGGTATTTTAATGATGAAGTGAGAAAATTAATTGAAAATAATTTTTAACATCATTTATTTGGTTTAAAACTAAATTTAATATCTTTTAAAATGAATATACTCAAAAAAAAAAAAAAACAAGGTAATATATAAAAGTGAGGATTGTAAAAATAAGCACACATTTTCAAAAGGACAATAAGTGAAGTGACAAAATTGTTAAAAATTAAACAGTTAACCATTTGAATATAACGTTTATGGTTACTTTGAAATATGTCAGACTAACTGAAAGAGTTACCTTACAACTGTTTTTTAATGAGGTTTATTTGTGTTTAGAAAATCTTTTTCTTTAACTATTTAGAAACTTTGTACACTGACAGAGGAATGGAAGGACAAAACTTATAATATTTTCTAAAATGTTCTAAAAATAATGGTATTCAAATAGAATAATATTATATTTAAATTTATGTTGTAATATTTTACCAAAATTAATAAAATATTCTAAAAATAATATAGAAATTACATCGGTTAATAATAAAAAAGTCTAAAAACAAAAAGCCTTGTGCTCTTTTTAGAAATTCAATAAAAATAATATCTTTTAGAATAATAATTGTTGGTTCATTCAGAATGGTTTTAAAGACAAGTTGGCGGATTTTTTTTTTTTCAAGCTTCACAGTGTTAACAACAACTAGAAATGCGAGTTAATTTCCAGTTTCTAATGTATTCATTAACTTTGAATCCAAGTAAGTAACTAACATCTAGGCTAATATTCATTTAAAATCATATAAGTTAAAACTAATAGTAACATAAGGTAAAACTAGATGTCTTGCTTAACTTTAATATTTTGAATTTCTTTGGAAGCTTTATTAAAGAAACGCGACGTAATTTAAACTGACTAGACTAGACTAGACTAGACTAGACTAGACTAGACTAGACTAGACTAGACTAGACTAGACTAGACTAGACTAGACTAGTAGATTTAGACAGGACCTGACACTTTTATATCACAGTATAGTTATAATAATTATGTTTAGTAATCATTAGCTAAATTGAAGACATTTTGATGGTAAATTTATAAAAGGACAGCATACCTGATTTTTAATATTTTGCAGGGATAATAAAACAACTGCTCATACTATTATCAAAACTATGAAAATAAGGAAACTTATTATATATTAACTTTATGAGACATTATATTATATAAACTTCATGACATGAAAAAAAAGTTCGTATTGTATACCGGAAAATTCATAACTAGAAAACTTTAAATAAAACTAGAAACGGTTTAAAATATCATTTTAATTCCTATAACCCCCGTCCCATGCCTTATTTTAGCTACGATGTTAGACATTTTGGTGTTTTTAATAATAATTTATCAGTATATTTTAGTTATTATTTTATTTATAATAATTTTCGAAGTTCATGTTAAAAGAGAATATTAAAAAGATAGGATTAAAGAATTAGGATTAAAAAGATAAGAGTTTAAAAAATACGAGTTTAAAAAATACCAAGACGAATTGATGCAATATGATATTATGTTGGAGAAAATTTACATTAATTTATTGAACTCCATAAATTTGGAAACTATTTAAAAGACAACTATTAATTCTTTTGATATTAGACATATCTACATCTAAAAATAAGAACTCCTCACTAAAATTTATTTTTAAAAAGCAGAAAAATAAAGATTGGTTTACTTTTCTAAATATCATAATTTAATTAACAAAAATTTCAAATCATTTTAAAAATGCATGTAATAAAATTCATAAATATATGTAATAAAATTGAATTTTATTTTTATTAAAAAATATTACATAATAAATTTATTAAAAATTTTATTTTTATTTTCATTTTAAATCTAATAAATTTTTATTTTATTACACAAAAAAAAATTTAAATTACATAATTTAAACAAAATGGTTTTTCCTCTTATTCTATTAAAATTTTCCACTTCAATATTTTTTGTTATTTACTCAAATCTCATGAAAATTTAATTTCCAGTCTAAAAAATTAATAATTCCCTTTGATGTAAGCGCAAAAAAAAAGAAGAGAAGAATTAGCCCAACAACGCATTATCCCATACCTATTCCACTTTTATTCTTAACCCATATTAATGCTTTAACCAAACACCAGCTAATATTCAATATATTAATGGCTGAACAAAAATAAGGTAAGACCGTTCAAAACTCATACTTTTGCGATATTTCTGCAAATTTTTAACGGTATTTTCTCTTCTCTATATAATTTTTTTTTTTTTGTTGCCTTCAAAATAATGGCGGTACCGTTTGTATATAAACGGATTTTTACTAACCATTAAACAATTAGGTAAAAAAAAATGAAAAAATTTCATGGTGAATCTCTCTTAAATTATACTTACGCTTCATTAAGAAATTATATTGAATTATAAATTTTGATTAGCCGTTAACAGGTTATTGCTGTTAAGAAAAGATAAAAGCTGCTGTAAGAAAAAAAAAATTTATAAAATTGCGCAAAAAAAAGCATCATCTAAAAGGGAGAGGAAATTAAAAGAAGTAACATTTAAAATTTTAATGGAAAATAATATTTAAATTTTCTTTAAAGTTTATCCCTTAATGAAAAGATAGATACAAAAGAAGTTGTTCCAAGATAAGTAGAAGAACAGATTAAATATATAAAATGTATCTTTTTTTGTCAAATCTAAATATTTATCTATAATTAGATATTTTCTATCAGATTACTCTGAATAACTAATAACTTGTGAATGAAGGATATATTTTAATTTTTCATAAATATGGTATTTTTTTTTTTAATGCATAAATGTGGACATAAATGTGGAACACAGCCTTTCCTGTTCAGGCGTGGCTGTAAATGTCGTAAAGGGGAATAACTCTTACGACGAGTGTGGGATTCTAACCCACATTTCCTCAGTGTTTACGGCGTATTCTATACGCTCTTACCCACTAGGCCACCGAGACTCTTAAATATGATATTTTTATTTATGTCAGAAAAACTTAATTTTACCTCAACATCATTTAAAAGTTATTACATTTAATTGAATATTCCTGCGTTTGTCGTAATATTCATTATAGTTTCCTATGATCTTAGGAATAGTTTAACAGATCTATTCTTAAGAAATACTTAAATATATATTAGTCCATTTTAATAGGCGTTGTATTAATTGCAGATAAGTTGTCTCTATAATTTATATTGGTGTTAAACACCATATAAACTAAAAATTTTGTTGTAAAAACGATGAAGTTCCTAAAAGTACCCTAAAGTTGAATAGAATTCAACACAGTACAAATATTTAATGGTTATGAATGATAAAATAAATAATTTGTTTTTTAAAAATATTTAAAAAAGTAGAGTCCCTAACTGCATAATTCATAGTTGTAATCTAAACATTTATTAAATAAGTAAGGTGTTATATACTCCTGCACGTTGTAATGCACTGATGGCCGTGACTCTGTAGTAAAAAAATAATAATATTAATAATAAGTAATACTAATACCAATAATAACATCCGCTACAGTGACAGTGAGGGTTGCCTTCAAAAACTACTGGTTGCCTTCAAAAACAAAAAATGTTGTAACTGTTGTAACGGCTATAGTCACTGTTAGCAAAATAGTAATAATAATATGCGGATTCATTGTTTCCTTACAGTCCCACTCCCAATTCAATGTTTACGTATCCATTTGCTATACTTTCCTATCCCTACTCCCCAGCCAATATACTGCGTTCGCAGATAAGGGTTTCATCCCATTATATTGGCTAAAGGGGGAGGTGGGTTTAGTCAGTAGCAATCTGACACTACCAAGGGGGAAATTTTTGGTGTCTTTGGCAGATTTCCACCTCTCTTAGGAAAAAAAAAATAATAATAAGGACTTAAGGAGTATGTTAAACAGAGTACATTAGAACTCTTATTAGGTGCATTTTTAAGAAGATAAGTACATGCTGATTAGCATGTTTCTGTCAAACAGAGTTTGCTTTTGGGAAAATGGGTTCAATCTAATGCCGAATTAAAGAGGTGCACCATATCACAAACTAGTTTTAAAAGTGAAAATGTGCAATTGAAGTTGTAGGACTATTTTTGTCTTATAATAAATTCAAAATACAAATCTAAGGAATTGTATAATTTAATATGGTATACGTTATTTTTTTTCTTTTAGATATAATACAATTCTTATAATATTTAAAAAGATATGAATCTAATAATAATATAACTTACCAAAAATATTTCCTTCTGCATCATCCATTATAATAAAAGCTGTTGCATTACCCAATTGTTCTGGTTCCGTAGAATTACCAGTACTACCATTACCATAAACTTGACCTATTGTTGTTGTATTATATAAATTATTTGCTGTAATTTGTGTTGTTGTTGAATTAGCAATTTCTTGTGTATGATTTTTTGAATTATTTGAATCTAAGTTTATAATATCATCGATATTTGTATTAGTATCGGAATTATCTTTTATATTATTTCTTTTTTGTGGAATTTCTTTAAGTGTATCATAACTGGGAAAATCGGCTATAAATTGTTCTTTTTGAAAATTACTATTAAGCGCATGCATAACAATTTGTTGTTGTGGTAAAGTGTTATCATCATTATTTAAATTAATATTATCAACCGGATTAGTAACAATTTTGTTAATATTACGACGATTCGAGTTATTAAAACCATCATCATCACGACTACTACTATTACTATCATTATCATCTATATCACTAGCATCATTATCAAAATTTTGCTCATTACGTAATCTACCAACTTTACGAATTCTTTCATCACCAAAAGGATATGATGATTCAAAAACATAACGACTGCCAGCACTACCAGAAGTATCATCGTCAGATATTAAATCACCACCATATTGAATAGCACCACCATCAATTTGCTCTGTTATTTGTTGATTTTTACCACCACCATTATTTGTTGAACTTGGTATATAATCGATTTCTTTTAATTCAATTTGTGGTGGTAATTCACCTATAACTGGCACACCAATAGACATTTCTGGTATAACGGCTGGTTGAATTATAACATCAGATAATAATGCACCACTTGTATTATCACCATTCATGTCATCAATTGGTGCACTTTCACCAGCAATAATCATACCTAACGGTACATCAGTATCTTTTTTAATTGTATTTAAATCATTCAAGGAACCAGATAAAGTTGCTGGTGCATATGTAATGATATCTAATGGTGGTATAGCTGGATTGGCATTTGTTGATTCTTCGATTTCAATTAATGTTTCACCAACATAACTAACATCTGCCGCTGAAGAACTTAATGGATACGAATTATCTGAATTAACTGCAGACAAAGCAATACCCGAGTTATCATTATTACTTCTTTGTGCATTGATTTCCATTTTTAATGGATCAAAATTACTTTTTAATGGTGACAATATAATATCTTCTTCATAGTGTTCAGATTCTTCTTGTTTTTGATTGTTTGTAGAATTTCTATTTTTCGCAACATCTATTCGAACATCTTCTTCGTATATTGTTGGAAAAAACTGAGATTCTAATTTTGAGCGATTTATTTCTGCTGCTGTTTTATTCCTATGTATATAAAATTCAGGTATAGAGTCGATATCACTATTGTGTAATGAATTAGGAGTAGGTTTTGATTCGGCAACTTTGACTTCTGTATTTGAAATATAAAATATGGTATCAGAATCACGATCTACATTGTCTTTATTTAAATTGTCTAATGGTTTACTTTCTTCTTTCAATTCATCAATTGCCTCTAATTTAAGATCTGGTATAAAAAAATCATCATTATCCCGGTTTCGGTTTAAATTAGTTTCACTATGCAAAGTAAATTTAGGTTCATTAAAACTTTCAATACCAGTACTGTTATCAATTGCTGTGATTTCGACTTGAAGAATTTCTTCAGCTTCATTGTTTTTATTTGAGTTGAAATCTTGGTTTCTTGATTTATTAGAATTGTTATTTACTGATGACATGACAGGTTTAATAGTAACCGAATCAGCTGACTGATTTTCAACAGAACGTTGAATTGTTATTTCACCAATTTCTTGAAATCCCGGTGGGGGGTTTTGCATTGTGTGAGCTACTTTAATAGGTTTAAAAGCATTTTCTGAATGCATTTGTCGAAATGAAAATTCTAAATTTTCATTTTCATTTCCGAATCCTTCAGAAACATTAATTTGTATTTCAATCGGCGAAGATTCAGAATTTTCTTTATCTCCAGTTTTTGTGTTCTGATTTGGGGAATTTTGTTTACTAATTTCAAAAAACTCTGGTACAATTTCTGATTGATGTTGATTATCAGATTTAGTGGGTTCAACTAATTCAATTTCAATAGATTTTGTTTGAGACTCATTTGTATCTCCGGATAACTGAACGGCTAATTTTGCCTTGCGTGAAACTTCATCAGTTGAAGTGGGATAATTTATTGTTGTAGAACGACTGAAATCTGTGAAATCAAAGTGTTCTACACTTTCAATTGGAATCCATTCTAATTTTGGAATTAAAGATTTTTCATAATTTTTATGTTTAATATATTCACTTTCAGTTGTTGTTTTTGGTTGAACAGTTGGAGCTGGTTTTAACTTGTATATACTGTCATAAAAAAAAGATGAGCTTTCAGGTTTTGAATTGTCTGATATTAAATCAATATCAAGCATAACAGTTGAATCATTTTCAATTTCTGCAGATGTTTTAGGAGAAGTTGATAATTCAACTAATGAAGCAATTGTAGTAACTGGCAACTCAATTTTAAATTCGGTAGCATTTTTATTGGTTTTTGTAGGTATAGTATAATTTATTTCAGTTGTCTCGTCTTTGATATTTTCTGTGGTGACAATATTTGCTAGCATTTCAGTAATACTTTCCTCTGTTTTGGCTTTTAAAACTGTTTCTTTCATTGTTAATGGTCCGAGCTTGTGTTCTGCTACTATTGAAGTATTATCATCATCATCTATTTCTTTTTCAGTTATCGTTTTAAAATGCTTTTCTAATAGTTGTTTTTTTTTCGTTGCTTTTAATCCATCATGTCCAATTGAAGTTTGAACAATTGTTATATTTTCTTCTTTGGGTGCTTTAGTTGAGTATAGTAAAATATTGATATCGGTAATATTTTTCGAAATAATATCATTTTTAATTAACTCTGATGAGTCAATATTTTCAACATCGGTTAATTTTATTAATTTTTCTGTACTAAAAACCGAATCAGTAGCAGCAGCTGTTGTTGTGGTCTGCGTAGGAAGTGTAGTAAAAAAATTATTTTCATCAGAATTTTCTTTTATAGTTGTAATTTGTTCTTCACTTGAAACTTGTTCTTTTTCTTTCTCTGTTTTATCTGAAGTTGTTGTTGCTGTGGTCGTTGATGCTAATGGTGTATTTCCTTCTATTCCTGTATCCAATATTGAAAAATTTTTCTCCAAAGGAGATCCTGTAGTCGTATGTATTGAACGAAAGGTATTTTTTAATGTTGAATAAAATGTATTTTCCTTTGCTCTGGTATCAAAATGAGATGGCGCAGTAATGGTGCTAGTTGTAACAGTTGGATTTTTTGTTGAAATTGTGTATTCATTTTCATTTGAAATATTTTTCTCTTGTGTACTAGCAGTTGATGTTGATGGTGTTTTAGTTGATGATTCTGCAACAGTTATTTTATATGGTGATATATTTTTCAATTGTACAAGTGTATTAAAATTTGCGTTTTCATTGTTATCATTAACAATAGGAGAATTGTCTTTGTTATTTGATTTTTTTAAATTTATTGTTTTATATTCATTTATTGATTGTATACGATTTTTATGCTCAAAAATGATTGGTGGAGATTCTGTTGTACTGGTAGAAGTAATTGTTGAAGTTTGAGAATTTATTTTCTGTATTTCTATATCTGATAATTTTATATTTTCATTTTCAAAAGAAGAAACAGTATGTTCAATTTTCTTATTGTTGTTGTCAATATTTTTTGATGAAAATTTTGGATAATCTGTAATAAATTTTGTTGTTACTAATTCTATGTTACTGCCGTCATCATCAGTATATTTTAGTTGATCTCTTGCCATAAAAGTTGTAGGTGATGAAGAACTTTCATATGATTTTGTTGTTCCACGTAATGGGGTTGGATTATATGAAAAAATTGGATTTGATGTTGAAATTGAAATCAATTCTTTTTCGGTTGAAGATAATGGTGTTAAAGATGAAAGTGTATTATATGTTTGAGAATTTTTTGTAGGAGTAGTTGTTGTAGTTGTTTTTGGTAATGTTTTTAAAGGTATTGTTCCTTGTGTTGTTACAATTTCTTTTAATGTGTTATTTGTTGTTGAATCATTTGTTAATAAGTCTGTTGTTAATAATAATGATTCTTTTGTGGAAGTTTGCAATTGAGAGTTTAATAATGATAATGATGGTTGTACAGTTGAAGATTGTAATGATGCTGATGATGATTGTAATTGTGTTGAATATGTTGTAATCAAATCATCTGATGTGCTTATATATTTTGGAATACTATCATTATCATCATCATCATCATTATCATTATCGATATTATCAGATAATAAAGATGAAATTGAAGATTGTTTGGTTTTTAATTGAAATGTATCAGCGGATGTTGTTTGATGTGTTGATGTTGCTGATGCCATTGCTAATGGTGTTTCAACTGTTGTTGTTTCCAATGTTGTTGCAGAAACTGTATCACTAACCGATATATCATCAATTGCATCTTGATGTCTAAACGGATTTACTGTTTTTGTATTTAATTTACTGAATGGATCAGCACTTGACGTTGAAATTGATATAACAGATGCTTCATTTGTTGTTGGTAAAAATATTGGATTTGTAATATCATTTGTTGTTGATGGAATCGAAGTTAATGTAGTTGTTGTTGTTGTTGTTAATGATAAAACTGTATCTTTTTTATCCGTAATCATTTTTGAATGATTAAAATTACGAAGTTTTTGTCGTAGTTTTTTCTTATAAGTCATACGAGATTTTTTATTCTCATAATGTTTAAGTTTCTTTTCTTCATTGGCACTAAGAAATTTTGTATCAGCAGATGATGATAATGATGGTAATGATGATGATATTGATGAATATTCTGTTACGGTAATTTTATTTCCTTCAATATCATCTTCATCATTATTTACAATATTTTCTGTAAATTTATTTTGTAAAGATTGTAGTTTTTCGTTGGTTTTAAAATCTTTTTTAACAAGTTGCAATGCTTCTTCAACTTTACGATCATTTAAATGTAAAAGTTCATCAAATGGATTTGTTTGAGTTGTTGTTAAATAATCGATTACAATTGGTTCAGAATTTGTTGTTCCAATAATAGAATTTAATGTTGTTGTTTCGGTATCTGTTGAAATTGTTGTTTGTGATTCTAAATTTTCTGTTGTCATTCCAGTTGTTGTAGCTGTTGTAGTTGTAGATTTTTCAAATAATTTTCTAATATTAATATTATCTTCATTTGATTTATTTTGATTTTGAATGATGGTAGTGTTGTTATCAATATTAACAGTTTTTGCAATAGAAGATGGTTCAATAATATATTTATTTGTTGTTGATTTTTCTTTTAATTTTTTACCTAAACGGTTTTTTAATTTACGTGATTTTTGAATTGTTTTTGTTGTTGTAAGTTGTGGTGATAATGATGTTGTTGTTAATGGTATTGTTGTTGATACAGTTGATATTGTCGGTGTAATAGGATTTATTGTAGTTGTTTGAATTAATTCTGATCTATTTGTAGTTAAAATTTTATTTAAAACTATTGATTCTATTGGTGTAATTATTGTTGTTGTTGAAATTTCATATTGATCAAAATTATCACCATTATTTTGTAGTTGTTCTTGTTGTTGTTGTTGTTGTTGTTGTTCTGTATCACTTAATAATAATTCAATATTTTGTTTATTTTGTTGTTGTTTTTCCTGTTGAAAATAATTCGTGGACGGTGATAATTTAGACGGTGAATTTGTTGTTGGTGCTGTATTTATTACATTTATAAAATTTACGGTTAAAATTGTGTATAAAATGAAAATTAATTTAAAATTATGAATTTGATTTGAATGTCTTTTAAGTAATGGCTTCATTTTAACTGTTTTTTTTTTTTGTTAAATTTTTTTTTTAATATGTTAAAAAGTTTTTTTAATTTTTTTTCTTATATTTTGGTAATGGCAATTTTGACAAAAAATATTTCCTTTTTTGTTCTTTTTTTTTTACAAGTCCTTTTATAGGTGAAAATATTTTTATTTTCTTTTTTTTAACTTTCTTTTTCTGTAATTTTCGTCTCAATTGAAAAAAAAGTTTTTACAAATTCCTATGTAAGTTCTGTAATTACATGAAAATAACTTTTCTGTTTTTTTTTTTTTTTGTTTTGGCTTATTTTAGTTTTTATAACTTCGTTTATGCGAAAAAAAATTTTGTTCTAAAAGTTATATTTTGGGGAAGGTCTGTTTTAAGGATTGCCATGTTTGTTTAACTTTTTTTTTTTTTTCTATATTTTATCTGGTAATTTTTCCATATTTGTTTTCCAAATTAACTGAACATTAAGAATTACTTTAGTAGATAGGTAATTCCTTTTTTTGTTGTTGTCAGTTCGTTCGAGAGAAAAAAATTAGTTTTTAAATGACTAATTGGAAAACTTTTTGCTTTCAAATAAACTTGTATATTTTATTTTTTTTTTGTTTTGTTTTTGGTTTAATAAGCCATGGACATGAATTAAAAAAGCTTATTTGAGGCACAGAGAAAAAAAAAATTTTTTTTTTTGGCAAATAATATGTATGTTTGACACAGTGTTATCTCAGGTTAATTTGATTTTTTTTCAGTTTTTTTTTTTGGCACTTCAATATTATTCCAAATTGTAATTTGGATCAATTATGGTTTAAATGGTAACGAGAATATGTATTGGTAATTATAGAAATGATGAATAATTTAATGATGTTTTAATTTCTGGTTCTTGTTCTGGATCTGAAAAGATAAGTAAAGAAAAAAAAATATTTTATTTTCATGGAAATTCTGTTTAAATGTTATATAAATGTAGAATAAATAAAGTAAATAAAAGATTATTATATAAAATTTGCTTTACATTTTAATGTTATGAAAATTTCTATTTACAGATATGAAAAACAAAATTTTTTTTTATTAACTTTTTTAATATAATACAAGGAAAAATTTAAATTAAATCACATTTTTTATAATGTTAATAATGAAAGGAAGCATATTATAACCGAAACAAAAAAAATGCTAATTAGTTTTTAAATTAAAATGTAAAAGAAAATTATAGATTAAACCCTTTTTTTTTTAGTCATAGCAATTAAACCCTAGAAAATAGGTTACAATGGTTTGGTTTGGAAAAAATTATATTTAGAAAACTAATTATCACTCAAAGTAACACAATTAACGAATTTATGACGTTTATGCTGGATTCACTGCTTCAGTACATTTGTTCAGATTCAGCGCTAACGATTCATTTGATTCAGAACATTCTGTTCCGAACAAAAAATAATTTAGACAGGAAAAAATATTACTCCGTTGTTCCTGTCGTCTAATAATTTTTTTTTGAGAAATGTTAAAAAAATTTAAAATTACAGCAAAACAAAAAATGGTTCTGAACTGAAAAGTTAAAGTCAAATCAACTTTTGTTCCAGACAGAAAAAAGAGTTCGGAACGAATGTACTGAATTAGTGAATCCAGTATTATTGAATAAATTTCGATACGATATTTGCGTGTTTTGATAAAAGGAAAATTGAGTGTTTGTTTTTATCCGAAATACGAAATAGTCCGAATAATTGAAATTATTTTTAAATAAAACGAATAAGAAATACATCATACATCACTCATTTAAGAAATACATCCATAATTTTAATATTAAGTTAAGTAAAGAATAAAAGGTTAAAAGAGTGGTAGAAAAATTTAACTAATTATTAGTTAAATTACTAGACCTAAAAATTACTAGACCTAGTAAATTTTCAATGGTATATAATAGAATAACTACGGACAGTAATGACATGAGGTGACTTTGGATACGCCTTGAAAAATTAAATTGTTTAAAAAGGTCTTAAAGTTATAATTGGCAATTGAGGTTTTGGTTTTAAATAGCTTTCATTTTATTTATTATTAAAATTTTATTTTGTTTTTATTTTGGCGTACGAAGCTTTAACTGTGTGAACTGTAAAAATCTTTAAAACCTTTGAGAAATATGTTATTCACTTAATTACTGTCTAATATACCTAATATCTTTATATCATTGGTATATATATTCCATAAATTCAAAGATTCGATTTTAAAATCGAATACAATTACTTCACATGGCTATTCACTGAGGAAATAATCTTAAATTAATTAAAGTTATCCAAACATGTACAAAACAAGTATTGGAAAAAACAAGTATATTTTCAAAAAAGCAGATTTCCAAAATAAAAAAATATTCCAAAATAAGTTTTGGGTCAAGAGCACATAAGTAGGTATATTTGAATAAAATAAATTTATTATAATATAAAAATTGAAGAAAAACGTTAGTAAGGGGTTATTAAAATTTATTAAAGGAGTTATTAAAATATACGACTAAACTATATATATTTATTTTATACATATTTAGAAAGCTTATAATGACAACTATCGTTTGACGTTGACGAAGATATACGTTAATATAGGGCTTTTTTGAATTTTGTGCGGCTGCAGTTCCATTAAGATAGGAGCTATAGAAAAAAGTTGTTCCATTAAATTCATTTTTTTGCTAATAGTTATCCGTACACCTAGAGAACAAATTTGTTGCTACAACTGAAAAAATTGCCCAATAGTGAGTTTTCTGTCACAGCAAAAGTTGCAATAACAATTGCAGTGAACTCTTTTTATAATTCTGGTAAATGTAGATACATTGCAGTTATAAAGTGCTTCTATTGCTGCAATATCATAACTTATTACCGACAATCAATATTCTATTGTCAAAATTAATTAATTTATTCGGACAATACATAATATTTATTGGAGCAACAGAAGTTCGTAGCAGAAAATCGTGTACCTTTTTGCACAATATACATAAGTCAGTTGCTGCAATAGGAGTTCAATCATGATATTAATTGTCATGATTACTTTTTATTTTCTTGGAACAGAATTAAATTATTATTAATTAATTTTTTTAATTATAAATTATTTATAATTAATTATATCTGTATAATATTTATATTTGTATTATTTTTATAGTATTAATTATATTTGTATTTATATTTATTAATTAAATTTTCCAGTTATTTAAAAAAGCATGCTCTTCATTGAAGCAAGTAAAATTAATTAAATCCGGCGCGATGATGTATTATAAAGCTAAGAGAAATTTTAGCGGTTGCAGAATAGCTGCAATAGACTTTTTGTTGGTACAATAGGTTTCTGTTGGTGCAATGGAATTGTGAAGTCATTTAATTGTTGCTATGAAATTCTTATTATGCGTACAGTTTTTCTGTAAACAAGACAGAATTATTATTTCAACATCATTGTGTCCACAGAATCATGGTATTTCTGCAACTAAACTTTAAAGTAGTTGCTGTGACAATATGAAGCAAAAAAAATTATAGCATCAATTTCGGGTGGTGCTTACCAACAATAAATAATGCTGCAATATAATTTTTGCGATTTGTGCAATGAACCTTCTATTGCAACAATAAAATATCTAATAATATCTAATTTCTAAACGAATAAAAGTTCTAAGAATATTGCCACAACCAAACCAATTTTTGATGCAACCAAATATTCTTTGCTTCAACTGAATTTCATTTGCTGCAATTAAGCTATTTTTGCTACAAATAGAATGTTATTGTCGCAAAGTCTAGTAAAAATCTTTATTTTCTCAGTGTAGTTAAAATTTCATTGGTTCATTTTAAACAGTGTAGAAGTTTTGTAAATACCCAGATGGACAGACGGACAAACTAACAGTTTAAAAATGTGTTAAAAATATGTATTAAATAAACGATAAATAAAAAAAGTATTGAAACGTAGTAAAATACCTTTAGGCATCATGATATAGGCAACATATTGAAATTTATAGACAAATTCAAGTACGTAAAAAAAATATGAATAAATTTGAGTATTAAAGGATTACAAAACTGTAAAATATACATAATATATATTACGTATAATATGATGTTTAAGGTAAACTTTAAATATACTGCATCAATAATGATTGCATCAAGAATGAGCATAATATTAAGGATGTATAACAGATATACATATACATAATTTTGAGTATTTATTTCATGAAGGAATGATGCAATATACTTAAATGAATGTAAATCAAAACGTAAAATTTTTTATAATTAATTTATAAAATAAAAATTAAAGGATCCCCGAATTATATAAAAACAAGAAATCAAAAAGTAATCGGACATCGAGTATTATACACCCAGAATTTCAGATTATATGAAATGATGACAACTGTGCACAACAAGAGAAAATTAAAGTAATAAATAACATAAAATTTAAATAAATTAAAATTATATATTAAACGAGGAAGAGTGCAGTAGAGTAGACTGTGTCAACTCTGGGATACCCGTATGAACGTAATATATCCTGTTTCTATAAAACTTGATCATCTTTTAAAAACATTCAGATGTTTTAGTACCGAACTACAGAGATATATTTATGTAAATTGTGAAGTTGTATGACAGCTACCCGAATCTATTACGTCTAGCTTCATTAAGTTGCAAGAAATGCAAGAAGCCTGAACCGGCTGCTTTAGACCAATCAAATTTTACAAAAGTTTTTGGCATGCAACTCGACACTTTTTCACTACATTTCACATAGCTAGCTTCAATAGACCCTGAGTTATTTTCATTTAAAAAGAGAAGTTGTATGGCAACTATCCGAACCTGTCATATCATCACAACCAAATTTTACAGAAGTTGTTGCCATAAAACTGGATCATCATTTGCAAAATTTCAGATACCTAGATTGAATAGACACTGGGTTATTTCCATTTAAAGAAAGAAGTTGTATGGCAGCTACTCGAACCCGGCGGCCGAAAATGCTGGAGTTAAATAGCAAAACTAACAATTTTGTAAAAGTGACGTAAAAAAAATTTCAGCCTCCTAGCTCCTTTATTTTTTGAATTATCGTGCGGACGGACGGGCGTACATGGCTTAATCGACTCAGAATTCGATTCTGAGCCGATCCATACCTTTGACACTATATCTAGCTCGACTCTTTTAAGGTGTCACAAACGTAATGGCAAATTTATTATACCCTTGAACATAGTTCATACGGGTATAATAAATTTAAGCTATCAAATTGAAATAATAAAAATGCTGAGGCACAAAATTGTTCTAATAAATTAAATTAATATTTATTTTAACAAAACTTCAAAATGATATGATTCTAAAATTATATTATATAGGTAGTAATACATAATATAATATTAGTTTAACTTTCTTTTCTTGTATATTTTAATTAAGTACTGAGATAATATTTATGTAAATTTCAGAGTAGTTGAGTCAAACTCATCAAATTTTACAGAAGTTGTTAACATAAAACTTGTTTATCTGAAATTATTTGCGTAAAACTTGTTCAAATACAGTAGCGAAATTAGCTGCAATTATATAATCTTAGCTCCATTATTTTTTAAGTTATCGTGAGGATAGATGGACGTTCATAGCTAAATCTGCTTAGAATTCGATCCTGAATAAAAACATATTATGAACTTTTCCATATCTAATTCGTCTCTGATGGTGTTTCGTATCTAAGGTGTCAGAAACTTAATGGGAAATTTATTATAGCTTTAAACTATGTCATATCCAGCCAAAGGTGTAGTTGTTAAGACACCTGTCTTTCATACGAAAGGTTTCGGGTTCAAACACCGGCTTTATATAAAAATAAGTATATAATGTCCTATAAATTATAATTAAAATCATATTGTAATAGCTATATAATAAAATAATAATAAACCATAATTCTTGTATAAGATAATAGATGGTGTAGAAATAAAAAAAGAATCGTCTTAGTCTTGTACAATAGCTACAGCCGAATAATCAACGGCTTACTGAAATTAATGATTCACAAAACTGACTGATCAACTGAATTCATCCAAAACTGAATGAATTTCATCCAAACTTGAATTCATCCAAAACTGAAGCTTAGTCAAATATGAATAATAAATGACTTAGTGGATGCCCTATTATAGGTACTCCTCACTGGAGTGTGGCAAGGAAAAAAAAAAAAAAAAAACTATGTTCATACCGGTATAAAAAAATCATATTCTAGTAATTTAATTCTAAAAATTATTGAGATATACGTACCAACAGTTATTTAAAAACGTTCGAAAAATTTTGAAAGTACTTGTTAAAGCTCTTACATATCAACTGCCCCACTTGGAATTACCCTTACAGATGTTCAATATTTTTCTTTATTTTTCATTGTGCAAAATTGCTAAATAAAGGGCCAGCGTGACCGCTATTCAAAAGTTTTATCAATATCTCATCATCAGATGAAGATAAGAAAGTAAGGAAGTAAAAGCTGCTCTTTAGCAAAACCTATACCAGAAATTATAATTGATTGATTGATTGTTCAGGATAAAAAATTGTGAACCGTCGAACATTTAGGTGCAGGAAATGTTACATTTAAAGGCGGATTTTTTTTAGAAACTAACACGAATTTATTTTATAGTTCAACATTTTTTTCGAGAAACAAACGCAAAAAAAAGTTGCCTTGTTAAAAAAAGTTCTAAATATAGGAACAATATTTTTTTTTTGGAAACGAATTGACCACAAATAACTGTATTTAAAAAGTTTAGAAAATAGTGTAATTTTTACTTAATAAAAATTTTGTATAAAAAATTCACAATATTTTCTTTAAAGATAAAAAAAACGATCTTCCAAGAGAAGTAAAGAAGTACTTAATTTTATGTACCTAACCTACATAAAAAAAAAAAACAACCATTTTCATTCTCAAGAAAAATATTCTTAGGTTTTATAATAAAATTTAACAAAATCTAAGAAAATTTTACACTGTTCTTTTAAAATTTATTCATGAGTGGAATGAAAATACATTTTTTTTTTTTTTTGCACAACTAAAATGTAAAATAAATGTTTTAAAAAGAATTTGCTGAAAATGCTTAATGAGAAAATAAAATCTTTAGATCACGTATTTTAAAATTTTAAATCGATTTTACGAAATTTTTTCAAAATTACAAGTTTTAATGAAAAAAAATTCGATAAATTTTAATTGTATAAAGAAATTAGTATTGAATAAAGGTTTGTTTTTTAATTAGATAAGATTATGGTAAAAAAATCCCAAGAGTAACAAAACAATAAGATAAAAAAAAAAAATAGATTCTTTTTGTTTTTTCCGATAATTAGAAAACGGAAATGTAATTTTTTTTTTAGAATAAGTAAAGGAAGTAAAAGAAAGTTTAAATTATAAAAAATTTAAATCACGTTCTTCTATACTTTATGCAATTTTAATAAAAATAATTTTTTTTTTTTTTTTTTGTATAATTAATTTATTTAATATAATTTAATTAATCTAATTTAGGGAACAATATTTTCTAATTGTCCTATAATTAAAAAAATTAATTAAATTTTCGTATATTTATCAATTTTTCGTAAAACTTCAAGGGGAAAACCAATATATCTGACATCTCAAAAGTTTATGTAGCTGTCAATTATTTAAAAAATAAAATAATGTAAAAAAAAAAGTTTTTTAAATAATATGCCTGTGTCGAAACACATCTAACCCCCTAAAAATAAGATTGGTGGTAGATTTTGAGCAACTCTAAAGTTATATGTATAATAAAATAACCTCGGAAATCATTTGAAATTAGGGGAACATTAGGGTAAAATTAGGGTAAATTAGGGTATATAATATTTTGAAATTAAACAGAATTACAGATTACAGAGAATGCAGAGCAAGCACAGAATATCTTCGAATTTTATTGTTGTTCCTCTTAGGGTGACAGAACCACGCAATATGACTATTATTAATAAATAAGATAAAATACATAAACAATGCCATTACATTAGAATTGTATTTACAAAAAACAGTCCTTTTAACATAGGACGCTAAAAGCGTATAAGTTAAAATATGGTAAAAATGTTTCACAATACTATAGGACAACTTAAAATACTTTTACATTTTCATAAAAATTATGATATTTAATGAGTTCGATTTAAAATATAATATCTTTAGAACTATGTTTTCAATTTAAATTTCGATGAATACCTTGTTAGATTACTAATAAAGTTAGGTAAGTAGGTATACAATTTTTTAACTTATGGCATGTACCAATAAGGAATTATGGGGTAAGAACTAATAGACTACAAAAAAAAAAGACCACTATGCTCTCCTGAAAAATTTTGTAGAACTTTTTTCTTCTATATTTTGAAAGTAGAGAAATAACAGAAAATTAACCAAATGAGAGATGCCGACAAGATAATATAAAAGAATGCTCACTTTTTTGTACTCTACGAGATGGGATGGTAACAGACAGAAAAACGGGCACCGACAAGAAATGAAAAAGTAATCGTTAAAATATTTTAAAAATATTTTTTTAATACAAACCATCCTAGATTTTGAAAAAAAGGTGACTGTCACTGAATGATTTCCACTTCGAATTGATGATATATATTATGTACCTCTAATGATATTATTGGTTAAACTAAAATCTAAAGATTTAATTGGTCATTTTAAAAAATCCTATAGTAAACTTTCAACTTACATTTTTAACATTCAGAATTAGACACATACAAATCAAAATAAACCTAAATTTTTGTTTTAACTTTATTCATTGGCACCTCATTTTTGGTCTGATTCAAGTATTTGTATGCGGTATATGTAAGTGATTTATTGTGGTGCATAATACATATCCCAAAAAATGGTAAACCATTATTATAATAAAAAAAAAAAAAAAAAAACTCCTGGTTTGATGTCATTTTGATCATTTCAATGCATTCAAGGATTTAAAAATTTAACATTTTCTTTTAATAAAATATGTATCTTTTCTATATACTAGTATGTATGTATATGTGTAATAAATGCATGTCAAAGCAACCAATCGAAAATCCATACGATAAGTTACAATTTTTAACTTCGTAAAATTTTTGACTCGAAAATTCGTTACACAAAAAAAATTTCAATGTATTTTGTGGTAAAAAAAAAAAGAAATATCATTATGAAAATAATTCCCAATATTAACCACATAACAATATTTTAATCTTTAAACCAGTAAATTTTATAAGTGTATATGTATATTTTTATACAGTTCTACTTGGTTCTACATTGGCGAACTGTGAATTGTGAACACAGTTGATGGGGATTACTTTAATACTCTTATATAATAGTGTGCAACTCTACCAAAACAGTTTTGGCATTTTTAAAGTTATTTAGACTTTCTAACCTCAACACAATATGAAACCAAATTTTTAGTACCGTGTTGTATTGTAGTACTGTATTTAGTATTTAGTCGATTAAATTAAGTACGAAAAAATATTCACTAAAAATTCTTTAAGTCAACATAAAATTTTTTAGTATTTAAATCAGAAAACCGATTTTTTAATTCCTTTATGTTGTTCCTTTATAAAATTCCAGCTAATGATGGCTTATTCTTATCGAAAAAAAATTGGGATATAATATTTTTCGTTTAGCGGTGGTAGGGGAGTGTGTTACTTTTAACAGCGTTAACCCTAGATGCTGCGGTTTTTTAATTACTATATATCAATCTTATTTTCATTTACTATTTCAAGTCTTCGCATTTAAACCATTCGCATTTTTCAACCTCTAGACTGATAAATCTGTCTACACCATTGGTACATATGGGCACAAAACGGAACAAGAAAGTATGTAAGAAAATATATAATGGATAAGGAATATTGGAAGATGTTGGGAATATAATCTAATTATTTCTCAACTAATTAAATTTCATAATTACTTACATGAGATGAGACAGTATTAGGCCTTATCACGACTCGAATTTTTTAAATTATATCCATTACAAATATAATTCAATTTTTGTTTTATATTTTAATATTTGAGTTATTGGTAAGTAGATAGGTTGGTAGGCGCTGCAGATGCACACTTAGACCAGTTCAGGCCCGTTGTAATACCCTGGATCAGTGGTTTTCCTAATTAAACCATTGGGAGCTTCTTACACAACGATGTAAATTTGTTAAGCCTACCTCCAACAGTTCGAAAAATTGTTTAACAAAAGGTTATTTATTTGAGTTGTAAGATAAATGAAAATTGTTAGGTTGTGTTTGAATATTTGAATACAGAAATTGTTTGTTATTATTAGGAATTAGGATATTTGATTATCTGTGAGCTATAAGGTATACGTTAAAATGGTTTGTTAACTTTTAATATTTTGCGTTTTTATTATTGATGTTATATAATGTAAAAATTAGTATTGCTCCCCTTTAATTTAAACTCAATCGATTCGTCGTTAAATCGATTCGAAAAGCATATAAAAATATATTTCACTTTTACTATTCGATTCAAAGCGGGCCTCTTCGAATTAAAGGTTGACATTTTAAAAATAGTATCATCCAGCCATTATTGATTTATTTTAATATGATTCATATTTTTCTTTTAGAGAAACACTCTTTTTGTTTGGTTCTAATATGTCAGACGCTTTTATATAAAAATACAAATACATACATACACACATATATAATACAAAAAAAAAATCAATATTAAATTATGCATGCCACTGATGAGTTTTTCACGATTTGATTTATGACTGAAATAAAAATTTAAAATTTATTTTATACATTTTTTTTTTATTCTTGTGCATTAAATTTATGGTTTTTTAATAAAAACTATATTTTAATATATAACAAAAAAACTGTAACGTTTGTATAATATATGTCTATATATAAAGAATTAAAACCAATGTTATCAACTGAATTCATATTTTCTGTATCAGTTTGAACAGCAAACTTTTAACAGTATGATTACATGAAAATCTGTCTGAATTTTGCTGTCATGACATAAAATTAATAATTTATTTTATAGAGTTTTATACAGAGAAAAGATGAAAAATATTTAATAAATGTGACGGTAATGTCAAATGAAAATATACAAATCAAAAGAGGAAAATATTCTACTTTTAATTCCTTTAGAGATTTACTGTTTTCATTTTAAATCTCATCAAATTTTAAACAAAATGTGCTTTTATGTAAATATAATCAAAAAAGTATAAGTTTGAAAAATATTTTTTATAATAAATTAGATATACATACATATATATATTTTATTTAATTTTAGTTGGAGATGTTGTTATAAATATTAAAAAAAGAAAACCCTTAAAATTATAATAAAAACGATGATGAGTGCAGTAGAGTAGACTGTGTCAACTCTGCGATACCCGTATGAACGTAATATACCCTGTTTCTATAAAACTTGACCATCGTTTAAAAACTTTCAGATGTTTTAGTACCGACGTTAACTACAGAGACATATTTATGTAAATTCTGGAGTTGTATGACAGCTATCCGAATCTATTGCACAAGCACAACCAAATTTTACAGAAGTTGTTGACATAAAACTTGATCATCATTTATAAAATTTTAGACGCCTAGCTTCATTAAGTTCCAAGAGGTGCAAGAAGGCTGAACCGGCTACTTTAGATCAATCAAATTTTACAAAAGTTTTTGGCATGTAACTCGACATCATTTCACTAAATTTCAGATAGCTAGTTTCAATAGACACTGAGTTATTTTCATTTAAAAAGAAAAGTTGTATGGCAGCTACCCGAAGTTGTTGCACCAGCAGAATCAAATTGTATGGAAGTTGTTGCCATAAAACTGGATCATCATTTGTAAAATTTCAGATCCCTAGCTTTATTAGGCTCCAAGAGGTCCAAGAAGCTTTTCAATGCTCATTGAGAAAAGTTAAATTTGTATTTACGAAATATAGTTTTTGCAAAAGAAACTTAGGCGTACTTGCGTTTTGTAAGATATATACAGTTGATATATTCAGTATTCTATTTTTGTTAAGAACTATGAGACATTGACAATGAATTATAAAATTTTTGATTAAAAACGTTCATCTAATTTCTATTAAAATATCTGTCAGTAGTTAATTATTGCTCAAATCCGTATGTCCGTATTTGTTTTAATATCGCTTTGGAAGTCATTAATTTGCTTTAATTTGATAGGTTATATTGCGATTGGTTACTGTATCATTCAGTCTTCTAACGAACAATTTCTCGAACATTTCTAGAACGTTTTTGACACGCTGTGGAACAATAATAGATTTATAAGATTTAACGTTGATAGATTATTTATCTGCCAACATTATTATTTGGGTTTACTTTTTATTAGGCAACATTATTATTTGCGTTAATTTCCATTTTTTTGGAAAGCAACTAAGTATCAAAATTGCATTAAATATGTGAGTGATATACTTCATATTCTTGTTAGATTATTCGGTGTCTGGGATAATACCCCAGGAAATAAAGCCGAAATCGCAAATTTTGAAAATTCGACTCGGATATTATTTCTGATCACCAGATAACTTTTTTAATATATTTCAAAATAATCCGCCATGACCTGGTGATTTATTGACTATAATTTCATTGATTTTTATTGATCTAAGTTGATATGATGTGTCAAGAAACTCAATAATTATACTGTTACCATTTTCACCATCATATCTTCACCATCTGATACTATAATGGTATATAAGATGCTGCTAATTGTTTGGGTTTCTTCTACCGCTGTAAAGCTTACTTCTCTTTGACCGACCTTCTCAATATTTATAAAACGTACATTAGACCTAAAGTGTCGAACTGTCAAGGTGGAGTAATACAGTATTCGGGAATCGCGTTTACGGAATCTTATGCCTGTACATGCGTTCCTAAAAGTCAGTAATTCATTTGTGTACGATATAACCAAATTATGTTCTTCTTAAATTTAAAATAACTCACCAAATTTCTTTCTTCATCTTCCATAATCCTAATTATCCCAAACCCAATTTCCCAAATAATCTTTTTCCCCAAAACCAAACTGTACATTATATCACTAAGTATATTAAAGGATCCAACTTGGTTTTAAAGAAGGTGCTTTTGATTGGTTAAAATGTTCAACCCTGTCCAAAGGAACCACGTGAACTTCCTTTGTGTGAATTGGGATGTTTTCCATCGTCTCTCGTAAAAAAAAAAAAATGGCGAAAGGACAGAAACTGATTGATTCTCTCACAGATTCTTTGTTTAAATGACTAACTGCGACATTAAAAACATCATCTAAGTTTTTTTCGGTGGTTTTTAATAAGATATAATATTTGGATCTATTAAGTAAATTATAGTCATAAACCTTAATAAATCTATTTACTGAAAACCCTAGGATCAATCAACACTAATAATCCCAGAAATGTGATTTGTTAATGCAATGTTTTCATAGGGAGTATAAGTTATCTGAAAAGATGTACATAATGATTTTTTGAAGGCATTATCTGTTTATGTACTACTTTATTAATTTATTAAAATAACTTATATTAAGTTTGTAATGAAAATGAAAAAATCTTTTATTTTTAATCTTTTAAATCTTTATTTTTAATCTTTTATTTTTAATCTTTTATTTTTAATCTTTTAAAGAAAAAAATATTTATTTTCTCGGAAATTTTGTGATTATTAAGCTATAGAAAATATTTTTTTTCTCTTGTTTTTATAGATTTTCTATTTTAGTATCTACTAAAAGAGTTTTGTACAATATAATACGTATAATATAATTTTAATAAAATATTAAATTTTCCAAACAAAAAAAAAAAAAATGTAATAAATATATAATTAAAAATTAAAGTACTAAAATGGAAAATCTTTCGATATAAAATATTTTCAGTTCCCAATTTATTTTATAATATAAAATAATAAATTGAAACATTTTTATGAAGGCTTTTTGTCATTTAAAAATAATTCATTTTTTAATAGGATTTGATTTTAAGTGGTACATTAAATCATAATTGCCAATATTGACATCAAAAACTACTTGAACCTTCATTAAAATAAAAATATCATTAAAAAAAATTCTCTTCAAGTGTTATAATAAATAAATAATAATAACAAAAAAAAAAAAAAACATAATAACGAATTTTTGTTATCGTTTCGTAAATGATAAAACCCTTAATTTTAATTGTCAAATTAAGTATTTTAAGAAACCTATGGAAAATTTTTATAAAAATTTTAAAAAGAATAACAATACTTTAACTGTTATTTTTTACCGTATATGAAATAACAGTATTTTTTTTTAACTTGAAAAAAAGTTACATTCTAAAATACAATTAATTTTTGACTAGGCCTTGGTTGCCGTGGTAATAAGTATTTACTTGGTATATTAACTTAAGCATATTAACTTAAGTCCGCTTCACACTATAGGTATTGTAATAAGACTTTGAATGTGTCTTTGAAAATGTAAAAACAAGATTTTGAAAATGCCAGAAAAGACTTTGAATATGCCAGAATACAAAAGAAGTCATATAGTCTGAACTTGAACATAAAAAAAAGGTTATTTCACTTTCGCATATTAAGTAACATATCTAGTTTAACCCTTATGTCAAACACTTGTTGAACCGCCTTTAATCAAACCCTTGGTACATTTGTACCCATAACGTTTTTCATACATTTTGTATAAGAAATAATATGTAAAAAATAAAATGTTTTCGTTTTTTCATAACCTTAATTATAAATTAACTTTAACAAAATATTTCATAATTTAATTTAAATAAGAAAAAAATAAAAAGAATACAAAATAAAAGAAAAAATAAATAAAAAAATTTTTAATTTTCAGAAGCATTGCAATCAAAGCAATATTTATGCAAGCAAAGCAACGTAGTTGACATCATTTAAGTCCCTCAAATTCTAATTGTCTCCACCAAACTATATATATTTTTAGTATGTCTTTGATTCATAACATTTTAATAGAAGATGTCACGAAGGTAGAGATTTGCACTTCAAAAAGTGTGGAAGATATAGCTGTTTAAACTTAAAATTGTTACATTTGTACCAAGGGTTTGATATAAGGGTTAAAAACAAATTTCATTTTACCGTTCGTTTCTAAAACTAACGTCAAAATACAAAAACAAATGGAAAGGGAAAAAATTTAAATATCAAATTTTATTATTTAACTTATATTATAAAATATTTCAAATCTGTTTTTTTTAGCCAAAAGAATTAAAATAATTTCACTTTATACCTTTAACTGCAGAGACAAAGACTATGGACAATACAGTAACAGTAAAACACAAAACAATGAACACAAAATAGATTTCTATTGATATTAAATACTCTATTGATTGATCATAGCTTGATAACTTAAGTAATACATTCAAAAAAGTCATATGAAAAATACACATAGTGTGAAGTGGCCTTTAGGCAGTTGAAATTCTAATTCAAAATGTATAGTAAAAATTTTTAATTTTTAATGTATCGTATATTTAGTTATTTATAGGTATACTGTGCATGTCTATAAGGCATGTAGGAACTCGCATTATATAAAATAGCAAAATTAAAGCCTGTAAGTAGGCAATATTTACAAATCAAGTCCAGAATAATGGAAAATTAATACCAAAGTGAAAATAGATTTACGAAGTGATATAACATGTAAATGAAAGGTGCCTATTTCAAAAGATATTATATAGAAAATATATTTTTAAATTAGGTGATCATACATCTGATACCTCATATTATATATAGTAAGCCAGCAAAAATATTAAGTCATAAAAATTAAATGTTTAGTACATTTACGAAACTATGCTAAAAAATAATCCAATAAATCCTTTTAAAGATACGAAACAGATATAACAAATATTTTTGAATACTTGAAATCTAAAATTACAAAGATACGATTCATGTAATATATTTTTTAGGTGCTCAACTTTAAATCTTTCAATAATTTTATTTATATTTTTTTTCTTGTGATTTGTCTTTTTATTTGTCCTTAAAAATCCATTGTCCTTTTTTTTAGAAAATAATTTTTTTTATCATATTATATTATACATTTTGTATATTATGTGCTAAAGTATAATTATCTAAATCCTGTAAATTTATTTTTGTATATATACATAGGCTATATATTATTTTAAAAGTTTTAAAATAGGTTGAATTTTATTTGAATTAAAAATTATTATTTCTACCAACAGAACAGTAAAAAAAAAAAAAAAAAGAAAGAGAGAAAACCTCAAACTGAACAAGGCCATCATGGCAATTAAAATGAAAAATAACAAAAAATAAGTACAAGAATAAATTAAAGGGAAACTTTACTTTTATCCTTCAGGCCATTTGTAATAATAATTATGGTAATTATTATACCATTTTATAAAAACAAAAAAAGAATACCTATAAGAAAATAATTTTTAGAAAAGCTCAAAGAATATTTTATATTTGCTTTTTTTTGTATATTTAGCCAGATTAAATACAAATCGTAACAAAATTTATAAAAAATCCAAAAAAAAAAAAAAAAATCAAAAGTTTTAACAAAATTATTATTAAATCCAAGAATAAAAAAAAAAAATAAATAGGAATAAAAAATAAAGTAATGAAATTGAGAGGGATTATTTATATTTAAAAAAAAAACTTCTTTGATTTTTAAATTATCTTAATTATTTGTAAAAATTTTAATTAAATTTATAATATATGTGATTATAGTTTGTGCACTTTAAAGTACTATATAATGTTCATGTATTTATCAACTCAATTATATTTTACATAATCTCAAATTGAAATAAAAATGATGAAGAGCGTATCAATTATAGGATACTCTCATGAACGTAATATACGTTTTACAATATGTATTATGTTATGAGTGTTTCGTCTTTTCAACATTACTAAACTCAAACAGTATATAGCCTTCAGTAATGTCCTGTTTAAAATTCTTATTTATCTTATATGTACTTAAATGATCTGTGAGTTATTAGGACAAATCAAAAATCTATACCTCATCGTTTAGCTTAATTAAGTTTTTAATTAAATTTTTTATTGAGGAATTTTTTTCTTTTTTTTTTCATCATATCGTTTATGTTGTTGGATAAAATTTAATCATCTTTTAGAAAATTTAAGATATCTGACCTAATTAAGTATACATAGTTATATTTATGTAAATGTGTGAGTTGTGTGAAAGGGATTAAAATCTATTACGCCAGATCGTCTAAAATTTTACCAATTAAACTTCTAAAATTTTGTAAAAGTTGTATAGCAACAACTTTTGGTTGGTTTTACGCGAAGCTTAAATTGAGATAAGTGCTATTTCCTTTATTCATTTTTTTATATATTCTTTATTCATCTAACAATTCCAGTCGATTTCTAATTAATTTTTCTTAATTGCCTCTAGTCGCATATAATTACCATTTTCCAATTGCCCTAACTGAATTTCTTAAAGGTTTTTTTTAAAAATCTTTTAAATAATTTTTCCCTATTAATTGTAAGTTCAACACTTTAAATCTATTAATGAGTAAAGGGATTACTTGTTTTATAAATATTGTATTTATATTTTTTTTTATAGAATTTTATATATTACCAAGTTTTTGGATACATTTTGTCCACCAACATTTGGTTGCATCCAATTAGCTATAAAATAGTGTAATGGTCGTTAAAGTTGTCCTCTTTATTAGAAGGATATTTGTTATGATCCAATTTAGTAATTTTATGCTTTACAACATTTAAACAAATTTAAAAAAATATGCTTATTAGTTTTAATTTGTCCATCTATTGGGTTTGTCTATTTACAAAATTTGTCAACATTGAATTTAATATATTTACTTTTTTATACTATGAGATAACTCTTAAATAATATTCATTCTCTTGCTGCTCATAGATTGCAGGCCGATATTTTTTATGTCCACTTAATATAGTAAAAAATTAATTCTCAATATTTGTGACCAAATATTATTTAAAGAGAACTTGAATAATTTAATAATCTCAGATCTTTTTAAATGTTTAATATCTGGAATAACAGAAATGATTATTGTCTTAACGACCCAATTTAAATTCTAAAAATTTTATGTGAAAGAAATTCGAATTCTTCTCAATGTGATAATAATGATACTACATCTGTTCTAAAAACCATGATTTTACCGTACTTTCATATTTACCAATTAGTAAAACAATATTCAATAACATTTATTTTATAATTTCTGTGTAAGTTCTCGGTTTTCGGAGTGAATGCTTAAGAAATTCCTTCCTCTAAATGAAGAATGCATACTCAAATACACTGCTAACGTGAGTATAAAATAAAAATTAATGTTAATAATAATTAAAAAGAAAATACTTTTCTATTAGCAAAAATAAAGTTTAAAAAAGTCTGACAAAATTTTATAGGGAAAATACAGGGTTTTTACAAATTATCTTTCACACCTTAAAAAAAAAAAATATTGTTAAATAAATATTCGAAGAAATATTTTCGTTTATTTTTATTGTTTTTGTTTCCTTGCTTTTGGTAATTATTGATAATAAATTATAGTAAATGGGTTTTTTTAAAAGAATTCCAAGCAAATTTTCACTTTAATGAATCACAAAAATTTTAATAGAATATTTTTCTTTTAATTTTTTTTTTAAGTTTTTATGAACGTAGCACGTACGTATTTCTCAAAGTATAATAAATTTTCATTACGTTTGTGACACCTTCAATCAGATGAGCAAAATATAACAAAGTATGTATATTTTTGATCGGAATTGAGTTCTGAATCGACTTAGCCATATACGTCCGTCCCTCTGTTGGTGCGCATGTTGACTCAAAATAGGTTCTGCGAAATACCGTCTAATGAAATAAGAACTAAAAGTAAAAAAATGAAATAACATCTAAAAGTTTGCTGTTTTTAAAGCGTATTTCACAATGAAAAAATAATCTAAAAATTTTAGTGAGATAAGATCTAATTATGAATGAAATAACATATAACAAGAAAGGAAAGGAAATTAAATCTAAAAATCAAAATGACAAAACTAAAAATAAACAAGAATGAAATAAGATCTAAAAAAAATTATCTTCCAAAAATCAAGACAAAATCGTTTACATAATTTATAATAAGTTTTATATAAATTTATATAAAAACCTCCAAAGTTTCTTACACAATGACTCGGCAGCGGTGGATCATAAAATTCAAAAACAAAATCTCCAAGACGAAATCTCCAAAAATAAAATCTTCAAAGAGAAAATCCCCAAAGACAAAATATTTATATTAAATCTAAAAGAAAATAAATATATATATACTAGAAAATCCCCTGTGCAATTGCACAAATTCTATAGATTCAAAAACATTTACGTTATCATACTGACTCCCTTAATAAACTACCTAAAAATTTCATTTTTACATAATAGAAAAAAAACATAAAACAAATCTAAACACATAAAATTAAAAATGTTAGGTACAGTTTATTAATTTATTCTCTCGTGGCGATAATTTTTGACAGTTTTTTAATTATTGAGAAAAAATGGTCCAAGCTAAAAACACATTCAGGGTAAAAGTTCGTGCCGATATCTCAAAAATTGTTTGAAACACATGTATAAAGTGCACAATAAAAACCGGCGAAAAACCAACCAACACCAACCGCTACGACATTTATTTTTTGTTACATTTAAAACACTCCCAATAATCGAAATAATTTTAATATTTGTTAAAATTTTACTCTCTATTTTTCTTTAGTTTTAAAAAAAAAATTTTATGTCGATGCAAAACAGTTGTTTTCGCCGCGAAATTACTTCAATTACCAAAACTACTTTCAAGTCTTTTGCGTTTATTTTTTTTTTTGCTTGAAAAAAATTTGCTGAATTTATTTTATTTAAATGTACTTTGGAAGAGGTCTTTGGTATATTTAATAAAAGATTCATGTCTCTGATAATGTAATTTCATAAATTTTCGGGGTCTTTTTTTTTTGTGACTGTCGTTTTCGACAGCTTTTTAATTTAATGGTCTAATAAATAAATTAGTACAAAATTATGAATCTATTGTGAGAGAAGGCTTCTAAAATGATATTTTCTATGTTATTTTTTTTCTTTTTTTTTTAAGAAAAATATCCATTTCTATAATATTTAGTAAATTTCTGATTTCTGTTATGAAATATAATTAGCTAAGTCTGCCGAATTTTATATTAATAAAAAAAATTCAAATATTTTATGTTATATCAAAAATTCAGCTTAAAAAATCAAAATTCTAACCTAAATAAACAAAACTACTATAAAGTCTATTGCGAAGCTTTTACCAGCTTTTATAATAGTGAAAACAAAATCAAGAATTAAATCGGCCTATTATTTTTTTCTTATAAATATAAGGCTTACTATAAACTTTGCTCTTTTCACTTTCAGGTCTTTTAATTTTATTAAGAGTATTTTTATTTTTTTCAAAACAAAGAGTCATTTGAAAACTGCCGACAGAAGAATAATAATTTATTTTTAATTTACCGCTGCGACCAGTTCATAATGGATGTGGCGGTCAAATTTAAAAATTAAAAATTTGCTTTAAATTTTGTGTCGAAAGTACAAAGTACTTTTTAAAAAGTAAACATTTGTGTCTCTGATAAGACTTTTAGTAGAAGATTTATGTCTCTGATAATAAAATTTTAAATTATTAAATAAATATATAGAAATATCATCATTGCCAGTTTAGTTTACATTCAGTGTGAGTGGTTTATTATAGAAATAAAATATTTTTTTTTTATATGTTGGCAAGGTCTTATCATTATATTGTGTATATTATCAGAAATTCAATCATTAATTTCAGGTATTATATTATCTGATCTGATTAATAAATCTTATTTTTTTCCATGGCTAACAATATTATTAATGGTCTAATAATAAATTAGTACAAAATTATGAATCTTTTGTGAGAGAAGGCTTCTAAAATGATATTTTCTATGTTATTTTTTTATTTTTTTTTTAAGAAAAATATCCGTTTCTATAATATTTAGTAAGTTTCTGACTTTTGTTATGAAATATAATTATTTAAGTCAGCCGAATTTTACATTAATAAAAAAATTTCGAATATTTTATGTTATACCAGTTCTACCGAAAATTTAGCTTAAAAATCTAAATTTCAACCTAAATAAACAAAAATATTTTAAAGTACGTTACGAAGCTTTCACCAGCTTTTATACTAATGAAAACAAAATCAAGAATAAAATCGGCCTATTATTTTTTTCTTATAAATATGAGGTTTACTATAAACTTAGCTCACTCTCACTTTTTCACTTTCAGGCGTTTTAATTTTATTAAGAGTACCTATTTTTATTTTTTTTTTTCCAAAACAAAGATTGAAAATGCCAACAGAAGATTAATAATTTATTTTTAATTTACCGCTGCGACCAGTTCATAATGGACGTAGCGGTCAAATTTAAAAATTAAAAATTTGCTGAATTTATTTTGATTGAAAATGTGTTTTTTAAATATGTACTTTTCCTTTTTTGACTGTACTCACTTTTAATTAAGGGTTTGTGTCTCTGATAATACATCTAGCGGAAAATTTGGTCACTCGTAATAATATTTACTAAATTTATTTATATTTTTAATGAACGGTTTGTGTCTCTTGATAATACTTTGAGTCAAAAATTTGTGTCTTTGGTAATAAAATTTTAAATTATTAAATAAATATACAGAAATATCATCATTGCCAGTTTAGTTTACATTCAGTGTGAGTGTTTTATTATAGATATAAAATATATTTTTTTACATGTTGGCAAGGTCTCGCCAACATCTTGTGTATTATATTATAGATATATATATATATATATATATATATAAATATTGTGTAAAAAGCGTTAACTTCTGATTTTGCAACTAACTCTAAAATTACTTCTAATTCAGAATCTCGCATATACATATATAATACATATCATGTATATAAATATTCTGTAAAAGGCGTATTCCTATGATTTTGTCACCTTCTATAAAATCCCTCTTCATCAGAATGCTACTTTATATATTTTAGTGTAGAGTATATAATATGATAAAAAATTATTAGTAAGTAATCTAGCGAGTTGGTTATAAAACAAGGGTATTTCCTATTATTAGACGCTATTTCGCAGAGCCCTCAAAAAATAAAGAAACTAACATTCAAAATTTTAAGCATTTCACCTTTATAAAAGTTTTAGGTTTCATTTTGAAATGTTTCCAGTAAATTGGACCGGCGGGTTTGAATAGCTGTAATACAGTTTCTTTCTTTATATGAGAATAACTCATTGCCTATTGAAGCTAGGTATCTTAAATTTTGTGAAAAAAAGTCACGTATAAAAGTAGTGTATAAAATAACAGGTTCAGTAAAAGAACTCCCAAATTTACTTTAATAGATATCCCAATACTTAATTAAGTCAGATATCTGTAATTTTGTTAATGATGATTAAATTTAATGGTAACATCATAACTATGTTTGTATGAATATCCTAAAGTTGACATGGTCAACTTCCGCACTCTTCCTCGCTTTTGGATATTTTTACAGTTCACTAATATTCAAGGAAACAAAAATACAAATAGAAGACCTGTTGGTTTGGAATAATATTGTATACTTTCATGAACTTTTCTGATTGATTAAAATTTTTTTAAAAACGACACCTCAACAGAGCATTTTTACACAAATCAATAATTTTAAACTCATGTAAAATTAAAAAAATTTTGTGATTTAATGCACCATTTCTTGAATTCGATTAATTTTTTATAATTTTTTTTTTATTTTTTTCAAATATTTACAGGTAAGCAATGTTACACGTTTATTACAAAAGTTTAGATATAAATTGGTATAAAAAGTTTTGAAGTTTTAATGATCCATTTCCAGGTGATTTCAGTTTTTTGTTTTGTTTATGTATAAAAAATTATGTGATTTCTAAAATTATGTTAGACAAAAGGCAAAAGTTATTTTTTTTTTAAATTTGTTTACAACTGGTTTAGAATGATCTGTCCATTGTATAATATAAGATTTTTTTTGGCCTGAGAAAATTCTCCCCTTCTTGTTTTTTTTTTTTTTGATTTTATTTTCTTTTTTAATGCATCAGTAATAATTTTTTTTCCAATTTTATGTCATCTCCAACCCTCTTTTATTATCCATTCATAATATGATATCTTTAGGAGTGGGGTAACTTGCTTACTGAATTTTATGATACTTGCCAATAGAATATTGTGTAGAGTATATAGAGGAACCTAATACAAATTTCATTGAAGCATAATTAATAATTCCAAATTTAAAATTATAAAAACCCTTAAAATAAAAGAAAATACCCCAGAAAGATTTCAAAAAAATTTATTTTGGTGAAAAAATCGTTTCCCTTCATTTTTATTTGGAATTTTTTTTTTTTTTTTAATAAAATTTAATATGAAAATTTTAATACCCTCCAAAACAAAAATTTATCAATTTTCTTCTATGAAGTTTTCTTTTTCATAAAAAAAAAACAAACAGAAGAAAAATAAAAATTATAATAACATAAATAATGAATAACAATCTCTCATAAGTCGTTTTCTGTTTTTGTTTTTTTTTCTATAGAATTTTTATTATCTGTGAAAATAATATTAAAAAAAAAAAAACAAAAACAGGTTCAGGGAATGAAAAACAATATTCCAAATATTGGATTTAAGGAATCATGAAAGATAATAAGAAATATTTATAAAAATTTTCTAAAAAAAAAATTAATAAAATGAGATTAAAAATATTATAATCATTTCCCCGAAATATTTTAAACAGAACCATTGTCTATCGATTTCTTAATTTATTTTTACTTTTCAATTATTGCACCAATACTACTATTGTTAGGGGCACGCCTTTCATATTACATTCTACTTTTTCCTGTAATATTATCTGCATTGTAAAATTTTATAACTGGAAGTTATAACTTACACTTTAAAGAGCTGTTGGGAAATTATAACTGGAGAATATATAAAAAAATCATATGATCCAGTAAGAACAAACTGAGAATTGTAACACGATTTTATTGGGCATTGCCGGCTAAGGGATAATTAAAGAAAATTGGAATAGAAAGTGATGGTGCATTCTGTCAATAGAGGAAGACACTTCAGGATACATAATCAACTGCAGACATTTACTCCGAGTAAAATATGTGCGTTTGGGATCATATTGTTCTGCTGAAGATGAACTGCCAGTAATAAATCCTATACAGATCTTTACTTTTTTAGAGGCAGTAGGGCTCACAGAAGTGTTATAAGTGGCGATAAGATCCACAACACGTAGTAACTGGAGTAGTACAATTGATGTAAATCAAAAGGTCACAGTGTCATTTATACCCCATAAATAACAATCTAATTCTACCAATTTAAACTTTATTTTAAAATTTTTTAAATTGATGAAAATTTACTTAGATTGACCTGCATCAAATCCATAATTTGTTCTGTGAAATGAAAAACAGTTAAAAAAGTAAAAAACTATATAATTCTGCAATATTTCAATAGCATTCGTTTCTGTCATTTAGCATCTGCCTAAAGTTTGTTAACAAATTGATTTTACTTCAGTTTAAACAAAAAGAAGTTAGAAGTTGAAACAATTCATTTTGCTTTTCCGTTTTGTTTTTATTTTTCATAAATAAAAAATTTTCATAATCAAAACTTTTGGGTCTAACATTATTATAAATACCCCAACCAATTGTTTTTGTTACTTTTTTTTGCCATAATGTTTTGTAAGGGAAGGAGGAAGCTTAAAAGAACAAGTTGAATATTGCGAGTTGTTATGTTTTTTTTTTCGAGAAGTTACACTGATTACAATAGGAATAAAATTAAAATGAACATAAAAAAATTTTATCGTCAATAGAAGTGCGTGTTTTTTCCATTTTCTATTTCAATTGTGCCTTTTAATTTTATTGGTACCACTCAAATTAAATTTAATATAAATACGCTTTTACATTTTGTTTTTAAGATAATTTTAAGATAACGCTTTTAATTAAATGTGAGGCTTAAAGCCATAATATTTCTACTGGTTGTCTCCTTTACGTATAATTGTTCTTCTGCATTTCTTCTGTTTCCATTATTTTTCTTTTTTTTTCGATTGTTAAAATCAATTAGTGTTTCATTAACTGCAAGAACCTAAAAGATCAAAATTTAGTAGTCCAGTATCTTGACTTATTTCTACTAACAATTACTTACTTTTACGGGTTGAAAAAAAATAAGGAATTAAAAGTTTGTTTCGTTATAATATTGTATTGTGTAGGACGTACCGTATACACATTGTTGTTAATAGAAATATCAAAAGTATCAAAAAAAAAACAAGGAAAATGAAAACTGAAAAGAAATTTGATAGTTAAGTGCATGTCAGACTAAAGTTTCCTTCCAACTAAATCCACTAAACAGCATCTCCCTTCTTTACTAAACAATAGGTTAAGTGACCTTTACTCTCTTTGGAAAATTTTGAGTGGAGCCATCAGACTTTTTATTTTGTCAAAACAAATTTCCTCTCTTATCAGATGTCTATAAAACAAAGAAAGAGCGCCTGTTAAGGAGACCCAAAAAAGAAAATTAATTGCTCTATTTTGCACTTTATCGAAAAATCCCAATGCCATTTTAGAGGCTCTTATCCAAATATGTACATTATACTTCATCTGTGATCGTTTGAATGCAATTACAAAGTGATTGAGAAGATTAGATGAGGTGAGAAGAGGATTTTGCATTATATACAGGAAACCCAAACATCTAATTGCATCTTTTGCTAAACCAAACATATGTTTAATTTAAAATTGTTTAGAAATGATTATTATAATAAACGGACAAATTTTAGTTTTAAGTTAATTTATATTAATAAAAGTTTTATTGATTCCAAATTTAATAAGGTGCTGGAAATAAAAATCTTCCTTAAAAATGTCCATATTATTTTCATTTCGTCTTCCTTATTATTGTATCTTTCTTTTTATTGTATATTCAATTATTAAATTTTATTTGCACTCTTGTAGTTTTTTTTTATTTATTTTTGTTCTCTTTTTTTTTTGCGTTCAGCCCCCAGTCAGAGTTCTTCTAACTCATTGCTTATTGCTTTTGAATACTGTATTTTGACTGTCATTTGCATGCTAATGAGATGTTTTTTTATTTTTTTTTATTCTATTTTAACTTTCTTTTATTTCTTTTTACATTTTTATTTTAATTTTTTTTTTTTTTGTGCTTTGCACCATTCTTAGAATCTTTAAGTGTTTTTGAACAAAGAAAGTAAAAGAAATAATACAAAAGTTATAGATTTTTTGAATTGCCCTCTTGTGAATTTGAAAAATGGCATAGAGACAAGGAAACTAAATATACATAATATTACATACATACCTACCATATTATATAATTATATAAAAATTAATAGAAATGGAAATGAGAAAGAGATGAAAAAGTTTATTGTTGTTATCTGTATCTTATTTTTTTTTCTGAATTATTTTAATTTTAATAAAATGAATAAAAGAAGAATATAAATAAAACTTTAAAATTTTTTTTTTAATGAATGTAGAACGCTAATAGGTAAACTGTAAAGTGTCTCAATTAGTTGAAGAGTTTTTCTTTTATTTAATATTGATTAGTGCAAGAAGATATAAAATCTGACTTGAGATTTTTAATTAAATTTTTTTTTTTTGGCAATAACTTAAAAGAAAATTTTGACCTAATTAGAAAAAGAAAAGAAAATAAATATTTTCATTGAAGGTGAATTAACACTGAAATTATAAAAATTTATATAGGTAATATGGACACCATTTATTTTTAATTTGATTCCATCCATCATTTAAAGTTAGATGGATTCAATTATGAAAAGATACAATGTGAGAAATTAAAATGTTCCATCTTATAAGAATATAGAAAATATTTACTACATTTTTTTTTTTATTGATGAATGATCTAAAACTTCTGCAACCGTAGATTTTGAATCGGTATGATATCTCTCTCGATTCAGCAGTTATAGCCGCGACCCCTTCATTTTCTCTAGATAGCCTCATTGTTTTTTAAAGAAAAATTTATTTTCAAATAATAATTACATTTTATATATTAATTAAAATCTTTTATTTATCCAATTTTAAAGAGTAATTTCTTAATTATCATCATAAGGCGTTTAACATCTTGCTATTTCCAATACCAAGAGGTTGGCCAAGAGAGTGTGATCAAGAGGATGATCAATGATTTATTTAAAATATCAAAACTAAGTAAAATTTGAAGCAAGGATGTTTTATTTCCTTTTAGTTTATTTGCTTCGATTTTGTGGTTTGACATGCCAAGCAAAAATGCTATCAACATTAATTTAAGAAGTAAGTAATAAACTAATAGTTGCTGATTCATAATTATCTTTAGTTTGTTTTTGTAGAACTATAAGAATGATATCTAATGATAGGTAAGTATAAAGTGCTGCGAATGTGCAAATAGGTTAGTTTAGGTTAATTGAAATACCACGAATCTGTTTTCTTCTAATTTATTGTGAGGTTATTACAAAGCATTGTAAATCGATTAAGTTCAATTCGTACAGACTAAGTAGGCTAATTAAGAAGAATTTTTGCAGAAACCTTTTATTTTAATAACAAGAGTTGGACATTCAAACAAAAGTGAATGATTTATTTCGTTTTCTCTTCATCTTTACAACTACCTACTGCAAAAGTCATATAAAAAAAGTCCTAGCCTGTTGGCATATTTGACGATAGGACAGTTTCAAAGCACTATTGCATTACCGATATTACAGCAATTTAGAAACACCAGTATAGTTGATCGATCCAATAGATCTAATTTAATCTAGGTCTTATCATACGAACCCAAAGATTCTCCTTTTCTTTAGGAAGAAGGTTTGACAATTTCTGTCATTCCATTCATTAGTTCTACAGTTACCCAAAAAGCCAATAGATCCGGGTACGTAGGCAAATGGATATCAAAAACTTTATCCATTTAAGTATTAGAATAATCAATATTTTTCGTAATTTTCAAATAACTGTAATTTTTCAAGTACAACTATTATTACGATTGAAACATAAAACTTTTTTATCAAAGACTAATTTTCAATGCTTTAGAAGACCAAAATAAAACTTTTAGATTATGTAATTAAATAATTTTTCGATACACTAACTTTAGTTCTTTTGAGTAGCTCACTTTTACTTTATAATTTGAATGGTTCGGGCATTTATACATATAATCTTTCTCTAGATTAATAATTTTGATTTGTAATTTAATATGTAATAAAAAATTGTTACTAATAAAATTTATAAAAAAAATATTATCTGGATAATGTAATATTAAGTTTAAATTTTAAAACGAATTTTTGTACCTACGGGTTTTTAAAAATTTTGCATAATCTTTGCGAAATTTTCTCAATCTAGAAATCTGTTTTTATTTGTTAATGCTATTTTATCAGTAACAATTATTTTAAGAAAATTCAATTTAGCAACACAATTAATTTAATTTCAAACATTGAGCATAAATTTTTAAATCTATTGAATTTCCATTCTAGTTTTATAATGTAAACTGTCATCTTTTGAACCTATGGAGTGCGGCTTCAAAACTTACAGAGGTCGTAAGCCTAGCTATTTATGAGACTATTTTGGTTTTTCATTCTTCTGTATAGCTTCAATCAGAATCTGGTCAGTTATGTCATCCATGCCAGTTATGTCATCAATTATTCTACATCTAGTGTATTTTTTTTTAAATAATTTTCATAGCTCCATTCTGAAGTACCTGTAGTCTGTTTAATTTGTCTAAATAACACAAATGTTTATATCTCTTCCATTAATTAACTCTGAAGAAATTCAAATTTTGAAAAATTGCTCATAATGCCGAAAATTAATAAGTAATTTAAGAAAAAATTTAGCCTAAATTTAGCATTATCAGCGTACATTTTGTAGAAAATGTAGCAATATTTAATGAATCAGGTATTTTGAACAACAAAGTGGTTTTCCTAACACTTAACCTAAAACCTAACACATATTGCATCCTTTTTATTTTCTAGATTTCATAAAATAACAGATACATTGAAATCGTTTCAATTTTCTTCTTAATCTATGTAGTTGTTCTTAATCAATGTAGTTCAAATCCCAGATGGCATAATTCGATTTATGAAAATTCGTTTGTAGTACGAACATCACGAATGTGAAACCATCTCCCACCTAATGTGTTCCCCAGAATTGGTGATGATTACATTTACAACGTGCAAAACTTCAAGCTGAATATTAACAACTTTGTTTATAATATGTCTGTCAATTTGAAATTAATTTCATTCCCTAATTCAACTTCCTTTGAGTTCGACTTCACTAAAAGGTCATATAACCTATTGTTTGATCAAAAAAGCGAGGTGGTGTTTAGTGGGTTAAAGTCTCAAACACTCATAGAGGACTCGTGCTCGTTTCATTCCTCTATAGTGTCTTTCGGTGATTCTCACCTGCCCTTGCAAAAAAGTCATTATTTGATTTAACATTATCGAAAATTTTGCACCATATATTTTTATGCCATATTAACCTTAAGATTATTTAAAAAATTTAGAAGGAATTTTATGATTTTCAAAAATTAAGTTTTTATAATTTTTAAGTAATTTTTTAAAGCTTAAAATTTAATAATATTTTAGTTTAAACATTTTTTAGTGTAAAAATGGAAAAGTCTTAGAGTTTTCTTTGGCTTATAAACAGAGTTTTCATCATGAGCTGGGAAAAAAAATGATTTTCCTTATTATATTAATTTTTGTTTATGGGATGTTTTTCTTTTCTTTTTTTTCTTTTTTCGTTGACATCCTATATTTATTTTGTTATGGGTGTTCTTTTTTTTCTGTTATTTATTTTGGATTTTTGTTGTTGTACAAACTAAAGTACTTGTAAACAAAGTAACCGATATGCTACATAGTGGGGTAAGTAAAATATATTTTTCTTATTTTTAATTTATTTTTTTAAAAGTTCGGCAATAAGATTAAAGAAAATAATAAAATTCTTTTTTTAATTTTGTAATCTGAAATTCTGCAATAAGTTTTATTTATTGCTGAATAAGGTTTCTTTAAAGAATTTTGTTGTATTTTTTTGTTGAATGTTGAATTTTTACAGTAAAGAATATTTAGTATATTTAGTTTATTTTTAATTTTAAATGGAGAATAATATTATATTAGCTATGTTAAAATTTGACTATGTGATTATTTATCCCTTTCTATTTTTGTTTTTTACACGCCATACAAACTCTAGGAAAGGTCCTTTTTACAAAACTATTGCAGGTTTGAGCAAGAAGCAGAGGAGTTCAAGGGAAATATGAATATAAAGGAGAATTGGCGGGTAAGTTGGAGACGAACCTGAATAGGTTTGAAAAGTTGCAAATTGTATAATGGACAATTTGTATCAGAGGGGAACACGTTGGACGGAAGCATGTTCCACATTTTGGTGGTTCTCACAATAAAAGAGTTTCCTTAACCAGTTTTAAACCACCTAGGAATTTCCACGGTGTAAAAATGAGCACTTGAGGCTCCCCTAGTGTTGCGTCGGAATTGTTTAAGCTTTATATTAGGTATAATAATTTAAACGAAACTCTTTCATTTTTGATTATAATGATCATAAAGAAACTCAAAACTGAAAAACTCGAAAAAGGCTGTAGATATACATTTGTTTTCAGTTAACTAAATTTATAAAATTACTTAGCTTATTAACAAGAGCAAAAAGCAAAAGATTACGCAGGTAGGAAGAAAGGATTGCAAATTCATTCTTAGGCCAGTGTCAGCCTGTTGTCATAACCACGAGATCTGAAAATTCACACAAAGGTGAACGATTAATTGATTTATTTTTCATTTATGAAAAATGTTTGCAACTTCTGTAAAAATCTTATATGGGAAATCCTAACATTTAGGCATGCCATTCGTTAGTATAGAAAAGGGATTTGTGATAATTTTTTATGGTTTGTTTTTGTGGCTGATGGTTTTGATTTAAATTATGCCAGGCAAGGGAAATAGTTTAATTTCTTAAAATAAAATGCAAGCAACAGAATACAGCTTAGGAAGCAACAGAATGTTATAACAGCTTAGCATTTGTAATTAAGTGTACACAGTGCTTTTCTAATAGGTAATTAAAGGTGACAATGAGCCTAAATTTAATTTCTCTTTTTTTTAATGAATTTAAGGATTTCCCATCTATCATAAATAAATATAAATCTGTTAACTTATATCTGTTAATAAATTTGTTTTTAATTTGTAAATTAAAACAAAATTTTTTTTTCATAGTAATCTTTTAGATTCCATTTTAAGTGCTAATTTCCGGACACCTTTATTTCATTTTATCATCTTTTTATTTTTGTTTTTTGTAATGGTAAAACTAAATTAGACGTTTTTTTTTCCTTTATTTTTCTTCTTTTGTTCTTAGTCCAAACCGTTATGCGGATGTAGTATGTATACAAGAGGAACTTTTTTTCATTTTTCATCACACTTGTTCACGCATTTCACATTCAATGTTGACAAACATAACAAATCTCAAGTGAATTCTTTAGTTTTTCGTGCCTTACCCAGAACTTTATTTTCTGTGAACCTACAATATCTTTTTGTATGTGTATGTGTATATGTATGTATCTATATATATGGTCCTTTTCGAAATTTTATTCAAATTGTTGGACAATAGGACAATATAACGAGCACTCCTTCAGTATTAAAGATAAATAACGATTGCTAAAAATAAAATATTGCCACTTGAAAACAAAAGGCATAATAAAAAGAAACAGAGTGAGAGAAAGAAGGCGGCGGAGTTGCAAAAATATTCCAAAAATAAAAGGGACAAAAAAATTTCAAGGAGAATAAGAAAATGAAAAAAAAAAAAGTAAATTTAATTTAAAAAAAAAAAAAAATTACAATCTAAAAGAGGAGGGATGTAAATTTTGGGACAAAAAAAGTAAAGATGAAAAATCTTTTCATATATTATATAGTTTTTTTTTTTTTTGCTCTTTCTTGTCCAAAATGCTTGTTGTTGAATTGTTTTTCCCTTTTCTTGTTTGATGACAAGAAAATGAAAAGTAACAAAATTTTACTGGCTGTTATCAATGTCATACCTAAAACCAGGAAAAAAAAAAAAAAACAAGAAAAAAAGATGTAATTTATAAAATATTGTTTAATTTTATATTGTTTGTGTTGTAATGAACCAGTAACCTTTTAAAAATTTGGTAAAAGATGCCAATTTTCAAAATTGGGTACTCTTGATATGGTCTGTTTCAAATTGACCTAAATGTAATAATCTTTAAAACTCTTGAATTTTTAATATCTAATGGAACACAAAAATTGATTTATGTTGTAATGATCTTCTTATAATTAAAATTGTAACTGTTGTATATGATATTTTTTTATTTACAGAATGTTTCAAAATTTTATTTTTAACTTGTTCTTGAAAATTAGAAGCCTAAATGATATACAATATTTTTTTTTATAGTATATATTGTAAACCTTTTTTCGGAAAAGATCATTTTCTTGATTTTGATAAATGTCCGATACCAATTTCTTTTGATGTCCCTACAGGTCCTAGCCACTATATTAAATAAAATTGTTACTGTTTAAAATAAAAAAAAATAATAACTTCTAAAAGGTTTGAATTAGTTTAATAAAAACTCAGTTTTGTTTCAAATTAAGGGTAAGTTTGATAGGTGGAAGTGATTTTGACAATAACCGGAAGTAAAATTTTTTTAAATTAGAAATAGTTTTTAATTGAAAACTAAAATTGTTCAGTTTTACTTTTTTAATTTAAGAAAATTTTGTAAAATGTCATTATTCATTTGAGAATCAAATACTTTAGTTTTGTCAACCAAGAATTCCTTATATCTTTCCAGCAACCTAAACGCTGTTGAGATAAAATAAATATAAATTCTAGTTTAGAAGAGAATTTGTATTATATCCAAATTAAACTTGCTATTGACTTAATAGAAAAGGAGGAGGCAAGTGCTTTACAGAAAAATGACTGTGTATATTAACTATTAAAACACTTAAATTGTATCATCATTTCAAGTTATCGTTAATATTATAATAAAACTTTTCATTGGGTGTCATTATATTAGTTTAACTGCTTCAATATTATATTAGTCTTATTATGTGATTCTTCTCGTTATTTACTTACAATATAAAATAGTTATTGCCAGTATGTTTCAATTGAAGAAAATAATGTTACGTAATGGCAAATAAAATAAAGTAATAGCTGCAGATATTTGGTGGCTTTTTTATTCAATTTTAGAATAAAAAAAATAGCGTGTGTTTACAAAACTTTATGTTATCAAAACCCCAGCTTTTTTTTTTCTAATTAATTTTTAATTTAAAATGGAATAGAGACCTACTAAAATTCCAGCTACAGCTTTTGTCGTTAAGCGTTTGTACTTTTAAAAAATGTTAATCATCCCATAGTTAAAAAAATATTTTGAACCTATATTTATGAATAAATTTTCCTTGTTCTATCTGAAATCGTGTAGAAATTTTGTAAACAGACGAACGGATGGACGGACGAACTGACAGAGCTGATTTAATAAAGAAATTTTTTTAAAAAATTTACTAAAAAGCACTTCTAAATACACATTATCAACATTTGTGTTTCCCATTTATATGAGTAACAATAATTTAAGGTCAAACTCATCAATTTAAAGTGAAAATAAATTCCGCATTTTTATCCTGTATCATAGCACCTATTTTCTGAACGCACTGTATTGCTGTGAAAGCGTTTCGACTACCATCCCACTACATTAGCTCAAGAATCTAGAAGAGGTTTAGTGGGTAAAAATATTATAATATCAAATTGATATAGGTTGTGTGATTTAAAGATCCCCCTTTCCATTAGGTAGATACAGATCCAAAAACAGAGAAATTGATCTAAAGTGAACGATACTTTTTTTAAGAGAAATTTAAAATTAGAGTTAAAATATTGGTACTGTTCTATCCAAAAATAATGACACAAAAATAAGTTTTGAATTATGTAACTTATAATAATTGTAGGACGTATTTATTGAATAAATATTTAAAAAAAAACCCTCAATCAAATCAAATTCTAATTTACTTTGAATATAAAAAGCTGTTACTGTTGAAGAGAGATGAAATATTATTTGTTTCTAACAGAAATTTAACAAAAAATTATTTATTTAACAAAAACACACAACTAAAAACACAAAGTTTCCAAGTATACTTAAGTGATTGCTCGCCTTTTATATTTCTTTCAAAGTATTGAAAATCACTGAATCTGACATTTGCATAAAATTTTTATTTTGGAAAAAGGAGAAAAAAAATCAAACACAAATTTTTTTGATATCCTTCAAGTCAAACGGATTTTCTTTCTTTTATTTATTTATTTATTTTTTTTATTCTTTTATGATGTTCTAATGTAGGGCTAAACAAGATTATTATAAAGGTGGATTTTTGTTTTCCTAAGTATTTCCATATATTTGACCTCCTTTAAATGTCCAATAAATTCATTTCTACCTACATATTTTGTTTTTTTCCATCAAAGGATCCTACTGATTTTCAATTCTATTGAATTAACTTCAAATTTTTTTTGAAAAAATCTTAAAGAACTAAAATGAAAATTTAAGGACATAGATTTTATATTTTAATTTGTAAGGAATATGTAAATAAATTGGATTTTTTTTTTTATTTTCAAGCCAAACTTTGAAATAAAATATTTTAATTTTTTGCTCCTCTCATAATTTTTTTGGAAACATAAGAGCCTTTAAATTTTTTTAGTTTAATTTTATACGATCTTATATTTTAAGTTTAATCTTCCCCTAACATTTTCACGACATGCTTTTCCTTCTTATTTATTGCTCCAAAATATTATAGAAGTCTGAACATTTTTTTCAAAGAATTCCCATTTTGAATCATGGTCGAAACAATTAAAAAATATTTTTATACCAGTACGAACATAGTTTACAAGTTATAATAAATTTGCCATTAAGTTTGTTAAGACTTGTCCGCCTGTCCGCTCCTCCACCCGTCTCCAAGATAACTCAAAAAATAGTGAAGCTACAAATCTAATATTTTTGTGTTATACCCATTATTTCGTAAAACTTTGTTTGGCATAGAGTAGCCGGTTCAGGTGGTTGTCACACAACTTCCTTTTTATATCAGCATAACTCAGTGGATATAATATAATAAGCTATTTTCAACTTTTGCCAAAAGAAATAAAGTATTATTCCAACGACTTCAGCAAATTTTGCTTAGTTTAGATCTGGAGGTTCGAATAGCTGTCTTATAACTCTAAAGTTTACATAAATATATATCGATAGATAATTAAGTCAGATATCTGTAACATTTGTAAAAGATTATTCAATTTTATAGTCTGAAAAATAGAGTTGACAATTAAACAACTTTTTCTCTATGATCAATGGTAGAAAATATTAAAAAGAATATAAATACAGAAATTGTAAAATAAAGAATCATATTGGAACTAAATAGAAATACTTTCGAGCGGCATCACTTAATTCGAGTGAAATTTGTGGTAATATCTTGCGTAACTGCCAAAATTTTAGATATAATTGTTTTTTATATAACTAGATTGCTAATGATATCTTTTTCTATATTTAAAATTTTAGAGGTGATTTGTCTCGAAAACTTGTACTTTTGTGGACATAAGGTAATTCAATTGAATTTTGATTATCAAAATTTTTCTTACTTATCTATAATTAATGCTGCAGTGATTAATTCACCAGTCAGTACCAATATTTTGGATTTAAAACTTGACGACTAAACTTGACTAATATTGATACGTAAATCAGATCAGTAAAAATAAATAAATAAATAAAACTTTATTAATTCAAAAAAACTGCACTTATATAAGGAAACAGGAGTGAATTATTTGTAGAAGCTCAAATTATTTTAAATATCTTTTACACAGAATTGAAAATGAATTTCTTAACAGAAACACCAAAAATTGCATTTTTCTGAGCTTTTTCCGTAAAATATTAAAAATCCTACCGTAAACTGCAATATTTGAACTGTAATTGCTCGAACTGCTCGATTGCCTTTAATGGTTGAAAAAAAAAACGTTAAAAAATATTAACATAACAAAATGAATATAAATATTTAATTAAATTTAATTAAAATTTCTATCAAAAATAAATTTTTCAGTTCTTTAGAATTGTTTGTTTATAAATTGTAGGTTAGACACATAGAGACATCAACACATACAAATAATTTGCCTTTCAAAATGAAACCACCACAAGCAAAAATAATTCAATTTTATATATATATATAAAAAAAAAAATGTAGTCCTATTTCTCCAAAAAAAAAAAAAAAAATAATTTTAATTTTATTATTCTTCCTTCCGGTCTAGATTTTACTTTATTTTTTTTTTTTTAACTAAAGGCTTACAGACTCGTTTCAAAAAACAAAAAACAAAAAAAAAAAAAAACGTAAAAGATATTTTATTTGTATCCTTTAAATTTTACAAAAAATAAAATAGATTTTTTTTTTTTTTTTTATTTAAAGTATAGAAAAATCAAAAATTTAATATAAAATAATCTCACCTTGATCCTTGATATTTAAATTTTATGTTATTGTTTAATTTTAACAAAAAAAAAAAACAAAAACCAAATCTAAATCCAAATAACTTGCTTGCTCTTTTTGCTTTGTTTTTTTGGTCCTTATTTTAAGAGGAGGTCCATAAGATGGGTATTTTTTATGTTTGTTTAATTTTTTTTGTTGTTTTTTTTTTTTCGTATTTAGCTTAATTTTATAATACACAATAAATTAAATAATTATGTTATATATATTTAGATTCCTGTTTTTGTTGTTGTTTATGTATCTATAAGATATTTTTTTGTTTTTTTAAGGATAAATTTTTTTTCATCAAAAAAACGAAAAAAAAAAAAAAACGAACTCAAATTTCACAAAACTTTAAAAATGTTTTTTGTTTTTTGTATATCTAATATAATCCTTTTTCACCTTTCAAAGTCCTTCAGTATATGAAAATACTAGTTTTTATTTTTGTAAATGTACAAACTGACAAACACATTCACTTTTAATATTATATATGTATAATACGTTTTTTTTTTTGTTTTTGTGCTTTTTTTCTTGTAAATAATTTATTTGAATTAATTTTAATTTTGGCTCAATATGATACGGATGAATGTACTTTTATAATATAATTATATATGTTTTATATATTATATAGGTATATATGTTATAATATATAATTAATATATTATGTATTTATATTGTTTATATTATAATTTATTTAAAAATTTTATTTATATTATCTGATAATATATTATGCATAAAATACCATATAAATTTCAATATTAATTTATTTTCGACATACATTGTATGTAAATATAATTATACGTACACACAAACACATTCAAATATTGTTCATAAATTCAAATGTTATTAAAATAACATTAAACAGTTACAGTCATTACAGATTTATAGTTAGTAGAGATGTTGTCCTTGAATTAATTTTATATTTAGCTGGAAGGAAAGAAAAAATAAGAAAATAAATTTTAGTTAATTTTAGATATTTTGTATATTTTGTATATTTTTTTGTTTATTTTAAATATATAAATTATAATATTGTAAATTTTTAATTTATTTAATATATAGTCATACATAACTAATTTTAAGTTAATTTAAAATTTATGAATATTATTTTGTAATAATATTTTTGAAATTGTCTAAAGGATAATTTTGTTAATTAAAGCATAGTGTTTTTATAGTTGTAATAAATATGAAAAGACTTTAAATTTAGGCAGTTCCTCATAGATTATTGTTAAAATACACCCATTTGTATACCCACTTACATAAAAGCTATATATATATATAGAAATATTGTTATTTCAGTAGAATAGGTGACATTGTAGATTTTTTTATATAGATTATTTTATGTATTTTGGATTTTGTCTTCACTTATAATAATTCTGTCTTTAATATAGAAGTAAAAACGAGTAAAAGTAACGGTAAGTCGATGCAACCGACTTATTTATACCCTACACCTAAAAAATTCAAATTAAATTAAAAATCCATAAGTTATTTTAGTTAGGTATTTAATATAACTAAGCTAAAAAAATAAATGCTTTTACAACCTTTGTACAAAATTTCAGATTTCTATCTTTATTAAATTCGAAAATATGCTTGTTAGGTCTTGGGAAGTGTGTGGAGGCACGCGGACCATCACCCCAATTCATCTCAAATTTTAGAGACATCAACAGGGTAGAACATTCTTATATCAAATTTCAAGTTTATATATTTATTAATTTCGAAGATATGCTTGTTTGGCAGATACCCGAACAACCATTCTAATTCATCTTAAATTTTGGACAAATCAGGGACTCAGGAAACAACACCCTAGTACAAACTTGAAGTTTCTATCTTTATTAATTTCGAAGATATTCTTGTTCGGTATTGGGAGTTGTGTGGGAGGTACCCGAACGACCATTCCAATTCATCTCAAATTTTAGGCAAATCACGGATTTAGGAAACAGCACTCTCGTATCAAATTTGAAGTTCCTATCTTTATTAATTTCGAAGATATGCTTGTTCGGTTTTGGGATTTGTATGGGAGGTACCCGAACAACCACTCTAATTCATCTCAAATTTTAGGGATATCAGGGATTCAGAAAAACACACTCTCGTACAAAATTTGAAGTTTCTATCTTTATTAATTTCGAAAATATGCGTATTAAGTTTTGGGAGTTGTATGGTAGGTACTAGAACGCATGGTCTTCGCCCATTTACAATCCCCGCCTTACCTTAGTCATTGTTATTGTGATCCTGATTCAGAATATATATACATGTCTATACCTAACTCGCTTCCTTTTGGTAGTCACAAACACCATACCAAAGTTAATATACCCTATCGATTGTATAAGGCTTTAAATTGAAGTTTTTGAAAAAAAAAAAGTATTATCAAGTCCATATGTTAAAACTTAACCGATTCATGTTACAATATCTGGTAAAAGGAGAAAAAGAAAGAAAATAAAAGAAAAGGTCGAATGCATAAAATTGAGTTTGAATTCAAATCTCACATTTGTAAACAAATTCTACGAATGCAGATGTTAATTTTGTTTGAAAAAGTGAATTTTGCCTTTAAGCTTTATTTTATACATTCGGTTCAAAATTTTATTTAAATATAACTTAGTGTAAATTACCAACATGGAATAAGTTAAAAAAATTAGAATTCTTATTCTTGAAAGATAAATATTTAAAAATTTAGAATAATAGAGTTTATAATTTTTAATTTCAAAAGAAATGAATTCCTTCATAAATTAATTTTTCTTTTAATTATTTGGAAACACATGCCGGCCAAAAATCCAGTTAATATATTGTAACCAAATTTATTCGGTACATCCTTAAACATAAAAAGAATATCTGTGCAAATATTGAACTCAATCGGTCAAAACGTTTAGGAAAGCAATGGAAAAACTAAAAGCTTTAATAAGATCTCGGACCGCAATGAGTTGAAGAACCGCATAACGTGATATATCCTATACCTAACTCATTCCAAACTCTTATAAATATTCCTGTAAAATTTGGTTGCAATCGAACCGGTCATTTTCACATGAATCTGACAGAAACAAAAAAAAACAAAAAAACAAACAAATATATAAATAAACACTGCGTTTTCGTTGACAAAACTGTCAATTTACATAAAGACTTTTTAATATTTCCCGCATTATGTTCTACGCTTGCTCAATAGCTGATAAGTATATATGTACAATAAAGTATAACATTATTTTATATTATTATAAAGGAAGTATGTGTAGTTGATTTTTCCAACTCTAGCATACCCGTATAAACTGTTACAATAACATTTAATTGTATTTTACACAATTTCAGATGTCTAACTTTATTAATCGCAAAGATATAACCCGTAGACTTGATTCAAACCAAATATCAGAGCAGTTATTGCCATAAAACTTGATAATCTTTTAGAAAATATCAAATGACTAGATTTTTGAAGTACCTAATAAGATTTGATCTAAGAATCCTAATAAGAATCTAAATCTGTTGCGTCAGTGGCTACTCAAATTATGCAGAAGTTGTAATTAAAGTGATTATCGTAATAAAGTTGTAAGGTGTAGTTAAAATTGTAAATAATGTGTAGTATGTAAGTCGAGTTTAGATAAAATCTAATAATATAAAGGGAGCTCAATAAAAGCGTGGGTCTGTAAATTTTGCGTTTTTATAAATCTTGTTTTTTAGAACTCTTTTCTCCAACTATTTTAAATTCTTTGATGGTGAAACATGTATGTAAGAAAATAATTAGGAGGGATTTTAGAATTGGTTACAAAATCAGAGTTTCCATAATTTGTTTAGCGCGGGTTTGAGGGTGGCAGTCCCTACTACTTTAAGTTTTTTGATGTTGTAATATTAATATTGTAAAACGAAATAATTAATAAGGACTTTAGAGTTGGTTACATTATCAGGATGTCAGTAATTTATTTGAAAGCTGTAACCCTCACTATTTCTTTGTTAGACTGATTATTGCACAAGAGTCTAAAAATAAGAGAGATTTTTTTACGTAGGTATTGTAGTTAAGTTACAAAAAAGAGGATCTCAATCAAAATTGAATTTTAAGGCTATATTTTTTTGTCAGTCACTCATTATTATAAAAATCTTCTCAAAGCAATTTATATCGGAAAAATTATAAATTTAGGTATAACGGAAATTCCCATCTTTTATTTTCTAGACCAAAATCATGATATTTTGAGATAGCAGATTTTAGCAGAAATTACAATATTTTGAGATAGCAGAAACACGAGATTTTGAGACATAAAATTTTTATAGGCGAAATTTTAAGGAGCGAGATTTTAAGACATGAGATTTTGGAATGAGAACTTTCGTACGCAACCCTAATGTATAATGTAAACAAAATGAATAATATAATAATTATAATTTACGACTTATAGCATAACCACACCTGAAAAGGAAAGATTTATTCATTGCCTAATTACATTGTATGTGGTTAGGAACTAAAATAAACAAAAATAAAAATTTCAACTATAGCCAAAAGTGTATTTTTTATAAGGTTACACTAATATATATTGCATATTAATAAATCATTTGATTCTTAATAAAACCATTGGTATAAAAATGTATCTTTCTGTATAATTTAAAATTAATTTGATATTTTTGCCACATGTCCCGGCAATTCGTTTGAAACACTACTTATATCGCTACATTTTTATTAAATTGTTTAAAAAAGATCTTTATCATTACAAAAGGATATCAATTTATTAAAAGGATAAGTAATTTAGTAATCATTCTTTCATGACTCTTAAATTTATTTCTATAACAAAGTTTCACCAACTTTCTTAAATTTTCGAACAATTAAGGTCGATTTTCACTACACCGGCACGTGACGACGTCGTCACGGTGTCGTACAGTGATTCTTGTCCATACTATGCATTTCATATGAATACATTCATATTGGACGACAACTACATCAACGACGCCTTATCGGCACTGTAGCATGAAGTAAAATATTGTCCTCAACGATATTTTTATTTTGCCTGCTGACATCGTCACGTCGTTGTCGCCGCAGTGTAGTATGAATATATTCATAAGAAATGCATGTTTTCCATTAAATAAGAATTACAAAATAAAATAAAAATTTTGAATAAAAAAACAACGATATAAAGTTCCGATATAAAAAAAAGTATTTTTAATATAATAAAATGTGGTATCCTCATATTCGACGTCGGTATAGTGTGTTTAAAAATACGTTCTCATCACGGTGTCGTCATGAAGCGGTGTAGTGGGAATCGAACATAAAAAATAACTTGCACTAAAAAAGATTATTCTAAAGTTAAGATGCACCTGATGGGAAAAAACAATGCAGTCGATTTGAAGAGAAAAAAATAAAAATTTCAGTTTATAAGAATAAATAAATCATAATTGTCCAAGATTTATATCGGAACTTCTGTAAAATCCCAAATTTATATTAAGGCACCGCTGGGTGTACACTATACAATTATTGTAGGTATGCTAGGAAGATGTAAATTTGTCTAACAAATTTAATAGCATCAAAATTTTATAAAATATATTATTTCAAATAATAACTTAAATTTTTAATTAAAAAAAATAAAAATATGATTCCTTTGAATATGATTCTAGGATGTGATTGATTAATTATTGAAGTTTTCACTTTGTTTATATTTTAATATTTTATTTTCCTTTAAAACAAAAAAAAAAATGCAATCAATTTATTTGTTAATGTATTTTTCGATTTTTAGCAAAATATTTTTTTTTTATTTCCTTTAAAATCACATCCATAAACAGAAATTCAATTTGCAATCTAAGTATAAATGAAAAAAAAAAAAATCAAGACACAAAAAAAAAAAAACAAAATAAAAAATTATTTTCAAAATTATGGAAAATTGCCTTTGGCATATGAAGCAGAAAAAAAAACAAGAGGGAAAATGATTTTTCTTTTTTTCAAGCAAATGAAAGGAATTTGAGAAAAAAATTCTTTTCCTCTGCACTTGGATAATTCTGTTTCAGATATATGGAATACAAACACAGATTGTTTATGCAAATTTTCATTTGAAAAATTCTAATCAAAGTGTTTTATATTATTTTTAACAATTGCTTTTTTGATGAGTTTGAATGAAACAATTGAATTACTTTATATGTAAAATACAGATCATTAGATTTTGTTTGTTTGTATATTATATTGCTTTATATTTCAGAATATTATTGGAAAACGAAGAAAAATCAAGCATTAAATTTCAATTTTAGATATTTTCTTTGTTTTTTAATTTTAATAATTTTAATTGAAACTGTGTATTTATTTGTAAAAATTTTTTATTATATTCTAGTTTGATGTTTAATGAAGTGGAAAAACAAATCTACGCAATTAAATACAAATATTTTATCCTAAATGGTGTTAAAATTATTTTATATATTAATTGAGAAAAAAAAAAAAATTACAAAAATGTTATTAATAAAAAATAAGAAAAACGAGGAGGAGGGTAAAGTGAATATAACGATCCAATGATACTGATACTGATGATTGATACATACTGATGACGGACCATCTACTGACGATCGATAACTATATAGTTGAATTGACATAAAACGTTTTGTAATAAAGTCTTTAAGGTATTATTTCACATTTTCCAACAGTAAAAAGGCGTTATTCGAAAAACTAGTATAAGTGTAAGGGAAAGTAACGATCCTAGGATATTCGCTGACAATCGATACATACTCGATGACTGTTTATCTACTGACGATTAAGAAATATATGATGAAATTGTTATACAAATTGCCTTTTGTAATAAAGTCTTTAATAAGTAATTGTACATTCCTATGAGAAATAAGGTCTTATTCAAAAATAAACGAGGAAGAATACAGTTGACTTTGTCAACTCTTAGATACCCGTACGAACCGTTAGTATGTTCACAGCCTGTCACTCTGCTTACAATATTATTTTTTTAATATTTTAGTATTTTAAAATAATTTGGGTGAATTTTATAATTTCTAGAACTATGGGTTGTACATATATTCAAATTCAAACTATATGTTTATATGTACATTCTTCAAAAGCAGATTCTAACCTTCCACATAACGATTATCAATCCAAAACTTTTTCAAATATTCTATAGTACCATTTAATACTAAGCGGTAAATGTATATTAAATTTACTAAGTACAAAACAGTAAATATAATTTTAAATATTATATTATATTATATTTAAATATTCCATTGACAGAATAATTTCTTATAAGTACAATAAAATACAAATGTGTATGTATATACGGCGCTATATAATATAATATACATCTATACTCTTATCATTCATTCTCTAGTGACATATACGATATGTAAATAAACATGATATTATATAAGTATGTATATATATCAATATCATATAAATAAAAATTCTTCAAGCAACCGTTATGTTGTTTATTTAATTACATTTTTTTGTACTACGCATTATATCCTCAACAATTTCAAATTATCGAGTAAAACAAAATGGAAAAAATTCGTTAATGAAATTTGTTAGAAAATTTGAAAAAATCAAGTAACACTTTCGTCAATTATAAAGTAACCCTATATTATTAAAAAAAGTTGTTAACAGAAATAAAAATATAATGTTGGAGCTTTAATTTTTGTGTATTACTTCAAAAAAATTTTTACAGGTGTTCAAGTTACAGGTGTTTATAAATAGGAAATTTTCAGTTTTTGACCCCTTACAGCTCCTAAACGGGGGGTGATACAAAAAAAATTTCTGAAATGACTCATACTAATTTTCAAAGATCTAACTTCTGTCAAAATTTCAAGTTTCCAACTTTAACCGTTTAGAAGATGGAAGGGTTAAAGAATTTTGCAAAATTTGAGTTTCGCATAACGGTAAATTAAGACACCGTATGCCAAAAATATGTATTTATTGTATATATACTTTTAAAGCTAATGAAAGTAGTAATCGTTTGCCGTTTTCAAAATGAAGATATACCTTATAGAACTTGTGCTATAACAATTTAAATATAGAGCTTTTTTGAACCTTTGGGAAGCTGTAGCTCCGTAACGGGTGGGGCTACAAAAAAAAGTTATTGAAAATAAAATTAATATTTTTGTGAGATCTATCAGTAGTTAAAATTTCATAGCTCTATTGCAAAAAAAATGTGGAGATCTAAAAGTTAGGTGTTCGAGAGCTACCCTAAGGCTTGGTCCAAACTCAACCAAAAAAAATAGGGAACCTACAAATTACTCCCAAAATATTTTGTGTAAATTTCAAGATTCTAGCTTTCTTAGTTTTTGAGTTAGCGTGCTGACGGACGGACGGACGGACGGACGGACGGACATGGCTCAAAAGTCTTAGAATTTTTTTCTGATCCGATCCATACCTTTGAAGGTATATCTAGCTCGCTTATTTCGAGGTGTTACAAACGGAGGAGTAATTTTATTATACCCGATCCTATCGTACGGGTATAAAGAAAAAGAAATGTAACGTGAATGTGACCATTCTACGATACTCAGTAAGAATCAATAAATACTCACAACTGATGATCTACTGAAAACCGATACAAATAGATAACTATATGGTTTGGTTTTATAAAGCCTTTTTTAATGAAGCCTTTAAGGAATTATCTCACATTTCAATGAACATTCTAATTCGAATGTGAAATAGAACCTTATAATTTTTTAAAATGTGAGTAACAAAGCTATTTTGTTACCTATTGAATCTAAATTGTAAATTTTAATGTGATGTTGAAATATGTCTGAAAAAAAAATTAGGAAGGATTTTAAAATTGCTTATAAAATCGATGTTGCAATAATTTGTTTAGTGGATTTGTTTAACGACGGCAGATGCCACTATTCTTAATTCTTTCGCATCTGTTGTGAAATAGAGCCTTATAGCCTTACAAAAGACTTTATAACACCACACTTACTATATAATAGGTTTTTTCCATAAAATTTAATCATTTTATGGAAAATTTAAAATATTTGACTTAATTAAGTACCCATAATTAAATAAGAATATTTTTATAAATATTGAAGTTGTGTGACACCTAGCCCACCTCATTGTGCCAAACTAATCAAATTTTACGGAATTTATTTTTATAAAATTTAACTTCTTTTGAGAACATTTTAACTACTCAACATATATATGCACACTCGAGCTATGCTTTTATAAACAAAAAAGTTTTATGATAAACCATCTGAATCTGTTCCTGTAGACCAATAAAATTTTGCAGAGGTTGTTGGCATAAAACTTAACATCTTTTGACACAACTTCAGATACCTTACTTAATTAAACACTGAGTTATTCTCATATAAATCATTTTCATATATATAAAAAATTATTTTCATATAAATGAAGAAGCTGTGTGGGAGCTGCTTGTATCTGTTAGTTAAATTTGTTTAGTTTCAATCGTAAAACTGGTATTTATTTTAAAATGAAATGAAAAAATTTCAGAATCCTAGTTTGATTATTTTTTGAGTTATCGTACGGACAGTTTATCTCGTCTTCTTTAAGGTTTCACAAACGTAATAACAAATTTATTACAATTCGATTTAGAACTGCATGTGTTCATATGGGTTAAAAAATGCTCTTTGAATTGAATTTTTTTTCTTATCGAAATATAATAATAAATATTTCTATGTAATAAACATCAATGTCTCAAAAACATTAAATCTTGCATTTCAAATTGTTTGAAAAGAAAGGGTGTTACGGAGAGAAGTATTTGCTTCACTATGAATGAAAGTAATTTGATACTAAAATATTTCTAATCAAAAAACTTTTTTTTTTTTTAGTGCATTTCTCTGCCACATAAATGTGAGCAGGAAATTACACAGCCTTTCCTTTTCAGGCGTGACTGTAAATGTCGTAAGGGGGAATAACTCTTACGACGTGTGAAAAGACTTTTAGTGAGGTAAAAATGTTTATGCGTATTATTTGAGTATAAGGTGATTATTTTTCAAATTTCAATTAGAATTGTTAAAATGAAGCTTTTTACTTATGGTTTTTGAACTTTTTGCTTCTGATACTGACCTAAGATTTTGAAGAAAATCTTATTTCGGTTTAAATATTAGACTAAGAGTCTTTAAGTCTCCTTTAAATTATACTAATATTATTTAAAACTAACAACTTAAAATGCTACCATGTTTTTGAACAACGATTTCTGTATCTTTTAACTATAATTTTTAATTGCATTTAGGAAAAACTGGTGGCTAAAAAAAATGTCAGTAATTAAATATCAATGAAATAGGATTTATATGGGAATAATATATTGTACATACTTATTTCCATTAAAATTTAATTTTTCTTTAATATTTAGGTTAAATTTGAAAACGCCGCAAGTACGTATATAAAATAATTATAAATAAATGTTCGTTACAAATACTTTAGCATAACTTTTAATCAAAATATGCTGCATCATTATAATCTCATATTAGACAGTATAATTTATCGGAAATAAAAACAGCAATTTAAGAATTGAAAAGCTCTATTTATAATAAACTGAAGACTATTTTGCATTTAAAACATGTGGTATTTCGCAAATACCACTATAAAATTATTTTATACTTAGAAGAGCGAAAACATTGTGCAAAAAGGATGGGGTAGCTATTAACACATGAAAAAATATGATATTGAAACTTTAAGTTTCGTTTAATTTTGAACATATTTGTACAGGTACCTAAAAATAGGAAATAATTAATTTTTGACTGTTATATTAGCTCTTAAACTGGAGAAATATACACAGAAATTTTCTAACTTATTCTAATTCTGAAAGATTTTCCTTGTCTCAAAATTTCAATATTCTAACTATTTAAACTAAATCATTCTGAAATTATAAAATAAGCAAAATCTTACAAAATTTTATCGTCACATAACGGTAAATTTAAAGAGATACTAAATTACAAAAAATTGTATAATTTTGAATATTGTTATAAAGTTAAAATAAAAGAATGACCTCTTGTTTGGCGTTGTTTGATTGCAAAAATTTTAAGGAAAACCTAAAATATACAGAATTGAATGTTTTAAAGCTTTCAGAGGTTGAAGTTCCATGTGGGGTTACACAAAAAAAGTAAATATTTAATGCTTTATGGGATATATCAATGGTTAACATTTTACTGATCTAGTTTTAATGGTGTAGAAGTTTTGTAGATAGGCAGAAAGATGGATGGACGGAACGGAACATATTTTTTTAAATTTTTTTTTTTTTAAAATGTGCTAAAAATACGAAAATGTAATTCATATTACAGTTGTTTGCAGCATTTTGAAGCAAATATTCTTAACAAAAATAATCCCGCAATAACTTAATGAAAATGAAACTTCAAAAATGAACCCTCAAAAGGCGGTTCGACCTGATAAAAAGTTTAATCATATGAGAACATTGTGAAGAATAATTTATAAAGTAAACAGTGAAAATATATGGAAATTATTCTGAATTTTTTTAAGTGTTAAAAAAGTATTATTTTTATTTAAAAATACATATACCTATAGATAAAAAAAAACTTTTAAATAAATTTTATATCTTAATATATTCTACTTCTAAATGTTTCAAATGTTGATAATTTATATTTTATATTTATAAGTTTTACTTCATAACGACATAGATTCACAGCTCTACACTAATAAAATATTAAGAAATTTAATGAAATATAAGAACATAATTTTGTTCTGAAAATACATACTTTTGCAATTAGATTTCATAGGACTATTAACTACATATATGTACATATAAGTTATGCATATAAATTGTAAATAGAATTAAGTAGTAATTTTGTATTTATATAACCTTAAAGTTATTATATAAGTTTTTTTAAATTAAGTTATAAATGACCTAGTGGGTAAGAGCGTATAAAATATTTTGTAAACACCGAGGGAGTGAGGGTTCGAATTTCACACAGCACGTTGTAAGAGTTATTCCCCCTTCCGACATGTATAGCCACCCCTGAACAGGAAAGGCTGTGTAATTTCCTGTCCACATTTATGTGACAGAAAAATACATTTAAAAAAAAAATATAATTTTTTGCATTCAATAGTTTTGAGACCTAATTATTCTTGCATAAAAAATAACATAATGAAAACTTTATATTATTATACAAAAGGGTTTTTACGAAAAGAATATTGAACTGAAAGTATGAAAGAAAAAAGTATCTAATACTTTACAAAAAAAAAACGTAAAAATTATAAAAAAATTAACTTAAAAAATTATTTTTATAATATCTGGAACTTTTATAATTGTTAAAAAGATAAAACTAATGATAAAATCTCATCTGCTAACCATTTACCAACAAAATTTGATATTCTAAGAGTCTTTTTTTTTTTTTTTACAAAATTATTGCAAAAGTTTTTAATAAAATTTTACTTAAAATAGACTGACTAGTAATAGATACTACCAAAATTAAAATTGAGAAATTTAATACCAACTCATACCAATCAATCAATTTTATTCATACTCAAATGCCAATGAATAAAATCTTTAAATTTTGACTTTAAATTAATTAAAATATTTTTATTTTATTTTATTACAATTACATAAATCCCCTTGCAAAATAGAGGGCCCTTTTCCTCACGAATGTGGCCCACTAATTAAAATAAATTTAAAAAAAAAAAAAAATGTTTTGAATCGAAGGATCTCGAAAACAGAAAATAAATCAATTATCCTTTTCCATTAAAAACATCCGTTATCGTATTTCAATTAACTCACTCGTTAATTTTTCATAAAAATTTCCACAAAAAATTATTGAAACGTTTTAAAATTTTCTCCAATTAGGTAAATTTTAAAGATATAAATTTGACTTAAAAAAAAAAAAACAAAATTTTAGACTTTAAAGGACCATTTAATATGGTCAGATAATTCTCTTTATTATATATCTTTTAAATTAAAGAGTTGAGTTTCAACTTCCAAATTTACACCTTTTCAAAATGAAAAATTCTAAAACATAATTTCCTAAAAATTTGTTATCCCTATATTTTAATATCACTTTATTGAAACCGTACTATAATACAATGCAACATCATTTTATGATAAATAGAAAATTTCAAAAAAAAAAAAAAAGAAACTCCAAACCAAATTTAAATTATTCTAATTATTTTTACATCACACAAATTTTAACATTTACAAAAAAAAAAGAAAAATTTTTCTTGAAAAAGAATCCTTAAAATTTTAAAAACAATGTTAAAGTACCAAAAAAGAAATTTTTGTATACAAATTAAGATGCAAAAAAAAAAAAAAAACAAAACTTTTATTTTAATTATATTTTTTCGTCCTTTTTGTTTTTTTTTTTCTTTTTATCCTGACGATGTACTATAATTAAGTTATTGTTCATGTATATTTTATATGTAATTTTTGCTATAATATACAGGTACAAAAAACAACAAAACAACAAAACAAAAAATAAAAATATTTACAGATTGTTTTATCTTTAAATTTCATAATTATTTTATTATACACAACACATATTGCTCTCTCTTTCCCGCATATATATATATAATATAATAATTGTGTAATAATTTTACAGTCCAATATATGAGGAAAATATAATTGTGTGTCGTGAACACAACATAACAAGAATAAAAAAAAACAAAAAAAAAAAAAAAACACAAAAACCAAAATAACCCAACATAAATTCATTTGTTTTTAATTTTTCTTTTTGTTTTTTTTTTTTAAATTCCTGTACACAAATTGAAAATTTAATACGCTTTAAATTTTAAAGATGGAAAATGAATTTAATTTTTTGTTTTTTTTTTTTTTTTTTTTTGTTGCTTTATAATAATAATAGAAATAATGGAATAAAAGCTTTTTCTTTTTCATACCTCAGAAAAATTCAAACAAACGTTGAAAATATTCAGAAGATTTATCCGAAATGAAAATCTATTAAAGTTTAGCAGGTTTTTTTTTTTATTCATTTATATACATTTATGTATAATATATATATATATATATATGTATAATATGACATATATATATGTTAATGTAATAAATCTTAAAATATACACTGAGCACAGAAACACAATTTTAGGTTATTGAAAGATTTTTTTTTTTTAATTCTTTTTTTCTTGTTTTTTTTTTCCTTTTTTGTTATTTTTAATTTGAAATATTTTCACACTGGTATTCCTATAAAATTTTCATATCCTTGGGTACACATATAAGAACAAATTAAAAATTATACACACATATATTTTGTGTGTCTATATGTGTATTTGTATGCAATAAAAAAAAAAAAATTATTTTGCAAAATAAAAAAAATATTTATATAAGTATGTATGTGTATATTATAGTTATTTAAATTTATTTACAAGGAACAAAAATAAAATAAATGGAAAATTATAATAGAATTAAGAAAAACAAAATGATTAATATATGTTTTTCTTTCTTTTAATTAATATCCTTTCAATTTTTCTTTTTTTGCAAAAAGAAAATGCAATTTTTTATTTAATTTTTTTTTTTTGTTTTTTTTTGTTCAGCTTTAAAAAAAAAAATTTAATGTAATTTTTTTTTTGTTATTTATTTATTGGTTGTTTATTGTTGTTGTTGTTGTTATTTTTAAAACCGCAACCGATATAGAGTAGCGGATTACTCTTAAGAATTGTTTCGAACGTCCCAAATTTCAGATACTGACTGACTGAAAAATAGATAGAGATAAAAAAATTTTGTTTTTTTTTTTGTATTTTTTTTGTTCTTCTTCTCAATATTCTTTGACTTTTAATATACAGTTATTTTAGTTAAGTTGCCTGGGGATTGAATCTTTGAAAGCTTTTCTATTTTTTCTGTGTTATTTTTGTTTTTTTTTTGTTTTATTTGTTTTTGTGTTTTATATCCTGTCAGTTTAGACAATATAATATATAGTTATTTTGGGAGTAAATTGACAAAAGAGTAAAGGAGATAGAGCGAGAAATGAAAAAAAAAAAAAAAAAAGAAAGAGACGAGGTAGATTTATTTGAGGTGAAAAAAGGATGCTGAACAGCACGAAAATATCATGCGCATTTAATTTACAGTAGAGAATAGAATTTTTTTTAACTTTCTTGTTGTTGTTATTGTGTTTCTTTAGTCCTGACAGTTTAAATACCTAGTGAATGAATAATTTTTTGTTTTTTTTTTTTTTAAAGTATTTTTAGCTTTTTTTTTTGTTTTTATATATTGTTGAATTTTTTATAGTGAATGTGTGTATAGTTTTTATTATGACACCTTGCATGTGTGCGTATATATTGAAAGTTTAATGTATTTGTATTTATTATTATCGAAATTATAAATATAAGAATTGTGTACAGGAATGTGATTTCGAAATTATTTCAAAAAAAAAAAAACAAAAAAAAAGAAGAGTGTATCTAACTTATAGGATAACATTTTTTTTAATGTAAGCCATATACATGCCATTTAACATTGCTACGTAAATTAATGAAACCTAGGTCATTACACATTTCGGGATGAGTTTAAATTTTTTTTCTTTTTTTTTTCATTTTTTTTTTTTTTGCATTATTTAAAAGGAACTGTTAAACTTTAATTTATAGAAAAAAAAACAAAAAAAAAAAAAAGACATTAATAAAAATAACAGAATATATTTTAAAAATATTCATATAACATTGAATAATGTTATGTTATGATATTTTTTTTTTTTTTTTTTTTACCTCACCAAATAATGTAATATTAAACTCGGTTAATTTTTATCAAAAGCTTTTTATGTACTATTTTTTATTTATTTTTTTATTTTTTTTTTTGTTTTTGTTTATTTATACTTTAAAAGTGGTTCAGCAGAGCGTTTATAGTAAAAAAAAATAAAAAAAATAAAAAAACAAATTTAAAGTATTTCGTTCGTTCATAAAAAAAAAAAAACAAACATAAAAAATATAAATATAGAATAAGAATATCCTTATAAAAGGATAAGAGAAAGAAGTACAAAGGAAAAGAAAAACAAAAATAAAAAAAAATAAAAACAAGTGAGAAAAATACAAAGAGTGGTGTTAGTTTTTTTCATGAAAAAGAACCATTTAAAACGATTCATTATTTACAAAAAAAAAAAAAAAAAAGAAAAACTAAAAATTATGCAAAAGTACATTTTTAAAGTATTTTTCTTTCACACCATTCTCTATAGAAAAAAAAATATTTATTTACTTCCAAATTCGCATCCAAAAAAATATTCATACATTTATTTGCATTCTTTAAACCTATACCATACTATGTGACTTTAGGCAATGCGTTTGCAAGGAAAAAAATATTTTTTTTTTTTAGAATATAGTTTGTGTTTTGTTGATATTTTACCATATATGTTTATATAAATGAGAAAAAGGACGAAAATTTGTAAAGAAAAACTAGAAAATATAAAAAAAACAAAAATGTTGTAAATGAGAAAGTTGTATTAAGTAATATGTTTGGTATGCGGTCTTCATTGTCTTCAAAATTAATTAAAAAGGATAAAAAAAATAGGATTTTGTGAGTTTTTTTGTGCTATAAAAACAAAACTTTCATGATACATTTAAAAGATAGGGTTAATATACAATATTTTGTGGGTTAATTAGCAGGAATTTAATGCTTGTATTCTTTTTGTTTTTTTTTTTTTCTTAAGTTATTTTGAAAGAAATAAACCTTATTGTTTATGAGTTTAATTTAAAGAATAAGAAATCTTAAAATTAAATATCATAAAATTTTAATTTTAATCTTAATTAATTCATTTTTTATTTAAGGTATTAAATGAAATTAAAAATATTTTAATTTATTTAATAATTGTATTTTTATCTTAATTAAAAGTAAAATAAAATTATTGAATTACATTGAAACATTTATGAAAATATTTCAGAGAGAAAATAACTATGGAGCTGTAAGTCCATATAATTTGCTTTAGAAGTTCTTATAAGAATTAGAGAGGTTTAAGCTCCCAAAACTCCACTAAACGAATCATTAAAACTTTGATTTTTAAACCCACTATATGAATTATCTTCTCATTTTTTGCAGACATATTCCAACACTTAAATGATAGCTACAACTCCTAAACGAAATCAAACAAGGTAGAATGTAAACCAACGGTTTTTAAAAGCGCACATTTCCAAAACTCAATACAAACTGTTTAGAATTGTGACTTGCACAAAAATTTGAAAATTTCATATAATATGAAAAAACGTGAAAATAGGATATTTTTGAAATTTTGAGGGGCCGTAAGTCCGGAATCCTATATAACTAAGAATAGCCGTTAACACACGTAAAAATATATATTTAAACTTTTAATTATCATGTCTTGCCGAAGAAAATTTTTTACAGGTGTCTAAAAATAGCAAATTTTCAATTTGTGAGGCGTAATAACTCTTAAAGAGGGGGTGCTACCAAAAAATTTTCTGAGGAAACTTATACTAGTTCTAAAAGTTCTTTCTTGCCTCAAAATTTCAAGCCTCCATTTAAAAGCGTGCCGGAGTTATGAAAGTAGAAAAATCATGCAAAATTTGGTTTTCACATAACGGTAATTTTAAATACTAAATTTAAAATAAATTGTATAATTTTGATATTAATTTACAAAGTTAAAAAGTTTTCAGATTGAAAAAATCTTAAGCAGAACATAAGATATATGCATTTAAAAATAGGGCTATTTCAAAGTTTGAGGGGCTGTAGTTCCGTAATGGATGGGGCTACATGAAAAAGTTGTTCCACAAAATTATTGTTTTTATGAGACCTACCCATGGTTAAAATTTATTTTCTCTATCTTTAACGGTGTAGAAGTTTTGTAAACAGACGGACGGACGGACGGACAGAGTGAAACTAATATGCACATTTTTTCAAAATTTTTTTGGAAATGTGCTAAAAACAGTTCTAAGTATGATACATCTTGCATTTATAATGGAAAATAAAATTATTTTCTTCTTTTGATTGCATTTATTAAAGCATTTAATTTTTAAACATTTTTTATTGAATTTTTATTTTTTTAAATGCACATTATGCAAATTTTTGGTTTTATTCACTCTAATAGAGTTGTGGAATACTAAACTATTTATCAATTTAAAAAATAAAATTTTATATTTGGTAACTAAGACTAATTAAAAAAGATCTTTGTGGTAAGTAAGACAAGATTGTATTTGCATAAAATTCCGATAACATTTTGTTAGAAATTATCAAATGATTTCTCCTTGGAAATGAAAAATGTCAATCGATTTATACTAGAAATTGATTTTTTGTTGCAATATTTTTTATTTTTTGTTAGGGCATTTCCCTGCCATAAATATAACAAGGAAATTAGACAGCCTTTCCTTTTCAGGGGTGGCTGTAAATGTCGTAAGGAGGAATCATTTTTCATACGCTTTTACCAACTAGGCCACCAAGGCACCTGTTACAATATTTATAACAATTTGTAAGTTTGTGTAATAAGAGTAAAGGAAATTATAAAAAGAAAGATCTAGTCAATCATTTTTTGTATTTTATTTGAAGTACCAATGTACCCATATATTTTTTTAATATGAATAACATTTACATCAAATTTTTATTTATTCTGAACTCATTGCATCTTTAATTTCAAATGGGAAACAATAAAGCTTAAGGGAGTCGGTTAAATAATCATTATATATGTGAATAAGTTAATATGTACTAACATTTTATTTTCCCATAACGTTAAAATAACAAACTCAATACTTGTGTTATATTTTTTATTTTTCGTTTTTTCATTGACTTTACCAAATTGCGTTATTAATATTTAAAAAAAAAATGTTCACCATTATTTTTGTTGACTAAAACGAAATAAAAGAATATACAAAAAAAAAAAAATTTAATAATTAATATTTTTTGTTTATTTTAACTTTTTTGACAAACACACATGCGATACATATAGATATAGATACATATATTCGTATATACACTACAGATACAGTACGAATACATAAATGGTTATGAAAGATAAAAAGATAATATATATGATGATTGTATCTTAAAATAATGTTTTAAATATTTGAATATACACAGTAGTGGTCAAATTAAGAATCTTTACAAATTTAAAAAACTCGCATTTTTGTTTTATAGTCGCTTCATTCTAATTGAGATGTATAGATTCTTCCTAAATAGGTAATTTATGTTTGTATAAGTTGTTCCCTATTTCAAATATTTTTAAAACTGTTTATTTCAATTTGGTGCCAGGTGTTTCAAAAATTTAAAAATGGTCGAATCACAAAAATTTCAAAAATTCGTTTATTAGATTTACATTTTCAACCTTTCGTTCTGCCTTTTATAAAACTTCTATATTATAAATAAACAAAACAAATACTTCTACAATACGTAAAATTTTAGATGGTTTTAGATGCGATGCCCAATGTAACATCTGATCTTTTCTAATGGAACTTTCAACTAAAGTGAGTGAGCAGCGTCATTGAAATAAAAAAATGTTACAATCCAAAAATGAAATAATGCCGCAAATATACATATTGAGTATTTTGGAAGAGATAATTTGGTTTTTATTGATAGGTGCGAGTTCGCACCAAACAACCACCTTCTGTAACCAACTATAAAATTCCTCCTATTTCAGAATCTTGCATATAGGTACATATTATGAAAAATGTATACCTATGATTTTATAATCAACTATAAAATTCGCCTAGTTGTTTTTTAGCATAGATATTTCAATAAGCTTATTATTCTTAAGGATTCCGCAACATTATTTTTTTTATCAAACTTATTATTTAGGGATAAAGTTTCATTACTCTAACTTATATAGTGCAGAAATTTTCTAAACAAACAATCATTCTCCAGCCTTCCTGAAAAGCAAACTTGTGATACTTTTTAAAAATTTCCACAGGTTCTTCTGAATAGAATCCTCAATACTTTATAAGATACCTCACCTAATGAAGTATAAGTTAAGTCACCGTCTTTCTAATCGATAGATCTCGCGTTCAAAACCCGGTCTCGTTATATCTAATAATATAATTTATATCTTTATAGTTTAAATGATAATAATAATAATATAAAATAAAAAATAAACTAAAATAATTCTTGGATAAGATAATAGAAGTCGCACAAAATATTTGTATTTCTAAATCTTGTACAATAGCTACAAAAGTGTCATCAATGGCTTTTTTTTCCCTAAGGGAGGTGGGAATCTTCCAAACAGCCAAGTATTCCCCCTTGATAGTGTCAGATTCTTACTGACTAAACCCATCTTCCCCCCTTAGATAAAATCCATTATAATGGGATAAAACTCTACCTGGTAACGCAGTATATTGACTAGGGAGTAGGGATAGGAAAGAATAAGACAAAGTAATAGGAAATATTGAATTGGGGATTGGGACTTTAAGGGAACTATGAATCCGCCTATTATTACTACAATTTTTCTAACAGTGACTATAATAGTCATCAACAGTTACAACATGCAGTAGTACACCTTCCTTCATGCGGTAATTAATTGAAGCCAACCTCCCCTCTGTTACTGTAGCAACTATCATTATTGATATTAGTATTAAGTTATTAAAATTACACTTAAAATTACTACAGATTCAGGACCATCAGTGGATTACAATGTGCAATAGTATATAATATCTTCCTGCATGATGAAACCAAAAATAGCTCCACTGTGTAGAAGCTATTATTATTATTAATTACACGATATACATTATTACGATATAAAATTACTACATATTATTTATATGATCTGATCGGGATTTGAACCCAAGAACCCAAGAAAGGATGGGAACTTAAGCACTGCGCACATGAGTCAGACAATAATGAAAATAATGATTAAAGATAAGCTTCTGTTCTGTTTCTTTAATCATTATTCTCATTAAGCCATTGATTTTTTGAGTATAATAGTTTATATACTTTTGCGTCTTACTGTAGTCTGATATGTTGGTATAAGTACGTATATAAAATGTAATTATTTTTATTTACTTTTATGGCATAAATTACAACAATAAAATAAAGAAGTACAAACAAATAATTCCCAAGTGGTCAGAATAAAACATTTCACATTCCCCTAGAGTATTTTTAGTAACGATTTAAAAAAAAAAAACAAAAACAAAACATTTCTTGAATTGATCTGAGAAAATAAAGAAAAGAATGAAATACAAATTTTTCCTCGTGAAACAAAAAATAATAATTTTCATTTTAAGTAAACATTATTCAGAATTCTGATATAAGTATATAATATACGTATATGTATATAAAATATATTTTCTGTATTTTAATAGAGAATCGGTTTATTATGATTTAAAGATTGTAAATAAAGCTTATTTGCTTTTTGAAATTGGCAAAATACCAATTGTTAAAATACTCTAATTTGTATTCTGTTTGCAATTGAGATAATTATCTTAAAGATGAATAACATTCTTTAGTTCGTTATAATATTAATGCTTAAAACATACTTATAAATAAAAGTTTTTTAAAAATTTCTTGTGTATGTATTTGTTTAATATTGCGGTAATCCTAAAAACCTTGTATATAGATTACATTATAAAGATGTTCAGTAATAGGTGGTTAAGATAACAGGTTGTTTGAAAAAAAAAAAAGGAAATTTAAAAATTACTTTAGAAAAATTATTTATTATTGCATAATTAAATCTAATACTTTAATAAATATAAAATTAAGGTTGAAAATTTCCTGAAAGAGACTCTTCTATATGTCAAAGAAAGATTGATGCGGTGCAGTTTTTATAGGCGAGTGCAACAGCGCCAACGCATTAGCGTCAAAATTTAAAATTTTAAAACCAATTAAGGACATAAAATAAATGATTATTAATTAAAATAAATTACGGCCATAAAATGAATTATGGCCCTAGCTCCCTTTTACATTTGTTATTAAGGCTAGAATGGAATTAGCATTTAAGCTATAATTTATTTTTAATTTTATAATTATTTGTTTACTAATATTAATTTACTATTCTAACTTGTAACTCATTTTGGGCCTACCCATGAACTCTAAATTTGTAAAAATTTAAGAGTTCGTTTCAAAATTGAAACCGTTTCAATATTAACGGAGGTTTGGGAGCAATAGTTACCATTATTTTAAGTCTTTACTTGTTTAAAAATTTGTATTATATAACACAAAATACGCTTTTTCTAGAATATGTATAATATAATATATATGCGAGATTCTGAATTAAGTCGGATTTTAGAGTTGGTTACAAAATCAGTGTCATACATTCTCGTCAGAATATGTGTATATAGATATATTAGAGATACTAAATTAAAATGTATTTTAGAATTGGTTACAAAATTAATGTTTAAATAATTAGTTAAATTTTTTTTTTTTTTTAGTGCATTTTTCTGCCACATAAATGTGAACAGGAAATTATACAGACTGTAAATGTTGTAGGGGGGAATAATTCTTACAACGTGTGTGGGATTCGAACTAACACTCTCTCGGTGTTTACAGCGAATATTATACAATATTATTAGGGTACAAGGCCAACCACAAAAAAAAAAATTAATATATTAATACGAATATTACGATTAATATTAAAAATTTTAAATTTCTGCAAATTTGTGATTTGAATTATAACTATGATGACTTGAACTGAAGTTGTACTGTAGTAATTATTCAATATTACTTGATGTCATGCTCTATCATTTCTTTGGAACACAAGTAATTTACGCAAAACTATAATGTAAAAATAATGAAAACAGAATGAAGATACAAGATTTGATTATCTTAAACATGTTAAAAGTTTCATGTGTATCACAGGTGCATATCACTCAGATGTTTCAGAATTCTGTGCTGTGAAAAATAAACTGACGCTAAGCCCCACTTGTATTACCGGTGGGAGTCGCACTTGTATTACCGGTTACCGAACATTGGAGAATGTCCTCAAAAACCCGAAATAATTAAAAGAGGCTGTTGACTTAACCACTACGTCATGAGTCGGACAAATATCCTTTATTACAATTATTGAAGATTATTATAATTCAAAGCACCAATTTAACCATATTGGCAATTTACGTTTTTTTGTAATTAAATTGTCTGCTATTAGCTATATTAGGATAATATCGTAAGTTTTGAGAGTTTTTTTAAAAATTCTTTATAAAAAGAATATCATGGAATCTACATTCTGATTAATTTTGGTGGGATATAAATAAAAAAAAACTTTAGGTATGAATTATAATCAATAATGCAGACATACCGAAGATTGCTCTAATATTCACTGCTTGATTAAATTAGGTATCGTATTGAGAAGAACTAGAACTTCTAGCTATAAATAAAAACTAAAAATTTGACCATATACATAGATACATATTGACCATATGTTGACGAAAAAAATTAAGCACTGCAACTAAGTATAATCGAAAAAACTTACGGTAAGGAGAGAATTATAGGAAGCAATTGTCTCAGTAACAATATGTCACCTAATTCAAATGGCTTTCAATAAAAAAATACCAATAAGAAAGATTAACGGATAAAACCGTAATCGATATAGTGTTTAAAACATATGTTAGGCCGAAAGAAACTTAATAGAATATTATTTTAATAAACTTTATCTTGAAATGTATAAAAGAACTTACAGTTATATACTATAAATATTTTTAAATAAACTTTAAGTGCTGATAACAAAAGTTTTTCTTCTCTTCTAAATTTTAGTTTAAACTTTCATATTCACAATTCATAATATACTCATACTAAGTGGCATTCTTTTCATATTCAATCATTTTTACACTTTTATTTGCGTAATAAAATTAGAGTATTGTAATCGTATGAAATTACATTTTTGAAATTGTAGTAATTTCTAATAATATGTAATGAAGTTTTCCAATTTTATAAACTTATTCAGAAATTTCGAAATTGTCAAATGGAAAACCTCCTAAATATTTTCTTTCTAATTTCACATATAAAAAACTTAACTACTAGTTTTTCCTTCGTTTTTCTCTTTCGGAAAATTTTCCTAGAATTTCTATTAGCTTAAAGGTAATTTATTCGAAAAAAGTGATGAGAAAAAAATGTTTGATTTTTTTTTTTTTGTTTTTATCTTGAATAGCAATGAAATTGCTAAAAACCATAGGATATATGATTTTAAATGAAGAAGAGTTTATATGTATTTTCTAAAAAAAAAAAAAAAATAAAAGAAAAATTTCCATAAAAAATGAATGTTCTAAAAAAAAAAAAAAAAAACAAGCAAAAATAAGAGAAAAAAACTGTTTGAATTATTTTCTACTTTTGAATTTTCGCACAAGAAAAAGTTCAATATCCTTTTCTAGAATATTATGCAAATATTCATCCTAATGATAGTTATAATCTTAAAAGTTACATATTATTATATGTGGTATATATATGTATATATACATAATATATTTATTATGATAATATATAAACATTATACTCATATTGGTTAGTAGTAGTATATATAATAAAATATATACGTGCAGCCAAAGTAAATTTAAATAAGATCAAGGACATATAAGCATTAATATATTTATATACATACATATATATATATATATATATATGACCTGTATCTAAATAATATAAGGTGTAAAAGTGATGGAAAGTAGATTTTTATGTATTAAGGTTAGAATATTAGTGATTTGTAAAATGATTCACGTATACAATTTTAGAATTTTACTATTATGCAATTTACATATATTGTGTAATCACTTGTACAAGTTATACCAAATATGTGAATTGAAATTTATTTAGTTTTTTTTTTTAATAATTTATAAAAATTGAAAAAAAAGGACAATCTTTTTTTTGTATTATAAAAATGATTGAAAATTACTTTGATCCTTACGAGTAAATAATCAAAAATGAGGATTGGGTTGTGTAAAAATTAAACTATAAAAAAAAGAATAGAGATACTGTACAGTGTGTCTCATATTTTGTTAACGTATATCCACTAACCATTCCCACTTTAATCCACTAAGAATAGGTTACAGTCGCATGTTAATTTTCAAGTGTATTTTATTACAAATTATAGCATTTATGGAGACATAAAAATTTAAAAATTTTGTGACTTTAGTTCCAAGTTCGCCTTTATAGCAAATAAGTTCAGTTTTATAGCATATTTGTTCAAAAAAGTAGTGTTCACCTTCTACTTTTGCAACGCCTCTTAACAAACTTCTACACTTCTTTAAATAAATAAATAATATAGGTAAAATTATAATATTGGATTTCATCAAGAAATTATTTTGTTCATAGTCCCATGTTGGAGAAATACAGCTCTTTAAATAGAAGTGGATCTAGTGCACCATGTCTTGTATATTCCAATTTTGTTTGGTGGGTATTTTTGTTTATGATTTTCTCAAAGTTTCGGTCTGTGGCGAGTCAGAGGATATTAGTACATTTTTTAATTTTATAATCATTTCAATAATCATTTAAATAAATGTTAGGTCTTGGTCACTAGCCATTCCGGAGAATTAACTAAAATGAATGTTTAACATTCCTTTTACATGAAAATAGCTGTAGTTGAGAGTTGGGAGTAAGTTGTTGGTAAATAGAATGCTAATTTAATATAATCGTATTTACTGTTGTCTATACTTTTTCATAAAGGCTGGTGCAGTTGGGAGTAGAAAAGAGTAGTTTGCTCTGTAAAAGGAACACAAACAATATAAATCAGGATAACAAAAAAAAGGAGGATATATTAATTTATTTAAGTATATAGTATATGTTCCATTTCAAATGTTTCAAATTAGTCCTTTTTAATACAAAACTCTAGATTTACTTTCAAAAAGAAATTTTGGGATCACTGTTAAAGGGATTTTCATATTAAATATTGAATAGTACAATAATTATTGTTATTATCTAAAATGTTTGCAATGAAAATCTATAAATTTTTAAAATTATTATTTTTTATGGTTTCTGGTTAAAATAAATTTGTATTTATATTTTATACATTATATATTTTAATGAAAATTTTTACAATATTTTAATAATAATCCCACAATAATTGAAATTTTTTTGTAAAGTTTTGATATCAGTGATAAAGTGTTTATATCATTTTAAAAATTATATGGTCTGTGTGGATTTTATATGGTGTACAAGTACATATCAATTTTTTAAATAATAATTAAGTACTATAAAAAGAATTGGAAAATTAATTAATAATTGTTTTTAATATGGTAAAATATTTCAATAAAAAAATTTATACTTTATTTAAATATTGTGAACCAAAGACAGTGAAAGTTGATACTTATTTCTGCATATATATCTATAGTTTTGTGAGTGGAATGTATCTATTACTCAATATAGGTACATATAGTTTTATGAGCAAAAAATTGATAGATATGGTTCACTTTAATTTCACATAAGATTTTGATGAAGTTCGATTTATTATTCTTTCTGGAAAGATAAGTGTATTGTTCATCTATGTGACTATATTTTAATCTAGGTGAATAAAATTCGTGGTATCGTATGTTTTTATATTGGATTATCATAATGAATAATTTATCTAACAAATTCTTCCGTAGATTAAAAAGAAAGAGCTATAAAATAAAAATAAATTATAAAAACACTAGTTGTGCTAGAAAGTAGATTATTTGTATGAAATGCATAATCCAATATAAAATAAGGTAGTATGTAAAACCAAATGTTTTTAATGGTGCACATTTTCACTGTGACTTTTCCATCAAAATTTTTAATTTTTTTTTTAGAAGTTTTTTTATAGTAAAATTTATAAAAATCAAGAGATACTTTCTTCAGTAATTAAGAAAAGTTGTTAACCCATATAAAAATATAATATTGGAGAATAATTTTGGTACATTATAATATGTCACTTACACAGGTGTTCAAAAATGTAAATTTAGAAAATACAAAATTTCCGACTCTTCACGCCTAAAAACTCCCAAATAGGATTGGAGAAATCTTAAAGATCTTCCTCTTCTCAAAATTTTTAAGTTCTGGCTTTTTAGCATTCCGGAGATATGTAGAAACGAAAACTTTGCAAAATATTGTCTTCGCATAACGGAAAATTTAACAACCAATTTGAAAAACATAATTGTGGAGGCAACAAATTTAAATAGTTAAAATTTTATTGTTCCGTCTTAAACAGAATAGAAGAAAACCGGCGGACAGTGTGATACTAATAAATAAAATATAAAAGTTTTTTTTTTTGAATAATTTGTTAAAAATGTAAAAAGTTTTAAAAAGCTCTAAAACGTTTCTACTTTAATTAATAAAATTCAGTTTACGTTATATTTTATCTGAAAACCATTGTTTTTAGTCACAATGTTCTACGAGAACTGATAGGTGGAGGGTTATATTATAAAATAATGAAAAAAATTTTCAGTAACACAAAAATCTTTTGGTTTAGTGCGTTAAAATTTATTCAAATTTTTTCATGTCAAAAACGACATTTACAAAAAAATTAAATGAATATTCTTTAGCATATTTATCTCTTCTCTTTTAAAATGCTACATTGAAGCTACCTTTGGTTACATCATGCAGGAAAGTGTTATATACTACTGCATATTGTAATTCACTGATGGCCCTAACTTTGTAGTAAATAATAATAACATTAATTATTAATACTAATAATAAATAGATGCTACAGTGACAGTATGAGATTATTTTCAATGATTACCTCATCCTGGAAGGTGTTATATACTACTGTATCCTGTAACGGTTGATGGTTATAGCCACTGATTCAATGTTCACACATCCTAATTCAATGTTCAATTCAATTCAATGTTTGCACATCCTTGTCCTATCCTCTCCAATTCCTACTTACCTACCTAGCCAATAGAAATTAGAGACCAATATAGCTCTCCAATTCTCACTTCCTAACGCAGTATAGAAATTAGGAGTTTCATTACATTATATTGGCTAAAGGGGAGGTCCTAGTCCTAGTTTTAGATGTTATTCATTTTTGTATTTTTCTTGCCTGTATTTTTTCTTTAGCTGACATTGACATTAAATTGCGTTAGAAAATAACAACACTTTCTATTCCACATAAGTTATGCCACAAATATTTCCATTGGGACTAGCCGGTTGTTCCCTCCATTTTCCTCAATATACTAGAATTTTCTAATATAGTTTAAAGGAAGAATATAAAAACTAATTCAACACAGCAATAATTGCACTTTAATCTTTTTTACTTTGTAAATTCTTTAAATTCTTTTTAAGGATTTTTGTATTTTTTTTCATAAATTTTATAAAATCTCGATCTATTCATAATCCAACTAATATTATATCTGTCTATATTATATAGAAAATATAATATAATCATTTGTAAATATTTGTTTGTTATTGCGAATATTTATTTCAAATTCTTGAATTGAATTTAAGAATTCAGAATAGAAATTTAAAAAATATTTTTTTTTTATTTTTTAAAAAATTTATAAATTTTTTTTTTCTTTTTTAAATCTTCAATATTTTGTTAACAGTTCAAGGATTTTTTGTTAAGTATAAAGAATTTACAGTTATATTTAGTTATTTTCTTTTTTTTTTTTTGCTTTTTATTTTTTTTAAAGCAAGAAAACTGTTTTCACTAACTTAAATATATATATAATGTAAGTAAATAAGTTTTAAAAACGTTCCCAGACCTAGAATACGTGCCCTTTTCATTCGTTCATTCGTTTCATCTTTTTACTTTTTTATTTTTTTATTTTCAAAAATTCCAGTTAAAAGAACGAGAAAGAGAGCAATAGTAGACTGTGTCAACTCTGGGATATTCGTATTAACATAATAATATGTTGTTTTCATAAGACTTGATTATCTATTGCAAAATTTCAGAAGTTTTATTTAGTGAAATACGGTGATATATTTATGTAAATTTTGAAGTTGTATAACAACTATTCGCACCAGTTGTCCTGAACCAACCACATTTTAGAAAAGTTATTGGCATAAAAGTTGATTATGTTTTGTAAGATTTCAGTTGCCTAACTTCATTAAGTTTCAAGATGCACAAGCTATCTCAATTAAATTCTACAGAATTGTTATTAGCATGCAACTCATTCATCTTTTCACAAAATTTCAGATACCTGGCTTCAATAGACACTAAGTCATTTCCGTATAAAGAAATTGTATGGCATTTACTCAAACCCGCCGGCCAAACCTGTTTGATTTAAATAACCAACAATTTTATAAAAGTGGTTTTATTTTTTGGATTATCGTGCGGGTAGACAGACGGACGGACGTACATGATCTACTCAGAATTTAATTCAATTTCAATTCAATTTTGCCCCTATCTATACACTTTGAGTCTATACTAACTCGGCTCCTTTAAGGTGTAACAAACGTAATCACAAATTTATTATACTCTTGAACATACATTTATACGGGTATAATAATAATAAAAATCCTTGTAAATTCTTTTTAAAATAACGGGTGAAGTTTTTTTTTTTAATATAATATATATATCCATACATTTTCAATGCACACATATTATTGTATATTTATTTATACTTATATATAATATAATATAATCCTTTTTTTATGAAGTTTTTTCTATATACATATTGTATATATTGGTTTGTTTCATTATGTTAAATTTGTTGGTTGGGCAAGTCATTAAAACGCTATCTTGCATCCTGTCTAAGTCCAATGTTATTAAATTAAATGGTAAATGGTTTCTCTTATTTTTGAAACACAAGAACATATTATCTTATAGTTAACCAAAAATGAATTTCATTGTTTGTGTTGTTTGAATGTATATGAACAGTACATTATTATTAACCATCATGTCTAAACTTAATTATTTATGTACGTTACTTATTTTGTTTTATCTTGAACAGACACTAATAAATGTCAGAACTTATTTCTGAAAAATAAAATTAATAAAAAATGAATGAATGAAAATGAAAAAGAGATGCCAAAAGAGCGCTGCATATTTAGTTGTTTAACAAAAAAAATTATATATTAAAAATTAAGTTTGAATTAGAAACATGATATTAATATGAATAAATATTATTATTTAGTTGTAAATGTTTGATACTTAAAGAAATGAAAACAAAAGAAACAAGATGAACTCTAATGCCTATATATAGTTCAAATTCCCAGATAGCATAATTCGGCTTACGTAAATTGGTTTGTGATACGAACATTGTTAATGTGGAGTCATCTTCCAACTGATGGGTTCGCTGGATTGTCGATGATTACATATATACAACGTGCAAATATTAACAGTGTATATTAACAACTTTCTGCATAATATACCTGCCAATTTGAAATCAATTTTCATTTCCTAATTTAACTTTTTTTCATCAGACAGTAAATGAGTACTAAAGGTTATATAATCTATTGTTTGGCCAAAGGGAGGTGAAGTTTAGTGAATTAAAAACCCACACTTTTCTATAAAACTCGTGCTCGTTCCAGTCCTCTACAGTGTCTTTCGATGATTCCCATCTGTCTTCGGCAAAAAAGAAAAAATTATCATATCAAATACAATTTTTATACTCTACAAATGTTCTCGTCTCGTGACGCATTACTCGGTTATTGTATTAAATCTATCATATTTTATAATGTAAGAGCAAATAAATAGTAATCAAATTTCGCCGAGATGTTTCTGAATTTAAAATATTTAAACTGAACTAAATTTAAAATATTTAGTTTTATTCTGACGAGAATACGTACGACACATTTAATATGTTTTGCATTAAAGAACAACGATTTAATTTAATGACAATGAATTAATGATTTTAATATTTTAAGTATCAATAGTAACATCTTTAAACTCTCCATTAGTTGCAACATTTAGTTCCAGTTTAACTTAATAAAATCCCAAAAATTCTATCATATTAGATCATAATCTAATATAATTAGATCATAATCTAAAATTCTATCATATTAGATCAAAATCTAATGAAAAACTGCCTGTTGTCTGGTAAATGTCATAGGTTATTTTATATTCTGTTCTGGTAACATGTCCTTTGCGACATGAGATCCAGTCAACGGTTTTTCGTTCATGTCCTTTACGTTATGAGGTTCAATTAACGGTGATTCGTTTTTATACCCATACGAATATAGTTCTCAAGTTGTAATAATTGCCATTACGTTTGTGGTGCCTTAAAGCAGTGGCCTAAATATAGCAATATATATTGTATATTCTTATATATAATTTGCTAGATATTTGAAATATTGTGAAAATTCACATCTTATACCCACGGCTTCTGTTAAATTTTGTTGATCTTAAGCAGTAGATTTAGACATTTACCATAAATTTTTTTCTTTTATATGACCATAACTCAGTATTTAAAATTATGTTAAAAGACGTTAAGTGTTATGCCAAAGATTTCTGCAAAATTTGGTTAGTCTAAAGTACAGCAGTAGATTCAATTATATGTCACAGAATGCCGGAATTTACATAAATATATCTCGGTTAAATCCGATGTATGTAATTTTGTAAAAGATGATTAAATTTTATGGTTAAAATATAACTTATGTTAGTGCAGATATGCTAGAATCGACGCATCCGACTATTGTGGTATCTTCCTCGTTTTTTTCGTTGAACAACAAACGTGTAGCCGAATGACTTCAAAATATGTTGAATGTACACTAGTACACTAGTACAGCTATCTGGATTGATTAAATCATAATTCATTAATCTGTCTTGAAGTATCTATCTTGTCAAAAAATTAGTTGCAATTGAATTACAGCCAAATATACAATTAATACAGGACTCTTTCTAAAAAAGTCCAGAAAATAAAAAAACAAATAATAAAAGGAAACCACAGTTTCTAATCAGTTTGTATTGCGAAGTCTAAACTTTTTTTAATTTATGTCACTTGTTTTCGTAAGTTCTCTTCAAAATCAGATGAATGATAGTAATGTTTTGTAGTTATCTGTAGAATTGATGTAAAATTTTAAAATCGTACATTATTTTATTAGATTATTCTTGAAGAACGCTCACTGCAGTCAACCAAACATTTCTTTTAAAAGAAAGCTATAGTTTTGGAACCAAAGGTTTTTATCAAGAATTTAATTAGGCCTAACCCTTTTATGATGTTATGCGCGTAAAGCAGAAGCTAAGGCTTTCATTATCTACATCTTCAACGATTATTTCTAAACATTATGCTGTCAAATCATATTTCTCAGGTTTTTTTTTGTTTTAGGTAGGTAGGCTGTTTTAAGGGTTTCTGTAATACTGATAAACAACCAAACTACTATTATGTTATTAAAATTATTAATTTAATATTTTGAGGTATCTGATTGCCAAACATTTAAAAAAACTGGTACATAGAATAAATTAAAATAAAAGTATAAATTAATACATTAAAAAATGAAATCCATTTTGATATAAAATAAAGATTGTAGCCCAGTAAAAAACAGTTACATTTTTCTAATTAGTGCAAGCAAAACGATGATCTCATTTAAAATGTAAATTAAAATGTTTCTTAATTATTATCATTTTACATTATTTTGCATTAAATTATGTAAAAATTAAAAATTGCATTCCTTTTAGCACATTTCCAAAAAAATTTTGAAAAAATGTGTCTATTTGTATCACTCTGTCCACTAAACATTTTAACCCTGGGTAGGTCTCATACAAAAATTAATTTTGTGGAACAACTTTTTCATGTAGCTCCATCCATTAGGGGACTACAACCCCTCAAACTTTGAAAACGGCCTATTTTTAAAGGCGTATATTTCATGTTCCGCATCACATTTTTTCAATCTAAAAACGCCATTTGACAGAATTTTTTTTTACCTTTATAAATCAATATCAAAATTATATATAGTTTTTTTAATTTAGAATTTAAATTTACCGTTTGTTAAAAGCAAATTTTGCATGATTTTTCTATATTTATAACTCCGCCACCTTTCCAGATAGAGACGTGAAATTATTAGGCAAGGAAGAACTTTTAGAATTAATGTAAGTTTGCTCAGAAAATTATTTTAGACCGCCTCCTGTTTATGAGTTATTAGGACTCAAAAATTGAAAATTTGCAATTTTTAAACACCTATAACTAAGCCACCTGTACACATTTTTCTTCGGCAAGACAAAAAATTAAAGTTCCAGTAATATATTTTTATAAATTTCCAAAGTTACAGCTCCCAAAACTTGCAAATAAACCCTATTTTCAAATGTATATATCTCAGGCTCTGAGTAGTAGTTTTACAATCTAAAAACATTAGAAGATCGGAAATTTTTTTTACCTCTATAAAACAATATCAAAATTATGCAATATTTTGTAATTTACTGATTAAATTTACCGTTATGTTAAAACCAAATTTTGTATGATATTTCTTTTTTCATAACTCCGGCACGCTTTGATATAGGAACCTGAAATTTTGAGACAAGAAAGAACTATTAGAATTAGTCTAAGTTTCCTCGAAAACTTTTGAAAAGCTTTTGAAGAAAATTTTTTGGTAGTACCTCCTCTTTAAGAGGTATTACACCTCAAACATTTAAAATTTGCTATATGTGGACACCTGTAAAAATTTTTCTTCCGCAAGACATGAAAATTAAAGGTTCAATAATATATATATAATCGTTAACACACGTTTTTATTAGTTATATAGGGTTCCGGAATTACAGCCCCTCAAAATTCCAAGAAATATTTTCACGTTTTTTCATATTATATGAAATTTTCAAATTTTTGTGCAAGTCACAATTCTAAACAGTTTGTATTGTCTTTTGAAAATGTGGGCTTTTAAAAACCGTTTTTTTACATTCTACCTTGTTTAAATACATTTTTAGTTATCTTGAATTTATAATAATAAATTTATTTATAAAAGAAGCGGAGAATGTACAGTCTAAGAGCTGTAAATAATTTGGTATTCAGAAAGCTTAAAATATAACGACCAAGAATTGTGTTGTTGTGAATCAAATAAAAAATAACCCCATAACTCGAAGATGTCATGAAAAAGAAGGAAAAGGGAAAAGAAAATTTAAAGAAAAGGTGGGGATTGGTAAAGAAAACAAATATCATGTTAGGGAAATTTCAGACAGTGGTAAATCTTCAATAGTCAATTCAAGATTTACTAAGCTATCAATAATTCCAAAAACAAAATTTAAATATTATATTTGAATACAAAGTAAAATAACCATGTTTTATACATTGTACGACCAAAAATTGTAAAACAAAAAGTTTATATTTTGTATCATATTCATAAAATAATAGAAATATTTTGGCAAAGTTGGCGTTTAATTTGTTTCGTGTTCGATTTGAAGAATTGTTGGTCATTTTAAGATATATAAAAGAAAAAGGCAAGAGGACTTCATTGAAAGATTCAATAGAGAGATTATAGAGGAATTATATTATTCAACGGAAAAATTTCGAAAATTTCATTGCTATCTTGAAGATGTTTTAATAGGTACTTAAATGCGTACTTGTTTATTTTTTTTTATAATCCATTTTCTCAATTATAATTTATTATTACAATCATTTATTGATATGGAACTTTTTGTAAATTTTATCCATATCTAAAGATAAATTTGAATCCATCTCTTTAATTTAATTCAAAATTTTACACCACAAAACTTTTCCCAATAGAAAACCTTCATTGCTTTACCTTGTGTTTACCATTTATTTAACTACAAAAATTTAATTAGATAACCGTTTTAAATTTATTAGTTTTCTATTTTACAAAAAACAATTTAATCTTAATAGAATCTTCAACAGAATCTTCAGCACATATTTAATACTCAAATACGATGTTTCCACAACAGTAAAAAGACATTTCAAATACTAGTAAAAATCTTTTTCTTTAAATTTAAGACGAAATTCTTTTCGATATGTAACCTTTAGTCTTCTTTCTACAACAATAAGAAGCAAAGGGCATCCACTAAGGCGCTTATTATACATTTTTGACAATAAGCTTCAGTTTAAAAATTCACTTAGTTGTTGATTACTGACTGAATGGCTGTTGCTATTGCACAAGACTATACATTTTTTATTAGGCACATGTGCACCATCTATTATCTATTACAAGAATTATTTAATTTTTATTTTATTACATATTACGATATGATATTAATTATATGAAATATATATTTATTGTTTATTTAAAAATTATACTAATTTAATTTATTATAAGAAAAATTTATATTATTTTCTGCACATTTTTCAAAAAAAAAAGTTTTTATCTCCTATTTTAGCCAATATAATGAGATGAAACCTCTAACTACTAACGTAGTATATTAGGTAGGAAGTGGTAAGGGTGGTTGGGTTGAGTGGTAAGGGATAGGAGAGGAATGGACAAGGATCTGAAAACATTGATGGGACTATCAGAGAACAAGTAATTCCCTTACTATTATTATTAGTATTATTTGGCTATCAGTGACGATAGCCATCAACAATTACAAAAGGTAGTATTATATAACTCCTTCCAGTATGAGGCAATAATTGACGGTAACTCTAATGTCATTGTAGCTGCTATTATTATTAGCATTAGTAATAATTATTAATAATTATTTAATACATAGTGAGGACCATTCAGTGGATTACAACGCGCATTAGTACATAACAACTTTTTGTATGATATAACCACTACATAACAACGACTTGCATGAAGCTTAACTGCAGAAGTTATTATTATTAATTATACGATATACATTATTATGATATAAAATTACTACATATTAATTTTTTTTTATATGACATGACCAGAGTTTGAACACAGAAGGTCCTCAGATTGACGACTGGCGACTTAACTAGAACACCATGAGTCAGATAATGTATTGTGTGATGGATGATAGTAAACAACTATAAGATTTACAAAAACTAACAGTTTTTATTTTTATCATAATATACCTTATACTTTCCAAGATATTTCAGTTTAAATTCACTTTAATATAGAAATAGAGGGTATTTTTTTAAAGTTATACTACTACTTGTAAATGTACATTAATTTCTAATGAAAATCATATAACTTCTAAATTCTTTTAAACTGTTTAAATTAATATACATTTTATCTATCTTTATTATCATAATATTTCAATCGTTAGTATAATTAAATTCTATTGAATAAAATATTAAACTAATATATGTCTAATAAATAATTTTTTTTCTTTTTTTTTTTTTGTAAATTATACTTATATATAATTTCGTTTTTCGGAAAAAATATCCATACTTTATAATGCTTAAGATTCAATTCAATTCAACTGACCACCACCATAATTTCAAAACCATTTCTTTTATTTTACTTTTATAAAAAAAAAAAAATAAAAATAAAAAATCCCCTTTTTCCTCTTTATACCCGTATGAACTATGTTCAAGGGTATAATAAATTTGCCATTACGTTTGTGACACCTTAAAGGAGTCGAGCTAGATATAGTGTCAAAGATATGGATCGGCTCAGAATCAAATTCTGAGTCGATTAAGCCATGTACGTCCGTCCGCCCGTCCGTCCGCACAACTCAAAACATACTCAACTCAAAACATAAAGGAGCTAGGAGGCTGAAATTTTTTTACGGCACTTTTGCAAAATTGTTAGTTTTGCTATTTAAATCCAACATTTTCGGTCGGCGGGTTCGAGTAGCTGCCATACAACTTCTATCTTTATATAGAAATAACTCAGTATCTATTCAAGCTAGATTTCTGAAATTTTGTAAATGATGATCAAGTTTTATGGCAACAACTTCTGTAAAATTTGGTTGTGGTGGTGCGGCGGGTTCGGGTAGCTGCCATACAACTTCTCCGTTTAAATGAGAATAACTTAGTGTCTATTGAAGCTAGCAACCTGATATTTAGTAACAAGGTGTCGAGTTACAGGCCAACAACTTTTGTAAAATTTGGTTGGTCTAGAGCAGCCGGTTCAGGCTTCTTGCACTTCTTGGAACTTAATGAAGCTAGGCGTCTGAAATCTTGCAAATGATGATCAAGTTTTATGGCAACCACTTTTGCAAAATGTGGTTGTGGTGGTACGACGGGTTCGGGTAGCTGCCATACAACTTATCCGTTTAAATGAGAATAACTCAGTGTCTATTGAAGCTAGGAACCTGAAATTTGTGAAATTGTGAAATTTGGTTGATCTAGAGCAGCCGGTTCAGGCTTCTTGCACCTCTTGGAACTTAATGAAGCTAGGCGCAATAGATTCAGGTAGCTGTCATACAACTCCACAATTTACATAAATATATCTCTGTAGTTCGGTACTAAAACATCTGAATGTTTTTAAAAGATGATCAAGTTTTATAGAAACAGGATATATTACGTTCATACGGGTATCCCAGAGTTGACACAGTCTACTCTACTGCACTCTTCCTCGTTTTAAATTAATTTTCTCTTTTTTTTATGGTACCTACATTTTTTTCATACGATATATATACGAATTTTCGTCTCTTATAATAAGGACTATTATACTTGTTCTTCTCATGTATAAATTTAAAAATATGCTTCAATCTTGGGAATTCACTATGTAAAAAAAAAAAATATTCTTAAAGATAACTAGAAAAAATCATTAAGTTGTACTATTATAGGGTTTCATGCATCATACATATTATTTTCTTTTCTATACGGTATGTAAGGTTTTTGTATTATGTATTTTGAGATGCAATTACATAAGCAAAAAAAAAAAATATATAAAGAGATTTTTTTTTTTTTAAAAAAGAGTATCTTAAGAATACTATAAAATACTTTACGGACACACAAAGGATACTCTATTTATACGTTATATTATAAGTTCAACACTTTTATTAAAAATGCATAAAAATCTAATGCATATGTATAGCGACTGCAATGAAAATGAACATGAAAGATTTAAGAAAAAGAAAAACGAATATTAGAACGTTTTATTTATAATTTGAAGAGAAGAAATTAATTCAAAATAGTTATTCTTTGTTATGTAATAAGTATAGGTATATCTATAGTAGTTATGTAAATGTTATGTTAAAGTTCAATGTTGTATCAAAATATTTGGTCTTTATTAAAATCAAATTTTTTATTGTTTTTTCTATGACTTTCAAAATTGCATTAAGATGAATTATTTAATTTCAGAATTTAATAATAATTGAAATTTTCAAATTTATATTTGAAAGGATAAAGAAACTCTTTAGTACCTGAATGCTTAAAATTCTGAAAATATGATATGTAGGTTGATAAACCTCTTTCTACCTACGCTACATAGGCATTTCTACTTAAATGCACAGTTAGGTCAGTTTAGACCATTTCTGTTACACACAATCAGTTTTCCTCTTAGTTAAACTATTGGCATCTTATTACAAAGCGGTGTAAATCGATTAAGTCCACTTTGGACAAATCGAAAAGGTTATTTAAAAAATATTTCCCCAGAAACTTTCTTCTTGTAAGAAGGAGAGCTGGACATTCACACAAGTTGATCACACAAGTTCTGTTTTTCTTCATCCTTGAAAATTTCTGCAAATATGGTTATAGTTTCTGCAAAAGTTTTAACCTTCTAGAATGTCTATCGATTGGATAATTTCATTACAGTAACAATTACACTACCAATATTGCCGCTGTTTGGCCATATAATATTTTGGATATTTTGAAATTTTTATTAACATATCTTTCTAAAAAGACATCGCAAACGCAAATAAAATTTTTTATTGTTATATTTATTATTGATTAAAAGTTTTTATGCTTGCAGAATGATGGTTTTTAAAATTATGGGAAGAGAGCTGTGGCTAGCAGGTGTAACAGAGAGCTGTGGGTAACAGTACAACCAGAACTTAGTATAATCAGCCTTGTTGCTTAAAATAATATAATTGTTTGATGTTATTTCTCGCTATTTTGTTTTTATCGTTAGACATAGGTACTAGAAGATTAAGTATGCATGTGGATCTTAACTGTACTTCTTCAGAAAAATTGACGCGATAGAGAGCGTGGACCACTTTCGCTGCACCTGTCGGAGTCTTTCAAGGAAAAAAGTGGAAATATCACGGTAGTTTTTTTTCCAATATTTAAGGCAAGTTTCTGACATAGATTTGAGCAGCTTTCATAACTTCTTACCTCAGATTTGTATCATCATGACATAAATCTAAAAAAAAAGTTAACATCAACTCTGGACAAGAGGTTCTCTAACGTTGTAAAGTCAAAGAGGTTCACTATGTAGCTAAAGTCTAGTGATTTTTGACGCGTTAGTTGAGTCTTTATCAATAAAAAAAAATAAATCTCCTGAAACAAAACTGTTATAAAGTTATATAATATTATTTGGAAATCCTAATGTAAATATCCAAGATCAAGTGTAACTTATATAGATGAAAGTAACGATATATTAATGCGACGATTAAAAGTAAAATAAAAATTGGAGATTTCATGAAGTATGCATTTTATTCTTAACTTTCAGGAGATCACTTCCTTTTTGTATCAGTTTACTGTTCAACTTATATAGCTTTTAAAGTTTTACTTGGAAAAATATTGTGCCACAATCCAAATGAAATTTAAAAGTCAGATGCGATAACTTTTATGCACCTATACGCAATTATTCTGCGTTGAGCAAATATGTAGAGTTGAGAGCCTATCCTACATATTAGATCTTTTTAAAAAAAAAAAAAACCTTTGAACTTATAATAAAATTCTCGCTCTCAACTCAAGTTTGAAAAATAAGTTTTTTTTTTTTCTTAACAGGTTTTGCTCCTTTCCATTCATAAATAACTTATCTTCTAATTTATTTATGTAGGTATATAATATGTTTTTTTTTTAATATGCGGCTGGTTTTTTGTTTGTTCCTATATTCATAATGATTAAATTATTCAAATTTTTCAACCATATAGAAAAGGGACATTTTGATTTTTTTTTTTCATATCCAACTGATATTTAATATGAAAAAAGATGAAGATGAATTGCAAAAAAAAAACAAAAACGAAAGATTGAAAACAAAATTTAATGCAAAAAAAAAACAAAACACAGACAGATGTTTAGTGATAAATTTTATATTCTTCAAAATACAAAAAAAAAAGGATTTTTATATTTACATAAGTTTTACATATACATATATAGATACACATGAAAGGATTGTAAAATGATATAATATGTCTTAATATTTTTCTACCAGAATTTAATATTAAAATTTGTTCAAATAAAGGATTGCTGTCCTTCTATATATAAAAAGATATTTTTGGGTGAAAAATATTGTCAAAAAACTGCTTCACTTTTTAAATAGACTTTTAAGAAAAATTAAGTGATTTAATGTCATAATATTTGTGTATTATATACATTTACTATGTTAAAAAGAAATATTTGGAAAATAACTGAACAACAAAAAAAGAAGGATATTTAAAAAAATTTTTTTTTTTTTTACGATGTTTTGTCTGGAATTAATTTTTAGTTTTATAAATAGTTATGACCCCTTATAAAGATTTTTTCTTGAACTGCCTCATTCGGGATTATTAAATTTTATACAAATAAGAATCTTATTACAGTAACAGCATTTTATTGTATAGATAATTTAATTTTTTTTTATTTTATTTTAATGAGTTTCATGTTCTTTTATTATAAGATGATTTGTGGATATTATTAAACTGATAAAAGCTTTTAAAGTATAGACCATGAATAGGAAAACATTTCCTTTAGAAACTTTGTTATAAATGTGATTTGGCGCAGATAGTAATCTTCTATAAAAAGCAATTCCAATATAATAAATCGAATATCTATATACCAAGATTTTCCGATTCAAAAGAAAGAAAAAGCATCTAAGACTTAAGTATAAATTAACGTAGATCTAAAATAACTGATGAAAAACATAAATCTTAAAAAAAATAGCTATATGTATATTATATGTTATGAATTTTAGAAATAAAATATAAAATGAATACTTTTAGTTTTCTTATTTATGGAGAATTCATTTAAAAACCAAATATTCAAGTATAAAACAGAGATGCTGTGTCGTGTTTCATTCCATCACTATTAGGCCCGCAAACATTTTTCGTATTTACGTTGAGCCCCTAAATAATCTGACTGAGTTTTTGTAGTATCGTTCTTGATTGGTTATTGCAGTTTACTGATTCGAATTGGCAACGATTCGTTAACCGGTTATAGAAAATTTTTCTTAGTTCTGAGAAACGCTTAAAGTTTAGGAACTTAAAAAAAGTCTACGAATTTTGTTCAAGAAAATGAAATTTTATTTTTTGGATATTTGGAGTTTGGTTGGTTAAAATTTGAAAATGTCCGTTCTTATTTTCTAAGTTTGCTAATTTCATTTGATAACTTCCCTTTATGTATTGTTAATTTGTAATGGCATGAAAATCAGTCAAAAATGTCCTAATAATCTATTTACACTACAGCTTTATGTCAATAATGTTTACCTCTTTAAAATATTCCCGTTATTTAAATACATATATGTATATAAACAAAACAAAATTTTTGGTCGAAGAAGTTTTGTTGTCAACGTCTGATAACTCCGTTATACTCGTAGTATTATTACAAGCGTAATAAAATATGTTAAATAAAAAATCAACTATATGTTTATAATGATATAAAATTATTTGTTATTCTTAAAATGAAAAAATTATCTATTTTTATAACACAAATATATTTCATAGAAATCTAAATCTTAAAATGATAGAAGACAAAGAAGAAGTTTGATAGTTAATCATTCTGTACTACATAGCTATATTAACTTTCGCTAACACTTTTCCTGAAACCGAAAAAAATTAAATTAATTTAAGGAAAAAAAGGATTAATATATTTTTTATATAAAGGTAAAAATACTTTTGATATCATATTTTGTACTTAGGGCTTATATTGCACTATCTATAAATAAAATGACAATTTATTATTTTGAATTGTTGGTACATTTTAGATAATATTTCAAATAAATGATTTGGAAGTTTTTCGAATTTTTTGTTTTTCATAATATGGAAATAAACTTTTAAAAAGATGATGTCGTTTCTTCTGATTTTAACAAGAAGTTTTTCATTAGATGTTAATGTATTGCAAACTAAAGACTGTAATGCTACAAACTATTTAAATGATCTTTTCTTCTTTTAATAATTATAAATCTCATTAAAACCAAAATTCTTAAGGAAATATCTTGATGTAGGATCGGGTATATTAAAATTGCTCCTCCGTTTGCAACACCTCGAAATAAGCTAGCTAGATATACCTTTAAAGGTATGTATCGGATCAGAATCAAATTCTAAGTCGATTAAGCTTTCTCCGTCCGTCCGTTTGTCCGTCAGCAAGATAACTCAAAAATTAAGAAAGCTATAGAGTTTTGAAATTAAGACAAAATATTCTTACATCAATTTGTAGGTTCCCTATTTTTTTTTGGTTGAGATCCGACCAAAACTTGGGTAGCTCGAACAACTAACTTTTAGATCTCCACATTTTTTTTAAAATAGAGCCATAAAATTTTAACTGCTGATAGATATCATAAAAATATTAATTTTACGGAACAACTTTTTTCTGGAGCCCCATCCGATACGGAGATACAGCCCCCAAAAGTTCGAAAAAGTTCTATATTTAAATTGTTTTAACACAAGTTGTATAAGATATATCTTCAATTAAAAAACGCCAAACGATTACCGCTTTTATTAGCTTTAAAAATATATATATACAATAAATATATACTTCTGCCATACGGTGTCTACATTTACCGTTATGCGAAACTCAAATTTTGCAAAATTCTTGACATCTTCTATCTTTCAAACGGTTTAAGTTAGAAACTTGAAATTTGGGTCTCTGAAAATAAGTATGAGTCATTTCAGAAAATATTTTTGTATCGCCCCCTAAACTAAAAAATTCCTTATTTTTATTATATTAGTTTCCAACTTAAACCGTTTAGAAGATATAAGGGTTAAAGAATTTTGCAATAATTCAGTTTCGCATAACGGTAAATTAAGACACCATATAGCACAAGTATATATCTATTATATACATGTTTGTAAAGCTCATAATAGCACCTATTGCTTGGAATTCGGATTGATATACCTTATAGAGCTTGTGTTATAACAATTTAAATATAGAGATTTTTCGAACTTTGGGGGCTGTAGCTCCTTAACGGGTGAAGCTACAGAAAAATTAATATTTTCATAAAAAATTATAAAAATTAATGTTATCATAAAATTAATATTTGTATGATATCTTTCAGTAGTTAAAATTTCATGGCTCTATTTCAAAAAAATTGTGGAGATCTAAAAGTTAGTTGTTCGGGAGCTACCCGAAGTTTTGGTCGGAACTCAACCAAAAAAAAATGGTGAACCTACAAATTGCTCCCAGAATATTTTGTGTAAATTTCAAGATTCTAGCTTTCTTAGTTTTTGAGTTAGCGTGCTGACGGACGGACGGACATGGCTTAATCGACTAAGAATTTGATTCTGATGCTATCCATACCTTTGAAGGTATATATTTCGAGGTGTTACAAACGGAGGAGTAATTTTATTAACTTAATAAGCAATACTGAAACGATTCTGCTACAATACTTGCAATAACAAAACAAAAATCAAAAACAAACTTCGATTTTATGTTCCTTATAAGTATATAATTGTGAAGATAAATCCAATTTATATTAACGATAGATACTTATACTAAAGTTATATTTTGTATATATGTATGTACAACCCATAGTTCTAGAAATTATAAAATTCATCCAAATTATTTTAAAATTCTAAAAAATTTAAAAAGATAATATTATAAGCAGAGTGACAGGCTATGAACATACTAACGGTTCGTACGGGTACTTAAGACTTTACAAAGGCAACTGTATTCTTCCTCGTTTTTTTTTATATTATATCGTCCAGATACAAATATATCTGACGATATTTTTAGGAGCTTTTTGCCTTTAGCATATGGACCATCTCGGTACAAGTATTTAATTAAAATCAAAATTGAAAAGACCGGCTCTTATTTTAATAATCAGGACTAAAAAGGTTGGTTGTATATGAATGGAAAAACAACTCAGATAATTACCAGCCTCTTATCTTAAAAAAAAATTTAGATCAAAAAAGAAGTGTTATGTACATAGGATCAAATATATAATAACAATACAATTTTAAACACTCTTTCATACACTCCAAAGTTTAATAAAGTTTTATTCAAAAAGAAAAAAAATGGCTCCATAAATGTTTTCACAATTCGAATATAAATAGGCATTTTCTATTAAAAGTTTCACTTTAAAACTTATAGACATTATTTACATTATGTTATTTATAATTATATTATGTAAATGTTTATACATTTTTAAGCACGCATAATTAATCGATATTATATAACATTTTGTTTATTTACTCTTATTGACTGATGCACAGCCGTTCACAGCAAATAAATTGCGAAATAAAATAACAAAAGTAAAAGTTATAAAATAATAAAAAAACAAAAAACAATAAAAAAAGAAAATTTCGACATAACTTTTCACATTTAACTTCCCATAAATTTTTTTTTTTTCTCTATTTTTTTATTCCCCCATTTTTGGGTTTTGTGAAACAGTTAAAGTATTAACCAAATTGTTTTTCATATACAATTCTATAAAGTTAAATCTTTAGATATAAAATGTTCTACTGTTAGAATTTTATTTTTGTGGGGAATATGGCATATTTTTATTTTATATATGGCACTTTTTTTTAGACTGTTAGGTATTCTGAAGTAAATAAATCGTTTTTGGCATATTAGGATATTGCATACCTTATTAGTTTTTTTTTAGGCCGACAACTTTATTCAATTTTTTTTCATGTCTTCTGGGGTTTAGAGTATGTTTGGAAATTTTATATGGTTTATATGGTTACCTTATTGTTTCATTCATAATCTTTTTCCAAAAGTTTTTTCACAATAATCTATTAATATAATTTTTATATATCGACTAGTACTTTATTCAATTTTGTTATTCCCTGAGCTATAGAAAGCTAGTTTCATACTAGTCTTATAGATGCACCTTATGTACTTTAAAAGTAATTGTTTCAAAAACTTATAAATAACGAGGTAAGACTAATAATTTTGCTTAATAAGACTTATAATTTTGCTTTCATCTTATCTTATTTAATTTTTTTTTTCACGATAATTTAGAGCTTCGATGAAACAGCTTCCCAACTTTATTTTTGTATTGGCTCTCCATATAGTACCATATATATTGAACATTGAATGATTGAATGAATGAATAGGACAATATTATGTCAAGATACAAATGATATTATGTTTTTAAAATCAAAAGATGTCAACCATAAAAAATTAAACCTCAAAATAAAAAAAATTACATAAATTTTTCAGAATTTTCTTCAAATAAGTAAAAGCTGGTCGCCTGTTTTTATTTGTTTTCTTTTTTTTAAAAGATGACTGTAGATTTTTATTGAATGATTTAATTTTTGTTTTTTCTTTTGAAAAAGTTTTTCCTCATTTTTCCAGAATCAAAAAAAAAAAAAATATGAAATAATTATTTTATTGTTACCACTTTTAGTTGATATAAAGTACGTTGACAACTTTTATTTGACGAATGATCCTTTCTTCTTTTTATCAAATTGTCAACAAACAAAAGGAATATAAGAACCAGTAAAATAATTACCTAGTACTAATTAACACTTCATCTTTCTTTGAGATTGTTTATAAATAGAAGCTATAGAAATAGCTTAGAAGAATGAAGGTATAGAATAGAAGATATGGATTGAAAAGTATATGTTTTTAAAACTGCTTTCGCACATCTCTGTAAGAAATAGACCATAAATTGCTATTGAGAGAATCTATAAGATAGAATATAAACAGAGACTGCATGAGATGAGGTAAATTGAAAAAAGATCAAAGATCACTAAAGGTTCTTATTAAAAACCAAATTTCAATAAACTAAGAAAAAAAATCTCAGTCGTATTAACAACATAAAGATATGTCTAAATATGTATGTTTTTTCCCCCTTACATCTCGTGGGGCATCAACTTGTCTCCTCCATTGGTCTCAGGTATTAGCTATGATTTTTATTTCTTCTCAAGTTTGCTGGTTTTTCACTAGTTCGCCCGTTATTGATCGTCACCAGGTGTTATTGGGTTGACCTTTTCTTCGGCTTGTTTTGGGGTTCCATTTTAGGACCATTCTGGTTATATTTTCTGGATGTTTCCTTATGGTGTATCATATCCACCACCTGTTAATTGTCAAAAGTCCTGGTTGCTGATGGTATTTAGTCAGAATATTCTGCATATTTTTCTTTGGCATTTGTTCGTTAATATTTGGAGTTTAGGCTTGATCCAAGTTTCGCTACCATACAAAAGCGTAGACATTATACATGCCTTGAATATTTTGATTTTGGTTTTCCGGTTATTTGGCTATTTTTCGATATTGAACTAATCGAACTATATTTAAAAAAAATAGTTATGTAGAATGTTTTTAATGTTAATGGCAAATATCGAATCTTTATTAATAGAGAATATCGATCACTTTTTCCCTACACTTTCTAAAATAAAAATTGACAGTAAATTGTGTATTATACAGTTTTTTCTTTTATAGTTTCTTCAGAATTTTTTTCTTTTCTTTATTTTTGTTTAGCTGTTAAGAGTTGTTTAACAAACAATACAACTTTTAAAAAAATGTTTATTTTTATATTTTTTATTTTTTGCCTCTAAAGAAGACTAAAGATGATAAATTAGTGTGCAGTGAATTGAAAGTAAATGACTGAAAACAAATAAAAATTAGAAAACTAAAGTTCAAGTAAAAGTAAAAGAAGGGGAAAAAATATATAAAAGTTGGGGTCAGTTTAAATATTAATTTTTATTATTGTGATATGAAAAGCGTAATGAAGTAATCAAGTGATAAAATAAACGAAGTGAGAATAAAAAAAAACAACTGTATTCGATTAGACGGGTTTGGGTCAATCAACAAAAATATAGACTGTTATTTTTATAAAAATTTTATAAGACGTAAAGTAACCCCTTAATATTTTTAAAAGTCATTAAAAGAAAATGTAATAGAATAATAAACTATAGTTGTAATTCGATTCAATCTATTAAAATCGTTGACTTTATCGTTGTTTGTAATAATACTTTTGTTTTAAATTTTAATGGATGACTTTTAATCCTACACTTATTTGACTTCAATGAATAAGATAAATAGGTAATTAAAAAGATATAAGATAAGATATAAGAAAAACATGCCAAGGTGCAATGATTAAAAAGGACTCTTTCAGTTAGTAAATGTAGCTAAAATAAAAAACTATATGAAATTAGTCCCCTTGAGCTTATTTTTTTGCTTTCGATAGATGAATCATATTTGATGCTTATTTTTTAAGAAGGTAGATACAAAAACAGTAATGTCGTATAACAGACTCTCGATTTTCTAATATACTTAACTGCTGCTTAGATTATAAATAATATTATATAACATATTATGTCAGAAAGACAACATGATAAAGCAGCTATAGATATATACGATCCGATCATAATTTTTATGATAAAAGATAATTATAAATGTTAAACTAATGTAGACTGGAATATTATTATATGGCGCCTAACAGGAATAATTACTTTTGATATTATTTTTATCTAAGTATTTCTTTTAGAATATTAAGGTTTTTCGCCTTATTCAGAAATTTTTTTTAAATAAAATAATAATAAAAGTAAAAATAAGAAATAAAATAGTTCTTCAAGATTGAAAAATCCCAACGAAAAGTCTGAAATTACAAAAAAATTAGTAGTATATCATAATATATATTCTAACCCAAGGAATACAATCTTTCACGCTTGAACTCGCTTGAATAAGATACCGTACGGTAATTAAAAGAATATGGTACTTGGTTTACAAACTCATAAACAGGGAAGGCATTACCATCCAAATAATTAATATTACCGCGCATAAACTTTCAACATTTAATATATAACATGGAAACATTCACACGGCTATCAATGCGCTTAAGAAGAAGATAGATACTCTAAAATAGCTATTATTTGGCATATTTTTTTAAAAAGTGATGTTCAATTAATTATATGAACTTAATACTAAAAATTTAAACTAACTATTTTCAGCACGAAGCCAAGAAATCAACTACTTAGTGAAATTAATGATTCTGGACACTGAAGCTTAGTCAAATATGCATAATAAATGACTTAGTGCATGCCATTTACTCCTTATAAGAGTGGGAAGGAAACAAAAAAATAAAATTTCAAGATAAGTTAGGCTTGCTAATGCTTAGGCAACGAAATAATATGAAATTTTAAGATATAACAGAATAGACATATATACATTGAAGCCAACACATAAGACATAACTTAAATAACTTTCAATAAAATGAAGCTAAGTCTTTTTTACAAGATAGTTAATTTAAAAACTAGTTCTTCATTAAATAACGTCTGTAAGTGGATCTTTAAGTGGATATACATTTCAAAATTGTGAAAATATGACAAATTTTAAATGTTTAAAAAAGAAACAAATTTCAAAAATAAACCTTTTCAAAATTTCCTCCATTTGCTTCATAATTTTAAATTTTTCAAATTCCAAGCATTTATTTGTGAGTACTTTTACTTTACTTTTCAAAAATATCAAAATGAGTATTTGTATAAAAGCACTTATTAGTATACTAAAGTTGGTAAGTGTACTTAAAAAAACTTCTATCCATTTCATAGAAAACTTTCAAACTAAATTTTTAAAAAATTAAAATTAATATAATCCAATTTAAAATTTTTTACATCCTTTCTTATATCATATACTCATATTCTATACTCAGTGTCTACTAAACAATACTAAAGCATATATATGCGAGAGACAAACACAAATACATATTACATTTTGAAGTACAAATAAGTACCTACCTCAAAAAATACTACTACGATTTACGAACTAATAAAAAGCAAGTACTAAAAAGAAGGAAAGAATTAATATGTAAATATGAAAAGTAGTGCAAAAAAATACATATGTGGCTTGCAATTTTGATAAGCTGTATTTCCTAAAGTAACATCCCGATTTAAAAGATTAAAAAATTGTATTGTTCTTCTCTGCTCATTCTTTCTAATGAAGTAAAATCCATTTAAATCGGCCCAGTAGTTTTCTCAGAAAAGGGACCCAAAAAACAATGCTGGCGTATTTATATAATGATGATGATGATGATATGGTATTTTGTAGTAAGTATGGTATTTTCTAGTTTAGTATAAATTAATATACATTTGTCGCTTAGTATTAACTATTAAATAGTTGTAAGTATATTATATTTGGAATTGATAATTTTGTGGCTATTTTCGGGTTGACAATATTCCTATATCTAAAATATATATTATATCATATAATATCTAAATATCTATTAAATTCTCAGCAGTATATTAGTTTATAGCACCATTATATTTACTTAAATATGATTTGACCTTGTGTTGAATTTGAAAACTTTATATTGAAGCCACATTCTCCTTTAGTCAGTATAATAGGATGAAACCCCTAACTGCTAACGCAGTATATTGGCTAGGGAATCAAGATAGAAAAAAATCGGATGTGAATGCAGAAATTTTCAATTGGGAAGAGGAACTGAAGGAAACCTCATCGAAAAAGCCATCGGTTACAGCATGTAATAATATAATATCTTTTTGCATGGGGTCATAATTGAAGGTATCTGTAAAGTAATTAGCAATTATCGTAAGCATTACCATCAGTCAGTTACAACATACACTAGTATATTGCACTTTCTTGCATGAGGTAGCTAAAGACAGCTTCACTGTAGCCGATATTATTATCATTATTAATTATACCATATACATTATAACGATAAAAAATTACAACTTATTTTTTTTTTTATGATTTAACCGTGCTTTAAATTCAATACGCTCCGATTGAAAGATTGGTGACTTAACCCCTACGTGATTAGTTGGATCAATAACAAACACAATTCTAGAAAGCTTTATAATATTATCCTTTCAAAAATTAGTGTATTTAAATCATCTTGATTTTACATACTGCTTTGTTTTTAAAAATATTATTTTAGTCATAATATTTAGAATAATTTTAATTAAAAAATTGTTATACAAAAATAAAAATTATCAATAGCTTAAAATGTATTAATAATATAAATTAATTAATATCATCCTTATTGATTCATATGTCTTTTTAAAAAAAGGATAATTCACATTATCATAACAATAATAAAAAAAAAAAAAAAAACATTTTTTATATATCAAATAAAAATCAATAATATTAGATTAAATCATCAATTTTCTAATTAATTTAATAATAAATACCTATTAATAATAATATTAATTATTATAAATTATTAATAAACTTTTAATTGCCTCTTATTTTTTTCTGTTAATTATTTTTATAAATTTTCATTTAATATTTTACTTTTCGTTATATAAATATGAAGTATAACTTAAAACGTACATTTTTTCTATTAACTTTTATTTTTTATTATTTTTTAAAAATTTTAAATTTAATTGATTTTAAATTTGACACAAGAAAAGAAAAATTTATTAATTTAAATAATAAAAAAATATTTAATATCACTTCATTTATAATAATTGTTTTTATATTAATAATAAATAGTTTATTTATAACAAATCAAATTATTAAAGAAAATGTAAATACAAGTGATATAATATATTGTTTAATAGAATATTTTTCTACATTTATATGTTATATTTATATAAATATTCGATCATCTAAACTCCGAAAATCTTTTAATAATTATATAAATTTTATAAAAGAAACTGAAAATTATATAAAAAAATCATTTTTTATTAATAGTTTTAATATTAAATCTTGTTTATTAATAAGTTTAATATTATTAAGTTATTTTTTAAAAATAGAGAATATTTTAGAATTTTCAGAAGTCATACCTCCAAATACACCAAATTATATAAAATTTATATTCATTTTGAATTATTTTATAAAAACTTTTCTCAGAATAATTACAAAATTTCCATTTATATTATGTAATTTTATAATAATGATATTAATTAGTAATCAATTTAAATTAAAATCAATAATTTTAAATAATTCTGAAAAATTAATAAAATATATTAAAAAAAAAAATCAAATCTCATATAAAGAATTAAAAATTATTATAAAATTTCAAATAAAAACTAATAAAATTTTAAAAGAAATATTTCATTTATATGAGATACCAATAATGATAGCATTTTGTCAATTTTTTAATATAATTTTTTATGCATTTCATTTTATAATATTAATATGTAGTAAAAAACAAAATTGTTTATATTATTCAATAATATTTAATTTAATTTTTGATGCTATATTAGAAGTTTTAATATTTGGTATTATGATTGATAATATAAAATTACAATATAAAGAATTTTTATATTATTTAGATATAACAAATTTAATATTGAAAAAAAAACTTAGTACAAAGGTAAAATTTATATTATTAATATACTATTAATATATTTATAAATTTTTTTTTATAGATTGACAAAATTCTTTTAATGAATAATTTTAGTACAATGGATTACAATTTTAAAACGTTTGGCATATTATTACCAACTAAACAATCAAATTTAAAATTATTTTCAGATATTTTACAAATTTATTTGTTAATTATTCAATTAAATTTAGTTTAAAATAATGCATAAAAATGTTAATGTTAGTATAAATTTATTAATAATTATTTTTAAAGTGTTCATTAAGCTGAAAATGTTATATAGGTAAAGAATAAAGAATACAATACAAACAGCACCTAATATCAGTGTTTGGTTATCTCGACAAAGTGGAAAATGAATCTATTCGGCCTATTAACGACTCCAGTATTACATTAAAGATCATTTCACTCAATCATAGCCGTTAGTTCATTGTTTTTCTATGCAAAACAATTAGTGGGATAGATGCCTACTTCTATACTGTAAAATTTCTAATAAAATTTTTTAAAATTTCTTCTACACGGATTATGAAAATTGTTTGTCACTACACATTTCTGAAATCACGTGTTATCGCTTGGATTCCACAAAGTTGGTAAATCATTTGTGTATGAATTATAAAAGTTTAATAAGAACATTAACATCTTATTCAAAATTTCATTTCAAATTTTTTCATCCATCCTACATAATAAGAAAATCCTTCCTATATTCAATTTTCACAAAAATATTTTCCACATTTTTATCCCATAAATCGAATTTTATATTTGTGTTAAATCTAAAGTTTGATTAAAAAGAGGATGGTTTTAGTTGGTTAAAGTCCAACACTATTCGGTAGTATCACGTGCAGTTCTGTTGGGTACATTTTGAAGTTTTCCAGCTACCTTAGGAAAAAAGCAAAATTTAAATAAGGAAAACCCTTATGCAATTGAGCAATAATTGGTATAGATGAAAATACATGTCCTTTATTGTATTGGAGAATAAATTAACTAAAAGATTGATTTTTGAGCATCAGTTTCGCATAATGGTAAATTAAGACACCGCCAGTCACAAGGATATATTTATTATATATATATATCGCTTTCAGATTGAAAATATACCTTACAGAATTTATGTTATAACGTTTTAAATATAGAGGTTTTTCGTAATTTGTAGGGCTGTAGTTCCATAACATGTGGGGCTACAAAAAAAAAGTTGTTCCATAAAATTAATTTTTAGGATATCTATCCACATTTAAAATTTCATGGCTCTATTTTAAACGATAGAGAACTTTTAAAAAATTTGGTCGAGTCTTAATCAAAACAAATAGGGAACATACAAATGGATCCAAAAATATTTAGTGTAAATTTCAATACTCTAGCTTGCTTAGTTTTTTAGTTATCGTGCTGACGGGCGGACGGATGGATGGGCAAAGCTTAATCGATTCAGAATTGGATTCTGATCCGATCCGTACCTTTGAAGGTATATCTAGCTTGCTGATTTCGAAGTGTTACAATCGGGAGAGTGATTTTATTACACCCAATAGTTATCATACGAGTATAAAAACCACATTATTGTGTATTAAAAAAAAATGCTGTCATTATTGAAAAGTTGGTGTAAATTTATAATGTTTATAAAAATTACCAACAATCATCTTGGGAATGGTTTTAAAATTTGTTTTTTGGATTTTTCCTCGCAAAACAAAAAAATAAACCACAATAAAAATTGCAAAGAAAAATGTTCGGATTTAAAACAAAAATAAAACTATTGTTTAAACATAATTATCATAAAATTTAATATGAGTTTAAAAGAGTCAATTTAAGGAACAGAATTTTATTAAATGATTATTACTTTAAAAAAATATAAAAGAGTTATCAAAATGTTTAGCTCATTTTCAAAAAAGTTTTGAAAAAATCTACTTATTAGTTTCACTCTGCCCATCCATTCGTCTGCTCGACCGTCCGTTTGCTTACAAAACTGGTACACCGTTAAAGATAGAAAAATGAAATTTTAACCATGGGTAAATCTCATAAAAAATTAATGTTGTAAAACAAATTTTTCAAGTAGCGGGCATCCAATACAGAGCTACAAAGCTTGAAACTTTGAAAATTTTTGAAAACCTATTTGTAAATGTGTATATCTGAGGTTCTGCTTAGCAATTTTTTAAGGAAACGTCATTCGACAGGAATTTTTTTTAGCTTTATAATTAATATTAAAATTATGCAATTTTTTTAAATTTATTATTTAAATTTACCGTTATATGAAAACTAAATTTTGCATGATTTTTCTTCCTGCATAACGATGCGGAAGGATTTTAGATAGGGACTTGAAATTCTGAGCGAAGAAAGTACTTTTAGAATTAGTACAAGGTTCCTCAGAAAATGTTCTACTACTCCCTGTTTAAGAACTATTAGGACTCCAAAATTGAAATTTCCCTATTTTTAAACACCTGTAACTTTGTACCTGTACAAATTTTTTCAAAATTAAAGACAAAAATTAAGGCTTGAACTTTATAATTTTATATGTGTTAATAGTTTTTCTTAATTATGTAGAGTTTCTTTAAAATTGATGAAAGTGTCTCTTTATTTTTAAGAATTTTTCTTATTATATGAAATTCTAATAAAATTTTCAAATTTGGGTTCAAGTCACACTTCTAAACAGTTTGTGTTTTATTTTGGAAATGTGCACTTTTAAGAGCCGTTGGTTTACATTCTGTCTTATTTTTATTTGAAACAGAAATACTGAAATTGTGGTTGATCCTGTAATGAAAAACTTAAAATGGCAATTGAAAAACAAATAAAAAGAGTTCTTGGGGCTAAATTTAATTTATGTCTTAATAAAATTAAAAAAATAAAAGAGTTTTAATTTAAATTTTCTGTATGACATTTACTAAAATTAGACAATAATAATGTCGTTTTTATTATAAATGAATTAATTTGAAAGAGTTTTTGTTGTTTCAAAAAGTTCTAAAACAAAAAAATTTGTTGCATGACCAATAAAATAAATTTTGTTTTGTTATCTTTAAACAATTTAAAATATAAATAATTTTCTGTTATCAGAAACCTACCACATTATTTTTTATCAACATGTAATTAAGTTTTTATGAAGGTAATTAGCATTATTTTTTTCGAGGGGTATAAAGATATGATATATATCCATATATTGAAAAGTCATTTACTTTGAAGGTACGATGAGGGTCATCGTCTAACTTTAAAAAGTAATCAGGAGAGCACCTATCGCGGTAAACATTTTGAAATTTCGTATTATTTCGACTAATATAGCATTGTATGGTTAAGTCGCCAGCTTTTCAAATATTACTACGAATAATAATAGCTGCTACAGTGACAGTGGAGCTGTCTTCAATAATTGTTATGTCTTGTTGGAAGATGTGATATACTACTGCATATTGTAACTGTTGATGGTTTCGTCACTGATATCCAAATAGTAATAATAATTGGAACCTCGGTGGCCTAGTGGGTAAAAGTATATCAAATACGCTGTAAAAACCGAGAGAGTGTGGGGTCAAATCGCACGGACCATAAAAGTTATTCCCCCTTACGACATTTACAGCCACGCCTGAAAAGGAAAGACTGTGTAATTTTTTGTTCACATTTATGTGAATAATAGAATAATCGGTGGATTCATTGTTTACTTACGGTCCCAATCATATTCAATCAATTCTAAGAAGAAAAGAGGAAGAGTGCAGTAGAGCAGACTGTATCAAATCTGGGATACCCGTATGAACGTAATATACCCTGTTTCTATAAATCTTGATCATCTTTTAAACACTTTCAGATGTTTTAGTATCGACGTTAACTACAGAGATATATTTATGTAAATTATGGAGTTGTATAACAGCTACCCGTACCATCACAACCAAATTTTACAGAAGTTGTTGTCATAAAACTTGATCGTTATTTGCAAGATTTCAGACGTCTAGCTTCATTAAGTTCCAAGAGGTGCAAGAAGCCTGGACCGGCTGCTCTTGACCAACCAAATTTTACAAAAGTTGTTGGCATGTAGCTCGAGCCCTCTTTACTAAATTTCAAATTCCTAGCTTCAGTAGACACTGAGTTAATTTCATTTAAAAAGAGAAGTTGTATGGCAGCTATCCGATCCTGTCGTACCATCACAACCCAATTTTCCAGAAGTTGTTGCCATAAAACTTGATCATCATTTGCTAAATTTCAGATATCTGGCTTGAATAGATACTGAGTTATTTTCATATAAAGAAAGAAGTTGTATGGCTGCTACTCGAACTCGGCGGCCGAAAATGCTGGATTTAAATAACAAAACTAATAATTTTGCAAAAGTGACGTAAAAAAAATTTCAGCCCCCTAGGTACCCCTTTAAGGTACCACAAATGTAATGGCAAATTTATTATATTCTTAAACATAGTTCATACGAGTATAAAAATATAAAGTTATTTCCATTAGCTAAATGAAATAAAATTCTTCATTCAGCTTCTCAACTTCAACAATTTAGCGTTTTATTGAGGATTTGCAAAATTAGTTTTAATTTTTAGAGAAATCTGGCTATCACAAAATCTGGCTTCTTTTATTAATTAAATTCTTTTCAAAAGAAGAGGAATATTGTTTAATAGGAGTGATATAAAAAGTTCTGATTCAAAAAGTTTGTTTATAAATCAAATAGAATCAATGGATGATCATTTTATTTAAAAATTTTAAGTACGTTAAATAATTGAACCTTAAATCCTTAAATCTTCACCTTATATCCATAATCCTTAAATTTTCAAGTCTGTCTCTAATTTATCACTATTCATTTGTTTTTTCTCAATTTTGTATAGAGTTTTGTTATATAAAACTGCAAGCTCTAGATATTTAAAAATTTATAAACCTTTAAACAAAAAATAATAAATAAAATAGTAAAACTACAAAAAAAAATTATATAAATAAAATGAACTTAAAAACTCAATAAAATAGCAATAAAAAATAATATAATTTAATCTAATATTACTTTTATTAATAATAATAAATAAGTAGGTGTCATAAATAAGATCCAAAAGTATTTTATTTCCAAAAGAAACCATAGAATAAATTATATTTTAGTATTTATACAGTAAATCAACAAAATAACAGTATACTTAAAAACATGCAAATATATTATCTTATCTAAAGAGTTCAGGTCACTTCAGGCTATGTATATTGCAAAATATAGTGTAAAAACAAGTACATACATAGTGTGGATGTAAAAAAAATGAATTTTTGACATGTTGTCAGAAGACATTTCAAATCTAAATTTTTTCACATTCATATTATGTCATTTTATATTATGTCTTTTTCATAAATTCGTATAAAATAGATGTGTTTAGTCGCAGATAATTTCTGTAACTAACAAAGAGGCGCACCCAAAATAAATATTGTTATCCAAGAATAATGTTCGAATATTTTCTAAAAAAAATTTAATAAAACTAAAACAATTTTTATAAAATTTATATAAAACAACGTTCAAAATTTTCCGAAGGGTGAACGCAGAAAATAAAAACGATGTGGAATATCTACATTGGTTTAATCAGCTGTTCTTCTTTTGCTTTTTACTTAGCCATATTGGTAGATGTAAAATATGCACATATATAGCCAGAACTTTAGCAAGCGAATTATGGGTTTTTAAAACACAAGAATTTAAATTTATATTTAAATTATTTTATTTTTTTTTTCTCAACTTTAAAGTTTGAGTTTGATCTTAAGACTGAATTTTATTTGACAAAGTTGTACTTATATATTAATTTAATATGCTTAAATTAACTTAGTGCTAAGATCATCAAAAAAATAATGTTGTTTTATTTTTTTGTTAAAATATAAAGTATAAAAATGTTATTGTTAAAATATAAAAATGTTTAAAACAAAAAAAGGTGAATGAGCTACTATAATATTATGCCAACACAATACCATGCAATATTATATTAAGTTGTGTCAACATGATGTATCATGCTACATTATGGCAACACATATCACATGCTACATTATGTCAACATAATATTATGTAACTAGCGGTATATTATGTAAATATGTTATATAACTAAAACTAATAACCATTTTAAACTGTCAAACTTTCTAAAATAACGGGATTAATATGAATATTATAAAATTGATATCGTGATAATTTTCCGGATCTATTAAGTGAAGTTGAAATAGAAAAATTTAAAGGTGTAAGATAAATCTCTTAGTTAAACCTATTTTGAGCCTTCGACATACAGGGTCAAATATTTTTCACAAATTTCATACATTTAATACATTTGTAAAATTAAAATGATGCTTATTATGCCAATCTTAAGTCAATAGTACAATTATATTTAAAAGATTAACCTTTAGAATATCTGCATTAAAATGTTCATATTAAATTTCAGATGTAATTGTACATCTGATTACTTTACTTTGTTCCCTCTGTTTTCAAATTATAATAATGAATACTAAAGTCAGATACTTCAGTAAGATTCAGCTTCAAAAAAAATACAGTCAGCTGTAATCGCCTATTTAGAATATAATAAATTATGTATAAGTAATAGAAAATACTGAAAAATTAAATAATTAAATTTACTCTTAATTTAAAAATTATATTAAAGGTATAAAACAAAAGGTTTTTGAAGGCGTACATTTTCCAAAAAGACAATAAAAACAGTTTAGAATTTTGTGAATTGCTGTTAAACCATGTAAATTAAATGTAATAAGAAAATTACGCAGCCTTTCCCTTTTAGGCGTGGCTGTACATGTCGGAAGGTAGAATTATTCTTACGACGTGTGTGGGATTCGAACCCACACTAACCTGATGTTTTAAAACGTATTTCACATGATCTTACCCACTAGGCCACCGAGGCCCCTAAACCATGTAATAGAATAGACCAACAATAACATTTAGCGTATTTTAAGCGTAAAGCTGTAATTTAGTAAAAAATTAAACTGTTAAGTCATTTAAAAACGTAGTCTTTTGCATTTTCATTTAACAACATTTTGTATAGGTGCCTAAATTACAGGTGTCTAAAAATAGAAAATTTAAAATTTTTGAGCCCTAATATTTATATCTCAAAGAGGGAAAAGTACAGACATTTTCTTAGGTAACAGATGATAATTCTGGAAGATATTCCTTCTTTCAAAATTTCAAGGTTCTATCTAAAAGGCATTCCAGTGATATGAAAGAAGCAACATTTTGCAAAAATTTATTTCCAGATAATGGTAAATTTAAATATTAAATTCCGAAAAATTGTACAATTTTGATGTTGATTGATATTAATTATTGTCGTTTGGCATTTTTAAATTGAAAAATGTTAAGCAGAATCTGAGATTTTATATACATATTTGGGAATAGGGCTCTTTCTAACTTTGTGTCTTAAAACCTCGGTATCTGTATTCATGATTCCTATATCCTTTGATATTTTTCTGTAAAACCAAATTTCTAAAGGTTTTATTTTGTTCATATGTTAAGTTTTTAACGTCTTGATTCTAAGCCATATATCGACCAAAATATAGAATTAATAAATAATAGACCAAATATAGAATTTACCGTATTGTAAGCGTAAAGCTGTAATTCCGTAATGAGTGGAAATACCTAAAAAATGTTGCTTCGTTCAACGAGTTGTCAGTCAAGTTATTAATGTTCAAAATAATTTTTTTTTATAAGACCTATTCCTACTTAAAATTTCATTATTCTAACTTTCACGGTTTAGAGGTTTTGTAAATACAGACGTACGTACGAACAGAGTATCTATATTGTAAAGCTAGATACTATTAATTTGTATCCTAAAAAGGTTACATTCTCCTTTTAAAGTAATGTGCATATATCTGTTACAAGTTTGTATGATGATTTGATTATATAATGGTGTCGATATTATTATAAAGTTAATAATAACGAAAATTGGAAATAGTTATATTGTGATACATATGTAATAAGAGATAAAATGTATAATGAAGACAAAATATACGAAGAATAGAATAGTTTTGCAATAGAAAATAATATAAAGTTTCCAATTTCAAAGAATTGTATACTCTAAAAATTTTTAATAATAAAGTCAATACATATTTCATTCCAATTTTTACTCATATAAATGTTTTATATCACACACATACACACTCATATATAAATAATTTTTATATTCAAAATCATACGTGCTTCTAAAGTTTTTATTGAATTAAATGAGGTTATTGCGATGCATATAATATTCCCATGAAAACAAAAAAAAAAAAAAAAACAAATAATATTTTTATCAGTCAGAACCAAAGGACATAACAAATACAAAAGTAAAAATAAAAATTATAAATATATTTACAAACACATTTATTCCACTTTATTTACAATTCACAATAATAATTTAAGTTCCACAAGATGAATTTGTCATTATAATGGGGTAATAAAAACAATTTATAATATTTTTAGTTGCAAAATGTCATTGTTGTTTTTTTTTTATGATAATAAAGATAAAGAAAAAACAAAAACAAGAAAAATATGGAAACTCTAAGGTGGATCAGTTATTTGGGCTTGATAAGTATAAGTGATTTGAAATGTTGTGTATTTTATTCATACATTAAAATACACAAAGTGTATATTATCTATATTTGATTTTAAATGCATGTGGAAATTAGAGATACCGAATGATAAATGTCTTTTATTGATTTATCCGACCTATAGAAATTGTATATAATATATAAATTGTAACTTATATAGTTATCAATTTTATAGTTTTTTTTTGAAAATTTCTTAATAGAGTTGCCTAATTAATATAAATTTTGGGAGAGAATTACAATTTAGTGTCAACTCAGATTCAAAACTTAAGTAAAACCAATTAGCATATAATATATGTATTATGTAAATTAAGTCAATTAATTATCGGTCTAACAGCTTTGAAAGTAATACTAAGGGAATAAAAGTAAAAAAGTCACACATAAAACACACAAGTGGTAGATATTTTAATTTTTTTTATAGAAGAAAGTTGAATTAACACATCAGTAATCACTAGATTTTAGGGGTGTAATGAATCTTTAAACGTAGGATAACCTATTATATAAAAGAGTAATTTTCAAATTTATTTAAGATTTCTGCCATCGTCATACTGCTCTGACAATTGAAATTAAAAAAAAAAAACTTTTAAAGTCCATGTCCGATGGCAAATAATTGCTTTCTACATTTTCTGGATATTCTCTGTTTAGCTTAATGTATTGATAGTGTGTTAAAGGAAGAAAAAACAAAGTCTAATAAAAAATGGATCTCCACTAAAAGAATAAAGTAAAAGACGAAATTTTTAATTGAGGTCGGTTAATATGATGTAACATTGAAAATTTAATAAAAATTTAGAGAATATAATAAAAATTTACTAAAGAAATATATCTATAATAAAATTGATGACCGTTAAAGTGGGAAATTTAAAAATTTGTTATGGTATATCGAAATTTAAATTAAAATCATAATTATACAAAATTATTTGTCCCTTTTCGCCTTCTTATTAAGAACAACATGATTTCTTAATATGAAGATTTACAAATTCAAAAGATTAGTAGATAGATTTGAATTTTGAAACAAATTATTTTTTTAGTTTATTCTCCTGTCCCATAAATGTGACAAGATAATAAAACATCCTTTTTTTTTAAGTGTGGCTGTAAATGGGGGAGGATGACTTAACTTCCACGAACATAAGTTATATGAAACTTATTATCATTTTTAAATGAATTTAAGTTTCATGAAAGTTCTGACGACTTTTTGTTGGAAATTATGTTTCAAATAAAATGACCATAAGTTAGACTATTCAGTTTTGATTTTAAAGAACAAATTTACATTAAATGTGTATTTCTACAAAAAGTTTTGAACATTTAAAAATTCAGAGTTTACATTTATGCGAGATTCTGAATTTGGAGAGATTTTAAGTTGTAATTAAAATCGAAGTTATATGCGCTTTTTTTAAAATACTATATATACTTATATGTATGTGCGAAATTCTGAATGGAACATGGAACTTATGACCACGGAAGTGATGTCATCCCCCCGCTGTAAATGTCGTATAGTGGAATTATTCTTATAACATGTGTGGGATTCGAACCCACACTCCCTCAGTGTTTGCAGCGTATTTTTCCTACGATCTTGCTGATTAAATCGACGAGGCCCCCTTGGTATAATTTAAGTTTAACAAAGGATTTAGGTTCTTAGCCACTTAAGACTTTTAAAAAAGATCAAGTCAAAATAATAATGGCTGATTTAATGAAAATAAATAAGAATAACATGAATAAAAACGAAAATATTATCAAATGAAAATATTTGTAAATCTCATCACATCATAATATTTTAAAAATTAAAACAAAATGAATAGTAAATTATATTTTGTTTATTAGTTTACAATGGCAACCTTGAAAGAAATACTACGTATAAATACTTATTATGTGTAACTATCTCTTTCTAGTTTTTATATTCTGTATCATTCTTTAAAAGGGAAAAAAATGCAAGGGAAAAATTTTTTTATGGTTTATTGTGTTTTATGTGAATATTTTTATTTACTAGAAAAGAAAGAAAAGCAAATGGAATGAATGAAAAGGAAAAAATGTGAAAGAAAGAAGAAAATTTAATTTGTTTCTTTTTATTTCTTCTCTTTTTTTTTTTATTTTAAATTTTTTTTCTCATATTTTATGGTATAATAATAATGGAAGCTTGTACAAGAACAGAATAGATAAACCATTGTATTTAAAATTGACTTATTGCATGGTTTATATTATTATAGTTATGTTCTATTTGTGTGTACGTGAGTGATCATATATGTGGATATGAAAGAAAAGGTCAAATATAATATCTTTTGATGCAGAAATGAAAAAAAAAATTTGACTTCTTTCTTTTTTAATATCTAAGTATATGATTTTATATATTGTGACTGTCAGTTTTCTGCTAAGAAAGAGACAAAAAAAAAAAACATAAATAAAAAAAATTTACAAAATCACTAAAAGAAAAATATGATGACGTTGGAAAATTTTCTTTTTATTTGTGGAAATTTATTTTACTTTTTTTTTTTTGTTATATCCTGCAAATAATGGTAAATAAAATTTATAAATATTACAGTTAGAAAATTTTGCAGAATTGAAAAGATATTTTTCCATGAATTTGTCTATTGTCTTTTCTGTTTGTAATTTTATTTAAAAAAAAAAAAAAAAAAAATGATTTAAAAATAATTTTTTTAAGAAAAGTTATGATAGTGACTTTTATTTTTGTGATTTATTGGTTTTATTTTTATTTCAGTTTAAAAGCAACAAGAAAAGCGTATGGATTATTTATTTATTTATTTAAATTATACCGTATATCTGAAATATAATTAGGTAGTTGCTATTAAAATTATTATAAATTACCAATAAAAAGTAAGATTTTTCGGTTATGGTTAGATATATTTCTTGAATTTGTTAATATTCTTATGAATGTTAATTATTGCTTTTCGTAGGGTTCTATGAAACTTGAAAATTTCTGTTAACCCATATCAACAGGTTCGAGTAGCTGCCACGCAACTTCTTTTTTTAATGTAAGCATGATTTATCTTCTCATATTTTGGTACCAACTTAATAACGCTAGACATCTGCCATACTATCTAAAAAATAATCAAGATTTATCGCAATAACTTCTGTGAATTGTTGGTTCGGTGTATGACAGCTACTGGAACCCGGTTCGGGGCAACGGGTTATACAATTTTAAAATTTACATATACATATATATATATATATATATATATATATATGCCGGTACTTAATTAAGTCAGACTGTTGAAATTTTGTAAAATATGATTAAGCTTTCTGTAAAGTTCGGTTGCTCTAGCGTAACAGATTTATATAACCCGCATATCTTAGAATTTAATTAAATTAAACATCAAAATTCAATTAAATCATATGTTTGAAATTTTTGTAAAGTTTAGAGTAAGGGAACAGCAGCATATATTACTACTTTTGTGAGGGTATCCTAAAGGTGACACGGTCTACTCTACAGTCTTTCTTGTTTTTTTTTACCAATTTATAATATTTTGTTGAAATGATATTCATAATATTTCTTTGTACAAAAGAACAAGCAATATTCAATTTAATACAAGTAATTTCTTTAATTTTTATTTAGAAATCTATAAAATATTAAATGTATTAAAAATTTGCAACGGAAAAGCTTTGCCTTGATTGATTTTCTACAAAGATATTGAAAAACAAAAACCAACAGCCAGACAAGTAAATAAATGACAAATTTTATTACCGGATTTTTAACAATTTACACATATTTTGACTAATATATTATAAAAACATTTATTTTTAAGGTTTACAGGAATACTCAAATATTCATATTCTGGCAAAACAAAACAAAAATTAAGAGATGATAAAATTTTTCAATTTGTGATGGTATGCCACAGGATAACAATTTTCTTCTATGGTTGTAGATATTCGCTTTAAAGCGGAAAAGGCACTTTTTTTTTCAGCTTTAATGGAATCTATTCTTCATCTTTTGTGTGAACGTCCGGACCTTGCACTGAATAGATTAAATATTCACACGAAGAGTTTTCCTTGACAAATTTTCTGGATTTGTCGGATGTAGATATAATCGTTAAATATTGGTTTATTAAAAGATTCTTGTAGTTTAATTAAAAGAATACAGAAAAGGGGAGGAGTAATATTGAAGACTATTTTCTCTATACAATATTTAACGAATATAACAAAATTGATAGTATCTAAACGTCAATGACAGTTTCAAAAAATTTTCAAATCCCTATTTCTTAAAGAGATTATCCTTTCTAGTAATACCATTGTTTTCCCCTCAACTAACTTTTTAATATTAGGCGTTACAAACTGAGCTTATATTATGTTAAAAAAAATTTGTCTCCTTTCCTTAGGTTCAAAAAAAAAAAAAACAAGGTAGAATGTAAACCAACGGCTTTAAAAGCGCACATTTCCAAAACTCAATACAAACTGTTTAGAATTGTGACTTGCACAAAAATTTGAAAATTTCATGTAATAAGAAAAAACGTGAAAATAGGACTTTTTTGAAATTTTGAGGAGCCGTAAGTCCGGGATCCTATATAACTAGCCGTTAACACACGAAAAGCCGTTAACACACGTAAAAATATATTATTGCACCTTTAATTTTCATGTCTTGCCGAAGAAAAATTTTTACAGGTGTCTAAGTTACAGGTGTCTAAAAATATTGAATCAAAAATTGAAAATTTGCGAGGCGTAATAACTCTTTAAAGAGGGGGTGCTACTAAAAAATTTTCTGAGGAAACTTATACTAATTCTAAAAGTTCTTTCTTGCCTCAAAATTTCAAGCCTCTATCTAAAAGCGTGCCGGAGTTATGAAAAAAGAAATTTCATGCAAAATATAGTTTTCACATAACGGTAAATTTAAATCGTAAATTACAAAATATTACATAATTTTGATATTGTTTTATATAGATAATAAAATGTCCGGTCTTCTCGCGGTTTTAGATTGCAAAACTATTACCCAGAACCTGAGATATATACATCTGAAAATGGGGCTTTTGAAGAGCAATTTTGAAGAGCTGCAACTTTGGAACCCTTTACAACTAAAATAAAATTTTAACACATGTAAAAATATAGTACTGTTGCTTTAATTTTTATATCTTGCAGAAGTAAAATGTGTACAAGTTCCTAAGTTACAGGTGTTTAAAAATAGCAAATTATCAATTTTTGAGCCCTAATAGCTCATAAACAGGGGATGGTCCAAGCAAATTTTTTGAGCAAACTTATACTAATTCTAAAAGTTATATCTTGCCTCAAAATTTCAAGCCTCTATCTAAAAGCGTGTCGGAGTTATGAAAGTAGAAAAATCATGCAAAATTTGATTTTTACATAACGGTAAATTTAAATACTAAATTTAAAAAAATTGTATAATTTTGATATTAATTTACAAAGATAAAAGAAATACCTGTAGAATGACGTTTTCAGATTGAAAAAATCTTAAGCAGAACATAAGATATATGCATTTAAAAATAGGGCTTTTTCAAAGTGTGAGGGGCTGTAGCTCTGTAATGGGGGGGGGCTACATGAAAAAGTTGTTCCACAAAATAATTTTTTTTATGAGACCTACCCATGGTTAAAATTTTTTTTCTCTATCTTTAACGGTGTAGAAGTTTTGTAAACAGACGGACGGACGAACGGACGGACAGAGTGAAACTAATAAGCACATTTTTTCAAAATTTTTTTGGAAATGCGCTAAAAATTGCCAGTAAGCTTAAGAATATATTTTTTAGTTGTCAAAAATTCAATGATCCTTTATTGGTTCCATTTATCATATTGTTAAGAATTATTTCCTTTTTTTCAAAAAACATTTTTAAAATCCAACAAATTCTATTCTGTAATATGGAAAACATTTTTTAACAAATTTCTAAAACTTATTTTTAACAAATAAAAGTAAAAAAAAATGTTACGTCATTCATAAAATAATTTCAAAAAATGTTTTTTTTTTGTTTTTTGGCATTACAAAGAAAAAAAATTAAGAAGAAAAAATCAGAAAGTTTTGGCATAACAAAAAGAATTAAGAAAGTAAATTGCAAAAAGGAAAAAGTTTTTGTCTGGTCTAAAGAAGGCAAATTGGCGCCATTTTTATTGCTATTGTGAATGATAATAAAAATAAAGGAAATTGTGTATATTAGATCGGAATTATCATCCTAATCATCATCATCATCATTATTTTCATTGCTTAAAAACAAGAATTTATTTACGTAATTTAAAAGAAAAAAAAATATAATACAATTATTCAAAATGAAACCTTATGATGGCGTTTGCTTACATTACCAATACATTTTCAGATGCGGAAAAGTATTTTGATGAAAATTAATTTAAAATTAATTTTATTATTTTTAAATTATTTTATTTTTTAATATAAATGAAGTTTGACTTTATTTAATTATATGTCTATTGTCTAATGCCTAATTTCAATACGATACGGACTGTGACTACGGAAAAATATGATTCTTCTTTATTTTAATTTTTCCAAAAAGAAAAAATAATTTCCAAAAAGAAAAAAATAAATTCTATTATAAAATTGATACAAAATGTTAATCAAATGTTTCACTAAAATTTGGAAGATTCTTTATAGATATGTACTCTTATATACCGGGGTAACGCTACAATAAATGAACTGAGTTCTTTAAGTAGGCACAAATCTTATAAATTCATCTATTACAAGAAGACAATAATATACTATTTCTATTATTTTTAATTAATATAAATTTCAAGAAAAAAATATCTAGTGTTACATTTTGATTGAATTTTAAACTATCTGAATGTTTGACTTCTTTAGTTTCCTTTGTGCTTCAATTTAAAATTTAGCTGACTGCCGTACATATTATTATCTTCACAGAAGGTTCAAGAAATTATTTTTATTTTATCTATTTTAATATACTAATCATAAAAATCGACGAATATATTATGCCGAATATTTTGGTCAAATAGAATCAGCAAAAAATACGTGTATGGCTATTGGCCAATGAAAAACCTTTGGTACAGCTAGTGAGAAGAAGGTTTAAATGAATTTATGGTAAAATGATGAAACTACAATAAAAATTCAACTATGTTGGAATCCCCCATAAGAAGATTCTAGAGGACGGATACAGAATTATCAAGTAACAGAAATTAGTAGAGACTTCAATTGGAAGCTTTATACTCACTAGAGACGTACTGTAAATTAGAGGAACTTTACGAAATCAAAATTTTGTTGTATTGCAATTATAGTGAAATTCTGAGAATTAAAAAAAAAAAAAAACGTTCTTGTTGTGAAAAATGTTCGTTTATTACAGAAAAACTGAAATTTAATAACAACAATTTAATAATAACACATTACTGGAGCTTTAATTTTTATGTAAGTAAGGTGTTATATATTGCTGCTCGTTGTAATCCACTGATGGCGCTGACTCTGTAGTAAAATAATAATAATGATATTAATAAGAATAATAATACCAATAATAACAGCCGCTACAATGACAGTGGGGGTTGCCTTCAATAATTACATTATGTAGTTAGGTGTTATATACTGCTACATGTTGTAACTGTTGTAACGGCTATAGTCACTGTTAGCAAAATAGTAATAATAATAGGCGGATTCATTATTTCCTTACATTTCCCAGTCCTAATTCAATGTTTTCGTATCCATTTCCTATCCTTCCCTATCCCTACTCCCTACCCAATATACTGCGCTCGCAGGTAAGGGTTTCATCCCATTATATTGGCTAAAGGGGGAGGTGGGTTTGGTCAGTAAGAATCTGACACTACCAAGGGGAAAATTCTTGGTGTCTTTGGAAGATTCCCACCTCCCTTAGGACAAAAAAGGTTGTACAAAAACAGCAAACTTATTATAATTAATTTCTTAGCAAACTTATACTAATTCTAAAAGTTCTTTCTGCCCTCAAAATTTCAAGTCCTTATTTAAAAGTATTCCGGAGTTATGAGAGTAGAAAAATTATGCAAAATTTGATGATTATGCAAAATTGAATTCATAACGATAAATTTAAATACTAAATTTAAAAAAATTGTACAATTTTGATATTGATTACCAAAGATAAAAAAAATACCTGTCGAATGACATTTCCAGATTGAAAAAATATTAAGCAGTACATGAGATATACGCATTTAAAAATAGGGCTTTTTCAAAGATTGAGGAGCTATAACTCCGTAATGGGGCTATATGAAAAAGTTGTTCCACAAAATTAATTTTTTTATGAGACCTACACATGGTAAAAATTTTTTTCTCTATCTTTAAGGGTGTAGAAGTTTTGTAAACAGACGGACGGACGGACAGAGTGAAACTAATAAGCAATAAATTTTTTTTTGCAAATGTGCTAGAAATAAATTTAGGTAGGTATTAATCCTCTTTGGCACAAAGGGCAAAAATTTATTTCCAAAGAAAAATTTATTGAAAATAAGGGGAATTCTTGCTTGCGCGTTTTTATATTATTCTTTTTTAAAAATCAAAAAAAAAAATTACGTCCCATTAACAAAATTTTGATTTAGGATTAATAATTTACTTTATTTTCTTTGAGAATATTTTATGTTTAGCCAGCATCTTATTTTTTTTGCCTTAAAAGAAAATTTACATTAAAAACAAAATTTTGTTTAAATAATTTTAATTTTCTTTTTAGAATGTACATCCTTGAACAGCCTTGTGAATTCAAAATAAATTATATTAGCATAAAATTAACACTTCTTTGTTTTTGTTTTGGTATTGTGCCTTTTTATAAAAACTGTTTTTATTTTAAAATTTATATCATACCTTCAGAGCTTTATAGAAAAACATGGCAGTATGCAAAGTTAACGCTTTTTAAAGGCGCAACAATATAGAAAAAAAATAACGAATATTTTAGAACAATGACTTTCATTTTGTAAGAAATAGTTGTGAAAAATGAAAAGGGGTCGTTTTCTTTAATTTTAAGAAGAGCTACAAAATAAAGTAAATCCACTAACGCAAGTAAAAATATAATATTGGAGCTTTAATTTTGATGTCTTAGGCAGGTAGGTAAGTAGGGTCTGCAGATGTACACTTAGGTTAGTTTACACTAGTTGTGCTTGTGGTACCCTAGATCAGTGTTTTGTCGTTATTGAACCATTAGGAGCTTCTTACAAATCGCTGTAAATAGGTTTAATTAAGAACATCTCCAATAGATTGAATATTTTTATTTTATTGGTTATGACAAATTTGCACAAGTATCGAAGTATTCGCTGGTGTCTAAAAATATCAAATTTTCATTTTTTGACCATTAAAGACGGAAAACTAGAAATATTTTTTCTCTGAGGTAACTTACTCTAATTCTTAAAAATTTTCCTCTGAGATACTGTAATTGCGCAATGAGTGCGGCTACATAAAAAAGTTATCAGATATATTAATAGGTAAGATTTCATAGGTCCATTATAAATGCTGTAGAAGTAAATGCCGGATGTACAGAAAAAAAAAAAAACAAATAAATACATTTTTCAACATTTTTCCGAAAAATGTGCCAATTTTGAAGTTGACGTCATGCAAGGTTTTACAGTTTATAAATATTAAATTATTTAAATTTAAAAATTAGATGGAATAAATGACAAACAAAATGTTATTAAATATTTTAAAACTTTTAATTGTCTGCATCAAAGAACAATTTAAAAAAAACTTGCATTTCATAGAAACTGCGATAGGAATTTATTGCGTCAGAACATTTGCATTATCTTTTACCGCCTACTAATAGTATTCCTTCTTTCTAATATTGTTAAAGGTACCGGTGCCGCACAACATTTTTTTATGTAGGTTTTATGTGTGTTACGTTCGACATATTATAGATATTTATACTGGTACATATACTGTGAAGAGTCTTCTATAAAGACTCTAATTGTAGGGTACTAGAAATAACGAATGTCACTACGCCCTGAATAGGATATTGGACGGAAATAGAGGGACGGATAGTTTCTGAGAATGGGGACGATATATAAGGGAACTGAACTAAAAATGTTTTGATTAAAAGTAGAAATTTTAGTTTATTGAACCAAATACTGTCTGGTAAGCTAAACTTAATAATATGTTTACTAAAAGTTTATTAAATTTTTGCAAATAAATTAATCTAGGCGTGCCGTTTTCATAACTTTTTGATGTCGTTAAATTTTAACAATAAGAAAGTTTTTTTTTTATTATTTTTCATTTTCCATTATCCAATAAATAAAAACCATTAAAGAAAAGTTACAAAGTAAACATTTTTAACAATCTTTTCATGTTATAACACTTTTCTTTTTTATTTTCATATACACTGTTTTTTTTGCTTTACTTTTACAGTTCTAATAATTTTATTTTTACTACCTGTTATGTTTTACAGTTATCTAGAGTTATAATTCACAGACAAATAAATTAAAAATTAAATAACAAAAAAAAAAAAATTTATTTTTTCTTTTATTTATTTCATTTATTTTTTTAATAACAGGTCAAAAAATATTATTTTTCATTTTCGCAATTTCATTTATATTTAATAAAATACAGTTACATGAGTTATAAATGTAGTGGTTCTTTGTATTTATAGAAATAAGGTTCTTTAACTTTAGAAAGTAACTTTAATGTCAAAAAAGTTTTCACAATTACGAAAAATAAGACATAAAACATGACATTTTATTAGAGTTTGTAAAAAAAACAATGTTAAGTTGAAAGAACATTGATTTTTCTTTTTTTGTTGGATTGTCATTGTATTATCCTTTTTATCACATTTGCAAAAAAAATTTAAAAAAATATACCTACGAGTTTTAGTCTGTCCGTCCGTCCGTTTATTAGTCTGTTTACAAAAGTACTACACCGTTAAATATAGAGAAAAAAACTTTTAACTATGAGTAGATCTCATAACAAATTTAATGTTATAGAACAACCTTTCCATGTAGCCCCATCCAATATATACAATTTTTTGAAATTTACTGTTTAAATTTACAGTTATGTGAAAACCAAATTTTGCATGAAATTTATACCTTCATAACTCCGGCCCGGTTTTAGATAGGGACTTGAAATTTTGAATTAAGAAAGAAGAACTTTTAGAATTAGTATAAGTTTCCTCAGAAAATATTTTTGGGTCACCTGAGCTATTAGATATATTAGGGCTCAGAAATTGAAAACATAATATTTTTAAACATCTGTAACTTAGGCACCTGTACACATTTTTCTTTGACAAGACATAAATTTAATCCAGTAATATTATATTTTTACGTGTGTTAAAGGTTTCTTTTAGTTATATAGGGTTCCGGAGTTACAACCCCTCAAAATTGCAAAAAAGTCCTATTTTCAAATTTTTTTTATTATATAAAATTTTCAAATCTTGGTGCGAATCACAATTTTAAACAGTTTGTCTTGTCTTTTGGAAATGTGCGCTTTTTAAAACCATTCGTTTATATTTTGCCTTCTTTTTTTTTTTGGTTTCATTTTTGTCTCTTGTCTTTAAAGAGCAGATTTTTTACTTTACTTACCTATATCTGTTAATTGTTAATAGTTTTAAAAATATTTTTATTTCTAATCAGCATATTTTTCCTTTGTTTTTACTTTCAAAATTTTTAATTTTATGTTTTCAAAAGATGTCTCCAACATGATTTTCCCATTGAAAATAGGAAAAATGAAAAGAAAAAACTTGGAAAATTTAAAAAAAAATTGAATCGTATTTTAAGTTTTAATCTAAATTTAGGTTATATTGTATTGTATATTGAGCGGATCCTATATTTAAAATAGTACAATCGCCGTAAATCCTTAAGAATTCGAATAATAATTGAAATTTCGCGCGATTGCGGATGGCTTATTCCTTTTTGAAGTGCAAATATATTTTTTTATTATTACTGCTTTCTACATTAATATCTCAAGCCAAGTAAGTAAAAAAAATGTTTCTTAAGTTTAAGAATTAAGAATTGTTTATTGGATGTTGCAAAGTTGTCTTATTTCCAAACATGTAACCTACAAATTGATAATTGAAATTCAAAACTTGCTATAAAACTGGTGATCCTTGTAAATCTGATAAAGTTAAAAATGTTGTGTTCCTTGTTTTTTATTTTTTTTTTTTTTTACGAGCAACGGTGGACAACATTGAAAGTTACTCAAAGTAACTGAATGAGGTTTCTTTGAGTGGTGTTGATCTTTAACCAATCTAAACCAAACATTTTAATAACAAATTTTAGTATGGATCCTTTAATATATAGTGTGATAATTAATGTATAGTTTGGTTTTAGCAATAAGTATTTGAGATATTTGTGATAATGGAGAACGAATGGGATTATTGGTAATAATTGTTTTAAGTTCTATAAAAAGTTGAACAGATCTTCTATTTTATATTATACTCTATTCCGTATAAGGTATTCCCAAGGATGCCTTTCTTAGACCAGAATAAGTTATTTTAATTTTGGTTTTTGTTTTAATTTTGTTCCATTTTTAATTCTAAGACTTTTTCCAAAATTTCGCAATACAAAACTAAAGTTTCTTTATTTAAAAATTCAATAAAAATTTTAAAATTACCCTTTCTTTTCCATAACATTAAAAATATAATAATTAATTTATTTTAAAAATGTTATAATAAAAGAAATACAAAAAACTTAAGGTATGAGACAATTATTATGATAATTGCTGTTCCGGGTATAATGTCCTTCTAATTAAACACATTAAAATAAAAAAAAAAAGGTTGAAGAATGAAATAGAAATGAAATAGAATGAAATATTTTAATAAAGGTTTAAAAACGGTAAGTTATGCTAAGTGTTAAACCATATTAAACATACTATAAACTCAATTCACTAATCGTAGTACTATATTTTTAGTATTTAGCTTGTACAAAACCTCAATCCGAATAAGTAATAAAATAATATTGGCGAAGTAGTTTTGCAAACTTTGTACAACTTTTAAAATTTTGCACTTATGACTCACAAAACATAAAGTTTTAAGACTGCAGTTTTTAAAACTAAAGCTTCAGACTATTTTGGACATAATATTATATTGGTTTATTTTTATTACTATACCTATGTAGATTTGGTACTATTGGTATGCTATTAAATAGTTAGAAGATTAGATTCGATAATATGTGTCCCACTCTCCCAAATCACTTTCTCTCAAATAACATTTATTTTCTATATAAATGTTAATAAATTTAAATAAAAAATTTAAAAATCCTTACAGATCTTAGGTAGAAAAATAAGAGGAAAACAAACCTGTGATGTCTATGTCTTTTAGGTCACTAAAGATATTGTGAAGTCTTTCAGATTTTTAAGCAGATCTAAGAAATATTTTCTATTTAATCATATCTTCTTAAAATTTAAAAGGATCATTCGACTAAAATTGGAAAATAACTACACATCTTCATTGTTTCTCCACAGCACAGAATACAAAAAGAGCTGGTAATATTATTACTTATTTTGAATTAAAAACGTCCCAATATATTTTAAGTTATCGTCGAAATACAAAACCTATTTTTTTTTTTTATACATTTTCTGGCCAACAACTTCAGTGAACTTAACTCTAATCATTCCGAAGTAAAATGAGTAGAGTAGCTCACTATTAATATAATAGAACCTATTTGCAGTTAGGTCAATTATCTCATTATTCTGGGTACAAAACCAGGTAGTTTTAGAGGATAAAACTTCCACACTACTAATAGGGCTTATGCTTCCACAGTGTCTTTTGCAGATCTCCATCTCCGTAGCAAAAGAAAAGTTTCATTTTTTATAAGTTTATTCAGAATTTTGAATTAAAAGACGACAACTATATGCCTATTATAGCATTATTATTTTATTTCATGCTTGTCTCATTTACATTTAATTTTTAAAAAATTTAGTTAAACTAGGTCAAAGCATTTGAAAATTTTTGGATAGTTCTTTATGTACTCGTATATTTGTTTTAAATATGCATATAGAGTACAATATATATTTTGATGGTTTAAAATAGTCCCATCGGAATATGACTCGTTATTCAATGGAAATATAAAAAAAAAAAAAAAAGCAAAAGTTTGTACCAGTATAGATATGTAAAAATAGGAAATTACTATTTAATTAAAATTTATTTGTAATTTAGAAGCAGTATTTATTGCGTTTTTATTTGATAATTTTTTTTGTTTCTTGTTGGATTGCTACATTCCCTTTATACAATATAAATAATTCGATGCTGGCATTGCAAATTTTAAAATTTAAATACTTTGCCAAATAGATTTGATGTAATTTAATTTTATGTACTCAACTGAATTAGGTAAACTATTTTTTCATTTTGGATAATATTAAAATAATTGGATGCCAAAAATTATTATTGATATCGCAATTTTCTTTTAATTTAAAACTTCTAATAAAAACTAACATAAATTAATTAAAAAAATTAATAGTGGCGCCTAAAGGTATGTATTTTTAAAATTTATACTTAAAAAGAAAGGTATTAAATTCATATTTAAATCTTCTATTTGAAAAAGTTTGATATATTTAATTTGAACGATAAATTGAAAATAGTATTTAGATCGCATTAGTTCCTTTAACTGTAATGTCAAAGGACAATCATTTTAACAGAAAATTTATTTGTCAAATTAATTAAGGTTGTCAAACTGAGTACACAACATTGCAGTGAAATTAATAAATTTTCACAGTATTTATTTCACTGAAGACATTTTTTCTTTTCTTTTGTTTTTATTATTGAAAAGTAAAGTGACACATCCGTAATTACTAGTGTCTCTTGTTGGGAATGCACTTTCAAACATAAAAGAACCTATATAATACAAAAGAGTTATTGTTAATTTCAGTTAAGAATTAATGCATCAATGATACTGCTCTGATTGAAGAAATTTTGAAAACTTTTTAAGTTCATGTCGAAAGAGTTCACCTAAATCTTTACCAGATAGGCCGTAAGATTTCCAGAATAAAATGTTTCAGTCTACCTATGGTGTCAATTATTAAATGAATTATGGTGTCAATTAGGCATTAATACCTAAATATCTAGCAAGTCTGCCAATTAGACAATTGCTCTTAATAACACATTATAATTGTCTGAATTCAGACCTAGAAAAGTAAATAGTATTCACTTGGATTTTTTTAAACTCAAACTGGATAAAAAAATAGTTTTAGTTATTCTGTAAGTTATATTTGCAATCGGTAGTTTCTTGGCTTGGTTTCTTTTATATTAAACTTGAGGGTTTGCATTGGTACGTCAACAGATACGGTATTGTTATTGCTTAGGTCAAGTTTTAATCTTCCGAATGGTTTCCAGCTGGTATCTCTCGAATTTTCTCCATTTAAATTTTCTTTGGTTTTTCCTAGTTATCTAGATATAAATTTCATTATCCGTAATTGAAAAAAGATGAAATGATTACAAAAAACATAAAGAGGATTAACAACAAAAAAAAGAAAAGGGAACGACAAAATAATGAATATTCATGTGGAAGGGCAATTAAACAGCAATTTATATTTCAAACATTAGTAAATGTATGCACACCTGAAAAAATATTAATGTCCCTAATTTGTAATGTATATCTAACATTTGTAACTTTCATTTCAATTAGATTAAAAATTAAAAGTTTTGAAATATAAGCATTTTTTAGTTTCTAATAGAAAATTAATTTATTAATTTTTTACTTTTGTAAAATACCCAATTAAAAACGATGAGGATATTCAGTTTTTTAAATATCAGTTTAAAAAACTGAATATCCTCGTCCCTCGAAGCAAATTGAACTGAAGTAAATTGAAATACGGAATATCCTCGAAGCAAATTGAACTGAACTTTGTTATTGACCATTAAAATTTTTAACAAAATGTTATAAATAAAACAGTATGTATAACCAAAAGTATTTTGAGATGCACGTATTCAAAAATATGTCTGAAAAAAGCAAATTTTAAGTTTGAGACCTCTAAAACTTTTTAAAAAGAAGGGGGTTTAAACATTTTTATCGGGGTAGCTTATATGCTACTTCTCAATGATCACTCTTTAGTCAAAATTCTAAGCTCTTATTAAAAGAATTTCGAAGATATGTAGGAAGGAAAATCTAAAATCTTGTTTACACAGTACAACAGTTTACATAGTTTTCGACCACCCAATGGCATTTTCGTCAATAATGACGTAGTACAAAATCGTGACGCCACAAAGTACCATTATTTGCTAACGTCATCTTCAAAGTTCGTGACAGTTATTTGGCAGTTCTCTAATTTTAATTAAATTTTTCTTACAATGCAATTAAATTTGATAAAAAAATCGAATTAAATTAACATGTAGTAACAAACTCCTATAATAACTCTTTGTCTTTGGAAGAGTGAATATAAAAGAACTGTTAATAATTAGAAATAAATTTAAGATTTGGATTAGGAGGTGATTTATTTTGCAGGATCTATCAGGTGATTTATTTTTCAGGATCCTATTATTTTCTCATATATTTTCTGGTTATAGTTTCCCAGAAGCTTCTTATATTTTTGGAGCCCGAAATCTATCTCTATCACAGAAAGTTTCTGAATTTTTAACAACAGTTTCAGCTTATTCTTTTGCAAATGTATTCGCTTTCTCATTTTTTTCTATATACCTAGGTTTTGAGATATTCATAGATTGTAAATTTGTTCAATTTTACAAGATAATAAAAGTAAAAAAGTTTCTTCCAGTGCCCTATTCTTTTTACAAAAATAATTCGATAAATTTCATAAGTTCTAAAGAAGATATCGACTAAGAAAATTATTTAATAATTAGTGGAAGGCGTGTATATTAAACGCGTTATTACAAAATTTATGATAAGAATGAATTTAGAAGAGTTTTGAAGATTTTAACTAATTAATCAAAGTTTAAAAAATCTGATTCTCTTTATAACATCTAATTTGTTACTTCAAGTAATTATTCTTTGAGCTTTCAAATATTTTATTTTTAATTGAAGGATGGAATCTTTTTCGAAAAATCCTTTAAATATGGTAAAATTCTTTTAAATAATTTTTTGCTAAAGATCCTGAAACGGTAAAGTAAAAAAAAAGAAAATCTCTTTTAAAAATTCAAATTAGTAATTTTAAAGCAATTTCCTGTGGAAAAGTGGTTAATGAAATTTCTTCTTCTCTTCCTCATAAAAATATTTTAAATGTACGAAAATATTTACCACAATATTTATTCATAATTTATTTACACTGATGAACAGTTTTGACCAAAATTAAAATCATACATTATAAATAGAAATGTCAATTTATTTATTTTAATTATAGATCAATTTATTTTATTTTAAAAAGATTTTTTTGAAATTTCATATACGTCTTCTAAATGTATTTAATCCTCGTAACATATATATTCAGTTGTCAAAATTATCCTTATTTAATGCTGCAATTTATCTATAAATTGCTTACTCATAAAATCATGGCGATTAAGAAACAAATCATATTTCAGATTATTTTTGACATTTGTATATTACAAATAAATGTATCCTTGTCATATAATTGTCACATAAAGCGGAGTTATTTTTACAATATGTGTAGGATTGAAATCTACATTTCCTCGGTATTTACGGCGTATTTTAGGCCAATGAGGCTCCCGCTAATTCTGTGCACTTAAATTGACTCATTCTAACACTCAAACTATGGGCTAGATTATTACAAAAAAATGTACGATTTCCTTTTAGTGAAAATTTTGACATTTTAATAGTAAGGTCTGATAAACAGGAATAATTATTTAAATAAACAACTGGATTTTCACATTTCTCCAGAGAATCCCAAATTTAACAGTATACGAATTCATAAGCGTTAAATTTTCTGAACGGGATTTATATCAGGTCATTATATTTTATTGTATAACTTACTTTTTAGATTGTTAATGAATTTTTTCATATTATGTTTAGATAATCATAGTAGGTATAATTAGAAAATTTTTGTTAGTACCTTAAATCTCACAGATAAGTTAGAAAATTACATATTAAATGGAAATTTATGTTAGTTTTAATGATTGCCGTAATCTACATGTCGCTTTTGAATGTGAAAGTTTTGATATAAGTAATTTCAGACAGAAATCAACAGATCATCTAAGGTTTAATTTTAGCCAAAACTGTATTGTAATGTTCTTTTTTTTTTGCCATCTTCTTGTTATTTTGTCTTTCCTTCTTTTTCTTTCATTATATTGAAGCTTAAATGTCATTAAGTTACTAAATGTTATAATGAAACTTTATATAAAAATGTATGTTGGTATAACGGTAAAAAACAGTAATAAGCGTTTCAAATAAAAAGGATTTATGTCTAATTAGCAGTTATCTTTTACAATCGTGAATTTTTTCCCTTTTTTTTTTTCTTTTATATCATTTTATTTTTTGTTTGTTTATGATTGTCTTAATGTTATAAAGGTATAAAATTTATAAGAAAGATGTTTTGTATGTGAAAAAAAAAAACATTTAATACTAAAATAATACCTGTAATAACGAAAGATAATCTGATGTAACTAGTAAAAAAACAATACACAATATATTTTTTCACCATGTTTTGAAATTTTCTTTTCTTCCTCAAATGTCATTTTCGAAAAATGGTAAAATCCTTTGATCAGTAGAATTCGAAAAAAAAAAAAAAATAAACAACAAGAAAATAACAAAAGTATGAAGAAAAATAAAAAAAAAATATAAAAAATATCTGAAAGTTTAATTTCTGTTTTGTATAGAGTTTTAATATTTTATGTTTAACTGTTATCCTTTAACCCAAATACTCAATCTATGTATAAATTCATTTCTAAAAATGTATAAAATAATAATGGATGTATTTATAAATGAATAGATAATTAGATTTAATTAAAACTTTTTTTGAATTAACTCTTCTTTTAAAAACAAAATATTTGTTTTAATTTTATACTGCAGCTGCTAAAGTTATATTTTATTATTTCATATTTTGGTGCTCAAGTTTTCGAGCTAAATAATTTTTTAAGAATTTTCTTTTTCCAAATGCACCAACAATATCCACTTGGTATTAACGGATTCTTAATGAATAAACTACCAACCCCTTTAACCAATATTAGTTACTAACAAATATTTAATAACTAATGATCTCCTTTGGTTTTTTTTTTCCTTCCCAAGACATTAAGAAATCCCATTTGGCATTGTCAGATTCTTAACGAATGAACCCAACAATTTCTTTAATTAATTAATATTAGCATGAAATCTTTAATTACCCACCCTAACTAATTTATAGATATTATCTCTATTTATAGGGACAGCAAAGAACAGAACAAGAATACGGAAACTTTGAATTTGAGAATGTGACTGCAAGGGAATAATTAATCCACCTATTATCCACCGCTCAACCAATATTTATAACATATAGTTGTAGTATATAACACCTTCCTGTATTGGCAGCTTCACTGTAGCAGAATATTAGTATTAATTATTATTATTATATTACGATAAAAAATACTACTTGTTTTGACTATTGACGCTTGGATGGGAATATCGGCGTCGCAATTTTGAAGCTTCTTGAGTAGGTAGCCATTGGGTCAAAGTAATTAAATAGAATGAGGTTTCACTTAAAAAATAAAAATCCTATCATATTAGATTTCTATCATTTTTAGAAACCAAAAATTTACAAAGACTACTTATTGTATTATTATACATATTTTACATAGTTTACTCACGAAAATTATTGAGCCTTCGTCCTTCATCTCATTATTATAAATTGTTCTTAATTATACCTATTCTATAAAAGTGTAATCATAAGGTTTGGTTAAACTGAATTTACTATCAAATCTTTTTATCATTGGTATGCTTCCTGGGATCTATAATTTTAATGTATTTTCATGTAAAATGTAAATAAAACGCGAATATTTTTTTATTTCTTTCATGGAATTCAAAATAATTTTTTTTACGTATTTTCTCCCTTTTGTTCCTTGTTTATTTGTTTGTATTCTTGTTTTCTTCGCGTTTCATGTAAAAATAAAATTATATGATTCTTGACATAAAATTTTTGTTTTGCTTTATTTTTCTTTACTTTACTTATATTAAGTAAGTATGTTTAGTATGTTCTTTTTTACGCGTTATTACATTTTAGAATCACTTTTATCTTCATGATTTTGAAAATTTCATAATACGCGAGAACTGGTAGGTTTACGTGAATCAAAAAAATATCTTGTGTTCTTGTAGTTTTCAATAGTATCGTTTGGTGTTATTAAATCTCTAAAACAAATACATCGGTACATATAATATGTTCATTTTTGTATTAATATTAATATAAATTCCATAAATATGTAAAGCATATGTGTGTATGTAAATTATGTAAATAAAAGAATTAAAAATAAAAATAAGCATCAAGTTCATTTTTAATGTAAAAAAGAAATGAATAAAATGAAAACGAAAAAAAAATGCGTAAAACATACAAAAAAGAAGGACGAATATAACACCAAAGGTTTCTAAAGGCGCGCATTTTTTCACTTTGAAAAAATTAGTGTAGGTGCCGAACTTACAAGTGTATAAAAATAACAAAAACTTTCTTATTCAAAAAAAAAACAAACTGTACATTATATTATTATACATCAAAGGACGCATTCTAAAATTTTGTTTTAAAGCAGATGGTTCAAAGTCCAACACTACCCAAAGGAACCTCATGAAATTCCATGGAGTAATTGTGAAATTTTTTTACCGCCCCTCGTACAAACAACAACAAAATATTTTCTGAAATATCTTATATTAACTAATTTATCTTTCTTCTTTCAAAATTCCAAAGTTCTATCTAAAAATCTTACGCATATATAAAAAAAGTAAAATCTTTGAAAATATTATTTTCGTATAACGGTAAATTTAATTATTAAATTACAAAAAAGTTAAAAGCTAATTATTAAATTACAAAATTCTATATTCTGATATTGACCTGATTATCTTAAACTATATCTTAAACTCACTATAGAAGAAGCACATTTGTTTTGTAAACAAACAAATTGACAGACAAACAAAGTGACACAAATAAGCAAATTTTTTTTTTAAGCATGTGCTAAAAAGTTTACATTAAAACAAAAAATTTTAAAGAAAATAAAAAATATAAAATAAACATAAATATAAACATAAAATAAGGATAATACAAAAAAATAAAAGAGATAAAAATAATGATAATAAGGCTTAAGAAATTTACAAATGAACATATTATTATAATACATAATATGTAAAAATATTTATTTTTAAAATAACATAAAAAATAAAATATATTGTTCATATTACAAAAAAAAAAAAAAAAAAAATATTACTGTTTAAGTAGATTAAAAAATTTTAAAAAATTTTTAAAATTAAAAATTACCTAAAAGTATGCAATTTTAGCCACAATTTTCATAATCTAAAAAAAATGATAGGGAGCCGGGGCTTCGGTAGCCTAGTGGGTAGGCGTGTGGCGTATTAACTGAAGGAGTGCCGGTTCGATCCCTGCACAGGTCGTAAGTGTTTTTTTCTTTACATACCCCCTTACGACCAAATATAATGTAAATATATAGTATATAATATAAACAAAATAAATAATATTAGTATATAATTTAATAATAGTATAAAAACCTATAATGGCCTTAGTAGCCGATGGTTCAATAATATTGCATTACATTTATGTATGTAATATTAATATAAATAAATAAATAAAATGATAGGGGGCCTCGATAGCCTAGTGATTAAGCACGTGGATTATTAACCGAGGGAGTGTGGGAAATCCTGCACAGACAGCAAGTTTTATTAATTGAAAACAAATCCCCCTTGCTACCAAATATAGTGTAAATATATAATATATAATATTAAAAAAATAAATAATATTAGTATATAATTTAATAATAGTATAAAAACCTATTCCGTAGGTAGGTAGGTAGGTAGCCGATTCTTTTGTAATATTGCAATATCCTATGTGATTTATATAATTAATATAAATAAATAAAATGATAGTTATTTTAATTACAATTAGATCATATAGTCTAAGTCAGGTATACAAAGTCTATAATAATACAGTAAAGCCGTCAAATCGTAATTAAAAATCTCTAATCCCCAAAAATAATTTAGCCCAATATTTAACAAATGAATTTATGAACAATAATTTTGTATTAATATTTCTTTTCAGTCTCCAAAATTCGAATAATTTGGAATATTTACTAAAATTTTTTTTTTTTGTCACAGGTTCATTTTAAGCATGAGTGCTCTCTTCGAAAACAATTTTTTGTTCTTTTCTTTTTTTACAGATTCACATTAACGCTTCAATTGAAAACGAACCTATTCTAAATGACATAAAGGCGATAATATGGACAAAAAAAAAAGTATGAACTCTATATATTGATTAAAATATTAAAAGAAAGCGGCATAAATGTTCATAAATTGTTTCTAGAAAGTTTTTTTTAAATATATTGCCTTAAAAATTGCATATGGTTTTCAATTACTTAATGATCTAATTTCATTAAGTCGACATTTATTTCTAAATTTTAATTACAGTATCTGGCATGAAAATTTCATAAAATAAAAGTTAAAATAAGGTTTCGTTTGCATCAGTACGGCAACACTAATTCTTTATAGTACAGATCTTGCTATTACAAAATTTTATTATATTATTTTGGAATTTAAAATTTTTCTACTCGATCATTATTAATTAGCTTTTTTATTTTTTTTTTAGTTTATTCCCCTGCCTTTTTTTAGTTTACAGATCCTTTCCTTTAGAGGCGTGGCTCTAACTGCCGTAAGGGGCAATTATTCTTACGACGTGTGTGGGATTTAAACCCACACTTCCTCGGTGTTTACAACGTATCTCATACGCTCTTATCCAGTAGGACACCGAGACCCCAATTAGTTTTTATATGAAAGAAAAAAAAAAATGCCCTATGAAATATAATATAAATAATTGAATTTACAAAAGACAGACGAAAATAAATTTGTGAATCATGCTTTTTATTTAAAAAACAAAAGAGTACCTATAGACTAACATACAAATTAAATAAATCAGATTTCAAAAATTAGGATGACTGTTAATAAGATATTTGGAATACATGAAGGCTGTTGTTTCATTTATTGTATATAGAGACAATATTATGCTTTTTTAATGTTGTAACATTAATAAATATAAAAGACATGTTTTAATTTAAAAATAAAATGGAAAATAAAAATATAAAAAAGAAAATATTATATTATATTCATAAATTTTAATGATTTAAAATTTAAATGTTGTGGAAAAATGGAATTATTATTATATTCCTATATGTAACATCAATTAAAATTAATGTTACTATTATTAGCATATAAATTAAGCTGATTGTTTTTTTTTTTTAAACCTTTTTTTTAGAATATGAAATACCTCTAAAAATTTGACTATTTTATTAAGAAATTTATAATTTTGTATTTGAGTTTAGCAGTTTAGGACTAATGAATCACCGAATTTTCCTAAATTATTCCCACTATTGTAACTTATGCACTAAATTCAGAATTATATTACTGCCATATTATCATATTATCAACTCCTTGATCTGTTAAGATTTCAAGGAAATATTCAAGGACAAAAGTTACCCATTCCCTTACCTATTTCTGATCCACTATTACCAAATGGTTTGTGTTCATCTCATTGTTTATGACTACAGAAGAAGTGAGTTTATAGTAATAGAATTCATGAAACTCTTTTCGGTATACGAAATTCCTTCGAAGAAAAACAGAAAGTTCTATAAAATAAAAAAGAAATATTGTGATCTCATTTGATTGATTAAAATAATGGAATAGTAGATATAGTTAAATTTAAGTATTATAATGGTTATTTTTATGAGGAATTAGAAACATTTTAATATTATAAGAGATATTATATGACATTTCATTTTTAAACAAAATATTCTGCGAAATTCTACCACTGACAAGGAAGATAATACGAAGAAATTATAGGTAAGTTATAAAAAATTTGCAATCACTCAAACTAAAGAGTAATAATAATAAAAATACTCTATCTTAAGAACTCATTTCAAGCGCATAAGATGTTGACAATTTTGATTAAAAATTTTTTTAGACCATAGCAAATAGTTATGTTATTCATTGACCCATTTTAATCTGAACAATTTCTTGTTGCGCCATGCATAAATGTATTTTCAAAAGATGTCCTTTTAAATCCTATAAATATTTTTTTTTTTTGTTTGCCAGAAAAATTAAATCTTCTAGAAATAATATGCAAAAAAAAAGAGAGAAAATATATGTATTATAACTATGTATTTTTTCTTTCAAAAAGACACAACATTTACAAGCTGTAAGATGAAATATAAGAGAAAGATAAAGGTAAGAACAAAATCTTAAACAAATATAAAAAGACCACTTATTTCAATTTTACAATTTTACAAAAATTGAAATAAAGCATCAGCTTAAAAATACAATGAAGCCAAATAAAAAAAAAGCAATAGCTTATATCCATTAGATTATATTTTTGTTAGTAGCCGATTAAACCTATAGTACCTTCACAAAATTGTTTGAAAAAAGAAAACGATACTCCAAAGGAATTAATAATTTAGAAAAAGAAATAAAACAAAAGGTTCAAAGCAACATGAGAAAGATGAATAAGTTCATATAAATCTGTTAAAGGATACCAAATATAAAAAAATGTAAATATTTTTTTTTCTCTTTGTACTTGTCTTCAATAACAAGATGATGATTTTTTATAGGAATAGGGTCGTGGTATTTATCTTAGTATAGGAATAGAGTGGTGATTTTATATCTCAGATATTGAAAAAGAGGTTTTTTTTTAGTTTTAAGAAATTATTATTCAAAAAATTTAAGAAATTTTTATAAGGAATTTAACTTTCGAGTACGTATTTTGATATTTTTTTTCTTATCTTAACAGAGTATTAATTTTTAATCAAATTTTTGAGGAATGTTCTTCCGAACTAAAAAGTAAGGAGACATTATTGCTAATACTAAAAAGTTTTTCGTCTTTTGGCTAAATGATTTTAATTTACTTTTTAAACTTTTATAAAAACATTGCTTCTTGCCACCGAAACTTTAATTTAATCAATTTGTTAACGTTTACCAACCTGTGATTTGACATATCTATCCATAAAAATTTAAACGAACTGAGAAAAAATGGTCTATTAGATAATAATTATGACAAATTAACTTACCAGGATGTAAAATTTTACTTTAAGTTTATTTCCCTGCCAGATAAATATGGCAAGGATATTTCCTTTGTCACAATCTTTCCTTTCTAAGTGTGATTGTAAATGTAGTAAAGAGCAAGTATTCTTACGACGTGTGTAAGATTCGAACCCAAATATCTCGGTATTTACAGCGTTTTTTATACGTTCTTACTTACTAGGTGGTCACTGAGGGCGATGGATTTTGGAAATGTTGTTATTTTTACATTTATTATTTAATGCTTTTATTCCTAGTAAAAAGCTTTTACTACCTTTAAACACACTCTCAGAAACATTTGTAAATTATGACATCAATTAATATGTACAGAAATTTCTTAACCCATTTTTGACATATTTTATGACATTTAGTAATGTTTTATCACATATTGCGAATTAGTAAGTTTCGTTTCGAGTGTTTTAGGATATTTAAAAAAATTTTATTTCCAATATTTAAAATTAGCGATTCTTAAAAAATCATTTAATTTGAAATCTTTATATGGTTTTGCTTTTAAATAAATTTTGATATGATTAAATGTCATTATTAGCATTTTCATTTTTAAATTAGATTATAAAAATTGCAATTGGATGGTTTGGTTAATGGAAAAGTAATATGAACTTTTCAGTAGATGGCTGTAGTGTTGAACTACTTAAATAACTCCAAAGCATATTTGAACTCTCATAATGCTGTATATAAATTTTTGGAAAAAACTTCCGTATTATATAGGTATGGAATATATCCATATGAAGGTATTACATATATCTATTAATATATAAAAGGCATTGAGAACACATTCATTGTTTGTCTACTGTAAGATATTCTGAGGGTATATAATATTTTAATTCTTATTTATTTTACTTAGTTTATTGAATTTACCTACATGATTTCTTGTGGTTTTTCCATGAAATCGAATAAAATGTAAAATTCGCTAAAAGCGGTTCACAGCTGGATTAACATCTTTTAATATCATTGAACCATATGCCAGAACAGGAGATTCTAGGGCGATTGATAATTATATTGACCATTAATTTTCATTTAAACATTTTAAATTTTTTCACTTCTTCATTTATACATTGCACGATAGCTTTACAAAATATCATTTGTTACAAATAACGTGAACTATCTATTGAATGGTATCATCTATCTCATATTTTGGTAAAAGAGCAAATATATGTTTATGGAGCTTTTGTTTTGCTGTGATTCGCAGTTCTTTATTGCAGTAATGGGTTCATTGAACCCATTTTGAATCTATCTTTTACAATAAATTCTCCAGTAAAAATTCTCATTTCATCGCCAGTCTCTGAATTAAAAGTTAATTAATTTATGATAGTAGAAATTATTATGATAAATTATATTATTCCTAGTCTCTTGTTAAGAGTTAACGGGATATTTTTTTAAGCAATAATAAATACTAAATATTATATAATAATATATTTTATTTTCGTAAATCCACCTCTCCCTTCAACCAATATAATAGGTTTAAACTCCTACCTGCTAACGCATTATATTGGCTAGGGAGTTGAAATGGGAAAGGATAGGAAAAGTATACGGAATCATTGAATTGAAAGTGGTACTGTAAGTGGGCAATGAAACCGCATATTAATATTATTATTTTGCTAGCAGTGACTATAACTATCAATAGTTACAACATATAGTAGTATATAACACTTTCCTGCATGAGGTAATAATTGAAGGCAACCCCACTGCCACTGTAGTAGCTAGTATTATTGGTACCTATTAGTAATAATTATTAATATTTACTACAGCGTCAGCGCCATCACTGGATTACAACGTGTGGTAGTATACTATAACTTCCTGCATGATATAACCAAATATAGTTCGAGTGTACCAGTTATTATTATTATTATTTTATTATTATTGATTGTAGCATATACATTATTGCGATATAAAATTTCTACATATTTTTTTTATGTCACCTGACGGGGTTTGAACCCAAAACTCTTTGATTGAAAGACTTAAGCATACTACGCCACTACACCATGAGTCAGATAGATCATAGTTTAACCTAATGTTTTATAAAAAAGGGAGGTAGCGTTTGGTTGGTTACTGTTGAGCACTACCAGAGTGAATTCTCATTAGTGTCCTTCGAGATTCCCACCTAACTAACCGTGCAAAAAAACGGTCGTGTTAAATTTAATTTTCAATATTATTGAGAATTTAATATTACGTTTGAAGTTGGATGTTTTTAAAAATCGAATATATCTAAAATTAATTTTTTTTTTAAATATAATTTAAATATCAAACATATTATAAAATCCTTGTTTTTAAAAGCAATAAAACCAGAAATTCACGTTTTTACAATAATTTTAATGAATTATTAAAAAGTACATTTTAGTAGACTTGTTAAATTCAAGAAATTTTTATTTTTCATTTTCAAAACTTTTCCAAAAACGAGGAAGAATACAGTTGCCTTTGTCAACTCTTAGATACCCGTACGAACCGTTAGTATGTTAACAGCCTGTCACTCTGCTCACAATATTATTTTTTTAATATTTTAGTATTTTAAAATAATTTGGGTGAATTTTATAATTTCTAGAACTATGGGTTGTACATATATTCAAACTATATGGTGATATGTACATTCTTCGAAAGCAGATTCTAACCTTCCACATAACGATTATCAATCCAAAACTTTTTCAAATATTCTATAGTACCATTTAATACTAAGAGGTAAATGTGTATTAAATTTACTTAGTATAAAATAGTAAATATAATTTTAAATATTATATTATATTATATTTAAATATTCCATTGACAGAATAATTTCTTATAAGTACAATAAAATACATATATGTATGTAAATACGGCGCTATATAATATACATCTATACTCTTATCACTCATTCACTAGTGACGTATGCGATATGTAAATAAACATGATATTATATAAGTATGTATATATATTAATATCATATAAATAAAAATTCTTCAAGCAACCGTTATGTTGTATATTTATTTACATTTTTATGTACTACGCATTATATCCTCAACAATTTCAAATTATCGAGTAAAACAAAATGCAAAAAATTTGTTGAAGAATTTTGTTAGAAAATTTGAAAAAATCAAGTAACACTTTCGTCAATTATAAAGTAACCCTATATTATTAAAAAAAGTTGTTAACAGAAATAAGAATATAATGTTGAAGCTTTAATCTATAATATAATACACAAGATGTTGGCGAGACCTTGCCAACATGTAAAAAAAAAAATTTTATATCTATAATAAAACACTCACATTGAATGTAAACTAAACTGGCAATGATGATATTTCTGTATATTTATTTAATAATTTAAAATTTTATTATCAGAGACACAAATCTTTGACTCAAAGTATTATCAAGAGACACGAACCGTTCATTAAAAATATAAATAAATTTAGTAAATATTATTACGAGTGACCAAATTTTCCACTAGAAGTATTATCAGATATACAAACCGTTCATTATAAGTGAGTACAGTGAAAAAAGGAATAGTACATACTTAAAAAACACATTTTCAATAAATATAAATTCAGCAAATTTTTAATTTTTAAATTTGACCGCCACATCCATTATGAACTGGTCGCAGCGGTATATTAAAAATAAATTATTAGCTTGGACCATTTTTTCTCAATGATTAAAAAACTGTCAAAAATTACCGTCACGAAAAAACGGCGAGAAAAAATTAATAAACTGTACCTAACATTTTTAATTTTATGTGCTTAGATTTGTTTTATGTTTTTTTCTATTACATCAAGTAAGTAAGTGATTCCAACGTTTTTTAATGGTGTTGATGTAAAAATGCAATTTTTAGGTAGTTTATTAAGGGAGTTAGTATGATAACGTAAATGTTTTTGAATCTATAGAAATTGTGCAATTGCACAGGGAATTTTCTAGTTTTTATGTATTACTTTAAAAAAATTCTAACAGGTGTTCAAGTTACAGGTGTTTACAGCTCCTAAACGGGGAGTGATACAAAAAAAATTTCTGAAATGACTCATACTTATTTTCAAAGATCTAACTTCTGTCAAAATTTCAAGTTTCCAACTTAAACCATTTAGAAGTTAGAAGGGTTAAAGGATTTTGCAAAATTTTAGTTTCGCATAACGGTAAATTAAGACACCGTATGCCACAAATATATATTTATTGTATATATAGTTTTAAAGCTAATAAAAGTAGTAATCGTTTGGCGTTTTCAAAATGAAGATATACCTTACACAACTTGTGCTATAACAATTTAAATATAGAGCTTTTTTGAACCTTTGGAGAGCTGTAGCTCCGTAATGGGTGGGGCTAGAAAAAAAAGTTATTAAAAATAAAATTAATATTTTTGTGAGATCTATCAGTAGTTAAAATTTCATAGCTCTATTGCAAAAAAAATGTGGGGATCTAAAAGTTAGGTGTTCGAGAGCTACCCTAAGGCTTGGTCCAAACTCAACCAAAAAAAATAGGGAACCTACAAATTACTCCCAAAAAATTTTGTGTAAATTTCAAGATGCTAGCTTTCTTAGTTTTTGAGTTAGCGTGCTGACGGACGGACGGACGGACGGACGGACGGACATGGCTCAAAAGTCTTAGAATTTTTTTCTGATCCGACCCATACCTTTGAAGGTATATCTAGCTCGCTTATTTCGAGGTGTTACAAACGGAGGAGTAATTTTATTATACCCGATCCTATCGTACGGGTATAAAAAGAAATACACCATTAAAATTTTATTTTCAAAACATTTTTTTTTTTATACCCGTACGATAGGATCGGGTATAATAAAATTACTCCTCCGTTTGTAACACCTCGAAATAAGCGAGCTAGATATACCTTCAAAGGTATGGATCGGATCAGAAAAAAATTCTAAGACTTTTGAGCCATGTCCGTCCGTCCGTCCGTCCGTCCGTCCGTCCGTCAGCACGCTAACTCAAAAACTAAGAAAGCTAGAATCTTGAAATTTACACAAAATATTTTGGGAGTAATTTGTAGGTTCCCTATTTTTTTTGGTTGAGTTTGGACCAAGCCTTAGGGTAGCTCTCGAACACCTAACTTTTAGATCCCCACATTTTTTTTGCAATAGAGCTATGAAATTTTAACTACTGATAGATCTCACAAAAATATTAATTTTATTTTTAATAACTTTTTTTGTAGCCCCACCCGTTACGGAGCTACAGCTCCCCAAAGGTTCAAAAAAGCTCTATATTTAAATTGTTATAGCACAAGTTGTATAAGGTATATCTTCATTTTGAAAACGCCAAACGATTACTACTTTCATTAGCTTTAAAAGTATATATACAATAAATATATATTTTTGGCATACGGTGTCTTAATTTACCGTTATGCGAAACTCAAATTTTGCAAAATTCTTTAACCCTTCCATCTTCTAAACGGTTAAAGTTGGAAACTTGAAATTTTGACAGAAGTTAGATCTTTGAAAATTAGTATGAGTCATTTCAGAAATTTTTTTTGTATCACCCCCCGTTTAGGAGCTGTAAGGGGTCAAAAACTGAAAATTTCCTATTTTTAAACACCTGTAACTTGAACACCTGTTAAAATTTTTTTGAAGTAATACACAAAAATTAAAGCTCCAATATTATACTTTTATTTCTGTTAACAACTTTATTTAATAATATAGGGTTACTTTATAATTGACGAAAGTGTTACTTGATTTTTTCAAATTTTCTAACAAATTTCTTTAAAACGAATTTTTTCCATTTTGTTTTACTCGATAATTTGAAATTGTTGAGGATATAATGCGTAGTACAAAAAAATGTAAAGAAATAAACAACATAACGGTTGCTTGAAGAATTTTTATTTATATGATATTGATATATATACATACTTATATAATATCATGTTTATATACATATCGTATATGTCACTAGTGCATGAATGATAAGAGTATAGATGTATATTATATAGCACCGTATTTACATACATATATGTATTTTATTGTACTTATAAGAAATTATTCTGTCAATGGAATATTTAAATATAATATAATATAATATTTAATATTATATTTACTATTTTGTACTAAGTAAATTTAATATACATTTACCGCTTAGTATTAAATGGTACTATAGAATATTTGAAAAAGTTTTGGATTGATAATCGTTATGTGGAAGGTTAGAATCTGCTTTTGAAGAATGTACATATAAACATGTAGTTTGAATATATGTACAACCCATAGTTCAAGAAATTATAAAATTCACCCAAATTATTTTAAAATACTTAAATATTAAAAAAATAATATTGTAAGCAGAGTGACAGGCTGTGAACATACTAACGGTTTGTACGGGTATCTAAGAGTTGACAAAGTCAACTGTATTCTTCCTCGTTTTTTCAAGTTTTACACGCAGCAACAGATACAAGAAAATTCTTTTAAGTTCAGATTATCAAAAATTAAAAACACGAAAATCTAATTATAAATCAAGTGAAAGTCATTAAAAAAAACAACAAAAATTTAAGTAGAATGTAATATAGACACAAAAAATTATAAAAATCTTATAATAATTAAAAATAATTGTAATTATGCATAAAATTATGTTTATTGTGTTGAATGAATCTTTGGTAGAAGAAAACAAGCTATTAAATCATGTTAAAAAAATGTTTTCTAGCCAGACATAAGACATTTCTTAGATACAATAATTATTTTAGCTATATCTTAAAAATGTTAAATTTAATATAAAACAAACTTTAAAAGTTGATGGAAAAAAAATTACATGTAAATTAAAAAAGTTATAGGCTATAAAAGAATTAGAATTTGATTTTTAAATTTAAGCGGTGAAATTATAAAGTTATTAATAAAAAAAATTAAAAGGACCTCGGTGGCCTAGTTGTTAATAGCGTATTAAATATGCTGTAAACACCGAGGGAGTGTGGGTTTGAATTCCACACCGGCCGTAAGAATAATTTCCCCTTACGACATTTACAGCCACGTCTGAAAAGGAAAGACTGTGTAATTTCCTTGGCACTTTTATGTGGCAAAAATTGAAATGTTAAAGTTGTTTTAAAATATTTAAAATTGTGATGGCAATTGAAAGATTTTTAAGCAAGCTGATGTTTTTCTTATAAACTACAGTTAATGTCTTTAAATAATTTGTTTGTCACACTTAATTGCAAGTTTATAAAAAATACAATTGTCATTATTTTTATGAATTTTTTTTTTCACAATTATTTACAGGGGTATTTACCTGGGAATCTACGGAAGATGATTAAGCGGAACGGTACAATTACGACTCCTCTATTAACGTGTGGAACTTTAACCTTATAAACATCACTTCTCTTTTTGACCAAGAAATAGGGTAGGGGACTATTTTACTGTTTCAGTAAGAGAACAATTCTGCTATTGAGTAAAAATTGGTTTAAGGCTTACAGGAGTACGATGAACAAAAGTGTTAATGTTCTTCTTAAACCTATGTTAATTAAAAATGTAATCATCCCCAATTTTAGTGAAAACACATGAGATAGTTTCACATTCGTGTTATTCGAATTACACACGAATTGCCTTATGCTGAATTATGTCATCTAGAGATTAGAATTGTGTAGGGATGGGTAGCAGATGCTTTTCTTGTTTCTGTTTGAAAAACTTTTAGTTAAGGTATCAGACTTTCTATTTCGTCGGAACAAGTTATAATGTTATAATGCTACTAGTTATAATGGTATAGAAATAATATATAAGATAATAAATTGAATAGCTATACTTAGTATTAAAATAAAATTTGAGCATTTCAAGATATGTCATATTATATACTCCCAGCAGAGCAATTTGGCTTTAGGAAGAAACATTCAATAATTCACCAACTGATCGAAATAAAAAATATTAGTTAAAAATTTTTGATATTAAAAAAACGTTTGATATAGTTTGGGACCAAGAACTTTTCCATAAACTGAAAATATTTGGCACATCTAAATATCTAATAAATATATTGTACATATTTCACTAACAGATAGAGAATTTATTGTGAAAATCAATAAAGGTAAATCATTACCTCAACAAATTTTTTCAGGAGTAGTTCAAGGCTCCTGCATAGGTATGCATAAATACTTTGTCTGTTTAGAGCTAAAAAAGGTGGGGCAATTATTTTTCACATATGTATTTAAGCACCGTTTAGTCTTAGGTATTATAACGAAAATGAAATCTTGCTGAAAAACAGCTTATACGGAAACTTGTTAACTTGTATACATTTGTTTCCATGAAGAATTCTAACATTATTTGTTATTACGGTTAGATTTTAACAATTATTAGTCCATGATGACGACTATCAGGATCTTAAGTCTGCGTTCATTTCGTTAAGAATATTATCATATTTATCAATTTGAAAATTTTCAGAAATAAATCTTGGACCAATAAATCAATCCTGATAAATCTTGATAATAAATCAAAGAACTTCTTCTCCCAAAACTTCAAGGTCTAAAAGAAATGAGTGGGGCTACATAAAAAATGTTGTTCTAGAACATTAATTTTCTTGAAAAACCAATCCACAGTTAAAATTGTATTCTTTTATCTTAAATGATGTAGAAGAAATGATGTAAATACGCAAATGGATAGACAGACGTACAGATAGGCGGACGGATAACAAACAGTCAGAGTGAAACTAATAAGTCATTTTTTTTTGAAAAATGTGTCAATATTATGAGAGAGCCCTTTCGAGCATCCAAAACTTAAAGTTTAGAAAATTTGAATTCTAATAATTCTTAATCACCTGTAGTAATATTTTGCTTTCTTTTTTTCTGTTTAATTAATTTATGATATTTTTATATTTTTAAAAAATAAAAAAAACATTAATATTTTCAGTATTAAGAGAATATTTTTTTTTACTTGTTGGTAACACAAATAAAATTTATTGTTTTATTCTATTAACTTTTGTTTAAGAAAACTCTATATAAAATAAGGATAGGTATATTTCTTTTAAAAATTTCTTTTTAATTTCTATCTATAATAATTTATAAAGTCTATTCTATATAATTATCTATTTAATTATTTATTATTTGAATATATTTCTTTTATACTAATAAATTATTTATTACAACAAAATATAATTTATTAGATTATTATTTTATATTCTTTTGCTGATATCTGAATTTATATTCCTGTAGGTACTGTTAAAAAGTAGTTCTCATTTATTCATTCCCTAAAGGCTGAAATAAACTAAAAATGTTTATCAGTTCCTTTAAAGGTTGTTAATCTTGATAAAAAGGTATAATAATGCTTTTTATACCCGTACGATAGGATCGGGTATAATAAAATTACTCCTCCGTTTGTAACACCTCGAAATAAGCGAGCTAGATATACCTTCAAAGGTATGGATCGGATCAGAAAAAAAATCTAAGACTTTTGAGCCATGTCCGTCCGTCCGTCCGTCCGTCCGTCCGTCAGCACGCTAACTCAAAAACTAAGAAAGCTAGAATCTTGAAATTTACACAAAATATTTTGGTAGTAATTTGTAGGTTCCCTATTTTTTTTGGTTGAGTTTGGACCAAGCCTTAGGGTAGCTCTCGAACACCTAACTTTTAGATCCCCACATTTTTTTTGTAATAGAGCTATGAAATTTTAACCGCTGATAGATCTCACAAAAATATTAATTTTATTTTTAATAACTTTTTTTTGTAGCCCCACCCGTTACGGAGCTACAGCTCCCCAAAGGTTCAAAAAAGCTCTATATTTAAATTGTTATAGCACAAGTTGTATAAGGTATATCTTCATTTTGAAAACGTCAAACGATTATTACTTCCATTAGCTTTAAAAGTATATATACAATAAATATATAGTTGTGGCATACGGTGTCTTAATTTACCGTTATGCGAAACTAAAATTTTGCAAAATCATTTAACCCTTCTATCTTCTAAACGGTTTAAGTTGAAAACTTGAAATTTTTACAGATGTTAGATCTTTGAAAATAAGTATGAGTCATTTCAGAAATTTTTTTTGTATCACCCCCCGTTTAGGAGCTGTAAGGGGTCAAAAACTGAAAATTTTCTATTTTTAAACACCTGTAACTTGAACACCTGTTAGAATTTTTTTGAAGTAATACACAAAAATTAAAGCTCCAACATCATGCTCTTATTTCTGTTAACAACTTTTTTTAATAATATAGGGTTACTTTATAATTGACGAAAGTGTTACTTGATTTTTTCAAATTTTCTAACAAAATTCTTCAACAAATTTTTTGCATTTTGTTTTACTCGATAATTTGAAATTGTTGAGGATATAATGCGTAGTACATAAAAATGTAAATAAATATACAACATAACGGTTGCTTGAAGAATTTTTATTTATATGATATTGATATACATACATACTTATATAATATCATATTTATTTACATATCGTATCTGTCACTAGTGAATGAATGATAAGAGTATATATGTATATTATATAGCGCCGTATTTACATACGTATATATATGTATTTTATTGTACTTATAAGAAATTATTCTGTCAATGGAATATTTAAATATAATATAATATAATATTTAAAATTATATTTACTGTTTTGTACTTAGTAAATTTAATATACATTTACCGCTTAGTATTAAATGGTACTATAGAATATTTGAAAAAGTTTTGGATTGATAATCGTTATGTGAAAGGATAGAATCTGCTTTTGAAGAATGTACATATAAACATATAGTTTGAATATATGTACAACCCATAGTTCTAGAAATTATAAAATTCACCCAAATTATTTTAAAATACTAAAATATTAAAAAAAATAATATTGTGAGCAGAGTGACAGGCTGTTAACATACTAACGGTTCGTACGGGTATCTAAGAGTTGACAAAGTCAACTGTATTCTTCCTCGTTTTTTACATAGAATATAAATTATAAGTAATCTTAGAAAAACTCAGTCTTTATACTTTAAACAACCTTCTTCTATATTGTAAACCTGTGTTGTTCGATGAGACACAAATTTTAGAAATAAAAATTATTCATTCAAATAAAACTATAAATCAGTATTTTTTTTTAGGAAGGTAGGTGGAAATCATCGAAAGACGTTGAAGAGAAGCGGTACGAGCACGATTCTTCTATCAACGTCTTAGACTTTAATCTCGTAAACATCACCTTCCTTTTTGACCAAACAATAGGTTAGAGGATGTTTAGTACCATTGTACTGTTTAGGTAAAGGAAAATTATGCTATGGAGTAAAAATAAATGTAAAGTTTGCAGGAATGTGATGAACGAAGCGGTTGGCGTTCTCCTTCAAGTTCTGGTAATTTTAAAATGTGATCATCCTCAATTTTAGGCAATATATGAGATGGAAGATTGTTCCACATTACCAGTTGCAGAATTTTATCATCTCCCAATTTAATTCTCCCGTCATTTGCCTTTGGAAAACTTTGAGTGAAGGCATCAAACTTTACAAACCTATTGAATACTGTACAGTATAAACCGTAATGATATTTTTCTGAAGTTATACGTTTCACATTAAAATTTAAAATATTTAATAAAATTTTTATTCCACTTTCGTTAATTTAAAACATATATTTTTGTTACTATTATAATATTGTTACATATGTGCCATATTATCTGACAAAAATTATTTTTAAAATTCCTTCAGCTATGTATATTTTATTCCACCTCAATAATCCAATGTAATTTGTAAACAATGTATGTAAAACATTGTAAACTCTTTTTTTATAAATTGATTAACACCATAAATTACATCATTTACACAATATGATGACACCATAACGAAAACATGATGTGATTTAATTATGTATTTCTTAATATACTCACACTGCACGTTGACAACGACGTCAACTACATATTTTTTGTAACTTCAACGACGCTACGTCATATAGCGTAATTAATATTCATTAAAAATATACCTATAATATTATGAATAAAAATAATAAAATACAAAAAAGTAAGTCAAACGCATGTCAAACCAACGTCAACGTTATATATTTGAATAGGACAACATGACGACGATTTAAATTTAAAAATGTAAAAATAAATTGCTATGTCATATCCAAATTCGTTGTGAATTCTAAATAAGTTCATTACCGTCATTGTACTTAGTACATCACGGGTTTATCACGATGTGTCGTTATAATGAGAATCGATCTTTAAAATGATGTATAAATATTTATTTATTTATTTATATTAATATTACATACATAAATGTATTGCAATATTATTGAACCATCGGCTACCAAGGCCATTATAGGTTTTTATACTATTATTAAATTATATCCTAATATTATTTATTTATACGTACGATAGGATCGGGTATAATAAAATTACTCCTCCCTTTGTAACACCTCGAAATAAGCGAGCTAGATATACATTCAAAGGTATGGATCGGATCAGAATCAAATTCTGAGTCGATTAAGCCATGTCCGTCCGTCCGTCAGCACGCTAACTCAAAAACTAAGAAAGCTAGAATCTTGAAATTAACACAAAATATTCTCGGAGCAATTTGTAGGTTCCCTATTTTTGTTGGTTGAATTCCGACCGAAACTTCGGGTAGCTTCCGAACAACTAACTTTTAGATCTCCACAATTTTTTTGAAATAGAGCCATGAAATTTTAACAGCTCATAGATATCATAAAAATATTAATTTTATGTTAATATGAATTTTTCTGTAGCCCCACCTGTTAAGAAGTTACAGCCTTCCAAAGCCTCCAAAAATCTCTCTATTTAAATTGTTATAACACAAGTTCTATAAGGTATATCTTCAATCTGGAAATTCCAAACGATAGGTGCTATTATGAGCTTTATAAACATGTATATAATAAATATATACTTGTGCTATACGGTGTCTTAATTTACCGTTATACGCAACTGAATTTTTGCAAAATCCTTTAACCCTTCCATTTTCTAAACGGTTTAAGTTGGAAACTTGAAATTCTGACGGAAGTTAAATCTTTGAAAATAAGTATGAGTCATTTCAGAATTTTTTTTGTATCAGCCCCCGTTTAGGAGCTGTAAGGAGTCAAAAACTGAAAATTTCCTATTTTTAAACACCTGTAACTTGAACACCTGTTAAAATTTTTTTGAAGTAATTCATAAAAATTAAAGTTTCAACATTATACTCTTATTTCTGTTAACAACTTTTTTCAATAATATAGGGTTGCTTTATAATTGACGAAAGTTTTACTTCATTTTTTCAAAATTTTCTAACAAATTTCTTTAACGAATTTTTTGCATTTTGTTTTCCTCGATAATTTGAAATTGTTGAGGATATAATGCGTAGTACAAAAAAATGTAAATAAATAAACAACATAACGGTTGCTTGAAGAATTTTTATTTATATGATATTGATATGCATACATACTTATATAATATGATGTTTATTTACATATCGTATATGTCACTGATGAATGAATGATAAGAGTATAGATGTATATTATATAGCGCCGTATTTACATACATATATGTATGTATTTTATTGTACTTATAAGAAATTATTATATGAATGGAAATATTTTTAAAGAAATATTGCAATGGATGGCTATATACTTATATACTATGTACATTAATATAATATAATATTTAAAATTATATCTACTATTTTGTACTAAGTAAATTTAATATACATTTACCGTACATTTACCGTAAATTTATTATATAGTATTACATGATACTATAGAATATTTGAAAAAGTTTTGGATTGATAATCGTTATGTGGAAGTTTAGAATCTGCTTTTGAAGAATGTATAAACATATAGTTTGAATATATGTACAACCCATAGTTCTAGAGTTTATAAAATTCACCCAAATGCTTTTAAAATCCTAAAATATTAAAAAAATAATATTGTAAGCAGAGTGACAGGCTGTGAACATACTAACGGTTCGTACGGATATCTAAGAGTTGACAAAGGCAACTGTATTCTTCCTCGTTTTGTTTATATTATATATTATATATTTACATTATATTTGGTCTTAAGGGGGTATGTAAAGAAAAAAAAAAACATACGACCTGTGCAGGGATCGAACCCACACTCATTCGGTTAATACGCCAAACGCCTACCCACTAGGCTACCGAAGCCTCTTGTATAAATAATGTTCAAATAATTGCCTTCAATTAAAAAAAAAATTGCATATTTTTTGGCTAGTTTTAACGAACATATTTTTTAAACAAACTTTAAAATTTAATTTTTTCGAATCTTACCTTCTTGAAATAGCTTATGGACTAACATAATAGGTGGATAGACAATATTGACGAAATATCATTATAGGACAAACTCATTTCAAGAAATAATTCTAGAGATTCTACTATAACGTGAATGAAAAATACGATTATATGAATAAAAATGTTATTGATTATATTTATGTTATAAATTTCAAAAAAGAAAAGCACAAAAAAAGAAAAAATAACCAAAGTTATTGGTTCATTATTTTTTATTTTACTGAATTTTCTAAATTTTTCATTTAAAATTCATTAAATTACCAAATATACAATTTATATGTTTATATAAAGAAAATTTATCATGGAATCTTTTTTTTTATAGAAATTTTTCATTATTTTCATGTTTTTTTTTTTGGAAAATTTTTAATGTCCTTGTTTTAATATTTTGTTAAATTATTACCATCCCTTTTTTTGTTTTGGACTTTTCTTATTTATTTATACCTTAAAAATAATCGAAAAGTTAATTCTAGACTGTTAGACGTTTGCGAGATAATTAAAAGGATAGGAAAAATTTTAATAATCGTTTAATTTTAACGTCAGTACAGTAATAAATTTTCATTTTTAACGATTTTTTCTTATTCTTTCTTCTTTTTTTTTTTTTTTTTTAATTTTTCTCGTTTCCAAAAATAATAAACAGTAACAACTGTTGATGATACCTTTCCAAGGAGTAGCCAGTACGTAATAAAAGTTAAGAGAAATTTTTGTTTTTTTTGTTTGTTTTCGTTATCAGTGGAGATAACATAATTTATTATACCCGTATGAACTATGTTCAAGGGTATAATAAATTTACCATTACGTTTGTGACACCTTAAAGGAGTCGAGCTAGATATAATGTCAAAGGTATGGATCGGCTCAGAATCGAATTCTGAGTCGATTAAGCCATGTACGTCCTTCTGTCAGTCCGTCCGCACGATAACTCAAAAAATAAAGAAGCTAGGAGGCTGAAATTTTTTTACGTCACTTTTGCAAAATTGTTAGTTTTGCTATTTAAATCTAACATTTTCGGGCGGCGGGTTCGAGTAGCTGCCATACAACTTCTTTCTTTATATAGAAATAACTCAGTATCTATACAAGCTAGGTTTCTGAATATGATGATCCAGTTCTATGGCAACAACTTCTGTAAAATTAGATTCTGCTGGTGCAACAACTTCGGGTAGCTGCCATACAACTTCTCTTTTTAAATAAAAATAACTCAGTGTCTATTGAAGCTAGCTATCTGAAATTTAGTGGAAAAGTGTCGAGTTACATGCAAAAAACTTGATTGGTCAAATTTGATTGGTCTAAAGCAGCCGGTTCAGGCTTCTTGCATTTCTTGGAACTTAATGAAGCTAGGCGCAATAGATTCGGGTAGCTGTCTACAACTTCACAATTAACATAAATATATCTCTGTAGTTGTCATATAAATATATCATTAATTGTCAAAGAATACATATGTACGATTTACTTTAGTAAAAGAGAACCAAAATAAGAAAAGTAATTGTTGAGTAAAGGAAGAAAATCAAGGACATTTTTTATGCTTATTTTTTTTTTTTTTTACGAACCAATATTGTAAGACGTATTGATTGGCTGAAAATATCATGGAAATTCTTTACAATGTAAAAATTAATTAAGTTCTGATATTATTTAATAAAAAGTTTTAAATTTATTACAACACTTTAAAATGATTTTAATACTTAATTTAATTAAAATATCATATTAAACTTTAACAGAAGTTCTTTTTTTTTAAGAACTCTTTTTATATATAAAACGAAATTAATGTAATCTTAACATTTCCATGTTTTAGATTATTAATTCGTTTCCTAAGTAAATGATAGTTCATTTATATTTTAACCCGTAGGAACATAGTTCAACATGGCACAAACGTAATGACGAATTTATTATACTATAACTTTTGTGACAACTTTTAAAAACCCAGCTAGATATAACAAAGTATATAATATATTAGGATAAACTTTCGCAAAAGGATGATCATCTATTTAGATAACGTCATAACGGTTCTTTGTTACTCCAAGTTTCGGCCACTAGAGTGCGGCATTAAGATCGATGCCGCAATCTAGTGGCCGAAAAATTCATTACAAAATTTTCTTAATATTTTGTAGAATTTTATTATACCCGTATGAACTATGTTCAAGGGTATAATAAATTTGCCATTACGTTTGTGACACCTTAAAGGAGTCGAGCTAGATATAATGTCAAAGGTATGGATCGGCTCAGAATCGAATTCTGAGTCGATTAAGCCATGTACGTCCTTCTGTCAGTCCGTCCGCACGATAACTCAAAAAATAAAGGAGCTAGGAGGCTGAAATTTTTTTTACGGTACTTTCGCAAAATTGTTAGTTTTGCTATTTAAATCCAACATTTTCGGTCGGTGGGTTCGGGTAGCTGCCATACAACTTCTATCTTTATATAGAAATAACTCAGTATCTATTCAAGCTAGGTTTCTGAAATTTTGCAAATGATGATGAAGTTTTATGGCAACAACTTCTATAAAATTTGGTTGTGATGGTGCGGCGGGTTCGGGTAGCTGCCATACAACTTCTCCGTTTAAATGAAAATAACTCAGTGTTTATTGAAGCTAGGAATCTGAAATTTAGTTAAGAGGTGTCGAGTTACATGCCAACAACTTTTGTAAAATTTGGTTGGTATAGAGCAGCCGGTTCAGGCTTCTTGCACCTCTTGGAAGTTAATAAAGCTAGGCGTCTGAAATCTTGCAAATAATGATCAAGTTTTATGGCAACAACTTCTGCAAAATTTGGTTGTGGTGGTGCAACGAGTTCGGGTAGCTGCCATACAAAATCTCTTTTTAAATGAAAAGAACTCAGTGTCCGTCCGCACGATAACTCAAAAAATAGAGGAGCTAGGAGCCTAATTTTTTTACTTCACTTTTGTAAAATTGTTAGTTTTGCTATTTAACTCCAGCATTTTCGGCCCCCCGGTTCGAGTAGCTGCCATACAACGTCTTTCTTTAAATAGAAATAACCCAGTGTCTGTTCAATCTAGGTATCTGAAATTTTCCGAATGATGATCAAGTTTTATGACAACAACTTCTGCAAAATTTGGTTGTGGTGGTGTGACGGGTTCGGGTAGCTGCCATACAAAATCTCTTTTTAAATGAAAAGAACTCAGTGTCCGTCGCACGATAACTCAAAAAATAAAGGAGCTACAAGGCTGACATTTTGTATACGTCATTTTTGCAAAATTGTTAGTTTTTCTATTTAACTGCAGCATTTTCGGCCGCCGGGTTCGAGTAACTGCCATACAACTTTTTTCTTTAAATGGAAATAACCCAGTGTCTATTCAATCTAGGTATCTGAAATTTTGCGAATGATAATCCAGTTTTATGGCAATAACTTCTGTAAAATTTGGTTGTGATGATATGACAGGTTCGGGTAGTTGCCATACAACTTCTCTTTTTAAATGAAAATAACTCAGTGTCTATTGAATTTAGCTATCTGAAATTTAGTGAAAAAGTGTCGAGTTGCATGCCAAAAACTTTTGTAAAATTTGATTGATCTAATGCAGCCGGTTTAGGCTTCTTGCATTTCTTGCAACTTAATGAAGGCGCAATAGATTCGGGTAGCTGTCATACAACTCCACAATTTACATAAATATATATCTCTGTAGTTCGGTACTAAAACATATGAATGTTTTTAAGAGATGATCAAGTTTTATAAAAACAGGATATATTACGTTCATACGGGTATCCCAGAGTTGACACAGTCTACTCTACTGCACTCTTCCTCGTTTTTATATATATCTCGGTACTTATTTAATTAAAACAAACATCTGAAATTTTGTAAAATATGATCAAGTTTTTTGGAAATAGCATATATTATATTCATGCGGGTATCCTAGAGCTGATCCAGTCTATTCTAAACATTTGCTCGTGTATATGAAAATTAATTTCAGTAGAATTCTTAAACTTTATCCTTAATTCATCATCGTAAACTATTCTTGGAATTTTATTTAATTTGAAATATCCTTAAAACTAGAGTTCAAAATTATCTTTAAATGAGCTGAGTTTAGTTTTCAAATGTAATTGCAGAAATATAATTTATTATAAATCTGTGTAAGTCGAAAATGATTTTTAATTGATAAATCGATATATGTACATAATATTATAGATAAAAATCAGATGTTAATAAACGTTTAAAAAAAAACCAAAATATTAGATACCATTTGGGAGCAAGATATTTTAGAATTCATCATTTCTATACAGTCCAAATCGAGGTAGTGAACACTTTCAACTATGCAGGTACAGTTTTTTAGATTGTAATGTTAGCTGAGCTGATCAAAATCTTTTTATTTGCAGAAAATTTCCTCTTACATCATCATCAATCGTTTTAATATGGATTTATATTTATACTAAAGATTTTTTAATGAATAAACTCTAATTATGTATATTATATACACATTATACATAAACTCTAATATAATCATTTTAAAACCTATAGATATGCAGTAAGACTTCATAAATTCATTAAGATAGGTCCAACTTTCTCTATAAAAAGAATATAAATATAATCCATGATTATACAAGTATACATCCATCTAATCAATTATATTCAACTCAATGTCCAAGTATTGAAATTTGTCTGTAATAAAAAGCTCCTCTTAAAATTATGATTAAGAATATCCTATTTTAGATATTCATACAATATATAAAGTCAGAAATAGATCAAACTATACATTATCTTACCTTTAACACGAAAAATGGCTAACACAAAAAAAAATGTACCCTAGTTATAACACTAAATTAGACCAGGACAGCTTCGGTTTGATGAAAACTGTTGATTGCATGAATTTCTCTTTATTTTCTTTAATTCCTCCTGTGAATTCTATTATAGTTTCAAATATTGGATTTTGGATGTATGAATGAAAGTATAGAAGAAACTAACGTAGAAAATACCTAAAAGAAACTAAAGTCAAAAAAATTGTCGATGTATTTTTCAACTTTAGTTCATTCCATATTTTCATTGGGAATAGAAACAAATTTTTCGACTTCAATTTATTTTTAATACATATATTTTTGTTTTAGTAGAAAGTAGAATTTCTTTCGACTTTAGTTCATATTATTTAGGTGTTTTTTATTATAGTTTCTTCTACGTTAATTCATACAACCCTGAATTTTATCAACACTTTAACAGAATTTAAATGGTATTAAAAAAATATGAAATTTTTAATAATGTTTTGGATTTATAATATTATCGTTATATGATTTAACATACATTTTTGCACTTATATACTACACATTTAGATAAATACGAATTATTATTTTGTTTTTTTTATTTAAAAAAAAAAACTGTAGCGCACTTCTCATAAATGTGGAAGAAAATAATACACAAACAAAAGAAAATTTTCAATTAAATTATTTTATTAACCTACACGATATTTCGGAGAAAGTTTTGTTCCAATTTCTCATTAACAATTAAAGTTATTTTTGTGTTATTCTGGTATATAACGTTATATAGTGTTATGTATTCATATTTTATTATTGAAATTAAGTATCTATAAATTTTTTATTATGGTAAAATTGGTATTTTCCATTTGAAATATAAAATTATAAAGCGAATTTATTTTGTGTCTCACTCTAAACTTTATTTGAAAATAATTTCCTAGAAAATATGCAGCACATGGTATTTTGAAAACAACTCGATATTTTAAATTTATTTATACTCTGCAAAAAGGGTATAATACTGATTTTGTAACCCATCTTCAAAATTCTTTTTAATTAATTTTATGTACATTTATATATTTTAACGGCAAACCATATAAAATAGGGATGGGCTCCGCTGCCAAACCCCCGCCAAACAAATTATTAAAAGCCTGATTTTGTAACCAACCATAAAATCTCTTCTAATTTATATTCTGACCAACTCCAAACGATGGCGGCTTAACATTACTTTTCACTTTGGCAGTTCTCAGTTTTTTATCATAAATAAAAAAAATTTAAGAACACATTTTGAGTATAGATATCCGAAAAAAAAAAAACTTTTCTGAAATTAGGAGAGATTTTATAGTTGATTACAAAATCACGGTTTTAATAATTTGTTTAGCGTGGGTTTGGCAGAGGAGCCCATCCCTATTTTATGTGGTTTGTCGTTAAAATATATAAATGTACACAAAATTAATTAAAAAGAATTTTGATCTTTTGACAAAATCAGGGTTGTTCGTTTTCCCAGAATATTTATATATATTTATTCTGGAAGTGGATACCCTGATTTCGCATCTAACTCTAAAACCCCTGCTAATTATTTTTTTACATATTATATACAGAAATTCCTCATATACCAAAGACGTCAATATCAAAATAAAAAACTAGATATTTGAAAAACGAAAATAAGACCGAAGAGATTTTATTTCCTTTTTAAAGCGGTAATAAAGCCAAATTTTCAAAATTCGAAATTTTGGCTTCTATCGAAAGAGAAATAAAGCCGATTTAGCTTTGTTACTTGGGCCATTATTTTAAGTCGCCTATGTAAAATAATAAAATTAATTATAAAGCTGATTGTTACTTGGGGATTATTTCAGATCAGCTGTACAGATACAATTTATAGAATAGTAATTATTTCATGGAAAAGAAAAAAATCGGAAATTAGAGGTAAATAATTTATATTTGTTTTATAGAAAAATAAAAGTAAAATTAAAAAAGAAATTTAAGAATGTTAAAAACTCCCTATAACATTATTTAATATTATTTATTTTTTTTAATATTTTAAAATCAAATTAAATTTAACAATATCTCTATTGTTATTAATTTTTATTAATTTTTTTTTTTTTTTTTATGCATTTCTCTGCCACATAAATGTGGACAGATAATTACACACACAGCCTTTCCTCTTCAGGCAAGACTGTAATTGTCGTAAGGGGGAATAACTCTTTATTAATTTTATTGTTGATATAATTTTTTTTTTAAATATTATAATATAAATTTGTTTGTTTGTTTATTTATTATTTATGCCTTCCTACACGGTGTACCTGATTAGTAACTAAATTTTGTAGGAATGTTTCTGAAGACGCGAAGGGTATTGTATTCTATTTTTTTTAATCCGGCAAACCTGTTCCGGCACCAGAGCCCTTTAAGCATTTTTCCTTTTTTCGTTGTCCTCTCTGTACAGTTTCACCAATTGAGTTCAAACTTTGCAAAAAAGTAGTTTTCCCCTAAAGGAGTTCGCTGAGTTGGTAAGATCAGGGTTCTTTAGCGTCTTTGGTCACGCGGATCTGTCAAAACAAAAATTATTTCCCGATCTTGTTTAATTTTGCTTAATCAGGGTGCTTTATAATGTCTTCAAAGAACAAGTTTGAAACATTTTTTAAAACTTCCGTTAACCCTTTTCGACGCTAAAATGTTTTGAAAAACTTTTCATTTTTTCTTGATCATATCTAAACTGTTCGATCGATGAGTTTAGAATTTTATCAAAACGATGAGCAGAGCTTTTTTTAAATTATACTAGGTTTTAAAACTGCGCATATACTTCTTATGCAAACATTAGTTAAGCTTATTTTGTTTATACAATAATAATAATATAAAATATGTGTTTAGTTATTTATTTTCGTTATTGTATTTTTAAAACAAACTGTACAAATTCTACTTAACATATATATTTAAAATTTTGAATACACATTAAAAATTTATCTTAAGAACACTTCACGTAAATGTGGCAGAAAATATACAAACAACACAAAAAAAAAACTTTCAATTAAATCATTAATTAAAAAAAAAACAAGAATAAAACAAACATTTATCAAAGTTGTTGCCTTGATAATCTAACATTCAAGAATTATTATTATGTAAACATAAATGAATTATATTTTTTCATATTTTATGTATATTTTAGTTTCAAGTATAAAATCTAAATTAAGAATTTTCTATTATCCTTCAAATAAAAAAAAAAATATTGAAAATGAAAGTGAAGAAGCAACTTAAGAATTTTATACTTATTACATTAAAATAATTTTTTTTTTTTTTTTTGTTTATTATTGAAATTATTGTAAATATATTCTAATAATATATTTTTTTGCTTCTCCTTTCCATTCCTATAAGGATCATAGGGCATCCACTAAGGCAAATTTTTATACCCGTATGAACTATGTTCAAGGGTATAATAAATTTGCCATTCCGTCCGTCCGTCCGCACGATAACTCAAAAAATAAAGGAGCTAGGAGGCTGAAATTTTTTTACGTCACTTTTACAAAATTGTTAGTTTTGCTATTTATATCCAACATTTTCGGTCGGCGGGTTCGAGTAGCTGCCATACAACTTCTATCTTTATATAGAAATAACTCAGTATCTATTCAAGCTAGGTTTCTGAAATTTTTGCAAATGATGATCAAGTTTTATGGCAACAACTTCCGTAAAATTTGGTTGTGGTGGTGCGACGGGTTCGGGTAGCTGCCATACAACTGATCCGTTTAAAAGAAAATAACTCAGTGTCTATTGAAGCTAGAAACCTGAAATTTAGTAAAGAGGTGTCGAGTTACATGCCAACAATTTTTGTAAAATTTGGTTTGTCTAGAGCAGCCGGTTCAGGCTTCTTGCACCTCTTGCAACTTAATGAAGCTAGGCGTCTGAAATCTTGCAAATGATGATCAAGTTTTATGGCAACAACTTTTGCAAAATTTGGTTGTGGTGGTACGACGGGTTCGGGTAGCTGCCATACAACTTATCCGTTTAAATGAGAATAACTCAGTGTCTATTGAAGCTAGGAACCTGAAATTTAGTAAAGAGGTGTCGAGTTACAGGCCAACAACTTTTGTAAAATTTGGTTGGCCCAGAGCAGCCGGTTCAGGCTTCTTGCACCTCTTGGAACTTAATGAAGCTACGCGCAATAGATTCGGATAGCTGTCATACAACTCCACAATTTACATAAATATATCTCTGTAGTTCGGTACTACAACATCTGAATGTTTTTAAAAGATGATCAGGTTTTATAGAAACAGGATATATTACGTTCATACGGGTATCCCAGAGTTGACACAGTCTACTCTATTGCACTCTTCTTCGTTTTTTTTAAATTTTTGACTAATCAGTTGACTACAGTTTCTAACATCATTAGTTTTATTAAACCGACTCATTAGTCGATTGTAGCTATTGAAGAAATATTTTTATTTCTGCGCCATCTATTGTGTTGAACAAGAAATATTTTATTTTTTTATTTTATTATATTGTACTTGAATTAGCTACCTACTTTTATTTTCTAAAATAAAATTTTACTGTAGAGGAGAAAGAAAAAATATTTTTTTCATATTCGATACTTAACAAAGTAGGTATCTAACTACCTACCTACCCCCTGCATAATATAAAGAGTCTGAAAAAGAAAAATTTACTTTTAAGTTCATTAAATGTTTGTAAATTATGATTATATTGATTTGTACCGTAAATGAATAGTGATCTTGTTTGGATTGGTGTTAGTAATTTATTAAGTATTGAAATTTTAATAATGTGTATCTGGAATTTTTAAATTACAAGATTTTAATTTTTGACCCTTTTTACCATAGAATCTACAATACTAAATTTCTAAGAATTGTTATTTTTAAATTAAGGAAAAGAATTAACTACGAAACCAATTTGAAATCAAAAAATCTGCTTTTTTAGTATATTTTTCAAAAATATATTTGAAAATATTGCTTATTAGTTTCACTCTGTTCGTCCTTTTGACTGTCTGTCTGTTGGTGTATAAAATTTCTACACGATTACAGTTAGAGTAATTTTAACCATGGATAGGTCTCATACAAAAAAAAAATTATAATGTTGCGTGAAACAACAATTTTTGTGTAATCAAAACTTTTTTACCCTCCTTACGTAATCCTAATTTTTTTCTAAATCGTGTTTTGGCAATAGTCCCAATAGTTCCATATCTCTATTCCCTAGATCACTACATTTTAATTGAAGGTTCACACCTAAATTTTAAATTAAACCACCCCCTATTTCTTCGTTAGTTAAAATATTATCCGGAAGCACCACGTGCAATTTTTCTGGGTAATTTTTGAAGTTTTCCTGACCAAACCCAAATGTGCATGTTTTGGACAGAACATTTTTTTTTAGCTTTATAAATCAATATTAAAATAATAAAATTTTAGAAAAAAGATCTTTCAGAATTATCATAAAAATATTTTTTGTACTTCTACCTGATTAAGAGCTACACTAGAAGTCAAAAATTTTCTGTTTTTAGCACTTAGCTAAAAAATTAAAGCTGCAACATTTTAATTTTACATATTGTGTTAACAGCTTTTCTTATAGCCTCCTTTTATTTCTATGTGTTCTTAAGTGTTTTTGTTGTCCTTCGGAAAATGTGCGCCTTTAAAACTTTTAGATTTACATTCAGCACATTATTTATTTACTATTTATATAAAAACTATGATATTTGAATTTTTAAAGTTTAATTTTTTAACTAATAAATCTTTCAATATGTCAATATACTAATATTGAATGATTACTTAATTTTTTTGTGTTAAAAAAAAAGTTATTAGTAAAAAATCACGATATGCTACAAAACCACACTCTGATTGATTTTTAAAAGTTTACAAAGTATTGCATTTCTTTTCAACCATTTTTAAAAATAAAAATGTATCTACAATATCCTAATAAAAAACAAAAAAAAAAACCTTAAAATTCTTGACAAATTACTTAAATCTATAAAGAGTATAAATACATTTTTCACTTTAGTTCAAATTTTTTTTTTTTTTTTTAGTTTTTGTATGGATTTGTAAATTTATGGTTTGGGGAGTTTTTTTTCTCTTATATCCTTTTTTTTTTGTAAATATCTGCACTTTCAATAGTTTTCGAAAATCTTTTTTTTTTTTTGATTATTTTAATTAATGATTCTTAAAAAATGAAAAATAGCGTAAATAGGTCAAAATTTTTAAATTAGTTTCCCCGATTTTAAATTTTAAAGTTTCTTGATTTCAATTTTCATTAAAAAGAAGGAAAATTAAAATAAAGAAAAAGAAAAACATCAAAATCATATTGTAATGAGAATTCGAAAATAATTATAATGAAGAGATTTTTAATAAAGATTTATTATGCAGTCTTAAGTTTTTCTAGTACAGAAAATTTTTAAATAAGGATAAGGTAATTTTGATTTTCAGAGGAAAATGGAAAAACTGCATTAATAGTTTTTAATGAATGGAAAACTTATCTATATAAAAATAAAAATTTAATTTTGATTAATTTAAAATATTTTTGGTTGTGTATTCTTAAAATGAAGGATTTAATATCTTAAATTAATTTTTCTTGTATATAGCAATAATTTTTGTGCAGTAGAAGCAAAATATCAGAGATTAATATCTAATGAGATTTAACTTTATTCTAGTCATTTTGTTTTGGAACAATTAACGAAATATAAGTAAGGAAAATTATTGAACCGTAAAAATCTGTTTAATTTCTATACCGAGAGCTAAATCGTGATCTCTTAAATCGATATCTCATTCTAAATATTTTTTAAGTTTACTGTCAAGGAAATTAACAGAAAGCGTGGAATGGGGTTGGAGAAGTAATTATTGATGGGATAATCAGAGTAAATGAAAGCTTTTTTCATAGTTACTTGAACGCAACTGAAAAACTTAATTAATGAGTTCAACAGTTTTTGCTGCGTCGGACACAAATTATTAGTGAAAGATTTTAATTCCATCTATTTAACTACTATTTATACTTGGTCAAGTTTACGATTCGAACATATTAGTTTAGCTAATTTGGTCAAACTATTGGATGAATAAAAAATAACATATATATATAGCGCAGGTGTGGACAAATTACTTCCACTAATAACTTACTTAACTTACTTCAGACTTTTAAAAATAAATTAGCTAAACTAACTAAGAATTTTATAAATGCATCAATAAAACATTGTAAAATGCCCGACTTCTTACTTCTTATTACTACTAATACGCCAGACAAAATAAAGAAGATGGTACCAATATACAATAAAATCGAAGTTAGGATTGATATTAATAATTTTCGAACAATTTTTATTGCTTCTGTATTTATCAAAATAATTGAGACTTAGGTATAATAATAAACAACTATCTTTCAGAATATTTTTGAACCAATGATTTATATTTTAAGTATGATTAAAAAAAAATAAAAGTTTGCATTGTTTGACGTAACAAACGAATTTGACAAAGCGGATAGAAAAACTCTACTAAAAATTCTATTAGTAACAAATTCTTCTCCTATTAATTCTTTTGCAATGGTTTCCGTTTGGTATTAATTGACCTTAAGCTGTTGACTGTACTTCCCCGTTTTATAGTGATCAAGAGTAAATTATTATTCCTAGAAGTTTCGTCTTCTCTAACTCAACTGGACTATTCCCGTAACCGTAGTAAAATTGATTTACTTCATTTTTATTTTCCTTCAATTAAAACGTTTTATTTTTTAACTACTTTAGGGAGCTTAGAGTATTAATTTTATATATTTTACAACAGATTATCAAATACCTTATCATATCATTTTTTAATATTTTTTTGTGCTTCATTACAAAAAGGTTTAATATAATTCTTTAGATAACGATAACCACTATTAGGTTATTGCAATCTGACAATAAAAAGGAAATAAAAAAAAATATATTTTAGATTTTTTTAAAATCATACGGAAACAAAAAAAAAATAATTAAAAAGGATTAATTTGAGAAATTTAATTATAATTTAATTCTTCCTAATTCTTAATTTTAAAGATCTTCTAATTTTTTATTTTTAAAATTGGATTTTCTAAAACATTTTAATCATAAATCAATTAAAATCCTGAAAGTAAAGGTATTAAGATTATTTGTTCTTAAATGCAGTCAAGTTCATGGAATATTGTTAAATTTTTAGAGGAATAGCAGTAGCCCTTATTGAAATAAGTTATAAATCAAATAAAGGAACAATAAAAAAAGCATTTTACAAATTTATACATTGATTTAATAAAAGTATTTCAGATGAAGGGAACCATATAACAATTAGAAATCTTACAAAACATTTTAGTGCCGACCTTAAATTTTAAAATTTAAGATTGGCTGCTAATAATTAGTATGGGGTATAAAGTATGGGCTAGTGTGTATAATATATAAAATAATATAGGTTTTTGCTTACAGATTTCGTATTATAATTTTATAAACTATACAATACTCTTAAAAAAAGCTTTAACTTTTGCTTTATCATATATCTTTATATTAAAGTCCTCTAAATATTATTAAAACATAAAACCCTTCGTACAATAAAGTTTTTAATACAATATATTGTATTTAGTGGTAAGGAAATTTCTAAATTTACTTTTCTCGATTAGTTTTCTAGATATATAATATTTTCTTTTACGGTAAGTTTTACTAATCAAAATTTAAAATTAATTGGATTAGGTAATATTCTGTCTATGTAAGAAGCTGCTAATGGTTTAATTATAGGAAAAATACTTATCCAGAGTACACATCGCGCTTAAACTGGCTTAAATGTGAATCTGCAGCCCTCTACATACCTACGTGGATAGTCGCTAAATCGTCTGTTTTCTAATCGAAAGATTTTTGATCTTAAATTCGATCTAAACCTCGATAATATTCAATAGTATAGTAATTAATATCGTAACTTTATACCGTTATAGTCTGTATCACAATTAAAACAATTTTTTTTACATCAATAAATAATTATTGTATATAATAATAGATGACGCACATAATAATATGTATTTCTGTCTCAAAATTTTGTACAATACCTACAGTTGAGTAATTAACGGTTTAGCATCAAAATAATGTGTCAAGAAATTGAAATTAAGTCTAATATGAATAGTAAACGACTTAGCACAGAGCATTCTCAAATATATGGAAAGAAAAAAAAAGACTAGTTTGTAGCCCCAACCACAGACTGGTAAAGTTTACTAACTTTATACTTCTTCGAAACCTTTATCATCCTTATTCACACTTGCTAATAGATTTAAAATAAAAACAAACAAGGACTTTTGACAAGGAACATTGCTTCTACCAAGTTAATTGATTAATTTGCTTAGCAGAGACAACAATTTTAAAACATTCAATATAGGTTTCTTTGCTCTGGAATTAGTTATTTAGTAGAGAAATCTATATGATAATTAATATTTTTTTAACTACCCATCGAAAGTAATTTTTTACTCCGAATGTGTACTTTCTTAAGAATTGTCACCAAATAGTCACCTAGAGAAGAAATCAATGACTATCTAAGCAATTAGGTAAGCTGTTTATGTTTGTTTTTGATTTCATATATTTACAAATCAATTTATTTTATAAAAATTCATTTTATTTTCGTGAATGTCACTGATAAAAATTGCAAATGACCTCATCTTTTGGTATTTATCACAAAATATATTTTAAAATATTATCCTTTTAACTACATATAACTGAAAGTGCTTATATCTGGTCAATAAAATGATCAATACAGACAGACCCATATTAATTGAAATTATTTTATAAATAAATTTTTTTTAAAATGAAAAATATGAAACCAAAAACTGTTATAATAACAATTCAAAATGAAAAAAAAAAAAATACTTTTAATTACTTAACCGTGGTTAGTCATAAAATATTTCCTAGCGATTTAAAAAGTTTTAAAGTTTAACTTATCATTTTTTTTTTTTTGTTGTTGGTTCATATTTTGTTTTTTTTGTTTTGGTTTTTATTCATAAAATGAACCTAAACCTTCAAAATTAATTCGAACTTATTTCTGGAAAATGCTTTTTATCCCACCGTAAATTATGACAAAAAAAAAACAAAAAAAACGGAATAATGGTAAACATTTTATAACAACAACAATGACAAAAAGAACTAAACCAAAAAAATTCGTGGTAAAAATTATCCCTTTTTTTAATAAAATTTTATTACCAACACAAAAATATAAATTTTATAAATTTCTATTTATTAAAAAGTAAAAAAAATAAAATAAAAAAATTAAAAGGACTTGCCTAACCCAAAAAATTCGTAACATTAAAGTATTCATTGAGTACAACAGCGCTAAAATAGAACATAAATTTAGAAAATTTTTCTCTTGTTGTTCTTTTTGATGTTTGTTGTTTTTTTGTATTAGAGTCAACGCAATTAAATATGGCTTTTTGGTAAAGGACATTATTTTTATGGTGATTATCAAGCTAAAATAATCTTATATATTATTCTTTTCACTTTTTCTTATAAAAATTTAAATTTATAAAACGGATTTTTAAAATTTTGTGATTTGGTGTAGGAGTTGCCAGACTAAAAGATAATGAATTGACTATAAAAAAAAAATGCACTTTACAAAGACAAGGAAGAGCTTCTAATATTTTTACTCGTTATATTGTATATTGTTTAGTCACGAAAACAAAATAATTACTACCTGACTGAACTGCTCGGTTGAATGCCTTTTTCATTCAAAAACAAAAAATTTAAATTCCAAAAAAAAAAGAGTTAAAAATTTAAAAGGGTATAAAAAAAGCAAAGCAGAATATAAAACCATAAATTTTAAAAAGCTTACATTTTCCAAAAGCAAATGAAATTAGTTTAAAGTATTCTGGTTTGCACTTATTCTAAAATTTCCAAAGTTTCTTAGAAACTTTTATATATAAGAAAAAATTGTGAAAAAGACACTTTTCTCACACTTCGAGAGACACTTTTCTCCATTTTAAGGTAACCCTTTGTAGATAGGAAAGCTGTTAACACACTAATAATGTAAAAAATAATAATGTTGAAGCTTTATTTTTGTTTTTTTACTTTTAAAAATTTGATACAGGTGCCTAAAGCTACAGGTTTCTAAAATTAGTAAAATTTTAAAATTTTGAGGCATAATAATTAAGCTTGTCCTTTTTCCAGGCATAATAATTAAGCGTGTCCTTTCAGTCCTTTTTTTTCCGTCTGTTTGAGTTTAACGTTTGGTGTTCGTTCATTTCTTTTTATGGGTAAATTTTATTTAAATTTCGAATTTTATTTTTGTTTTATTTTGATTTTTTTTTAATTTTAACTTTAATAATTTTTTCCTAGTCCTATTTCGTTGCAAATAGAAATAATGTCCGTCAACTTTACAATTAACTTTTGTAATATTAGAGGTTTAGCGAGCAAATTCCAATCAGTTGAAGCTCACCTTCACTCAGAAAGACCAGCTATATTAGCCCTTAACGAAACTCAGGTTATAGGCGATGATACTAATTATAGTATCAACGGCTATACTTTAGTTCCGCTTTTTATTTCTCATCGAGGTGTCGCTTTATATATACGTTCCGACGTAGCTTTCAACTCTCTTCTCGATATTAAATGCTCCAACACAATTTTCCATTATCTCTGGGTGAAACTCCGATTTGAAAATGCTAATTTTATTTACAGATCTCCCCAAGTCAACGAGCTAGAAACAACTGTGGTCATTGAAAAACTATCCGACGACGTTAATAAAATTTTGGAAAAAATTCAGAATGTGAGATAGCCGACGCCGGGGATTTTAATGTCAACAACAAAAACTGGCTCCATTTCTCCAGTCACAACTCACCGGAAGACAAGCAAGTTGAACTATTTTCAAACTTATTCCAACTTTCTCAACTTGTTAAAAGCCCTACTAGAATTCCAGACCGTGACAATCACAATGAGCATCTTTTCGATATGTTCCTGACCACAAATCCAGAAAAATATAATATTTCTGTTAGCTCTCCAATTGGATCATAATCATATTCTAAAAAAAAAATTATTCTCCTAAAAGACTATTTTGGCACTACAACAGCGCTGACTGGGTTGGTCTGAATATTTTTTTGTCTGATTTTGATTGGTCAATGTGTTTCCGTCACAGAAACGTTGACTTTGCTAAAGATGCCATTAGTAAAATAATTATGCTTGGTATGAAACTCTTCATACCCAGCTCTTTTAAACAGTTTAAACCAAGTTCCAAGCCATGAGCAAAAGAGGAGCATTTTAAAAAGTACAAGGCCAATGTATCTGAGTCCTCACTTGCAGGCTATAAAGCGGCTAGGAACAATTGCAAGAGGAAATCAGGAAAAGTTTCTTTATAACCAAAGATTGAGACAGAAAATAATTAATCTCCCTCACTGCAATCTCTCCTTTTGGACTTTTGTAAAGTGTAAAGAACAACTTTTTTGGATCATCGTTTCCTCCGCTGATTGACACCGGCAACTCTATCATCTCCGATTCTATTGGTAAAGCTAATTTGTTCGCAAAAATTTTTTCAGCAAATTCTACACTTCCTCCTACAACTCAATTACCTCCAGTATACCCTTCTGTTGATCCTAGTAAGGTTAAAATACTTCAAAGGGTATACTTCAGGCAGGTCACGTGCTGTAATGAAAGTGCTAACGAATTTTAATGTTAGAAAGTCCACTGGTCATGATGGAATTCCAGCTATGGTTCTCAAACATATAGCCTATCCCATTTCGAAACCTCTGCGCAAACTTTTCGTACTCTCATTTTCGATTGGTAAATATCCCAGTCAATGGAAAGTTGCACACGTTTCTCCAATTCCCAAAAAAGATAACAAAAGCGACCCTTCAAACTACCGACCAATCGCCACCACTTCGGTCCTCTCCAAAATTATGGAAATTTTGGTAAACTAAAGGCTTTTGGGATACCTGAATAGCTCGCGTATTTTAAATGATCGCCAATACGGCTTTCGTAGTCATCGATCTACAGGTGATCTTTTAACTTGTCTCTGCGAGAAGCTCAACACCAGCATTCATTGTTCCGGTGAATCTGAGATTGTAGCTCTCGATATCTCAAAGGCCTTTGATCGAGTATGGCATTCTGCTCTTCTGAGCAAATGTCAGGTAATTGGGTTGGGCAGTTCCTTCTGTGCATGGATTGAGGATTTTCTTTCGAATCGTCGTATTCGTATCCTTCTTGACAGTTTTATGTCTGACACTCATAAAATAAATGCTGGCATTCCACAAGGCTCTGCCTTATCTCCCACTCTCTTCTTAATTTTCATTAACAACCTACTCAGTTCTACTCTCAATCCAATCCATAGTTTTGCTATGACAGATGACGGCAATCAGTTTCAATCAGTTTAAAAAGGGAAATTACGGCTAGTTCAGTTAACCACGACCTAGCGAAAATAGCTGATTGGAGTGTTAAAAACAGAGTTGAGTTCAACACTTCCAAAACTCAAAGCTGTCAGATCTCTTGCAAAAGAGATCAATCTATACCAATTCTACGGTTCCAAGGGGAAAATATACAGTGGTCTGCAAATTTAAATATTTTAGTCATACAGCTTAATCAAAAAATGTTGTGGAATGAGCATATTTTTGATATAGCCAAAAAAGCTGCCAAATGTTTAGGTTTTCTTTTAAGCTGTAAAGCTTATTTTTCTCCTAGTGATCTGGCCAATATCTATAAAGCATATATTCGACCTAGGATGGAGTATAATTCTCACATATGGGCTGGCGCTGCTCAAACATCATTAGGTTACCTGGACAAAATCCAAAATCGCGCCTTACGCCTGATTGGCGATCCTACTGGAGCTTTATCGAAATATTGGAGCTTTATCTCTCTTTTATAGATATCTTGTAGGTAATGAAACTTGTTCTATCGAATTGAAATCAATAATGCCTCAACTTAAACAATTCCAACGCAACTTAAACAATTCTCTAGGGGAGCCTCAAGTGCTCATTTCTACACCGTGGAAATTCCTAGGTGGTTTGAAACTGGTTATGGAAACTCTTTTATTGTGAGAACCGCTAAAATGCGGAACATGCTTCCATCCAACGTGTTCCCCTCTGATACAAATGGTCCATTATACAATTTGCAACTTTTCAAAACGAACCTATTCAGGTTCGTCTTCAATTTACCACAAATTCTCCTTTATATTCATATTTCCCTTAAACTCCTCTGCTTCTTGCTCAAACCTACAATGATTTTGTAAAAAGGAAAACTTTCCTGGAGTAATAAAATAATTCTTAAAGACAGGGTGGTATAAAAATATTTTCTGAGATAACCTACGCTAATTCTCAAAGATCTCTTTCAAAATTTCAAGATCCTATCCAGAAGCGTTGCAGAGATTTGAAGAAGATATTTTCACGTAATGATAAATTTAGATATTATAAATAAAATTGGAAAAATTAGTATTACTTGATGTTGATTTAAAAATTTAAAAATATATCCTGTTGTTTGACATCTCTAGATTGGAAAAATACTAAGTAGAATTTTTGATATAAACATATGGCTTTTTTCCAATGTTGAGGCACTGTAGTTTTATAATGGGTTTGAACGACATAAAAAAGTTGTTCTACAATATTAACTTTTTTATTAAAGCCCCATAGTTAACAGTTCATTGTTCTATCTTAAAACGTGTAGAAATTGTGTAAACAAACAGCTGGACGAACAAACGAACAGAGTGAAACTAATAAGCAAAATGTTTTGTTGAGAAATGTGCTAAATGTGCTAACTGTAGAATTTTTTTAGTAGAATTTTTAATATTATAAGAAAACTAGACATGATAAAATAAAAGTGCTCACTGAAAAATTTCAAAAAAGGTGCAAAAGTGTAAAATGGCGTTTGGATCAAAAAGCACAACGGGGCAAGAAGTCCACGTTCTGTAATTTTTAAGAAAAAAATTGTAAAATATAACTTCATTAAATTAGGAAGTCTTTCTTTAGGGATATGTTAGAAAACAATAATTATGACAAAACAGACGAAATTACTAAAAATTGCTTTAAGTCAAGATAAGGTTAACATTTTATGGGTTAACTTTTGTGAATGCATATAAATTGAGGTACAGGCAGACAAAATGCTTTATATTAATCATGTAAATATAATTTTATGGATTTTTTGTAATAACTTGATAAAAAAAATATTAAGTACAAAGTTTTCACCTGAAATCATAACGGATATGCATTAAAATAAAGATATGTCTGTGTAACTTTAGAAAATATTACAAAATATTAAGGAATACACACAGATTTATGTTTTTTTTTTTTTGCAAGTGAAAACCACTATTTTTTCATAAAAAAGTTAACGTTTTATTCATAGGTCACTCAGAATAAAATTAAAAGTCAGATAAGAGAAAATAAAAGCTGAAGGTACGAAGTTTATTTATTTATTTTTTTTTTTTAATTTCCATTTTTTTTATACAAAATTCATCAGAATTTTACATTAGGCTTGTCATTTTTTTTTTGGCATTTTATTTTTTTGTTAGATCCTGAGGCTTCGTTTACAATAAACATAGTCGTCATGATATTTCATGTGTAGCTTATTATATACCTGTACCTATAAAATATCTATATACAAGAGAAAGAGAAGAAAAATTTTAGATAAAAATATTAAGGTCGTTTGAAATGCATTTATTATAACTTATATTACGTATATTCATTGTTAGCTATACATATATGTATATGTACATATGTTCAAAATGACTTACTATTGAAAAAAGGAACAAAAAAAAAAACGCTGCCAAAATCAAATATTACTATATGAGTAGGGAAAAAACCAAAAAGTTGTTACAGTGAAAATTTAGTTACCCTAGGGTTTTAATAAAAAAAAAATTAATGTTATTATTTTGACAAAAAAAATTTATAAGATAAAGTGTGATGTTTACGTTATGAAAAATTACAACTACAAACAAAACAAAAATTTTAATTAAAAGTTTTCAAGAATTCTTTGAAGCTTCCAAAAAAAAAAGTACAATATTAAGTGTAAGATTAATTTAAATATTTCAAACAAACTTCATTCATTTTATTCATATTCATTTTAAATTTGAAAAATTTTTTATTTAACATTAGTTTTGTAGTGTTATCATTAGATTATTAACAATGTTTCAATTAAATATTGACTTATTCTCGTTTAGGATTAAATTTAAAAATTTTTTTTTATTAACCCTTAAGTTAAACCCTTGTTGAACCGCCTTTAATCAAACCCTTGGTACATTTGTACCAATAACGTTTTTCATACATTTTGTATAAGAAATAATATGTAAAAAATAAAATGTTTTCGTTTTTTTATAACCTTAATCATAAATTAACTTTAACAAAATATTTCATAATTTAATTTAAATAAGAAAAAAATAAAACGAATACAAAATAAAAAAAAATTTTTAATTTTGAGAAGCATGCAATCAAAGCAATATTTAGCAAGCAAAGCAACGTAGTTGACATCATTTAAGTCCCTCAAATCCTAATTGTCTCCACCAAACTATATATATTTTTAGTATGTCTTTGATTCATAACACTTTAATAGAAGATGTCACGAAGGTACAGATTTGCACTTCAAAAAGTGCGGGAGATATAGCTGTTTAAACTTAAAATTGTTACATTTGTACCAAGGGTTTGACTTAAGGGTTAAATTAACAACTTTTAACCTTTGTTAGTCCTCATCTTAAATGAAAAATTCGTGGCGTCCTCATGTTACAACAGAAAATTTCGTCGGGTAAAAGCCAATTTGTGTTTAAGGCATACTAATATTAACGAAATTCCGAAAATTAAAATTTGCGTAAAAAGCTATTGGAAAATTTAACATATTATTTATGGTTTAACAAAAGTATTAAAATATTCATTTATAACCGCAGTAGAAAACAAAAAACTGAATCACATTATGATTATCAAAATTCTGAAATAATTGAATTTTACATAATATATAAATTTTTTCTTTTTTAGTATTAATGAAGAAAAAATTTTCAAGACATTCCCTGTAATAGATCTCATTTAGTTAAAAAAAAAAAACCAGGCAGAATAGAAACCAACGGTTTTTAAAAGGGCACATTTCCAAAAGATAATACGAACTGTTTAGAAATGTGATTTTATTTTGAAACAATTTCTACAGCAAAAATTCATTTTTTAGCTTCAATAGCCCACAGGGGGTGGTATAAAAAAATTTTCTGAGAAAACTTCTTTCAAGTTTCGTTCACCCAAAATTTCAAGTCCAAAAGCATGCCAGAGTTGTGAAGGGAACAAAATCGTGCAAAATTTTCTTTTCATATAACGGTAAATTTAAGTATTAAATTTTAAAAGGAAATATTATAGTTTTGGTACTGATTTATAAAGGTAAAAAAAATTTCTGTCGAAAAGTGCTATTAAATTGAAAAAACATTAAGCAGAACTTGAGATATATACATTTAAAATATCGCTTTTTCAAAGTTTAAGGAGCTGTAGTTCCGTAATGGATAGCTGAGCTACATAAAAAAATTGTTCTACATTATTAATCTTTTTATGAAAAGTACCCATGGTTTAAATTTCATTGCTTTATCTTTAACGTTAAACAGATGGACGTATGATGGCACGTACAGACAGAGTAAACTAATAGACACATTTTTTCAAAATTGTTTTGGAAATGCGCTAGAAAGAAAAGAATTTTTTGTTATAGATACTGGAATTTTGTATAAAAATTCAAATTTTTGTATGAAAAATTTAAAGGTGAAAAAGTTAATTGTTTGAGACGTACCCAAAATTTTGGTCGGCTGTTAACTAAAAATAATAGGTTTTGATCTAACAAATTAATTCAACGGAAGGACGAATAAAGCTTAATCGTTTCATTTTTTGATTCTGATCAAATCCATTCACTTGAGTCTATATCTATCTGCGTTATTTCGATATGCTACAAACGAAGAAGTAATTTTAATATACCCGGGTTTCTACTGCTATTGTACCGGTATAATGAAGAAATTACAAGCCACTATTAAGTTTATATTTTAAAAAAGTTAATTTCATTTAGGTGCAAACATACATATATACTATTTGAAATAATCAAATCTGAAATTAAATAGTTATAAAAAGTAATTTCAACTTTTAAACTTTATTTTAATTAAAAATTTTATAAATAAAAAAAAACACTTTTAAACTTAATAAAAAATAATTTTAGCTATTACATGGAGCAGTCCATTTGAAGCAAAAAATTATAACTTTTAATTAAACTATTTTAACTTTTAAAACTTTATATTTATATATTTTAGAATGTTTTTTGTTAATTTTATGAAAATGAGGGATAGTTTTTCATAATCAAAATAAAATATTTTGTTTATTTCAATAAAAAAAATTAAACTACTGTTGATTTTGTAAAAAAAAGAATAACTTTAATATTGGGTTTAAATAATTGTATATCTGTGATTTTTTTTTATTAAACAGTCTAACCCTATTTTTAATATAGAAAAGAATGTGAAGAAATAGTACATTAATACATAGACTAAATAATAGATCCTACCTACCTACATAACTTTTAAGACCAAAATAGGCCGAGCAAAATATTTATTATAAGTATGTACATGTGTAAAAATAAAGGTTTGAAAAAGGTTTGTTTATTAAAATACAACTAAATAAAATAAAATTATTTTAATACTATTTTATTCATCATAATTTATTTTATAGCTACCAAAGCACTCATTAAAATCTATGAAGAAAGTATATGCAAACTATAAAAAACTAGTAATGTCTGCTTGCAGTGGAAGTGTTTAAACAATTGATGACATCACATAACATTTTAAAAAAGCATTCTATGGTTGACTTTATAGTAAAGACTTAAAAAGCCGGTAAGCACCCAAGCAGGGCGATCTAGAACAATGTTTCTCAAATAAAAGTTGTTGAGCTTGCAAAAAATTTTTGCAATGGTACCCCGCATGAAGATATTCGAGTATAAATATTGAAATTTCCGTGCAATTTATAAAGGGCTAAAAAAGCTTCTTGGGAACCGAAAAATTCAAATGCGAAATTTTTTTGTACACTAAATTTTATGAAGTGCTTTTTACCCCAAGTATCTAACACATCTACAAGTATTTCATCGATTTGATGCGAAGTGGTCTTCTCGAAGTGGTTTGTTAGAAGCAAATTTATATATATATATTTCTAATAACTCACATATAATAACTTGTTAATAAAATTGGATTGGCTGTACATACGAAATCTCGCGTTTCAAATTTTCGCAACTCAAAATCTCGTGACACTAAATCCTAAAATTTTATATCTACTATCTACTATATAAAAATAAAATCTGCATATCTGCTATCTTTGGACTGCTGCGCAAAATCGCAACTCACACAATCCTAAAATTCAAAATCCAAAAAACATAAATCATAAACGCTTCGGCCCTTTTTAATAGCTGGGATAATTTTACAGTATTTTATACGTTTCACAGCTATTTAATTTATTAAATATATTTATAAGCTTGAATATAGATTTGATATTGATATCGGTTTATTCAGAAGTTTACCCATGCATTTCGGAACGGCTAAAACTTGATTTTATAAGCAAATATAAAGTTTCTTTTTAATTTAAAATATCGCATATATAAAAACCAACTCTAAAATCTATCCTAAAAATTTTTTTAACATAAATATTTCAATATCAAAGTATTTAAAAGAATTTCAACCAAAAATATTTAAAATAGTGTGGGTTGCGACATCAAAAATCCCCGCCAAACATATTGTTGAAAGTCTAATTTTGAAATCAACCTTAAAATGTCTCCTCATTTTTCTTTTTCATACATATTTCAAAAACAAAGCATTTAAAATAAAGGGAATTGCCACCCTCAAATCTCTGCGACACAAATTATTGAAACTCTGATTTTGAAACCAACCTTAAAATCGCTTCCAATTATTTTTTTCACATATATATATTTCAATAAAAATTTATTTTAAATAGAAGGAATTGCCGTCGACACTCCATTTCTACTTTTCCCTTACATTTTTTCCATTCTACTTTTCCACTGTATTATTTAAAAAATATCGCGAAAATATGGGATTTATAAACGCGACATTTAAAAAAAAAAGGGAGATTTAGATTTAAAAGCGAGAGATCTACGAAATTTAAATTCGCGAAATTTCGACACGATCCCAATAAAAATGTATTATAATTCAATGATTTACCGTTTATTTTGGACTACTATCTTAAAATCATAACAATTCAGTTTTATTTAAGCATCCCTCTTAATAGAAAATGGTTCTGAATGTGATCTTATTTCTGAATTTTTTTTTTTCAGATATTTTCTCTGTAAGTTAGTTATTCAGACCCCCATTCGGAATGTAATAGACAAAGAATAAATTGAAACTGGTTTCTAACATATCGGACTAACTTTTCACTTAATTTTTCCAAAGTAATCTGACATTTTCATTTAAATAGCAATTTTCAAATGTTTTAATCTATACCTAGAAATCAAAAATAAATACCCTAAAAAAATAAAATATTGAATAAGTACAATAAAACTAAAAAAGAAAAACTAAATCTGAAATAAATTTAAAATATATTCAACACCATGAAAATATTTTACCAAAAATGTTTTCGTCACATTTTTCAAAACAAACTTTTAAAAATTTGCTTATTAGTTTCACTGTGTTCATCCATCTGTTTACAAAACATCTATACATCATTTAAAATGGAACAATGAAATTTTGGCAATATAATATGGATAGGTCACATTGAGAAATTCATGTAGGACAACTTTTTTTGCAATTTAAATTGATATAATAAAATAATTTCACGAATTTTGATCCCTCCGTGTTCCAGAACCGTTTTAGTAAAATTCTTGAAATTTTGTAGAGAACGAATATCGTTGATAATTACAATAAGTTATACTTCAAAAAAATTTTTGTATACTTCCTCCCATTTATAGGAACTATGAGGAGTTATAAATAGAAAATTCCATATTTTCTGACACCTGTGCAAATTAATTTTAAATAGGACATCAAAATTAAAGTTAGAGTATAATATTTTCACATATTTTAATAAGTTTTTTTAATTTATGTATAGTTTACTCGATTTTACATTAAAACTGAAGAAAGTATCTCTTCATTTTTCATAATTTTTTCATACAAAAAAATTTTTATGCAAAAGAGTATAAACAAGGTAGAATGTAAACCAACGGTTTTTAAAAGCGCACATTTCCAAAACTCAATACAAACTGTTTAGAAGTGTGACTTACACAAAAATTTGAAAATTTCATGTAATAAGAAAAAACGTGAAAATAGGACATTTTTGAAATTTTGAGGGGCCGTAACTCCGGAATCCTATATAACTAAGAAAAGCCGTTAACACACGTAAAAGATTATTGTTGAACCTTTAATTTTCATGTCTTGCCGAAGAAAAATTTGTACAGGTGCCTAAGTTACAGGTGTCTAAAAATAGCAAATTTTCAATTTTTGAGGCGTAATAACTCTTAAAGAGGGGGTGTTACCAAAAAATTTTCTGAGGAAACTTATACTAATTCTAAAAGTTCTTTCTTGTCTCAAAATTTCAGGTTCCTATCTAAAGGGGTGCCGGAGTTATGAAAAAATAAATTTCATGCAAAATGTGGTTTTCACATAACGGTAAATTTAAATAGTAAATTATAAAATATTACATAATTTTGATATTGTTTTATATAGATAATAAAATTTTTGATCTTCTGGCGGTTTTAGATTGCAAAATTATTACGCAGAGCCCGAGATATATATATCTGAAAATGGGGCTTTTTTGCAATTTTGAAGAGCTGCAACTTTGGAACCCTTTACAATTAAAATAAACCTTTAACACACGTAAAAATATATTATTGTAGCTTTAATTTTTATATCTTGCAGAAGTAAAATATGTACAGGTTCCTAAGTTACAGGTGTTTAAAAATAGCAAATTTTCAATTTTTAAGCCCTAATAGCTCATAAACAGGGGGTGGCCCGAAAAAATTTTCTGAGCAAACTTATACTAATTCTAAAAGTTCTTTCTTGCCTCAAAATTTCAAGCTTCTATCTAGAAGCGTGGCGGAGTTATGAAAGTAGAAAAATCTTGCAAAATTTGGTTTTCACATAACGGTAAATTTAAATACTAAATTTAAAAAAATTGTATAATTTTGATATTAATTTACAAAGATAAAAGAAATACCTGTCGAATTACGTTTTCAGAATGAAAAAATCTTGAGCAGAACATAAGATATATGCATTTAAAAATAGGGCTTTTTCAAAGTTTGAGGGGCTGTAGCTCCGTAATGGGGGGGGCTACATGAAAAAGTTGTTCCACAAAATTATTTTTTTTATGAGACCTACCTATGGTTAAAATTTTTTTTCTCTATCTTTAACGGTGTAGAAGTTTTGTAAACAGACGGACGGACGGACGGACGGACAGAGTGAAACTAATAAGCACATTTTTTCAAAATTTTTTTGGAAATGTGCTAAAAATTCTAATATGAGTTTATTATTTTTTTAAAATGTGGACCTTCCAAAACTTTTAGTTTTATATATTGTTTTTATTTCCGTTTCTGTTTTAGTGCAAATTCTGTTGATAAACTATGATCTTTTATACCCTACACCTAAAGTATAGGGTATATTAACTTTAGTATGGTGTTTGTAACCACCAAAAGGAAGCGAGTTAGATATGGACATGTATATATATTCTGAATCAGGATCACCTCTTGAGTCGATTTAACGATGTCCGACCATCCGTTCGCACGATAACTCAAAAACTAGTAAAGCTATCTTGATGAAATTTATATAGTGGGTTACTAATTACGAAACAAGGCTAAGTTCGAATCTGGAAAAAATCGGTGAATGAGTTCGGATTCTGGAAGCTACCGAATGATTCCGGAGCAAACGAGATTATCTCCAAAACGAACGAAGATAGAACCTTTAAATTTTGCAGAATGGTGTTCTTTCATGTTTGATTTAAGTCTCTGAAATTTGAGAGAATTTGGTCCACGGGTTCGGATTTTGGAATTTTCCGAACGAGCCCCAGAGCAAACGAGATTATCTCCAAAACCTACAAAGATATTTAGAATCTTTGAATTTAGTAAAGTGGTGTTTTTTCGTGTTTTGTTTATGTTTCTGAAATTTGATAGGATTTGGTTCATGGGTTCGGATCTTGAACTTCCGAACGAGTCCCAGAGTAAACGAATATATCTCCACAACAAACAAAGATAGAATATTTTTTTTTGTACAAGGATGTTATGTTTTTGTACAAGGGTGTTATGGGTATTATGTTTCCTTTTCTGTAAAATTGGAAACTGACATTTGAAAGAATTTGAACCATGGATTCGTATTTTGGAAACTTCCGGACGAGCACAAGAGCAAACGAGCATTTCTCCAAAACCAACAAAAGTAGAACCTTTAAATTTAGTACAATGGTGTTCTGGCATGTTTTCTTTATGTCCCTGAGATGGATTTGATGAATTGGAGTCGCAATTCGGATATCTGACACACGCCTTCCAAGTACTAACAAGCATATCTGCGAAATTAATAAAGATAGAAACTTGAAATTTTCTATTCAGGTACAGAGTATTAATAAGTCGGTTGCATCGACTTAAAATTGAAAACTGACATTTGAAAGAATTTGAACCATGGATTCGTATTTTGGAAACTTCCGTTTACTTGTTTTTTTACTTGTTTTTTTTACTTGTTACTTTTACTTGTTTTTTTTTAAATTTTCAATATTAGTTGAAAATGCGCCATAACCATAGTTTCTAATAATATTCAAAATATTAAAAGAAACCACAGTTCTAAGTGTACTGAAAATATATTGCATTACTATATTAAAAGGATATACCTATTGTAAACCTTTTTAACATCAAATCTTACAAATTCTTTTATAATATTAATACAGTAACACAATATTCTTTTTCATACAACGTTGTAGCTATTTTATTTTAAATTTACGAGTACTACAGTTAGTGAAAATGTTTGCATCACATAAAAATTTCATACCAACAATAATTCTGTTTAATTTCATTTGAAATGTATCGACCTGAACGAATACTCGTATAAATATTTTAAAATGCTTTCTTTGAAATGCTCTGGAAAGAAAATGAATGATGCCAAAAAATCAAATTCATCAGAACAAAATATTTTTTAAGTTGTTTTTGTATTCAGTAGTTTAAACTTTATAGCTTAAGGTCAGAAAAATAGATGAATGGAATTGCGGTAGAAAAAATTGCAGACTTTTACAGGCAAGGGTCAGCGTAAATATTTAAATTATTAGCCATTTTTAAATTATGATACAATCCAAGAGTTATTGACAGTTTTAAGACTGTCAGCTCTAAAACGGAAGGTGATACTCTTAAATAATATAGAATTATTTTAAACAGTCGAACGGCAGACGAAAAGAGTGAAACTAATTAGCAAATTTTTCAAAATTATTTCGAAATATTTTGAAAAATGTGCTGAAATTAAAAATTAGTACCTACGCTAAAATTAAACAATAACTTTCATATATAGATCATAATTCGTTACATAAATTTAAATCACATAATTAATTTAAAAGCTTTTGAACTATATATAAACTTTCCAATACATTAATAATTAATTATTATGTAATTTCCAAAAAAAATATATTTAAAATTTCAAATGCTAAATGGGTTGTATAACATTATTTTAATTTTTAATTGACTTTGTGTTTTCTACTAGAAATTTATTTTTTGGTGTAATTAAATTTTTTTTTTTTAGTAATTTATAATAACTTTTAAAATGTTTGTAACAAAATAGTACTGTAATAAATTGTAAATATGTCTTTAAAATGTACATATACATCATATATATACAGCTGGTATTATAGGTTTAAGTACATGTCGAGTCTAAGTACAAAATTACTGGTCTATACTTAAGAATACCGTTTTTGAGTATTTGTACTGCGCAGAAAAGAGTCATAGATGCTAACATTTACGTTAGACGTTAGGTAGGTATAGGTAGGTAGGTAGGGGCTGCAGATACACACTTAGACCAGTTTAAGCCTGTCGTTATACCCTAGATCAGTGTTTTCCCTAAATAAACCATTGAGAGCTTCTTACAAAGCGATGTGCATTTCTTAAGTCCACCTCCGACAGATCAAAAAGGTTGCTTAAGATATTCCTAGAAACTTCCTTTTTCATAAAGCAAGAGCCGGAAAGCAGGTGAAAGATTAATTCTTCTTACTCTCCATTTTTGCAGCTTCTATAAAAATCATATTGTAACGGAAGTGCTAGTCTTCTCGCATAATTGTCGATCGGGCAATGACCTGTTAAAATCCCTATTACATTACCGATATTGCGCAGATTTAGGGATAAGAGTTTAGTCGATTTTTTGAGTTATAATGTAATTCAGGATTGTTAGGCTGCTGTGCAAGTATTAATAGAGAACCACATGCGGTTTGTGAGTATATTAGCTTCTTTTGTTAGAAAATAATATAAATCTATTTATAAAAGTCTAATATTTTGTAAACTGTATTTTTTTTTTATTTTACAGATTTTATGAAAATTTACACATCTAAAATTTTTTATGAAAATAAAACTTATTACTTCCACTATTTATGTACCTTTGAACCCTGTAAACTGTAGTTTTTTATTTAAAATTATTTGCAATTAATTTTATACACATATTTAAATCTGAAAAATCTATTTTTGCAATTAGAAATATATAATTAAAGTTGTTTTTTAAAGTTTGGTCATTTGAAGTAGATACACAACAAAAATTAGAACTATATTTTAATTTAGAGACATAGATTAAATCACCATGGTGTGATTGGGTATTTATTTTATTTTTCCAATAAGTACAATCATTTACTTTTTATCTGATGCCATGAGAATCTACACATATTCTACTAAAAAAACTTTTTTTTGCAAAACTGTCCTTTTTGTCATATATATTTTATTATTTTAAACTCTTTTAATTAGTTTTTGGCTGGATACAATTAATATTTTAATCCTTATTATTTTGTATTAAACGTTTTTTATCTCCGTTGCGAATAAAAGAGGTGACCCAATTGCTTATTCATTTTAATTTCTTTATTTAATACCTTGAACACTTAGCTAAAACGGATTATATTATCTATTTCTTATGGAAGGTAGCTACTCTACTTGACCAAATACAAAAAGTACGGAATGGAAAAGAAGTAATTTATTAATTTGACAGTTTGATATTTGAATACTTCAGATGATGTTGATGTTGACATTAAAGTTTATAAAGGTGTTAAGTGGTAAGAAAAGGAGAAAGTTTTATTATTTAAGGTATTTTTTTTTAAATTTAATTAATTTTTTACCTCTTTTAGTTAAAACTTTTAACAAAAATTTGATTTAAAATTTCAAAGTAACATTTCAATTAATACCGTATTACACCTGTTCTTAGTTACACTGATTTCTTTTGAATTACTTTTGAATAAGTACTTCCTTTGAATACTTAAACAAAGCAAGCAAGGTAAAGGAATGACAGAAATGACATTTTTAAATTATTAAAAATAAGTCAGTATATCAGTATTTTCAATTTCTCAAATATTATTTAATGTCATAAAAAAGAAAAGAATGACTATAGAAAAGTAAACCATGTAATTGTGACATTAAAAAAAATAAACTAAGCAGTTTAATCGCATTGTAATATTTATTATTTTGTTGTTGTTGTTAAAAATTTGTTGCTATACTTTAATGAATTCTTTTTTACATGTTTCTGTAAAAGAATAGCCTATTTCTTCATTATATTTTTTATATTTTTATTGACAAAGGTATCATTAATCATTCGATTTGAAGCTCGTATCTTTAGGAGATAATCATGCAAGAGAGATAATCAAGAAGGTAGCCGATCTATATTGTATTTCTGTAAATAAGGTAAGACCATTCGGTCCCAGAGTGCTTCGTATGAAAATATTATTTATGTCCAAAGTTTAATTTTATTTTTTTATTTAATTCAAATTTAAAATTCTGTATTTATAACTGTATGAACATAGTTCAAAGGCATAATAAATTTGTAATTACGTTTATGAAGCTTAATGAAGACGAAATATAGATTAAATTGAATTTTGGAGTCGATTTAACGGGATTGAATTTTCAGTCGATTTAACCGAATGCATCTGTCCATTCGTCTGTCCGCACAATAACTCAAAAAATAATGGAGCCAGGAATCTAAAATTTTTACGATTTCATTCTTTTATAAACCCACGGGTGCATGTTGCTGTCATAGAACTTCTTTTTTTATATTATGAGAATAACTGGCAGTGTCTATTTGAGTTATAGAATTATATAGAAAATTTTGTAAAAAGATCTCAAGTTTTATCCCAACAACTTTTATAAAATTTTATGATTTATTGTAATTGGTTCGGGTGGCTCTGTCATACAACTTCTTTTTTTATATGATCATAACTCAGTGTCTATATTGATGCCAGTATCCTCGAGTAAACCCAATCAACGCAATAATTTTTCTCATTTTTTTTATCTTCATATATTAGACCATAATTTACTTATACAGAGTTCCAAGTTTTAAAATATAAGTTAATAACATTTTTTCTTTTATCTCTTTAAAGAACATTTAATAAAAGATGATTTATAAGAGTTTTTGTTATTTTAAGACTTTCAAATGGGAAAGTTTTATTAATTATGGAAAAGTTCCTTATCGTAACTTTTTTGTCAAAAAGTTTATTTTAATTTTAATTTTTTTATCTCTCTTAATTAATTATTTTTTTTTTTTATTCCTCGTCAAACAAAGAATATCCTTATGCATATAATGTAGGAATTATGCTTTTATATAAAAATATAATAGTTATATTGTATATTATGTACTTACCCTGCAAAATATAATATTTCATTTTGATTTTTTAATCTTTATGTGTAGATACGTAGAAGTTTTCTTTAAATTGTGTCCAAGAAAATAAAAAAAAACTTTTGCTTTTAAGCTTTTTTTTAACAATTTATATAAATTTTTACAAAATTATTACATTCTTTATTTAAAAAATTTGATTTAATAAGTCAACTTTATTATTATTAGCCGTGTTAAGGTTATAAGGCTTTGAAATTTAAGATAGAGAATTAAATTTTTTGTACAGGTAGTTTACCTGTTATATAATGTGGTTTTGTTCTTAATAGAAGTTTTTTTAATTTTTCATGATTATCGAGACATGTAGTTGAGTTATTTATCCTTTCAGAAATATTAATAAAATGAATAAAGGACAATATTATAACATAGGGAAATCAATGAGCAAAAATGAAATAAAATATATGAAACTAAATTTTACCTCCTTCAACGAAATAATTTAAAAATGGAGAAAATTCATTAACAAAAAAAAGTAAATTAATTTATAGTATAAAATTTATTTATTAAGCACTTCATTTGAGTGAGTAAAGACTTTAGAAAAGAAACATTTTCTTTCCTTCCTTTACGCAATTTCCTTTACACCTATTTTTCCAATCCCCAAACCAAACAGTGCTCTGCACCATAGGTTTAACTTTTATGTTTGGTTTAAAACGGAGGAGATGACGTTTGATTAGTTAAAGTCGAATAATACAAAGAAAATTCGCAAGTTAATCTCATTGGTGTGTTTCGAGATTTCCACCTACTCTCAAAAAAAAAAAAAAAAAATTAATACTTTCTCCGAATTCCAAAATATTTTAAAATGGTGTATTTAATTATTTAATGGTGTATAAAATAGTAATTTATTTAAAAACAAAAAAAATAAACGTTTCAGTACTAATCGATTTGGTTTCAGAAGAGACAAATTAACCAAAGATGCATAATGAAATTCATTTATCATGATCTTAATTCTGGTAACTTATTTCAATTTAAATTGTTCTGAACATTCACTTGACTTAAAAAACTACTACAGTAAAATTATTAAACATAATATTACATTTCACTTAAAGTTTTTACTGCTCCTTAAAATTTTTAAAATTGTTCTACTTTGCTTTATTTAATTCAAAAATATAATATCACATCGCATATTGGGGTGGTACACATTTTAGAATAGGGTTCAACCTTTAATAACTGCTCAAAAGCTCCCTATTCGAATTATTTTAAAAAACTATATGCTTACTACCAGTTTTTAACTCTTTGAATTTCTCTTAATATATTGCCTTTTAGGCAATCAACGTTATTTAAAAACTTTATTTGAGTGTATATTTTCTACAATAAACTTAGTTTTTACAAGATCGGTTTACCTAAAGCAACGAAATAAATCTAACTAAAACTTAGGGATAAATCGTAACAATTTTTTTGATATTCCAAGTGTCCGTTCTTCTCTACTTTGAACTTTTAGTACTTCTACATTATAATTGCACCAAAAATTTGTAACAATTTACTCAATACAATTTAATATCATCAGAAAAATAAGAATGTGGTTACTCAGTTTCTATTACTTACAAATTTAAATGCTCACAAAGGTTGAGCCGTAATTTAAAATTTTTGTACCCCTTATTTGGTTGTCTCTAACTTTTAATATTGTATGTTCTATTTTAAAATTCTTTCTGCATATTATCTACCTATTAAAAAAAATTTAAATAGCTAGTCAGACTTTGAATAAAAGGCGAAAGATTTATACGACAATGGAAGAGAATCCAAAGTTGGATTTTGTATATAAATTTTGATTTTTTTCGAGAACTTGGAATTATAATGAAAATTGCCTACTTTTAGGTATTTTTTTTTTTTATTAGATTTTGTTAGGATTTTATTTTAATGTACCTATCATATATATTCATGGAAAATAAATAAAATAAATAAAATAAATAAATCTGTATAGTGAATTAGGGATAGTACATTGTGACTGCAATCTTCTGTTCCGCAGTATTATTTTCAAATGAATATTTTAATGTATTTAAGTCTAAAGAAAACTTTGTTCATTTGTTTGTAGAATAAATGCGCCCATAGTAAAATTATTTATATCATTTTTTAGGAATCATAGTTCCATACAAATGCAAGTCTATATTTTCATTTTAGCCCTTGTCTATACTGTTAATAAAGCCAATACATATAATATTATATTAATTTAATTTCTGGTTTAACATATAATTTTTTCTATGGTTACAAAATATCTCAATCTTTTTGTCTATGGATTTATATAAAAAATTCTTTTGGTAACAATGTGAACATATTATAAATAAATACTTTTCAAATATTGTGGTTTTTTTTTTTTGAAAAATATCCTTACATTATTTACTACTTTACAATATTTATTTAATACATATTATTACAATTTCATTTCTTTCTGATAATATAAGAAAATTTTTTTTATAAGAAAATCAAAATTTTCTGCACGTTTTTTATTTTAGTAAGAAAAATAATTTAAAGAATTTAGTAAGGTATACAGAGTACATTGCCTTAGGACAGATTGTAGGCAGTGAAACCGAATACTAATGTGTTAGTTATATTGAAAAAAAATAAAACCCCATATGGAAAAATTATTATTGAAATTGTCAGGATTAATCTGATGATTATAATAATTCTTATAAAGATGTCCTTTCATATATAAATTCACAAACACATACAGGCGCATTTAAAAATGTTGGATATTTTATTTATGGTAACCATAAAAAAATAATTTAACATGCATTACCATATGTGATCTTCTATTGAAAAGAAAAAAATGTATTGGATTGAAAATCAAAAAAAAAAATAAGAAAAAAAAATTATGACATTCGCTTATTTTGTTTTTTTTTTGTTTTTTGTTTTTAAGATTTAATAGCCGCAGGAATGTGAAGTTAAGGTATTGGTATATAATCTGGCGGATAAAATTTATTATTGACCTTATTTAGAGTGGATTGAATTCTTTCTCGGAATAGTTCTTAAATAAAAAGAATGAAAAAAGTATATAGGATAATTTTTTATCTCGTAAAAAATACTTTTATATTTTTTAAAATATTTGCAGTAAAATAATTCAAATTTTCTATTGAAAATATTGATAAGTACTAGAAATGGTTCTATATTATATTATGTTCGTTGGTTATTGAACATAGTTGCTAACGAAGTTTATGAGGATATATTATTAAAGTAGCATCGCGTTTGTGCTATTAGTGCTCTAGAAGATAGATCTCTAAAAAGGAGCTCTGTAACTCTATAAACCAATAAATCGATTTCTAAAAATATGTCTATTAAGCGATTTGAAAATATTGACGTACTATATAGGTTTGATTACGAACACCGATTTAGAACATATATTTGATTTAAACCGTGGTAAGCGCGTTATTTTTAATTTGTTCATTGTGGGATTAATTGGAACCCACACTCCCTCGGTGTTCACGAAAGATTGATTGTCTTTTTATAAAAAATGTTCATTAAACCCTTAAAAAATGAGTGTCGAGAAAACAATTAGCAGTTTCTGAATAACAATTTAATTAAATTAAAAGAAACAAAAAAGCAAAATTATAAAGAAAAATTTATTTTTAAAACTTAAAATTAATATGTTTTTTTTTCACTCTCATAAGGAGCATAGGGCATCCAAATATGAATAATAAATCATTTATTATTCATATTTGACCAAGCTTCAATTGCGACAATCATTAATTTCACTAAGCTGCTGATTACAAGGCTGTACCTATATTTTACAAGACTTAAATATTTCTTAATGTCTACGCCATCAATTATCTTATATAATACAATTATGTATTACAAAAAGATATTAATTATAATTTATAAGATATATATAGATATTTTTTATTAATATTTATGACCCAGTCAGAGTTTAAAATTTATATTTTTATAATTAAGCGAAATAATAAAAATATTGTTTGTTTTGTTTTATACTTGACTTTTATTTATTTATTTATTTTTATATATAACATTATTTTGTTTTACATTAGATTTTTATTTATTTATTTATTTTTATATATAACAAAACAATTTCTTTTTATTTATTCAACTTTTTATATAACAAAACAACTTCTGATCGAACCAACGTCCAGTAGCAGAATCAATGCATTTTTATATTAGAATATTTACATTCTTAATAAGTCACGTTGCAATGCAACGTGCTGAGAAAATTATTATTGAAGTTTGGAATGTACAGTTATTTTAAGATAGGATCATGTTACAAGTTACAATAATATGTTGACGCGCGCAAAAGTAAGTTTGCGCGTGTGAAAGAAAATAAAAATATATTCAAAACATTGTTTTATTACAGGGTGACATAACTTCCCCACCCTTTGACGGAGGCTCCGACGAAGTTATCTTGATTGTTTTGTTTTTATAACAATTTTTTAACTTTACAATTTGAATTAATAGTACAATTATAATTATTACTATTATTATTTTAGTTACATAATTTACAATATTTCCAATTTTATTAGTATACAAGATTTCTTTAATTTGTTCTCTGTTATTTTTAATGTTTTTTACATGCAGTTCTTCAAAGTTTAACAATTCATTATTATTGACATTTCTTTTTATAATTACATTTAAAGTAGGTAAAATTATATGGTCTTTTATTTCGATTTCAAAATTTTTATATGTTAAATTATTAATTCTAATTTGACATTTTTCGAATCTTATTAAATTAGTACCTTCAATGAAGGTTTCAAAATTATTACAATTATGGAATATCTGTGTTCTTTTAATATTTTTTATAATTATAAGACCATTTTTAATTTCTGTAATAGATTGTTCGAAAAAAATTTTTAAACATACAATTAGCTTCCTTATTATTAAAAATATTATATGTACAGTTATCTTTTATATCTTTTAAGTTTTTCTTTAGATTTTGAATTACATTTGAGTGATAAATATTTTTATTTTCATCAATCAGAATTTCCTTTTCTCCTATATATAAAATTTTATTGTCTTTAGTAGGTAAAGGTTCTATTAAGATTTTAGAATAGAGTTTATTAGTAAAATTTGGTATTAATAGAATTATGACTATTTCGTTTCCGAATGTTATTATATTAATTTTGATATTTGTCAGAATGTCCAAGTTTTGTATTATGTTAAATTCTTCGTCTGTTAGTATATTTTTTGATAGTATTCCTAATCTGCTCATTAGTAGTGTCTGTTCAATATCGTCAATGTGATTTCTGAGTAAGGTAATGTCGTAATTAATTTGATACATGCACTCCATAAGTGCCATTTGGTGTTCCATTTTAGATATTTTATTGTTGAGTTCATTAGTTAAATTTGTTACGAATTTTCTTATTGTGTGTTGTTGATTCTTGATATGTTCTGTAATGTTGTAAGTTTGTTCAATTAGGTCAGAGTTTATTTTAACTTGTTTATTGTTTTCTGTTATTAACATTTTGTTGTTATCTGTTAAAGCTTGTAGTTTGTTACGTATTTGAATTTCATCGTCGCTGTCCATCGTGCCTGTTATGTACTTTAGCACTTTTCCTATGCCGTTTACAAGTCCTCTTTTGTTTCTTTTGTGAGGAATAATGTTTTTTATTTTAGAGACTAGTGATTTGTAGTTGTGAGTTATTGTATTAAATATTGGTCCGTTATGGATATGGATCCGTCCGTTCAGTTGAAAATGGTTGTATGTTGGTCCATATGTCTTGAAGGGTTTCTTCGTACTTTGTAATGTTGATTATGTGTAGGATTTTGTTATAGTTGGTTATAAGTTTTACTTCTCCTAGTTTTAAGTTAATATGTCCGTTTTTATTATTGTTCAAGTCTTGAATATCTATTATCTGAGATGTTGATAGATTGACAAATTCGAAGAGAATGTAGAGACTTAGTATGCTGTACTTTTTCATGGTGGAAAGGTCCTAAAAAGAGATTTGTTTTTTTTTTTTTTAAAAAAGGAAATATTAGTAAATAGTAATTTATAGTTATTTTGTAGGATTTTATAAATTGTTATTCTGTCTTGAATGACCTGAGATAAGATTTTTCATTTTACTTCTATGTTTTGTTAAGTTTCCTTTGGTGTTTACTTTAAGTCTGATATGTAATGGGTTTTGGAACTTTTTTCGTTTTCTAACGTGGGTTTTATAATATTTATGGCCAGTGTCTTTGTCGACTACGTGTTCTTCATCAGTTAATTCGGTGTCTATTTTTCGGAATTTTGAATGATTTTTTCCTCCCCTTATTTCTTTAATGTAGTTGATTCCTGCTTCTAAAGATATGTCGACTTTGTTTTCGTTTGCTTTTTCAATAACGCGGTTTTTCTTTTCTAATATTTTGTTGTAGATTTGTTCGTATTCGCTTTCTGTTATTTTACCTTGAATGAAATCTATTGGTTTCTTGTTTGTTGAGGAGTGTATCGTATTGTTGTAATACCCGTTTATTAAAATCATTTGCTCTTCGATTGGTAGATTTTCCTTTGTATGTTTTAATAGTCTGAGGTGCTCGTTGATGGTGTTATGCAAGCGCTCTATGTCTGCGTTACTGTTGTGGTTTGAATTGGAAGTGTAGTGGATTGTGATATTATTTTCTTCCAAAAATTTTCTCATTAAATGGGATTTCATTCCTAATTCGTTATCAGTAACTATTTTCGCTATGTTACCGTATGTGCTAATATACTTTGCAATTGCTCTTCTGAATTCTGCCTCACTTCTATTTTGTACTTTAGTAAACATGGCGATTTTACTGAATTTATCGATCATAGTGACAAATAATGACTTGTTTATGGAATAGAATATGTCCATATGGATTATTTGGTTAGGTTTATTCGGAGTTTCGGATATTTTTAACGGAATCTGTGGGGGTTTTCTTTCATATTTTTCTAGAATGCACACTTCGCAGTTATTTATAAATTCTGATATCTTAAGTTTTAAATTTGGGTGATAGAATTCGTTTTTCATTTCTTCGTTAATTTCGTTAATGCCACGGTGATTGTTTTCCAAGTGCTTTGTTTGAATGAAATTTTCTAGTTCTTCGTCATTGGTAATATTTTTCAGTAATTTTTTACTCCTAATAATTTTGTAATTTATAAAATGTTCGCGAAGGATAGGATTTATTTTATCAAATATTTCGTCGTTTACATATATGGCGTTAGTTCGTTTTGGGTCAAAATGATTCTTGATAATCATTTTTAATGTGATATCGTCTAAGACTTTTATGGATATTGTTTTAAGGGTTTTGTTAAATATATTTCGTGTTTTGATTTGCAAAGAGCCCGAATTAATTTTGTTTATTATAATTTGATTTTTGTATAAATTTAAAGGCGTAACTGTTTCTATAATATTAGTTTGGAATGGGATATTTTCGTTTTGGTTTATGTCTATTCTACTTAGGAAATCAGCTACCTTATTTTCACAACCTTTTTTGTATGATATGTCATAGTCATATTCTTGAATTTGCAATTTCCATCTTATTAATTTGCTGTATGGTTCTTTAAGACTGTGTAACCAAACTAAGGGCTTGTGATCTGTGAAGAGTTTAATTTTTCTACCGAAAACATATGGTCTGAATTGTTTAAGTGACCATACAATACTGAGAAGCTCTTTCTCGATTGTTGAATAATTAATTTCGTGCTCATTTAGTGTGCGAGACACGTATGAGATTGGTTTTCCTTCTTGAGATAGTACGCCACCTATGGCATAATGACTCGCATCTGTGGTTATTTCGAAATTTTTTTCAAAATCGGGGTAGATAAGAATTGGTGCTGATATTAATTTCTTTTTTAGATCGTTGAAACCTTGGATGTATTTGTGGTTATTTATGTCTACTTTAGAATTTTTCTTTAAGAATAGAGTCATGGGTTTTGCTATCTCGGCGAAATTTTTTATGAATTTCCTATAGTATCCTGCGATACCTAGGAATCTTTTTATTTCCTTTGGAGTTTTTGGAATTTGGTAGTTTTTAATTACCTCTATTTTCTTTTGGTTGGGATGTATTCCGTGTTCATTGATAACGTGTCCTAAAAATTCGACTTCTTTTCTTAGAAAGTCGCATTTGTCTAGTTGTACTCGAAGTCGAGCTGATTTTATTTTTGTGAAAATTTTTTTTTAAGTTTTTTATGTGTTCTTCTAAACCGTTTGAGAACACTACAATGTCGTCCATGTACGTTAGACATTCTTTGCCTATATTTTCCCTCAATATATTGTCCATCAGGCGTTGAAAGGTACTAGGGGCATTTTTCAGCCCAAAAGGCATTCTACTAAATTCGTAGTGTCCGTTGTCAACAGAGAATGCAGTCTTTTGTATGTCTATTTTGTGGATATATGGGTATCTGTAAATTTTGCTTTTTATTGGTATGTTGTCTATAGTATTAATTTTGTGTCTGATTTTGTTGGTAACTGAGAAAGGTATTTGTTCAGAAAATATTTCATTAAATTCAGATATAAGATGATTTAATTGAAGTTTTTCTTCTTTATTTAAGTGGTCGGTTTTAATTTTTTCTGGAATAATTTTACTGTCTTTGTACGTTAAGTATTCGTTTGTTTCGTAATTATTGAAATCTAAGATTTCGTCTATTTCTGCGGACGGGAATGGTTCGTTGAAATTGAACATTTTAGGTTGGTCACATACGTTAAGTATTTTGGCTTTTGCTTGAAAGTCGTTTACTTCATAAATACCTTCTAGAATTCGAACGTCGGCATTTAAATTAGTTTCTTCTATCATTGCGTCACCTTTTTGTTGTTTGACAGGGATTTTATAATAATATTCCCCAGGTTCGATTTGGTATATGGTATTTTCTGGTTGGTGACTAAAGTATAATTTTATTGGAGTGTCGTTCATCATGAGAATTTTATTTTTGTAGTCGATAACAGCGTTACCTTGCATTAGTATATCATTACCTATAAGGCCATGGTATTTTTCATGAAAATCATGAACCAAAAATACAAATTTTTCATTATTGTTTGGTTTGAATTCCTCAAAAATATTTATACTTATTGCTTGATTTATTAAGACATCTTTTTTCAATGCTCTCAAAATTTTTGAATTTTTTAGTTGTATTCTAGGTATTTCCTTGAAAGTGTCTGGTCAGATTATTGAGCTTGAAGCGCCACTGTCGATTAGAAAATTGTATTCCTTTATTTTTATGTAGGTGAGTCGCTTTGGCCAGTCTCCCGAAAATTTCCTATATCGATGGTTTGCTGATTATTAACATCCATGGGTTCTACTTGCGAATTGTAATTGTTTTGGTAGTTGGGGTTGTAGTGAGAATTTCTGTTCTGGTTTGGTTGCCAATTATTGTAAAATGGTCGTTGATTATTTATATGATTGTACACACCAGGTGGGCTTCTGTTATTATTATGAAGAATGTTGGGATTAGAGGTACCGTTTTGGTGCGTTGTATTTGGAGATGTATTATTGTTGAAATATCTGATTGAGCGATTACCATTATTATTAATATTATTAGAGGGGTTTCGAATAGAATTACGATTATTATCACGATTTGGATTGTCTTGAATGTTATTTGAACGATTTTGGGATGTTTTGTTACTAATGTAACGATTATTGTTATTATGGCGATTACGATTACTGTTATGGTTATTTTGGGTATAGTTATGATTGACATTGATATTCGAAAAAGCGTAGCCCGATTCGTATAAAATTTTCATTGCATCTTCTAACGTCTTAGGATCTCTGCAAGATAGGATTGATTTCAAGGGTTCAGGAACTTTATTTTTAAAAGTATCTAAAGCACTTTGAACGTTAGCTTTTAAATATCTTTCTAATTCGTCGTTATTGTTTTGGTATTCCAACTGTGTTTTTGTATTTAGTCTTCTAAGTATAGCTTTCACGTCGTTGTAAAATTCGACAGCATTCGTCTTAAAAGTTTGGCCCCTTAACTGGTCAAAAAGTTGGTCAGCGGATAGCCTATCGCCAAAATTGTTATTAAGTACTTTTTTAATTTCATCCCAGGTGGTAGCTTGATGATTGATTTCGATAACTTCTCTGGCACTTCCAGTTAATTTTGATTTAATTATGTCAGAGAAAATTCCTTTTGAGAATTCGTCGTATTGGAGTAGTAAAGGTGTGATCCGATCTACTAAATCGATAAAAGTTTGTAAGGTACCGAATTTCCCATTAAATTCAGGTACACGTTCTAAATATTTAAGTGGGTCAATTGTAAGGCTTTTTGGGTCTGTCATGATTCGATTTTCTGTATTTCTATTTAAATTTAATTTCGATAATTCTTCTATAAGTATGTCAACAACTCCGATAGCTACGAAATGTTGTGACATAAACGGCAAAATGAAAGTTTAGTACTATATGAAAAGGAAATTCGATTTATACAAAATTTATTTATGAAATGTAATTTTTATTTAATTTGACTGGTTGTAATTCTTGTTTACTTCTCATCAAAAGTATAAATTTAAAATTAGGTAATTTATTATTTTCTTTTCTTATTTTATTTTTTTTTTTATTTAATAGTTTTTTTTTTTGATTAAAAATTGTTTATTGTATATATTTTTTTTATAAGTATGTAATTATTTTTTGTAATATTTATTTAAGCTTTATTTTTATTATAATTTTTTTTGCTAGATTGTAAATTTTCGAACATATATATATTTTGGAATATGTATTTTAAAGTAATTATTAATATGAAAACAAAATTGTATTATTAGTAATAGTATGAAGAAAAAATTGTTTTATTTATTTTTTGGAAGTTAATACTACTTATTTCTTTTATTATTTTACGCTTCCCTTTTTTTTTTTTTATTTAATATCTACTTATTACTTATTTAATATTTCATATGGTTTTAATATTTTATTATTTGATTTTAATTTTATTCTTGTTTTCTTTCAGGTAATATATTCGTTTGGAAAAATTTATTTAATAAGTTAACACTGGGTTATTTGATTTTATCATACGAAAAAAAAATAAATTTGATGTAATATAAAAAATATATTTTCTTTTAAAATTTTAGTGCTACTGCTAATAGTGATTACGAAAAAAGTTAAACAAACTTTTGCAAAATAATAGTCTTTAGCAATATTTTAAAACAATGAAAAATTATTTATATACTTAGGTGTTTTAAATTTAATTCTTTTACTTTAAATTTATTTGATTCAAATAGACTTTAATTTAGTTTTACCCAGATGATATTTAAAGCACGTTTATATATATAAAAAAAAATATTCTCTTTAAAACACAAAGAATTTTGATTTACTTAAATATACTTCTTCTATTAATTTAATCTATTATATTGGTAAAACTTGGAAAAATAAAAACTCACGGTTTGTTGGTTGTTGTACTGCTGGTGTTGTAGCCCTGGTACTCTTCGATTCAGCTATTGGTTGTTGTTGTTGTTTCGGCCGGATGATTGCTAGGTTTTTCTTTTTCTGCGTCCTTGAGTATATTGACATATACTAACTGGTGCACTTTGTATAGTATGTACAATTTTTGTTTTTTGGTGATTTTCGTTCACTTATTATTTTGTGATTTTCATTCACTTATTATTTTATGATTTTCGTTCATTTATTGTTTTTGTTATTTTTTAAGTATGCACTAGTTGACGCATCCTACCGACTGCGCCATTTATATTTTTATAATTAAGCGAAATAATAAAAATATTGTTTGTTTTGTTTTATACTTGACTTTTATTTATTTATTTATTTTTATATATAACATTATTTTGTTTTACATTAGATTTTTATTTATTTATTTATTTTTATATATAACAAAACAATTTCTTTTTATTTATTCAACTTTTTATATAACAAAACAACTTCTGATCGAACCAACGTCCAGTAGCAGAATCAATGCATTTTTATATTAGAATATTTACATTCTTAATAAGTCACGTTGCAATGCAACGTGCTGAGAAAATTATTATTGAAGTTTGGAATGTACAGTTATTTTAAGATAGGATCATGTTACAAGTTACAATAATATGTTGACGCGCGCAAAAGTAAGTTTGCGCGTGTGAAAGAAAATAAAAATATATTCAAAACATTGTTTTATTACAGGGTGACATAACTTTTAAACCCGAGAACTGTCGAATGAAAGGCCGGTGACATAACAACTACCATTCGCCGAATTAAAAAAAAAAACAAATATTAATATAATTATGTATAATGTATATTGCATTTATCTCATTTATGAATTGCCCAGCTGTTTTGGAATTTCAACTGCACATTGTCGACTATTTAAAAAAAAAAATATGTTTTCTAAGGTATTTGGGATGCTTCCAAAGAAACCAAGAGTATCTCCTTGATATTGATTGACTAAAACTACCTTCTTCTTTAGCAAACATAATGAGAAGAACTCCTAAATACTAACGCAATACATTGTCAAGGAAGTAGAGATAAAATTAGGATAAAATAACGAATTGACCCTGAAACATTGATTTCGGGTTGGTTATGAACTGTAACGGAACAATGAATCCGTCTATTAGTATTACGATTTTGCTATCAGTTATAACCAATAGAAAATTAAATTCTTTATATAAGAAATTTTATCGTAACAAAAATATATTAGAATTTTCTTTGTTGGACTTTTCATAATTTTGCTGTAGCTGTAAAAAAATCATCATAAATAATAACATCAATAGTTACATCTATACTTATAATATATCCTATATTATTACAGTAAGCTTACCTTAATATAAACAATTTAGTTTGTTTACAATTTATAAGGGTCTAACTTTTATCGTAGCATAACTTAATCGTAGCCTCGTAAGTCAATTAAAACGACCAATAAGTCAAGTTATATTAAGAACATATGTATAAGTGTTTATAGGTTTGTTTTAATATAAAGATATACCTACACGTATGCATATCTCGGAATATAATAATATTACAAATAAATATTGTTGTTAAATATTTAAATATTTAACTAAATTCCTATAATGTTTTTTTTTTTTTAATATTTTACTTTAATATTTTATAACCACGAAATGTATAAAAAAACATTAAAAACATTGAAGCGTATTAAAATAAAATAAAATCATTTTTCGTTCAACGAATTTTTCCAAAAATTACGAAAATAAATTTTTGTTTTCAAAATTTTTCTCATTTTCTTAAATAAAATCATCATATTTTAAACGATATCCTACCATCAACAACAAATTATGATTATTTTCTATTCAAGGTTATCAGTCAATCAGACATTTATATTATAATAAAAATTGGGCTTTTAAGAAAATTTATCTATAAAAGAATGTAGTCGTGTACAAATTTAAGTGTATTCCGCCCATATATAATAAAACGAAAATTGATTTTTCTGAAAAGAAAAAAAAAGAAGAAAATCAATAACGATTATTCGTATTTGCTTTTTTTTACCCTCCAAAATACCGCTACCATTTATCAATGTCATTAAAATTATCATTATCATCAAGTGTTTTTTTTTTTTTTTCTTTATTTCCTTATTTCTTATTCTTTGATTATACTTAAAATTTTGTAGATACTTTGCCTTTATTGACTTACACATTTTCTATATTTTTCTTTTGATAAAATGTAGATCTTATAAAAGTAGAGAGTTTGATTGTTCATTTGCAAATTATTCTTATAAACATATATGTACCTCTTTGCGAAACACTTATTTTGAGGATTTTGAAAAAAAAAAAAATATTATTTTTTTATTAATTTTCGAATAATTTCTCCTTTTTTGTTATGAGTATCTTTAGAAAGAACCTATTAATAACTGTCCAGAAATAAAATAATAAAATTTGAAGATTTTTAAGATGTTTATTGATGATTTAAAATTAGTAAATTATTTTTTGGACATTTTATAAGAAATATGGTATTAAACTATTTTGTTTATAAAAAATTTTTATTATAGAGTTCTAACACATTATGTCTTATTAGGGTTGGAAATGTCACATTTCAAAGCTTCCAAATTTTCTCGAAATTCTGTATTACAAAATCTCATGTATTTTAAAATATTTTGTCTATAAGGGCTAAGAATTGTTTCATTTTAAAGTTTGGAAAATTTTTCGAAATCCTGTATGTATGTACAAAATTTCATGTATTTTAAAATATTTTGTTTCAAAATCTAACGATGTTCAATTATAAAATTCATCCTAGTTCAGAATCTGTAATACACTTTTACCTATATCATATATATGGCGATATGCCAAAAATCCTGCCGGTAATAATTAGGTATTGCATTATGTTGAATTACAAAAAAAAAAAAATAACAGGTACACACCTACTACCTAACAAACTGTTTTTAATTGTTTTTAAACACATTTTTTACCAAAATATTTAAAAAATTTGTTTAGATATTAACATTTATTGTCTCACATCTATTATTTTCCGGTGACCGGGAATAATGCCCGACACAATAATATCGAATAGCCATTCGACTTTATTTCGTCTTCAATTTTGGGCAATCCGGCTTTATTTCTTGGGGAATTATTTTGGGTTACCAGCCAAAACTCCTCAGGGGATTATAAGTCATATAAAACGGCTAAAAATTGGCGCCTTATGACTTCATAAATTGAAATATATATAATTCGGTGATAAAACTATATCGATTATTTCCAAAATTTTAAAAGCATAATTATTGATTTGAATATTTTTTTGATAAGATTGTATAGTTGGATACAAAATCAGAGTATTTCTTTTATCCAGAACAAACAAATAAATTTGCCGGAAAAGGAGAAACTTTTATTTTGTAAAGAAGAAGAACATAGGAGGGATTTTGTTAGATGCGAAATCAGGGTATTCCCTTTTTCCAGAACAAATACATAAATATACTCTGGAAACAGGATAAACCTTGATTTTCTAACCAACTTTAAAATTCCTCCTAAATCTTACTATATAATATCCCATGGACGAATATATAAATACATAATTTTATGGGGAATTATGTCTTATTTTTAGAAGACTTTTGGCTTACTCGTCAATGTTATAATATTCCGAGGAGTTTTGTATCATTTTGTTGAGAATATCACCCATATATACATATGATGACCAAAAATGAACGTGAGTTTTTTTTTTTAACCAATTATGTAAAATATAACCAATAAAACTTAATATTTACCTTATTTTTCTTTTTGTGAAACATATGTATACATAATATGTATTTATAAAAAAAGCATTTGAATTTATAGAGGATATTGAACCGCTCAAACCCCAACTAATCAAATTATTGAAACTCTTATATTGTGGCCTAACTCTTATACTAAAAAATATTTTTAAATACGAGGTAAATATACAAGATTTTAAAACGCGAGATTTTAAAAATTTGGCTTCTCTTTAATCGTCTGTCAATCGTCTAACAATAAAATGAGTTTTGCACCTAATTAATATTAAGAAATATAAGACTTACTTAGATAATAAAACTGCGAAACTAGTAAAGTTTCTGCAAAGAAATGTTAACTCCGCTCAAAGCAATCCTGAATATGACAACGTTAAAAACTTTAACTTAACTTCTCTAATTGTGAATCTCAGACAAACAGTAAATAGTGATTATATAGTAATGAAAATATAAATTTTTTTTTAATTTAAAATTTAAAATAAACCTCGATTGGCTAGTGGGTATAAAATACGCTGTAGTCACCGAGGGAGTGTTGGAATCCCACATACGTCTTAAAAATAATTCCACCTTATGGTATTTACAGCCACAACTGAAAAGAAAAGGGAAACAAAAAAAAAATAACAAAATAAAAAAATAAAATAAGAAAAGAAGAAAAACAACATGTTTTATTCCAAAAATTTTTCTGCTCAAAACAGAAAAAAGAGCGAAATTTGAAAAAAAAAAAACGCTAAGGGGCCTCGGTGGTCTAGTGGGTAAGAGCGTATAAAATACGCTGTAAATACCGAGGGAGTGTGGGTTCGAATCCCACACACGTCGTAAGAGTAATTAGGACATATATAGCCACGTCTGAATAGAAAAGGCTTTGTAATTTCCTTGTTACATTTATGTGGTAGGGAAATGTACTAAAAAAAAAAAACGTTATTAGTTTCAAAAACTTATTCACTATATTATGTAAGTAAGTAAAATTTACTTCTAATATTTTTAATATTAATTAGGTAACACTTAACACGATAGTGAAGATCCATTTTTGTACTATTGAAATTCTCTTTTACATCCAACATTCTCTCAAGTTGTAGCTTGTCAAAAATTTAAAGAATCGGTCAACGTAAAAAGTTCAAATTTAATTAGTTTAGAACAATTTATTCTAAAGATCTTTATAACATTTGTTCAAAATGTCTTGTCCTAAATTTTATTCAAAGTATTTCTTTTTTTTTTTTTCAAAAAATTCAATTATAAATTTAATTACTAAAAATTACTTTAAAAAACTCTTTCAAAATATAAAAAAATTAAAAAAAAAAAAAAAACAGTTATGAAATTAAATAACTAACACAAAAAATTCAATTATTCTAAAGAGAAAGAAAAATTATTTATTCAGACGGAAAAATAAAAACTCTTAAATTGACCCAATTTTTAAAAGCTAAAGTTTTTTTTTCGTAGTAAAGCAATTCAATTCGTTAACAACAATTTTAATGACTTTTATAAATTGATATGCATTTTTTAGCCGCTAGGGAAAAATTTTTGACTTGACATTATTCGTTCATAATTCAACATACAGGTAATATATGAAATAGAAATATCCGAAAATAACTTTTAATATACACAATAGGATTTAAGAGTTATGTAAAAATTTCCAAACAATATGTAATGTTATAATAAATAATATAATATTTAATATGGAATTTTTCATTGTGAATGAACATAAATTGTTTTTGTAGTAGTTATATATAATGAAATTCGAGAAAAGTACAACTTTTAATTTTAAATGTGCGCAAAAATGGCTGTTGGATATTAATTAATTTAAAAATGAAAAAAAAAAAATATTATTTCCGAAAAAAATTTAAATCAAGCAGGTAAAATTTTTAATATATTTTCATATTGTAAATAATATTTTCGTTTTGCACATTTTTAGCACATTTTTCAGCTCTTCGCTACTCGGTTCATCTGTTCGTCTGTCTGTTCACAAAACTTCTACAGCGTTAAAGTTAGAACAATGAAATTTTAAACATTGATAACATTTTTAAGATTTTATGTAGCTCTACTGATTACGGAACTACAACCCCTAAAATTTAGTGAAAATCCCTATTTTCAAATATTTCTATAGTTCAGGTTCTGTTTATAGTTTTTTTCAGTCTAAAAGTGTCAAAACGACAGAATATTTTTTTTAATTCTATAAATCTATAAATTGATATCAAAAGTTTATCATGTTTTTGCAATTTAGTATTTAAATTGAAGATTTATGCAAATTGTGTTAAATTGAGCTTCCTTTATAACTTCGGCACGTTTTTAGTTAGAACCTTGATTTTGAGAAGAAAACGACCTTTCAGAATTAACTTAACTTACTGAAGAAAAGTTTTTCGTAATATCTTTGGTTTAACGGCTGTAAGAAGTTGAAAATTGAAAATTTACTATTTTTAGATATCTCTAATTTAGGCATCAGTACAATTTTTTTCAGAATAAAACACTAAAACTAAATCTTCAATATAATATTTTTACATGTTATAACAGTTTTTTCTATTTGTATAGAGTTTTTTCAAATTAGAGAAATGTCCCTAATTTTTTTAAAATTTTTCCTTATATTATTATAAAATTCTAAGATAAATTATTTATTTTGACGTAAGTCACAATAATTTTGAACCGTTTTTATTGTCTTTTGGAAAATGTAAACGCCTTTAAAAGCCTTTGGCTTTACATTCTGCCTTGTATAATATTAGTAAAATCTTTTGGCAAAAAATTACCTCGTAGAAAAGTTTCAAAAGTTCGTAAAAGACATTTTTTTTTTAGGAAAATGCTCGTATATTTTTTAACAAATTCTAAATTTCACAGGTTTTTTGTCTTTAGCATATTATGCATTTCATAATAAATGCTGTGATACTTAAGTTGTTTTATCACCATTTTGTAACAGTTATATTTACTTATAAGCCGGGTGTCTGTATGTAATGAAACGAAGAGAGTATATTCTAATATATTCGGACATGACATTTTATGATGAAAATGTAAACTTGATTCTGCACCCTTTGTATATGAAGTACCAATATTTTTTCAATATAAAAATATCAAATGACAGCAAATTTTATAAACTGTCCCATTTTTTTACCGACCGCATACATGACTGTGTAATGTAGGTATTGCTTTCATACCAAAATTTATAGCCGAGATTTTTGCAAATAGGCCGGAGAAATGCATAGATAATTGAATGATTTTTTTTTTTAGCGTGATGTGTGTGTATGTGAGTGTGTATAAGTGTGTGTGTATATGTGTGTGTGGGTATATTTGTGGGTATGTGCACAGCCCAAACGACCAAATGGAGTTCTTTGAAATTTTATATTTAAGGTTTTGACGTAAATATCTCGGATTGATAAACTTTTGGAGAAAATTGGAGAACCGCAAATGCTAGTTTACTAGTGTGATTTTCAAGTTTTTTACGAATATAAATAACGATAAATATCCGTAACGATAAATTTTATGAGAAAAACGAGGAAGAATACAGTTGACTTTGTCAACTCTTAGATACCCGTACGAACCGTTAGTATGTTCACAGCCTGTCACTCTGCTTACAATATTATTTTTTTAATATTTTAGTATTTTAAAATAATTTGGGTGAATTTTATAATTTCTAGAACTATGGGTTGTACATATATTCAAACTATATGTTTATATGTACATTCTTCAAAAGCAGATTCTAACCTTCCACATAACGATTATCAATCCAAAACTTTTTCAAATATTCTATAGTACCATTTAATACTAAGCGGTAAATGTATATTAAATTTACTAAGTACAAAACAGTAAATATAATTTTAAATATTATATTATATTATATTTAAATATTCCATTGACAGAATAATTTCTTATAAGTACAATAAAATACATATGTGTATGTAAATACGGCGCTATATAATATACATCTATACTCTTATCATTCATTCACTAGTGACATATACGATATGTAAATAAACATGATATTATATAAGTATGTATATATATCAATATCATATAAATAATAAAAATTCTTCAAGCAACCGTTATGTTGTTTATTTAATTACATTTTTTGTACTACGCATTATATCCTCAACAATTTCAAATTATCGAGTAAAACAAAATGGAAAAAATTTGTTAATGAAATTTGTTAGAAAATTTGAAAAAATCAAGTAAAACTTTCGTCAATTATAAAGTAACCCTACATTATTAAAAAAAGTTGTTAACAGAAATAAAAATATAATGTTTGAGCTTTAATTTTTGTGTATTACTTCAAAAAAATTTTAACAGGTGTTCAAGTTACAGGTGTTTAAAAATAGGAAATTTTCAGTTTTTGACCCCTTACAGCTCCTAAACGGGGAGTGATACAAAAAAAATTTCTGAAATGACTCATACTAATTTTCAAAGATCTAACTTCTGTCAAAATTTCAAGTTTCCAACTTTAACCGTTTAGAAGATAGAAGGGTTAAAGAATTTTGCAAAATTTGAGTTTCGCATAACGGTAAAGTAAGACACCGTATGCCAAAAATATATATTTATTGTATATATACTTTTAAAGCTAATGAAAGTAGTAATCGTTTGGCGTTTTCAAAATGAAGATATACCTTATAGAACTTGTGCTATAACAATTTAAATATAGAGCTTTTTTGAACCTTTGGGGAGCTGTAGCTCCGTAACGGGTGGGGCTACAAAAAAAAGTTATTAAAAATAAAATTAATATTTTTGTGAGATCTATCAGTAGTTAAAATTTCATAGCTCTATTGCAAAAAAAATGTGGAGATCTAAAAGTTAGGTGTTCGAGAGCTACCCTAAGGCTTGGTCCAAACTCAACCAAAAAAAATAGGGAACCTACAAATTACTCCCAAAATATTTTGTGTAAATTTCAAGATTCTAGCTTTCTTAGTTTTTGAGTTAGCGTGCTGACGGACGGACGGACGGACGGACGGACATGGCTCAAAAGTCTTAGAATTTTTTTCTGATCCGATCCATACCTTTGAAGGTATATCTAGCTCGCTTATTTCGAGGTGTTACAAACGGAGGAGTAATTTTATTATACCCGATCCTATCGTACGGGTATAATTATTAAGATAAAGTTGTTAAACAAGTATTTTAATTTTTTTATATCTCTAAAAATTTATATATCTACCTATGCATATATTTTCTTGTTAATGATGCAAAATTCAAACTGTAAAATTTAAAACGTCAGTTTTAGCGAGTTAATCTTTTTTTTTTTACATTTTTCTTTCGTCAATTTGAAATTTTAATTTTTTATATATTTTTAAAATTTTTATGTTTGTAAAATAATAATAAAATCATTTCTTCGGAAGCTTACCATAAAAAATGTCATTCTTGTTATTTGACTATGTCAGCGAAATAATACAACAAAAAAAAGGGGAAAAATTACGTCACACCCGCAATAGTGTATTTTTAGCACATTTCCAAAAAAATTTTGAAAAAATGTGCCTATTAGTTTCACTCTGTCCGTCCGTCCGTCCGTCTGTTTACAATACTTCTACACCGTTAAAGATATGTATGTATACAACTTTTTCATGTAGCCCCATCCATCAGGGAACTACAGCCCCCCAAACTTTGAAAAAGCCCTATATTTAAATGCGTATATTTCAGGTTCCGCTTAACATTTTTTCAATCTGAAAACGCCATTCGGCAAGTATTTTTTTTAACTTTTTAAGTTAATATCAAAATTATGCAATTTTTTTAATTTTAGTATTTAAATTTACCGTTATGTGAAAATCAAATTTTGCATGATTTTTTACTTTCATAACTCCGGCACGCTTTTAGATAGAGGCTGAGGCTTGTAGAATTAGTATAAGTTTCCTCCGAAAACTTGTTGGTAGCACCCTCTGTTTAAGAGTTATTACGCCTGCTATTTTTAGACACCTATAATTTAGGCACCTGTAAATATTTTTCTTCGACAAGACATGGAAAATAAAGGTTCAATAATATACTTTTACGTGTGTTAACGGTTTTTCTTAGTTATATAGGGTTCCGGTCTTACAGCCCCTCAAAATTCCAAAAAAGTCCTATTTTCACATTTTTTCTTATTACATGAAATTTTAAAATTTTTGTGCAAGTCACAATTCTAAACAGTTTGTATTGTCTTTTGGAAATGTGCGCTTTTAAAAACCGCTGGTTTACATTCTACCTTGTTTTTTATCCCTATGATTAAAAATTAAAGCTAGGAATTTGTAGTTTTATTAGATACAATGTTAGCTATGAAAATAAGTATAAAATACCTACACTAAGATAGAAAAGTAGAAAAGTTTTTCGACCGAGAGCCTCGGTGGCCTAATGGGGCTAAAAGCGTATAAAATACGCTCCAAAAACACCGATTTGGTGTGGATTCGAATCACACACACGTCGTAAGAATTATTCTCCCTTACGATATTTGCAGCGACGCCTGAAAAGGAAAGGCAGTAAAATTTCCTTGTTACATTTATGGGGCAGGCAAATGCACCAAAAAAAAAAAAGATTTTTCGTGTTATTATTACATGAATTTAGTTAAGTTTAAGTTTAAACTTACATCAATATCGTAATATATAATTATATATAATTTCGTATACAATGAGTCTTTTTCAAATTTTAATTCACATACGTATTATATATGAGTGATTTCCCTAATTGCTATTAATTTATTGTAGTTAATAAATAGAATAGAATGAAAATATTATACACATAAAAATAAAAGTTTTGAAAAAATGTCAAAAATAAGATTTAATGTGTTAGTTGTTAGACCATTTTACCTTTGTAAAGATTTTTACAATTTTTAGTTGATTTTTTTTTCTTTTAATTTATTGTACCTACTCATAATATGTAACAAGCAATATTTTGATAAAACTTTCATTCATAAAAATTCACTCTTATTAAACGAACATATTATATAGAATACATAAACATGAATAAATTTAAAGGATTTTTAACTTCATCTATTTTAAAAGTAGTAAAATTATTTAGTTCAAAGGTAGAGGAGTTCTGTAATGTATTTACCTGTTTGTTATGTGTGTTGGTACTTAAGGTACTCACAATATGTTATGTATGTTGTATCATATAGAAAATGCATTATAAATTATTAGGTCTGGTACGAAATCTTGTTTTTCCAAAATTTAATTTTACAAAATCACGGCAGACAAAATCGCTTTTTTTTTGAAAATCTTTTTTTTTTTGAGAATATCACTTTTTTCAAATTCATTTTTTTATTTTATATTTTTTTTTAATTATATCAAGATTATATATTTTTTTTTATTTTTGTTAGCCTTAAACAATTTATGTTGCAATATAAGTATATATGTATAAATATTGTCTAAAAAGCGAATAACCCTGATTTTGAATCCATCTCTAAAATCCCCCATAAATCGGAATCCGACATATAGATAATATATCTAATATATAAATATTCTGGAAAAAAGGATAAACCTGATTTTGAATTCAACTCTAAAAAACATCCTGACTGAGAATTTCGCATATTACATATGTATATATGTATAAATATTCTGTAAAAGGCCAATAATCCTGATTTTGAATCCATTTCTAAAATCCCCAATAGTTCGGAATCCGACATATAGATAATATAATATATAAATATGTATTCTAGAAAAAAGGAATACCCTGATTTTGAATCCATCTCTAAAATTCCCCTTTATTCAGAATCGCGTATATACATATCATATACAAATATTTTTAAAAAGGCAAAACCTTGATTTTGAATGCAACTCTAAAATCCCTCGTAATAATATTTACAACATGTGCAAGCTATTTTAAAATTTAGCTAAAAAAACGAGATTTTCAAAACAACTAGATTTTGTAAAAACGAGGTTTTGTCAATGGAGAATTTGTAAAAACGAGATTGTGTAGCGCTCCCATATATATTATTTTTAAAATAAATCATTTAAATATATTACCTTATATTACCTTACAAAACGTTTAAAACAACAATATTTTTGTTTGCTAAAATTTATTAGGCTCTTACTAAAATTTTACTTCGGATGTTTTTGCGAGTAATAAAAAGTTCAGGTGTAAAAAATCCGTGCATTTTACTTTTCTAATTTAAAAAGTTTTTGATTTATGATTTTGTTTAAAAACGAGGAAAAATACAGTTGCCTTTGTCAACTCTTAGATACCCGTACGAATCGTTAGTATGTTCACAGCCTGTCACTCTGCTCACAATATTATTTTTTTAATATTTTAGTATTTTAAAATAATTTGGGTGAATTTTATAATTTCTAGAACTATGGGTTGTACATATATTCAAACTATATGTTTATACATTCGTGAAAACCAGATTCTAACCTTCCACATAACGATTATTAATCCAAAACTTTTCCAAATATGCTATAGTACCATTTGATACTAAGCGGCAAATGTATAATAATTTATACTATACATAATGTATGTATTATATATCATTCATTCATCTGTAACATATACAATATATAAATAAACATGAATTATAAAAGTATGTATACTAATATTATATAAATATAAATTCTTCAAGCAACCGTTATATTTCTAGCACATTTCCAAAAAAATTTTGAAAAAATGTGCTTATTAGTTTCACTCTGACCGTGCGTCCGTCCGTCCGTCCATCTGTTTACAAAACTTCTACACCGTTAAAGATAGAGAAAAAAAATTTTAACTATGGGTAGGTCTTATAAAAAAAATAATTTTGTGGAACAACTTTTTCATGTAGCCCCCTCAATTACGGAGCAGCAGCCCCTCAAACTTTGAAAAAGCCTTATTTTTAAATGCATATATCTTATGTTCTGCTTAAGATTTTGTCAATCTGAAAACGTCACTCGACAGGTATTTTTTTTACTTTTCTAAATTAGTATCAAAATTATACATTTTTTTAAATTTAGTATTTAAATTTACCGTTATGTGAAAATCAAATTTTGCATGATTTTTCTACCTTCATAACTCCGGCACGCTTTCAGATAGAGGCTTGAAATTTTGAGGCAAGAAAGAACTTTTGGAATTAGTATAAGTTTGCTCAGAAAATTTTTTGGGCCACCCCCTGTTTATGAGCTATTAGGGCTTAAAAATTGAAAATTTGCTATTTTTAAACACCTGTAACTTACGAACCTGTACACATTTTACTTCTGCAAGATATAAAAACTAAAGCTACAGTACTACATTTTTACGTGTGTTAAAGGTTTATTTTAGTTATAAAGAGTTCCAAAGTTGCAGCTCTTCAAAATTGCAAAAAAGCCCCATTTTCAGATGTATATATCTCAGGTTCTGCGTAATAGTTTTGCAATCTAAAACCGCCAGAAGATCGAAAATTTTATTATCTATATAAAACAATATCAAAATTATGTAATATTTTGTAATTTACTATTTAAATTTACCGTTATGTGAAAACCACATTTTGCATGAAATTTCTTTTTTCATAACTCCGGCACGCCTTTAGATAGGAACCTGAAATTTTGAGACAAGAAAGAACTTTTAGAATTAGTATAATTTTCCTCAGAAAATTTTTTGGTAGCACTCCTTCTTTAAGAGTTATTACGTCTCAAAAATTGAAAATTTGCTATTTTTAGACACCTGCAACTTAGGCACCTATAAAAATTTTTCTTCGGCAAGACATGAAAATTAAAGGTTTAATAATATATTTTTACGTGTGTTAATGGCTTTTCTTAGTTATATAGGAATGGCTTTTCTTAGTTATATAGGATTAGGAGGGGACTTACGGCCCCTCAAAATTTCAAAAATGTCATATTTTCACGTTTTTTCTTATTACATGAAATCTTAAAATTTTTGTGCAAGTCACAATTCTAAACAGTTTGTATTGTCTTTTGAAAATGTGCGCTTTTAAAAACCATTTGTTTACATTCTACCTTGTTTATTTATATAGTTTGTTTTGTACTACGCTTCATCCTCAAAAATTTCAAATTATCGAGTAAAAAAAAAATGCAAAAAAAATCGTTAAAAAAATTTGTTAGAAAAATTTAGAAAAATTAAGTCACACTTTGCTCAATTTTAAGGTAACCTTATATTATTGAGAAAAGTTGTTAATAGAAATAAAACAAAAAAATCCTTGTCGTACTGAAAAATATTAACTGAAAAATAATGGAAATATTTTTAAAGAAATATTGCAATGTATGGCGATATACTTATAACAATATAAATATACTATGTGCGCATTAATATAATATAATATTAAAATTATATTTACTATTTTGTACTAAGTAAATTTAATATACATTTACCGCTTAGTATTAAATGGTACTATAGAATATTTGAAAAAGTTTTGGATTGATAATCGTTATGTGGAAGGTTAAAATCTGCTTTTGAAGAATATATAAACATATAGTTTGAATATATGTACAACCCATAATTCTAGAAATTATTAAATTCACCCAAATATTATTAAAAAAATAATATTGTAAGCAAAGTGACAGGCTGTGAACATACTAACGGTTCGTACGGGTATCTAAGAGTTGACAAAGGCAACTGTATTCTTCCTCGTTTTTTTATTATGAATTTTTTGATTTGTTTTTTCTGGCAATACTATTAATAGTGATCTGGTTTAATTATCAGAAATTAAATTAATCATTTAAATTTATAGACATTTTTTTATTTATTGACTAACATGCGGAGCTTAAATGATTATATCATATTAACCGTTAAGAAATCCTGTCACAGAATTCCCGGATTACAAACAATTTTGTACGAGTTTTGGAATATAAAATTACAAAAAAATTACACAGCCTTTCCTTTTCAGATGTGGCTGTACATGTCATAAGTGGGAAGAACTCTTACAACGTGTGTAGGAATCTTACCCACACTCCCTCGGTATTTACAGTGTATTTCATACGCTCTTACCCACTAGACCATTGGTTGCCTCCATTTTTATACCCTACACCTAAAGTATAGGATATATTAACTTCGGTATGGAGTTTGTAACCCCAAAAGGAAGCGAGTTAGATATGGAAATGTGTATATATTCTGAATCAGGATAACCTCCTGAGTCGATTTAACGATGTTCTTTCGTCCGTCTGTTCGCGCGATAACTCAAAAACTATTAAAGCAATCTTGATGAAATTTATATAGTAGGTTACTAATTACGAAAGGAGGGTTAAGTCCGAATCTGGACAAAATCGGTTCATGGGTCCGAATTCTGGAAGCTTCCGAATGATTTTGGAGCCAAACAAATTATCTCCAAAACCAACAAAGATAGAACCTTTAAATTTAGTTTGTTTTCTTTATGTCCCTGCAATGGATTTGATAAATCGGAGTGGCAATTCGGGTATCTGACACACGCATCCCAAGCTTATCTTCGTAATTAATAAACTAACTAGCATATCTTCGAAATTAATAAAGATAGAAACTTGAAATTTTCTACAAGAGTGTCAAGCATATCCCAAGAGGATGCCTTTTTTATGTTGCTGAAATTTGAGTTGAAGACAGAAAAGCAACTGCCAAAAAACTTAAAGGATTTTTATTTTAATAGGAATTATTCAGATGTATTAATAAGCGGTTGCATGGACTTACAGTTTATTTACTGTTACATTTTTAATTAACTTTAAAATCTCTACTTTGAAAGAGTTATTGCTATGAAATGATAAATGTAAAACAAGACTTAATTTAATTTAAAGGGCAATCTACCGTTAAGTAAAAAATCATATTGTGAGTATGCAATAAATCAGTTTATTTGTACAGTTTTCAGTAAATTGGTGTACGGGTATTTAGTAATTTATTAAAATAGTAAAATTCTTAAGTTATTATTACGTTTATTTAAAATATTAGTTATACCTATTTGCTTTTTATAAAAATCCATTTTAAAAAAAATTATCATAATCAATTAATTATTATTCACTCTTAAGAATAATTGAACAATATTATCTATTTCTTGAATTATTTCCACCATTAGTACATTACAACCTTACTCTGCATAATTATAAAACCAATCAAAAAAAAAAAAAAATTGTGTCAATGACATTTGAAAATGTTAAATGGAATTATTTATATTATCAACATTTTACAACCTGACAGAATAGGTAGGTAATACGTAACATAAGTGTTTGTTCACATTTCTTTTTACCATAATTATAATAAATGCAATATGTATATTCATTCAGATAAAAAAAAAAGATATTTTGCAAATAGAATAAATTATATATGTATCTTGAAATAAAGACTGTAATATGTAAAGGTACCTTTAAATAAATTTCCAGATCATTACACCCTTATAATACTATAAAATAAAATTTATTTTTCATGGTACATTTTGAGAGTCATAAATTTACGTATAAAATATATGTCAACACATACATATACATAATATATTTAAAATGCTGCCATCCATCACATTAAGTACCGCAATATAGCTATTAAACGTTAAAAGTTAATTATTATTTTTAATTCGTTTCCCCTTTTTTCTTTACTTTTAATTCATATTATTTACATTTACTTTCAATTTTTCTTCCAATTTTTTTTTTCTTTTTGTTCCATTGTCTTATGTACATAATATGTATATTATGTAACTTTTAAAATAATTGCAACATATTAACATTACTTTTGTTATTATGTTAATGTTTTTTATTTTTAGGTGTTATCTAACTAAGGTATATGTTGTGTGTTAAATTATTGATATGTGGATAATTTTTACTTAAATATGTTAATGGTTTATGTGTGTTATTTAGACAGATTTTTTTTTTAAGTGTTAAATTTCTATGGTAATTTACAAATTTAAGATAAAAATGATTCAGTCAGGGTGATTCTCTTTCGGTTTCGATATTTATAGGTTGTATTTGCATGGGTGATCAAAACGTCAAAAAGAATAAAAAATTGTATAGGAGAAATGAAAATAGATCCATTGCTTCTCGAAATAATGGGTCCTAAAGTTTTTTTTTTTTAAGTTTTAATTTAATTTACTTATATTTCAAAATATAAAGTTTTACATTCCATCTTTCGATATTTTAAATAACGATCGTTCATGCATATCGATCGATAGCGAGAGAGATTTAAAATAAGGTAGAATGTAAACCAACGGTTTTTAAAAGCGCACATTTCCAAAACTCAATATAAACTGTTTAGAATTGTGACTTGCACAAAAATTTGAAAATTTCATGTAATAAGAAAAAACGTGAAAATAGGACATTTTTGAAATTTTGAGGGGTAAGTCCGGAATCCTTTATAACTAAGAAAAACCGTTAACACATGTAAAAATATATTATTGAACCTTTAATTTTCATGTCTTGTCAAAGAAAAATTTTTACAGGTGCCTAAGTTACAGGTGTCTAAAAATTTCAATTTTTGAAGCGTAATAACTCTTAAAGAGGGGGTGTTACCAAAAAATTTTCTGAGGAATTCTACTAATTCTAAAAGTTCTTTCTTGTCTCAAAATTTCAGGTTTTTATCTAAAAGCGTGCCGGAGTTATGAAAAAAGAAATTTCATGCAAAATGTAGTTTTCACATAACGGTAAATTTAAATAGTCAATTACTAAATATTACATAATTTTGATATTTTTTTATATAGATACTAAAATTTTCGATCTTCTGGCGGTTTTAGATTGCAAAACTATTACGCAGAGCGTGAGATATATATATCTGAAAATGGGACTTTTTCGCAATTTTGAAGAGCTGCCACTTTGGAACGCTTTACAACTAAAACAAACCTTTAACACACATTAAAATATATTACTGTACCTTTAAATTTTATATCTTGCAGAAGTAAAATGTGTACAGGTGCCTAAGTTACAGGTGTTCAAAAATAGCAAATTTTCAAATTTAAGCTCTCATATCTCATAAACAGGGGGTGGTGCAAAAAAATTTTCTGAGCAAACTTATACTAATTCTAAAAGTTCTTTCTTGCCTCAAAATTTCAAGCCTCTATCTAAAAGCGTGCCGGAGTTATGAAAGTAGAAAAATCATGCAAAATTTGGTTTTCACATAACTGTAAATTTAAATACTAAATTTAAAAAAATTGTATAATTTTGATATTAATTTACAAAGATAAAAGTAAAGATAAAATAAATACCTGTCGAATGACGTTTTCAGATTGAAAAAATCTTAAGCAGAACATAAGATATATGCATTTAAAAATAGGGCTTTTTCAAAGTTTGAGGGGTGTAGCTCCGTAATGGGAGGGGCTACAGGAAAAAGTTTACCCATGGTTAAAATTTTTTTTCTCTATCTTTAACGGTGTAGAAGTTTTGTAAACATACGGACGGACGGACGGACGGACAGAGTGAAACTAATAAGCACATTTTTTTCAAAAAAAAAGCACCCAATTTTAAACAAATTTTTTTATTCGTTTCAAATTTTGAAATCATTATTTTCCCGTAAAACTTTTGTTTCCTCATATTTTAAAGTGTCGTTTCTAAAAAAAAAATTTATTTTTCTCATTATGTTATAATTTAAAAATATTTTATAGTTTTTTTATATTTTTCCTTAATATAAATTTAACTTTAAATTTATTTAGTTTTTAAGATTAAGATTTTTTTTTAACAATTTTGTAATACTTGAATTGACTTGAATATGCTAAAATCATTACCTTAGAACGAAATTTAAATTAAACTAAGACTTAAACCAATATAAGTTTCATATTTATATAGATATCTATAGATATTTACAGATATTTTAGTGATATATGTTTTAGTTAATGACATTTATGTTCTATTATACTAAAATAAATAATACCTCGATCTTTAAACAATTACAACGCAACACTAGGAGGCTACAAATGTTCATTTCTACATAGTGGAAATTGCTAAATAGTTATGGCTATGAAAACTAATTCATTATAAGAACCGGTAAATTATATAGAACATACTTCCATCCAATATGTTTCCGTCGGGTTGATTATTATAATTTGTAACTTTTCAAAAAAAAAACTGTGCAAGTTTGCTTGCAATTTAACTCTCAACTCTCTCTTATCCTCCTATTTCCTTGCCATCGTGTCCTCATTATCTAAGCCTACAATAACTTTGTATAAAAGAATCTTTTTCTATAGTTTGGAAAGGGTTTTAAAGAAAAAAATTATAGGTATATTTATAATGTCAATAATTCCATATAAATTTAAAGCAATTAAATGTAATTTTAAAGTGAAATATTATTATAAGTAACCGGAACGAATAATATCAGAATCTTAATTAAACATTAAAAAATCAAGTGAAAAAAAGTATATAAGAAAAATAATCAATCCAATCAATTTTCATTAACTCAATTTTTATTTTATTTGCAAAAATAATTGAAAAAAAAGGAAAATTAAAAAAATTATATTAAAAGTATGTCAAGAAGAATACGAAAACTAATTAAAGACGGGTTAATAATGAAAGAAATTTAATTAATTATGGTATTTTAGAAAATACACATCATAAATGCGGACACAAAATTTTACGAATAACTATTAATAATTTTCTTGCATAAAAAATTATTTACACATAAAAAAGTGTAGGATTGTTCAAAAAAAAATATCTATATTTGATTTTTATGTTAGTAATAAACGAGGTAGAGTGCTATGTCAACTCTGAGATACCCGTATGTAAAGCATGTAATTCAACACCTCTTCACAAAATTTCAGATACCTAGCTTTAATGGACACTTTAGTTATTTACATTTAAAAAGTGAAGTTGTATGGCAGCTACCCGAACCTTTCGCCCCAGCACAACCAAATTTTACAGGTGTTGTAATACGACACGATTTTGCAAAATTTGAGACATCTAGCTTCAATAGATACTGAGTTATTTCGATATAAAGAAAGAAGTTGTATGGCAGTTATTCGAACCCGGCGGCCGAAAATGCCGAAGTTAAGTAGCAAAACTAACCATTTTACAAAAGTGACGTAAAAAAATGTTTAGCCTCTTAGCTCTTTTATTTGTTGAGTCTTCGTGCGGACGGACGGACGTACATGGCTTAATCGACTCAGAATTCGTAGATATATGGACATAAATTTGGTTTTTTATGAAATTCTTAGGAAAAACATTAAAGTAAAGGTTTATTTTTAAAATTATTAGATACAACATAAATCATTATAGAAAATTTTTTAATAGCCTGATAAGAATGAAAAAGTCATATCTTTTAAAATTATTTATAAAGTCGTATGAATGGAATAAAAAGAGCTTGAGCTAGAACATAGATAATAATATTTAAATAATCCACCCAGAGGAAGTCACCAGCCTTTATCTTATTTACCTAAGTTATTCAGAAAAAAGAATATATGTATTAAAAAATGGATAATCCGCTGGAATCAATACCAAAATCGTGGGCATGAGTGTAACTGAACATTTTCTGTAGTTTTATAATATTATATCAGTATTTCTATTCATAAATAAGACTCACCTCAGTTAAGTTATGCTCATGTTATCAACCGATTGTACTTCTTTTATACCCCAGCAAAATACATGAGTAATACGTAATTGAAAAAGTTAAATTCACTTATATAAAATAGAGATAGTTGCTTCGAAAAAATAAAACAAAGATTGAAAATAATAAGAGCATAAATAATACTTACCGAAATGAGAACGGAATCGAATCAAAATTAGGCAGAGGTCGAAGTATAAGTAAAACACCAAATATCCGTTAAGTTAATTCTAATCTTATATTTCGTATTGCACCAGCAACAGAAAAGTGGACAAAAACGTAGGTATACAAGAAGAGAATTGAGATCTAGGAGAGATTTTGTTACTGTACCGAAAAGTGCTTAGAATCTCTTGCAGGTAACATTGCATCAACCTATCGGTACTTGAACAGAGTATTAACTGCTGATTGCTGAATACCTAATCATACCTAAGATTTTTTGATAAGTTAAAAAAAATTGTCAAAGGAAGGATGGATGAAAAAAGATCGGCATCAGAATCACTACGTTTGCTCAAACCAGAAGTCCATAATATCAATATAACCTAGAGTGTTCCCGTACTCTAAACTGGGTAATATTTATGTAAGTAAATCAACCTGCAGGAGGATAAAAAAGACTTAAAAAGAGTTTCAAACCAAAATATTCGCAAAAATAGCATGTATTTGTTATTATTTTCTAATGAGCTCATAGTGTTTATAGTATGTATTATACAAAATACATGCACCCAATAGGAAAGTTTTTCTAAAAAAGATTTTTTAACAAAGTTAGTCTTTGCTTTTTTGAATCATTTTTCAACAAAGATTAAATTTACTATTTTTTCAACCAATTTTGTTGCCAAGTATTATCAAAACCATATAAACAAACAACATTTAAAAGAAAATAAATTTATAAATAAAAACTTTCACACAAAATACATATTATATAAGGAAAAAAGTTATATAAACATTTTGTTAATATTGTCTGTCAAAGCAGATAAGAATTGTTGCCAAAGTGAAGGTTAAAAATTTCTCTGCCCTAAAAAGTAATTTTTAAATAATGTAAGGAAATTATGCTATAGAGTAAACTAAAGTTGATAATATAAATGTCCTCATTTTCTTTTATTTATTAAAAAAAAAAAAATAAATTAATTAAAAAAAGCATTATCATGGCATCACTGAAACCAAACTGAAAACCCAATCGTATAAATAGTATAGAAGTGAATATTTTTTTTTCAACATTTATATTATATATAACTATTTTGTTCTAGTGCATAATTCTTATCCTTGAAAACTTGAGTATAACTACTTTCAAATAAAGTAAATATAAATAATATTCATTTGACTTGCAAATAATGCATCCTCATTTAAAAATGCACATTGTTTTCTTTATTTCCCGATCATTGTTAGAACTTCTTATTGAATGTGTGCACATTAATAATGAATTGGTAATAAATTAAATTTGTCTTCCATCTAAACTTTTCTATTCTTTCTAAATTAAATTATTTACATATATCTAGTGTAAATATGAGCCTACCTACATGAATATGCATAAGTAAATAGTATATAAATTAAAAATGGATTTGTGTCACTTGGTCAAAATATTTAAAGAAAATGCCCTATACATTAATACATACATATACATACAATATTTCACAGAAATGCTTTTGGTAAAATAGAAACAGAACAGAAAATATCCTTTGTTTTATGAATTAGGTACTCGATTTGAATGTAAATAATAAATCTAATTAAATTCTTATCCTTTTTTTTGAACTTTTAATAAACCTTTAATGATTTTTACATGAAAGATCTAGCAATTTTTTAGTTTTATTTCTCTAAATTATGTGTAGTTCAGAAGTACACATCAAATAATAATTATATGCAAATGTTATATTACAAAATACATTGTAATGTTACTTCTTCTACGTTTTTACTTCCATAGCTTCCGGACCATATCTTTTTAAAATTTTTCACAAAGAAAATAAAGCAAAAATAATTAATTATACCCGTACGATAGGATCGGGTATAATAAAATTACTCCTCCGTTTGTAACACCTCGAAATAAGCGAGCTAGATATACCTTCAAAAGTATGGATCGGATCAGAAAAAAATTCTAAGACTTTTGAGCCATGTCCGTCCGTCCGTCCGTCCGTCCGTCCGTCAGCACGCTAACTCAAAAACTAAGAAAGCTAAAATCTTGAAATTTACAGAAAATATTTTGGGAGTAATTTGTAGGTTCCCTATTTTTTTTGGTTGAGTTTGGACCAAGCCTTAGGGTAGCTCTCGAACACCTAACTTTTAGATCTCCACATTTTTTTTGCAATAGAGCTATGAAATTTTAACTACTGATAGATCTCACAAAAATATTAATTTTATTTTTAATAACTTTTTTTTGTAGCCCCACCCGTTACGGAGCTACAGCTCCCCAAAGGTTCAAAAAAGCTCTATATTTAAATTGTTATAGCACAAGTTGCATAAGGTATATCTTTATTATGAAAACGTCAAACGATTACTACTTTCATTAGCTTTAAAAGTATATATACAATAAATATATAATTTTGGCATACGGTGTCTTAATTTACCGTTATGCGAAACTAAAATTTTGCAAAATCCTTCAACCCTTCTATCTTCTAAACGGTTTAAGTTGGAAACTTGAAATTTTGACAGAAGTTAGATCTTTGAAAATAAGTATGAGTTATTTCAGAAATTTTTTTTGTATCACCCCCCGTTTAGGAGCTGCAAGGAGTCAAAAACTGAAAATTTCCTATTTTTAAACACCTGTAACTTGAACACCTGTTAAAAATTTTTTGAAGTAATACACAAAAATTAAAGCTCCAACATTATACTTTTATTTCTGTTAACAACTTTTTTTAATAATATAGGGTTACTTTATAATTGACGAAAGTGTTACTTGATTTTTTCAAATTTTCTAACAAATTTCTTTAACGAATTTTTTCCATTTTGTTTTACTCGATAATTTGAAATTGTTGAGGATATAATGCGTAGTACATAAAAATGTAAATAAATAAACAACATAACGGTTGCTTGAAGAATTTTTATTATTATTTATATGATATTGATATATATACATACTTATATAATATCATGTTTATTTACATATCGTATATGTCATTAGTGAATGAATGATAAGAGTATAGATGTATATTATATAGCACCGTATTTACATACACATATGTATTTTATTGTACTTATAAGAAATTATTCTGTCAATGGAATATTTAAATATAATATAATATAATATTTAAAATTATATTTACTGTTTTGTACTTAGTAAATTTAATATACATTTACCGCTTAGTATTAAATGGTACTATAGAATATTTGAAAAAGTTTTGGATTGATAATCGTTATGTGGAAGGTTAGAATCTGCTTTTGAAGAATGTACATATAAACATATAGTTTGAATATATGTACAACCCATAGTTCTAGAAATTATAAAATTCACCCAAATTATTTTAAAATACTAAAATATTAAAAAAATAATATTGTAAGCAGAGTGACAGGCTGTGAACATACTAACGGTTCGTACGGGTATCTAAGAGTTGACAAAGTCAACTGTATTCTTCCTCGTTTTTTTTTTGATATCTCATTTGACGATGCTAACATTAAGGGGATATTATCTGCTCGGCTTTTAAAATATTGATTATATTGAAATTTATAACTTTATATCTGGATACATAATAATAGAAAATATCAAATCCTAAAAGATGATGAAATTTTGCGCATAAAAACGCATGTGAAATTTGGTTGATTCGGGACAACGAACATCAAAGGCTGTCATACAACTCTAAAACTTACATAAATATATCTCAGTATTTAATTAAGTCAAATATATGAAATTTTATAAAAGACGAACAACGTAACTTATATTCGTTTGAATATTCTAAAGTTAGCACAGTCAATTACACATTCTTTCTCGTTTTCTATAAAATCTATATAAATAAAAGATTTTTGTAATTTAAAAATTTTTTAATAAATAAATTAATAAATTTAAAATATTTTTAACGGTATAATTTTTGCGTCACAACTCTAGAAAAGACATTCGTGACATTTAAAACATTTAATGGCATTTAATGACATTTAATGAAAAGATATTCGTTCATACGTGACATTTAATATTACACAATCATTTTTTTTCCAGACTAAACACAAATCTTCAACAATGCTTTAAAAGTTTTATTTTACTCAAAAGTTTTGTTTTGAAAATCAAAAGACAGCGGAATTTACTGAAATGCCCATACTTCATATCTATATAATAAAAGAAGCCTCATCGTTATTATTTACATCAACAGATTGAAAGTTACTGAAAGCATTGAATCAAACAATAATTTAAGAGCAGTAACAAGATTCAATAATTAGAATTTAAGAGTTTGAAATTAAGAGTTTGAAAACACATAAAACAAGGTAGAATGTAAACCAACGGTTTTTAAAAGCGCACATTTCCAAAATTCAGTACAAACTGTTTAGAAGTGTGACTTACACAAAAATTTGAAAATTTCATGTAATAAGAAAAAATGTGAAAATAGGACATTTTTGAAATTTTGAGGGGCCGTAAGTCCTATATAACTAATCCTATATAACTAAGAAAAGCCATTAACATCCGTAAAAATATATTATTGAACCTTTAATTTTCATGTCTTGCCGAAGAAAAATTTTTACAGGTGCCTAAGTTACAGGTGTCTAAAAATAGCAAATTTTCAATTTTTGAGGCGTAATCACTCTTAAAGAGGGGCTGTTACAAAAAAATTTTCTGAGAAAACTTATACTAATTCTAAAAGTTCTTTCTTGTCTCAAAATTTGAGGGTCCTATCTAAAGGCGTGCCGGAGTTATGAAAAAAGAAATTTCATGCAAAATGTGGTTTTCACATAACGGTAAATTTCAATAGTAAATTACAAAATATTACATAATTTTGATATTGTTTTATATAGATAATAAAATTTTCGATCTTCTGGCGGTTTTAGATTGCAAAATTATTACGCAGAGCCCGAGATATATACAACTGAAAATGGGGCTTCTTCGCAATTTTGAAGAGCTGCAACTTTGGAACCCTTTACAATTAAAGTAAACCTTTAACACACGTAAAAATATGTTATTGTAGCTTTAATTTTTATATCTTGCAGAAGTAAAATATGTACAGGTTCCTAAGTTACAGGTGTTTAAAAATAGCAAATTTTCAATTTTTAAGCCCTAATAGCTCATAAACAGGGGGTGGTCCGAAAAAATTTTCTGAGTAAACTTATACTAATTCTAAAAGTTCTTTCTTGCCTCAAAATTTCAAGCTTCTATCTAGAAGCGTGCCGGAGTTATGAAAGTAGAAAAATCATGCAAAATTTGGTTTTCACATAACGGTAAGTTTAAATACTAAATTTATAAAAATTGTATAATTTTGATATTAATTTACAAAGATAAAAGAAATACCTGTCGAATGACGTTTTCAGATTGAAAAAATCTTAAGCAGAACATAAGATATATGCATTTAAATATAGGGCTTTTTCAAAGTTTGAAGGGCTGAAGTTCCGTAATGGGGGGGGGGAGGGGCTACATGAAAAAGTTGTTGTGATGAGACCTACCTATGGTTAAAATTGTTTTTCTCTATCTTTAACGGTGTAGAAGTTTTGTAAACAGACGGACGGACGGACGAACGGACAGAGTGAAACTAATAAGCACATTTTTTCAAAATTTTTTTGGAAATGTGCTAAAAAGCGATATTATATTTGCTATAATCAGCACTATAGTAAGACAAATAGTGTGATATAAAGTTAACAGATATAATGTCAAAAGAGCTAACTCCGTTAAGAAACTCGATGTTGATTGTATACGAAAAAACTGAAAGTAGACAGGGCAAACCTAAAACTCTATACCGCAATCAGCACAGGCCATCTAATACTAAGGGTATGCTAAAGAAAAGAATAGACAATGACGATACAGAAAGAGGTTGTGGAAAGGAGTCTGAGACGGTACTTTGCGTACTTTTCCAATGCCCGACTCTAGAATGGCAAAGGAGAGAAATTTTGGGAATGGCTACTCAGAAGATCTCTACAAAGTGACGACTTTTGAGCAGGAGATTATGGTCTGACTTTGGAGGCATTAATTGGTTCGCTGAGATGCTATGATAAATGATAGTTGTCTACCCACCTGCCAAACAACAACCGGATATTTTCTATCGATTATTTTTTCGTTATTTTACACTACACTTTATTTTTTGTTTATAAGGGTATCGTATTTATTCTTTGTTTTAAGAAATATTTTCACTTTTAACAACTTCAAAAAATTTTGTTTCATTTTATGTTAAAAATACCTGAACTTTCAACATGTTGACAAAACGTTTTTTATTTTCAGAAAATGAGAATTTGTGAGATTAAAGCATGAAACAAAATATGTTTTTTTTTTTTAGAAATGGCAAGCAGTTCGGTAGAAGCAATCACACTTGATTAAATATAAAAAAATCATTTTAAATTTTTTTATAGATTATTATTTAGAAATTTTATGTTATAAAGTATTTAAATTTCCTTCAAATATTTTCCCACAAAGTAAAATTCAAAAATTTCTTCTAATTTTTATGACAATCATTGAAATTCCTTTCGGACATTTTAATATTTCTTTTGAACCATTTAAACAATATATTACTTTCAAAAGTATAAGTAGTACTATTTTCACAAAATATCTTATAAAATTCCTGATTGTAAAACTCAACCTTTTTTTTTTATTTTAAATTCTTATATCAATTTTTCATATTCTTTTTTATTAGATAATAAAAAATAAAAAACTTTTTGAAAAGATAAACTAAAAGTTTTTTTTTTTTATTTATATGAGAAAATTGCAAAAATTTAAATATAAAAAAAATATCATTTATTTTGTTTTTCCTTTTTATAGTTTATCCCTTTTTTTCTCTAAATGATTTCGTTCAGAAAAATAATACTTTACTTTTATTTTATAATTTGAAATAAAATTGTGAACCATAACATAATAGAAAATTAAGTTGAGTTTTATAACAAAAGAATGCTTATTCTAAATTAAATGACATTATTAAAGAACTTTAGTACTCTTAATTCACGCGATATTCTATTACTCTAAAATCTAATGAACAAAACTTCAAACTAAGATATCCAGAAAGAAAATGTATAAGCACTTCTAAGAGCTTAAAAAAACTTTTATTACAGTATAAATTTATCTTAAATTGAAAGTTACTCATTTTACAGTTTTCCAAGTACTGTAACAATATCAGGACAAATTTTGATCGTATGCAACCAATATAGAGGAATTCACAATCTTATCTAGAGGAACTAAATTGAGAATATTCAACGCATGTGTAAAGACAACCTTGACATATGAAAGTGAAATCTGATTAGTCATGAAAAACAATACAGAAATTAGAAGAATCCATTAATAAGTGTTCAAGGATTATATTGGCCTTACACAATCAGCAACAGGAACCTCTATCAGCTTGCTAAAGTAAAAACAATTGGACAAGAAATCAAAAAAGGAATTGAATAAGACACGCATTTCGAATGCCAGGTTATTGACTAGCAAGGGAAGCACTAGTAATGGTGCTCGGAAAGAAAATTCACATGAGGCCGTCCCAACAATACATAAAGACATAAAATCTTGAAGAGCTGTCACTAAAAAATAGCATATGGCAGGAAGTCAAGACAACTTTTCAAAACAATTGTAGCTGCAAATGCTTAGTGCAAATTCTATGATCCCAAGAGGAGTAACAAGGAAAACAAAAATTGTTACAAGTAAAGCCAATCCCATCAAAATTTTAGTATTCATTATAATAGGTACTTAACAATCTTTCTTAGAAAATCAAAATATCGCATCATATCTTAAAACATCTTATTGATATACTGGTTTAAGCCAAGGTATTATAATCGAAAAGGATAAATTCTCAAAACAATACTTTTACAATATGAAGTAGTTAAATTTTATAAAAAGTATCTAAAAAAAAATACAAAACTTAAAATTGAAATGCTTTAGGGTAGGTATTTTAAATAATTCAAAAACTTTTTTCATCTCTTGTTTCTACAAATAAAAAATTTTTTTTTTTAAATCCTTCGGGTTAAAAAAAAAAAATTTTCAATAACATTTTGTGGTGTGATTAAATGGCCTTTAAATATTTGTAGATTGTTTCAAATATTAGATACTATAATTTTAGCCTTTCCTTTTTTAATTGACTAATTTGTTCTTTAAACTAAATTTTAATTTTTATTTTTTTAATATTGTGTAAATAAATCTTTCAAATGAAAAAAATTATTGACTTAAATCTCTCTTAAAAAGGGTCCTGAAGCAATTTATTAGCTATTAAAGAAGAATAGAACAGATTTTTCATCACATTATTTAATAGAATAAATCGTAATATTATTCTAGGAATCTTTAAATTATAATAAAGATTTCCCTCCGATATCTTGAACAAAAAATCTTGAAACAAAAAATCTTCTTGAGATAAAATATTGAAAAAAACAAATATATCAGACATGTTGCTAAGTACAAGAATCAGATAAATCATCATAATTTTAAGACTCACTTTAATTATCATTTTCGAGGGTTAGTTTGTTATTAAACTGCTTAATTACTGTCAGTAAAGTTGAAATATAGTTAACTAAAAATCTAATAGAAACAAGGTAGAATGTAAACCAACGGTTTTTAAAAGTGCACATTTCCAAAACTCAATACAAACTGTTTAGAATTGTGACTTGCACAAAAATTTGAAAATTTCATGTAATAAGAAAAAACGTGAAAATAGGACATTTTTGAAATTTTGAGGGGCCGTAAGTCCGGAATCCTATATAACTAAGAAAAGCCGTTAACACACATAAAAGTATATTATTGAACCTTTAATTTTCATGTCTTGCCGAAGAAAAATTTGTACAGGTGCCTAAGTTACAGATGTCAAAAAATAGCAAATTTTCAATTTTTGAGGAGTAATAACTCTTAAAGAGGGGGTATTACCAAAAAAATTCTGAGAAAACTTATACTAATTCTAAAAGTTCTTTCTTGTCTCAAAATTTCAGGTTCCTATCTAAAGGGGTGCCGGGGTTATAAAAAAAGAAATTTCATGCAAAATGTGGTTTTCACATAACGGTTTAATTTTTAATTTTTATATCTTGGAGAAGTAAAATGTGTACAGGTTCCTAAGTTACAGGTGTTTAAAAATAGCAAATTTTCAATTTTTAAGCCGTAATAGCTTATAAACAGAGGGTGGTCCGAAAAAAATTTCTGAGCAAACTTATACTAATTCTAAAAGTTCTTTCTTGCCTCAAAATTTCAAGCTTCTATCTAGAAGCGTGCCGGAGTTATGAAAGTAGAAAATTCATGCAAAATTTGGTTTTCACATAACGGTAAATTTAAATACTAAATTTAAAAAAATTGTATAATTTTGAAATTAATTTACAAAGATAAAAGAAATACCTATCGAATGACGTTTTCAGATTGAATCTTAAGCAGAACATAAGATATATGCATTTAAAAATAGGGCTTTTTCAAAGTTTGGGGGGCTGTAGCTCCGTAATGATACTTTCCCTATATAGATACTTCATTTGTTCCCTAATTATAAAGTTCCTGGTAATTTAAAATCTCACATAAACATTTATACATATTCTGCAAAAATTATATAATCCTGATTTTGTAACCATCTTTTCAATATCTCCTAATAATTTCTTTTCCATGAAAGAACAGTATTTAAAATAGAAGTGGTTGCTGCCGTTCGTAAAGCCCATTAAATAAAATATCACCAATTTTTCAAAAATGTTGAATGAAATATTAATTTTCAACAGAAAATTGTAGATTTGTTCAGTCAAGATTTTTTTTTTTCATGATTTGTCCTAAAGACATTTTTTGCACAAAAATTTAAAAATAAAATTTTAAAGATTTTCTTTATTTTCTTTATGCCGATTTTTTTTTTAACGTCCTGATCTCTATAATGATATATGAAATATTTTCAACTTCAAAATATAACTTTAAAAATATAACTATTCATTTTTATTAATTTTTTAAGTAATTTTTAGACAATAAAACATGGAAATTTCACCATAGAAACAATCAGTTCTTTTAAAATTTTTAAAAGTTGTGTTTCAAAGAAAAAAAATTTGTAGCATTTTGAATTTTTCTTTTTTCTGTAAAGATTTTTATTTTTTAAATACAGGAAGGAAAAATTTATTATTAAATTGTAGAATTTCAATTTATTTAAACGCTAACTAAATTACTATTAATATTAAACAATAAAAATGAGTGCCATTTTTAGATTTAAACAATGCTCTAAATAATAGACGATATGTACTCAAATAACATCTCTTATATTTTTTGTAGAATAAAATACCGTTTGTAAAATATCTAAAAAAGATCAAAATTTCAATATTCGATTAATTGATTCATAAGCGAACATTTTTGATGCATTGATAAAATATCAATAATTCGAGTATTTGCTGTATAATATTGTGATAAAGAGGTACTTTTTAGAGAAAAAATTTTAATACGAAAGAATAATGCGTAATAAATCCGAAAATGGAGTATAATGCACCTAATTGGGTGAGAGTCCCTCATTCAATATTAATTTAATCGACAAAGTGTAAAACAGAGCTATTCGTCTTATTAGTAACTCCAGAACTACGTCAACGCTAAATCCACATAACTCCCTCGACGTACTTGTGCGTTATTGATTTTGTTTTATAGATACCTTGTAAAGGCAAATACCTATTCTGAAGAAATAGAACAATAATTATTAATGCCCCCATTCAAAGATTTCCAATTAGAGGTAATAAGTGCGAGAAAAGTCTACCTCTATTCGAATTAAAGAATTGGCCAAATGGAGCAATACTGCATTGGGAAATTCATTTGTTATACACACGTCACATTTATGGAACTTTTTTTCTTCACATTTGCTCAAAAAAGTTGGTTATTCATATACGAGTATGTACGATATAACAAAATTAAAGAGAAACATTAATATTATTTTTCTAAATAACTTCTCACAATTTTCTCTTCAACTTGCTTCATCTCAATTATCTCAATTCTAATTTCTTAAACATCCTTTCCATATTCTTATCGCCAAAACCAAACTGTATGTCAACATTATGTGTCTGTATGTATTAAAACACTCATTGTAAGTTTTGTTTTAAAGGGGATTGCGTTGGTTGGTTAAAGTCCAAAACTATCCATAGGAAACTCGTTAAGATCCTTTGACTGACTTTCTATGTATTCCACCGTCCCTCAAAAAATTTAAAAAAAAAAGAAAGAAAACTATATCTATTAACTCGACCCTAACTTTTGAATATTTTTACTTTAGCTTTTGCGTTTAAAAATATATTCTGAAAACTATTAAATGTAGAAATATTGAAATAAATGAAAACTCAAATTATGTTAAAAATTACTTTTATTTATATTATAAACTTTTTACATACCAACATTCAAAAATAAATATAAAAGTAAAAGTTTAAAATTGAGAAATTTATATTATGTCCTTACATAATTTTTTGTTTTAGAAAATTCTTTTCTTATCCTTTTTTACGTTCGTTTATAGCATTTCGAAATAAGCACGATAAATATAGCCTCAAGTGTATGGATCGGATCAAAATCTATAGAAGGCTGAAATTAATATAAAATATTTTTACATAGAATAATTATTTATAGGTTTCCTATTGCTTTTTGGTTGAGATCTGACCAAAACTTCGTGTACCTTTCGTAAGTTACTAACTTTTTTATACAAAATTTCAGTATAAAGCTAGAAATTATTGGATCATGGCCTGAGGTAGCAACCATTCAAATTTTTATATTTAACCTAACCCCTAATTGGTAATAATCTAAATTTGGAATCATCCATATAAAAACGAATGTTTGTTTGTTTGTGATTTATAGACTCCTAAACTACTAAGCCGATCGTCATGAAAATTTGTATATAGTAGGTTTTAAGATACGGGGAGTATTTCTAGGCTTACCATTTTGCTCTAACACGCCGCCAAGTTGGGGCTGTGTTAACTCTATAATAGACTTGGAATTTATTAAACCATATCTTCAAGACAATTGATTAAAAATAAATTTGAAAGCGAATTATGTCCACTTTTACAAAGTACTGCTTTGACCAAAAAGAAAGTCTCAAAAATTTCTTTGTCGATTTCCGTTAACCAATGGTGACACAACAGTTTTTTAAAAATTTTTCCGTTATTTCGCTCTAAATTAGAAACAGTTTAATGGATTGACTTCAAATTTTGCATATACGTGTTGCTCCTTGAAAGCGGAGTTGACAGAAACAATAAACTTAGAATTTGTTAACCCCTATTAACGATTGGGAAAATTTTTTGGATGCAAATTATATTCAAAACCATGTGTAATTTTTATGTTAATTTTTTTCAATAACATCATCTTCAATTAAAAACCCATATGCTTTATTTGTTGAGCGGCGCAGCAATGCGCACCGGTAAATATTAGCTAGCTATTATAGATAAAATTGAAGGATTGCTTGATACCATTAGAATTTTAAATTATTTTAAAGCTCTCATCAAAAGAATATAATTATTATACCAATGTTATGTATGTATATGTATGTCCTGTTCCTTTTTAATCTCATATTTACAGTATATTCTTTTTTTCTGTTTGTTTTATTTGTTTTCAAAACAGCAACTGATTAAATTATTCCTTACGGCCTATTTTGTTACCAAATATTACCAGAATCCAGAAGGAATATAAAGTAGTTTCTGATGTTTTTAGTAAAAAAAAAAATAATTATACAATGATGTGTTAATTATTTATAATAAAAATAAAGAAAAAACTTGTTTTGTTTATTTATTTAAAAAAAAAATATTTGTTTTTCCTTTTATTTTTTACTTTTCATTGAAGAATGAAAAAAAGAAAACAAAAAAAAAGAATACAAATGTGTTTGTAATATGTTGAATAATGTGTGAGGTTTTTTCCCTTTTTTATTTGATTTTAATCAGCATTTATTATTTGGAAGTTTAACACATTAATTGAAAATTTCGAAAGTTTTAATTTGAAATTTATTTAAAAAATTAAAATAATAATAATTATATTAAGAAAAAGAAAATATGATTTTTGATTGGAAGTATAAAGGATATAAAAGAAAATTTAAGGATAGAATATTTTTTTTATTGTAAATATGTACCTACATTTTTCCATAATTAATTTAGGCTAATTTAAAAATATACTCTTGAAGCAAAATAAGTATAAACAAAAATGTTTAGGCTTAAACCGAATAAGATCTTTGTGAGTTATGAAAGGTTCAGATTAAAACTGGTAAGTTATCGGTTAACTAAAAGAATTAACTTATTATTACTGGTTACCTTTTAGAATTTTTTACTTTGTTATTCCTCCTCATTCTAAAAATTAATTATTTTATTGCAAAAACAAAATTTTGACACTGTTATGTGATATAATATAATGATCGAAAGCGGTGTATATAACTAGATAAACCGTGCGTAGCATATGCCAGTCTGGTAATCTAGAAATAATATTGGTTAATAATTCTGGTACCTTAGTAATCTAGAAATAGTATAGGTTTTTTGTCACTTAACTTTTTGATGAAATAAAAAGAAATATCTTTCTGTTCTAATATAGTTTTTATTTATCTTAAAAACGTTTTTTTGAGAACTATGTTCCCTTCATAAGTAATAATACTTAACTTTTTACAATAAGAATAAAATAAATTTAAATGAACGTAAAAATGTAAATAACAACAGAAAAGAGAAATAAGAAAATTAAAAAAAAATTTTGTAGTGGGCGTTTGGGGGCCACAGCCCCCATTCTTTCAAAAATAATCTTTTTTTTCATAAAAATGTCTAAATCCGTATAAAATTCACTATTTTTTAAGGGAAATGTCAAAATTGAACAATTTTGTATGCGGGGATTTTCAAAATTAATTATTTTTCATATGGAAATGCAAAAATTTAATTTTTTTATAATGAAATTGATATTTATACGGGCAATGGGCATACTGTAAGTATTAATAGTTGAATTCAAAATTAGAGTATTGCCCTTTTCTGGAATATTTATGTATGTCTATGCGAGATTTAGAAATTTCGGGATTTAGATTTTCAGAATTTAAGGATTTTGATTTTTGGGATTTTGATTTTCGGGATTTCGTAATTTCGGGATTTTGTTTTCGGGATTTATTTTTTTGTTATGTGCAGTATTAGTTTTTGCTATAAAAAATGTTATTGTTGCAAACGGCTTTTATATAATATAATAGATCTTACCTATATCTATTAGTTTTTCAATGTGCAAACTCTAGGATGCTCGAACTTTACCATAAAATTACTAAGATATTTATGTAAATTTATCCGCTATTCCGAAACCAACCAAATTTTACAAAAGTTATTAATATAAAACTTGATCATATATTTTACAACATTTCAAAATCCTAGCTTAATTAAACATTGAGTTATTCTTATATAAAAAAAGAAGTTAAAACGTAACTTCTTGAAGGCGTTCGTCGAACATGTTCAAATTCAATAGGAAAACTTAACAGAAAGACGGATGGACATACACTATCAGTTAAATTGGCTTCTGCATATCTATATATTGGCTCCTTTAAGGTGTCACATGCGTATTGGGAAATTTATTATTGGTTTAGAAGTATATTTGTACAGATATAATTAAGAGGAATTTTTTTGCTTAGTATTCTGTAGATCCTTAAATTTTTATTTTAGGGCTTAGCCTTTGCGATTTCCCAAAAATTTGAAACCTCAAAATTAAATTTTCAAAGATTTGAAAAGTAATACCAAAATCACACCAAAAAAAATTTTGAAAGTAACTCGCTATATTATATCAGTATAATTTAAATTGCTTCTACGATATTTAAATGATAATTTACAATAATATTTTGCGTATTTGTTTGTAGCACTTAATTTTTAGTTCTATTAGAGATCTGTTAAAAACTAATTTAATAGATTTGGTATTAAAAAGAAAAATAAAATATAAGAGTCTTAAAATAATTTTTTTTTTATTGAGTGGAATCTTATTGTATCTTTAAGGGGGTCACTCCCTCGTTCATTTTCCATAGAAACAACGCGTTTTTTCGGTACCACTTCCTGGGAAACTACTGGGCTAAGGAATTAGAAAAATATTGCATGGTTTCAGAATTATGACATGAAGGAAAAAAATTCACGTTTTTCGAACTTATTTAACATTGTTAAAAAACTCCCCCTCAACATATAGAAAAATCCTCAGCTTAAATATAGCTATTGAAACCACCTTCAAAACAAAAAAAAACGTGTTGATAGCTCTTACAGTTTTCCAGAAACATGTACTGAAAGTTAAAAAAGTGAATTGTTCAGGAAAGCCAAAAAACTAAAAAGAAGTCGTTTTTAAACTAAAATTTTTTAATTTTTTGTTTTTCTAACTATTTCTGCGTTCAAGTCCTTTGGTATCATAGCAACCTTACGTTGCAGTTCCCCCCGCCTCTCTCCCGGTCACTCGTTTGTTTATAAACTCCGACTAATTCTACTTAGAAAAATTTTGAATAAAATTTTATATATGCAAAATTGAGTACAATAGTTCTAACTTTGCTTACAGTTTTGAACCACTTCTACTCGGATAAACTTGAATTGAGATTTTTTATACGCATAACTAAGTGTAGAATTAGAATCGGCAATAAAAAAAAATTGGTTTTTTTTTTTATTTTCGAGAGAGTGATCCCCTTAAATATTATTTTATTGTATCTTTTTAGTAATACTCTGTTCTTTATACATTACTTTTGTCAGGAACCTCGGTCAACTAGTTATTAACCATATCGTTTATTATCCAAAGGGAGTGCAAATTCAAATCGTACACATGTAGCAAGTTTTATTATAATTGAAAAGAAATCATCTATGCTAACCCACATGATGTATATAATATAATCCATAATCATTCCCTATAGTATAATCCATCCATGCTACCACAATATGTATATAATATAAAAAAAAAAATATTTATTTATTTATATTAATATTACAAATCATATAGGATATTACATTATTACAAAACCATCGGCTATTAAGACCATTGTAATATGTTGAATACTATATTCTTATTAATTTATACGATTAATATTATTTATTTTGTTTATATACATATTATATAATATACACTTACACTATATTTGGTAGCATGGAGGTTTGTTTGCAATTATTGAAAGTTACTACCTGTGCAGGTTTTAAACTCGCACTCTCTCCTCCTACCTGTGCAGGTTTCAATCGTCATTGAGGCCCCTCAAAATAAATAATATTACTGTATATAAATAATTAATAATGGTATTCAATGGCCGGCTACCAAGCCCATAGTTTTATAACATTGCATAATAAAATTAATAATTATTAATAAAAAAAATATAAAAAAATTAATAATAACTTTTGTTAGAAACCCTGTATTATGGTAAAATATTTTAATCAATAAAATTAATATTATTATAAATAATGTATTTTAAATGGAATCGTATATAAATTAATTAATTTTTTTTATTTATATAAAATATTATTATATTATAAAAATCTAATATTAAAATCTAATATCGTATCTATGACAAAAAAAAAAAAAATAATTATAATTATTATTAATATACATAAATATTTGTAAAAAACAATTTCCAAATAAATCATTTAAGTTTTGGACCTATATAGATAAAATTAAATTATATTGTATGTTGGATCGCAATTATTTTATTAATTTTAATCAAAAATATAATTTTATATTAATAAATTAATATTATCTATGTCTTTAACAAAATTTATATTTTTAAAATCTTATATTTTTTATATATTATGTTAAGAATATTAAATTTAATAAATTTTAAATATAAAATAAATAAAAAAACAAATTTTATAAAATTAATTAATATTAAATCAAATTTATTTCAAAAAATTTCAATAATATTATTTCATATATTTATTATATTTAATTTAATTATATTTAATTCAAATATATTTGGACCAATTAATAAAATATTTTTTATACTTTCTGTAATGAATACAACTCAAATTTTTTTTTATTTTTGGTATTTTCGTATATTAAAATATAAAAATATTGTTAAAATATTTAATAAAGGTATAAAAATATTAATAAAAATTTTTAAAATAATTTATAAAAATAATAAATATAAAATAAATATAAATAAAATAAATTTATTTGTAATATGTATATTACCAATACGTTTATTTACTGATTTATTCTATTGTAATATTTATTCATTTCAAATAAAATATATATTAAATTTAACATATTATTTATGTATAATACCAAATTTTATATTATATTATGTACTTTTTTCAATGACATTTATTAATATATTAATACTTTTATATGCAATAACAATTAAAAAATGTTATAATATTGTAAAATTAATAATTAAATTAAAAATTATATATAAATTAGAAAAATTTTCAATTTTATATGAAAAATATTATAAAATTTATTTAAAATTAATAAAATTAATAGAAATTACATTTTTTTTTACAATATTATTTAGTATTATTAAAGGTTTAATTATATATTATTATCTTGCTGAAATATGGTTTAAAAATCAATCAAAAAATATTACAATATATCGTAATAAAGAAATAATAGAAATTAATAAAATATTATTTAATGTGATATCTATGAAAAATTTTGTTGTATTTTGGCGAAATAATTTAGCTTTTATTAATTTAATAATTTTTGGTGTTTATTTTAATTGTGGTATTAAATGTTTACTAGAATTTATAAAATTAATTAATATATCTGAATTTTATTGGAATATAACGGAGTATGACAGATTGGTAAGTTAATAATAATGTTTTTTATACAAAAAATTATTAATGAATAATAATGTATGTAGATAATAAAATTTAATAAGAGCGCAGAGTTAGATACTTAGCATTACCCGAGAGTTTGTTATAGTTTTTTCGTTTTTTTTTTTTTTTTTTTGGGAGCGTTACAAAAGTCGGTCTAACGCAATTTTGTTTACTTTGACAATAAATTGTTAAAGCACAAAAGTATGCATTTTGTCAACAGCAAAATTATTTTTTTAAAATGAGAATTTTATCCTTGTAACAAAAAATAAATTTAGGTTGCGCAGACTCATTTACCAAAATAACTTAGTTTGAAGAAAAAAATTCTTTTTGAATTGAATAATTACGCCATCGGAAAATGTTCCGGGACGATCACGCGTCTTATAGTACAAAGTAATTTTTTTGAAACTCTAAAACCCGCAGTTTTGACTAAAACATTTTGTAATTATGGAAAACATATTTCCAGCTTTTCCCATACCTACAAATTTAAATTTAATAATAATGATATTAATTAATCTATTTAAGAATAAATTTCCGAAATTAATTTTATCAGCACCAGAAAATATAAATTTTTAATCCGATAGTATAATTTAGTAGAATAGTACAATTAAGCCTTTTTATACCCGTACGATAAGGATCGGGTATATTAAAATTGCTCCTCCGTTTGTAACAGCTCGAAATAAGCTAGCTAGATATACCTTGAAAGGTATGGATCCGATCAGAATCAAATTCTAAGTCGATTAAGCTTTGTCCATCCGTCCGTCCGTCTATCAGCAAGATAACTCAAAAGCTAAGAAAGCTAGATTCTTGAAAATATAATTTGAAAACGCCAAACGATTACTACTTTTATTAGCTTTAAAAATATATGTACAATAAATATATAGTTGTGGCATACGGTGGCATACATATGTACAATAAATATATAGTTGTGGCATACGGTGGCATATATAGTTGTGGCATCTTAATTTACCGTTATCCGAAACTCAAATTTTGCAAAATTGTGACTCCTTTTATCTTCCAAGCGGTTTAAGTTAAAAGCTTCAAATTTTGAGAGAAGTTAGGTCTCTGAAAATATGTATGAGTCATTTCAGAAAATATTTTTGTATAGCCCCCGGTTTCAGAGCTGTATTGCGTAAAAAACTAAAAAATTCCTTATTTTTAAATTACATACAAATTATATTAAATTAATATACAAAAATTAAAGCTCCAACATTATATTTTTATTTCTATTAACAACTTTTCTCACTAATATAAGGTTACCTTAAAATTGACGAAAGTGTGACATCATTTTTCTAAATTTTTCTAATAAATTTTTTTAACGATTTTTTTGCATTTTTTTTTTACTTGATAATTTGAAATTGTTGAGGATGATGCGCAGTACAAAAAAAATTAAATAAATATATATATATTTATATGTCAGTGTATATGTCACTGATGAATGAATGATATATAATACATATGTATAGTATAAATTATTATACATTTGCCGCTTGGTATTAAATGGTACTATAGAATATTTGCAAAAGTTTTGGATTGATAATCGTTATGTGGAAGGTTAGAATCTGTTTTTGAAGAATGTATAAACATATAGTTTGAATATATGTACAACCCATAGTTCTAGAAATTATAAAATTCACCCAAATTATTTTAAAATACTAAAAAATTTACAAAAAAATTTTATTAGCAGAGTGACAAGCTGTGGACATACTAACGGTTCGTATGAGTATCTAAGAGTTGAAAAAGGCAACTGTATTCTTCCTCGTTTTAATTCAGGCAGCTTTTATATGCTCAATATATTTAAATGCTTAACCACCACAAATAATTTTGGAAAAATTTACTTATTTTCAGTAATACGAGTATAATATCCTTGTTTTTAAAAATTTGCTTGTTAGTTTGACTCTGTCCGTCTGTCTGTCTATTCAAAAATTTCTAGACCATAAAGTTAGAGCAATGCAATTTTAACCATGAATAGATCTCGTAAAAAATTAATGGCAAAACTCAATATACGCTTTCTACTCTTTTGACATTAAAATTGAATATTAAAATTTATATGGAAGGTAATTAAATGGAAACTAATTTTTTAGCTATTAGATTGTTTTCTTTTTAAGTGAAAATTATAAAAAGTTTAAAATTTAAATTAAAGTTAATTTTCTTACCATTTAGACCTGTTTTAATACAAACAATTTCTCTTTATTAACAAATTTAAATGGCTGCCAAAAGAGTTAATTTCATTTTAAAGGTATGAAAAGCGTAAAATGCTCAAAAAGCATAGAAAAAAATAAAACTGTCAAATCGAAGCATATGCGTACATTGAGTTTTCATATTTAATGTTGTGGAACAACTTTATATAGTCCTACCGATTACGAAGTTATAGTTCCCCAAATTTTAAAAAAACCCTATTTATAGTATCCCATTCGGTTTAACATTTTTGTAATCCAAAGACCCTACAAAGTACTCGACATTGTTCATCAAAATTACACACTTTTCCTATTTAGAATTTGCATTTACCGTTATTGCAAAAGCTATGATTTTAAAATATTGAGAGAAGAAAGATCATTAAAAAAAATTTGTTGCCTCAGAAATATGTTACATGGTGTTAACAGCGTTTCTTAACTAAACAGAATTGCATTAAAATTTGAATAAATTGTTTTTTGATTTTTTACAATTTTTCTTGCATATAAAATTCAAAAAACGAATTTGAAAATTTCGGTGCAAGTTACAATATTCCAAACAGTTTTTATTGTCTTTTGAAAAATCTGCGTCTTTAAAAACCTTTGGTTTTACATTTTTCCTTGTTTATACATAATATATTATTGTTAATTTTTTTCTTACTATCGTTAGACATTTTGGTTGGTAAATGTATCATATACAGGTGGAAAACCGAATTAGGAAAGTTTTTACCTTTATCGAAACCCGATTTGAGCTCTTTTAATGATAGGTGGGGCATCAATAACCCCTTGTTCTAAAAAACGAATTGCATTAGAACAGTTAAGAAAAGTGAATAATTTAATTATTTATACTCATAGTCGAAACATCCTTGCATGAGTCCGGGAAAAAAAATTAAACTGTTAGTTATGAAAACGAATAGTTATTGATTGCACTGTAATTTTCTTGCTGTATTATGATTCTGATCAGATATTTTTCATTTTTGTAACTTTTCAATATAAAACACATAATAAAATAATTAATTAAAATAAAATATTAAATAATAACATTTTACATATTATTTTTTTTATTTTTCAGAATGAACAACTTAATTTATTCAGAATTTTAATTCAACAGAATCCATACAAAATACTTGGAATGATTACACCTAGTAAAAATTGCTTATTAAATTTACTAAATAAAGTTTTTCAATTTTTTTTATTTATATTACAATTAAAAATTTTAGAAAGTCAAAAATAATAAATTTACTAAATGCTAAAAAACTTTGGTATAGTTAGTAAACATTTAAAGTAATTAATTGAAATTCCATAATCCATATCATTATAATTTTGATTAATTTATTATAATAAAAGAATTAAATTAATTGATTTTTTTTTTCTTTATTAACCCATTACAGCCCAAGTCCAAACAGGTACTTTCAAAATAGTTTTAATACAAAATATTCCATTGTATTGATGCCAGTCGTTGCCGAAAATTTCAAGAACTAGAATTCAGATTTTTGTGTTTGGGTAAATAGTTTTTAGTAACTTTTCGCTGAGCGCGTTGAGCTAAAATTGGAACACCAAAGAATAAGACAATAAAATATCTACTTATACTTAACACAATCTATTATTACTTTTTATAAACATTTTTTATTTTTTGTACTATTTAAATTTAAAAACAAATAGTTAATAATAATAGTTATTATATACAATACAATACAATTATACTACAATAAAAGCCTAAAAAGGAAACTTAGCGGAATAAAATTTGATATCTAAAATATGACATTATCCTAAACAATGTAAAAATAAACAATTTATGCTGAATATTATATTTTGAACAACATACTTATTTCTAATCATAGATTTCTAAAAAAAAATTATCAGAGATGGCAGAATATACCGTTTTGTAAATGTGTCAAAATTGGTATAAAAACTCTAGTGGGTTAAATAAAATTTTAGGTGAAGTATATTTGAGTAACAGAATTTAGTCACGCTTGTTGCAAACAATATTCTTAATTAATGATATCTTAATGAAATAATATTGAATTTAATATAACATTATTCAGTTATAAAATTTTATTTATAAATTTATAATACATTATTTATCAATACTTAATTAATTAATATAAAAGTAAATCATAACTCCACTTTTTTTAATTATACATAGTATAGTATTTTACCATCTGCGATTTATAAATTAAAGAGAAACTAGTATTCGCCATCCCCTCGAAATTCGAGGTGTTTTAATGAACAATTGCAATTCACGCAATCAATAACAAATATTCGAGATTTTTTAAATTTACGCTATCAAATGCATATGATAGAAATTTGAGGTTAATAAAAATCTCTTTAGTCAAGTCTTATTCCATACAAGTAATTTATATCGTAATGACTAATAACGTAATATAAAATAAATAATTTTTTTAAAATAAAATAGATGACACAGAAGAATATAAGACTTATGGAAACCATATGTTCTCTAAAAGAAAGAAAAAAAGTAGGTAATTAAAATATTGACGTTTTATAAAATAGAAAATTTATTAGTATGAAAAAAAGAGTTTTTATTTCTTGAATTGGTGTAAAAACCACCGGTCCGAATATAACTAAGTTTGAAGACTTTATTGTATTTTAGGTAAATAAACAATTTCTGGACTGAAGAATCTAATAAAATTTTTTTAGATTTTATATTGTGTTGTTGTCACAGTTTGAACAAAGTTTAAAAATTTGTACAAGTGTTACTGCTTGTTAGAAGAGTTAGTACTGTTAGTAACAGTTCACATTCATTTGATTCAAACTATTAAACAATTTTGGTGCAGCGATTTTTGATTTTTGTTATTAGAGTTTAATTGTGCAAACAAATTTTTTAAAGGAACACAGTTCGTAAAATCTATATCTCAAAAAAACTTTTTCCTCTAGTGCGTTTCTGTATACTAATTAATATGGCAAATCTGCAGAAAGAAGTAATAATAATAGTATAAAGTCGGACTGCTTTTAGTTATTAACTGATGCAAGAAAGTGTTATTTAGTACTGGATGTTGTAACAGACTTAAAACTTAGACTAAAGACTATCAAAATATTATTAATAATAGGCGAATTAGGTAATTGTTCTCATATAGCCCCAGTTCTATTTTTAAAGATTCCCCATTTATTTCCTTTCCTTTCCTATTCCCTTGTTAACATACCATGGCCAGTTACTGCGTGGATTTCAACCCATTATATTGATTAAAGGGTCTGGTGAATGACTCAGTAAACATTTTGACTTGTTATTATTTAGGGTATATTATTTTGGTGACTTTGATATATTCCTATAGCTATCTTAAGAAAAAAAATACTATTTAGCAAAAGAACAATATCCAAAATAGTTAACTTATAAGAAGGGATTGCTACTTATAAAAACTTATAAGAAGTTAAGTTAACTTATAAGAAGTAACTAGTACTTTTCACAACATCCAACTTTACAATTTTAATTACTAAATCTAAGTATTTCACTATTTTATTCTCTCGCTGTATTAAAATTCTCAAAACTATATAATAAAATTTCAGATAGGAGTTAAATAGTCGATGCTAAATGGGATATAAAAAATTGTTTATGTAAGAAAAATTAATTTTAGTTAAAAAATTGTTTTCACAACTGTGTATTGTGTAATAAATTATTTTAAAATAAAATACCGTTATTAAAACAAGAACACAATTTAATAATATTAATTATAATTAATAAATATAATTAAAAAAAATGATTTAATTATCAATTTTACTTTTACGTATATTTCATTTAAAAATTTGCTTATTATATAGTTTCAGCCCGTTCATCCGTCTGTTTACAAATCTCCTTAAACCATTTAAAATAGAAAAATAAAATTTTAGCCATGAATAGCTATCTTAAATTAATCTTGTAGAACAACATTTTTATGTAGCCCCACCAATGTGTATATATTCTTTCAAGTTCTCCTTAACATTTTTGCAATAAAAAATTTTTTTTGAGGAAACATACATATATGATAATTACCACCTGTAAGCTATTAAATTTAGTTATTTTTAAGCTTGTCAGATGTCTAAAAATAACTTAATTCCCATTATTAACCGATAATAGGACTATAAACTTAGGCATCTGTACAAGTTTTTTTTTCAAAATAAAACACAAAAATTTAAGTTTCAACATTTTAATTTTGCATATTATATTAAACATTTTTCTTATTTATGTCAATTGTACGTCAAAGTATACAAAACTGTTTCTGTTGTATTTAGAAAAAAAAAAAAATACGCTACTTTAAGAACCGTTGATTTTTATTCTGCCTTATTTTATTTTCTATTAATAATGACATGTCAATAAAAAAAGATTCATCAAAGACTATCAAAATGTTCCCAAAATTAAGAAACAATTTGCTATTAGCAGAAAAAATTGTCAAAATAAAAAAAAAAAATAAATTATAATTTAAATTAATTAATATTAATATCAAATTAATTAAATAATTAATAATTACAATATATCCGACAGTAATAATAAATATCTCTTGTAGATAACATTTATTAAAAAAAATATTTCTATATATTAAAATGTCAAAATTAAAAAATAATATATTTTTTTTATTAATTTTAATTTTTTATATATTTTTTAGAATTATTAATGTAATTAATATAAAATTTGATAGAAATAAAAAAACATTTATTATATCTAAATCAAAATTTTTCAATATAATTTCAATAATTTTCGTAATTTTAATGTATCTTAATAGTATATATATTATAATAAATTCAACTGCTGATAATATTAATATTTTAAATAGAATAATTTATTATATAATAGAATATTTATGTATAATTATATGTTATATATATTTAAAATTTAAATCATCAAAAAAATTACAAAAATATTTAAATAATTATTTAAATTTAATAAAACAAACTGAAAATTCTTTAAAAAATATATCTTTAATGACAAATATTAATATGTTATCTATAATTGTATTATTAATAATTGTTTTAAATTTTTTTTTAGTATTAAGATATACTATTATATTTTTTATATATGTTAAAACATATTTTATTCATTATAATACTATAAATTATAATATTATTTTTGTTATAATATCAGGTTTTTTTGTAAGAATAATTATAATGTTACCAATAATATTATGTAATTTTTTTATGATATTATTATATACTCATTATATAGAATTAAAAAATATTATATTTAAAAAATCTATAAAATTAAAGAAAAATTTAATATATAATATTATTTGTAAAAATCAAATTTCATATAAAAAATTAAAAATAATAATAAAATTTCAATGGCGGACTAATAAAATTATAAATGATATATTAAATATATTTGAAATACCGTTAACTGTAACTTTTTGTTGTTTTTTCAATTTTATTGGATACATATTTTTGTTTGTGATCTTAGCATGTATGATAATAGAAAAATGTCCAGTTAGTGAATTTTTTATTTTTATATTAAGTGTTATATCGCATGTATTTTTAATGGGCATTTTAATAGATAAAATAAATTTAGAATTTAAACAATTATTATATTTTTTAGATATAACATCTGTAATATGTCAAAAGAAATTTGAAAATAAGGTAAAAATTTTAAATTATATTTACAGAAAAAAAAAAAAAAAAAACAATAAAATTTTATTATTTTCTTTATTTATTTACAGATTGATAAAATTCTTATGATAAATTTATTAAATACAAATGATTGTACTTTTAAAATTTATGGCATTTCATTACCAACAAAAAAATTAATTTTAAAAATTTTTTCTAATATTTTACAAATTTATTTGTTGGTACTACAATTAAAATTAATTCAGAATATAAATAAACGGATATATTGATTAATAATTTAAAAAGGTTTTTTTTTTTAGCACATTTCCAAAAAAATTTTGAAAAAATGTGCTTATTAGTTTCACTCTATCCGTCCGTCCGTCCGTCCTTCCGTCTGTTTACAAAACTTCTACACCGTTAAAGATAGAGAAAAAAATTTTTAACCATGGGTAGGTCTCATAAAAAAAATAATTTTGTGGAACAACTTTTTCATGTAGCCCCACCCATTACGGAGCTACAGCCCTTCAAACTTTGAAAAAGCCCTATTTTTAAATGCATATATCTTATGTTCTGCTTAAGATTTTTTCAATCTGAAAACGTCATTCGACAGGTATTTTTTTTATAATTGTAAATTAATATCAAAATTATACATTTTTTTTTAATTTAGTATTTAAATTTACCGTTATGTGAAAACCAAATTTTGCATGATTTTTCTACTTTCATAACTCCGGCACGCTTCTAGATAGAGGCTTGAAATTTTGAGGCAAGAAAGAACTTTTAGAATTAGTACAAGTTTGCTCAGAAAATTTTTTTGGACCACCCCCTGTTTATGAGCTATTAGGGCTTAAAAATTGAAAATTTGCTATTTTTAAACACATGTAACTTAGGAACCTGTACATATTTTACTTCTGCAAGATATAAAAATTAAAGCTACAGTAATATATTTTTATGTGTGTTAAAGATTTATTTAAATTGTAAAGGGTTCCAAAGTTACAGCTCTTCAAAATTTCGAAAAAGCCCCATTTTCAGATGTATATATCTCAGGTCTGCGTAATAGTTTTACAAACCGCCAGAAGATCGAAAATTTTATTATCTATATAAGACAATATCAAAATTATGTAATATTTTGTAATTTACTATTTAAATTTACCGTTATGTGAAAACCACATTTTGCATGAAATTTCTTTTTTCATAACTCCGGCACCCCTTTAGATAGGAACCTGAAATTTTGAGACAAGAAAGAACTTTTAGAGTTAGTATAAGTTTCCTCAGAAAATTTTTTTGGTAGCGCCCCCTCTTTAAGAGTTATAATGCCTCTAAAATTGAAAATTTGCTATTTTTAGACACCTGTAACTTAGGCACCTGTAAAAATTTTTCTTCGGCAAGACATGAAAATTAAAGGTTCAATAATATATTTTTACGTGTGTTAACGGCTTTTCTTAGTTATATAGCATTCCGGAATTACGGCCCCTCAAAATTTCAAAAATGTCCTATTTTCACATTTTTTCTTATTACATGAAATTTTAAAATTTTTGTGCAAATCACACTTCTAAACAGTTTTTATTGAGTTTTGGAAATGTGCGCTTTTAAAAACCGTTGGTTTACATTCTACCTTGTTATTTATTTATTTAGAATTTCATAGTTTTCTAAGTCTATGTACATACATTATAAACTTTTTTGTCTTTGGGTAAGGATGATTACAATCATCGAAAGATACTGTACGTAAAACAGTTATGTGAGACTTTTATAATTCCCTAAAAACATCAGCCAAGATTAAAACTTGTTTTAATGACTAGGTAATCATTAATTTTATGTTAACTCTTATAGATCTTTTAGTAGAGTTGTAGACACCCGTAAAGATCATTTTCAGAATGTAGGAGGTTTGCATATTTTTATTTATTTTTTCGTTTACATTAGGAATTTCTACGATATGGTGACATAAAACCATATTTCACAAAAATGGCTTTATGACTAATTCAAATGAATCAGAAAGCCATATTCCTTTTTATCCTTACTCCCGTTAGTTTATCAGTGTCCAATATGGCTTTTTATTTTACTCATTTGAATGAATTCTAAAATTCAAGTAAGTATAAATGAAAAACGAGGAAGAATACAGTTGCCTTTGTCAACTCTTAGATACCCGTACGAACCGTTAGTATGTTCATAGCTTGTCACTCTGCTTATAATATTATTTTTTTAAATTTTTTAGTACCTATTTTAAAATAATTTGGGTGAATTTTATAATTTCTAGAACTATGGGTTGTACATATATTCAAATTATATGTTTACACATTCTTCAAAAGTAGATTTTAACCTTCCACATAAAGATTATCAATCCAAAACTTCTATAGTACCATTTAATACTATTCATCCATTTAATAGATATTCTATAGTACCATTTAATACTAAGCGGCAAATGTATAATAATTTATACTATACATATGTATTATATATCATTCATTCATCAGTGACATATACGATATGTAAATAAACATGAGTTATATAAGTATGTATATAAGTATACATTTATAACCGTTATATTTTTTATTTATTTAATTTTTTTTGTACTACGCATCATCCTCAAGAATTTCAAATTATCGAGTAAAAAAAAATCCAAAAAAATTTGTTAGAAAAATTTAGAAATTATTTTATATAATTAATTACACTTTCGTCAATTTTAAGCTGACCCTTTATTATTAAGAAAAGTTGTTATAGAAATAAAAATATAATATTGGAACTTTAATTTTCGTATATTACTTCAAAAAAATATGGACAGGTATTCAAGTTACAGGTGATTAAAAATAAGGAATTTTTTAGTTTTTGAAATACAGCTGCAAAACAGGAGGCGATACAAAAATATTTTTTGAAATGACTTATACTTATTTTCAGAGACCTAACTTCTCTCAAATTTTCTAACTTAAACCGTTTGGTAGATAGAAGGAGTCAAGGATTTTGCAAAATTTGAGTTTCGCATAACAGTAAATTAAGACACCGTATGCCACAAGAATATATCTATTGTATATATAATTTTAGCCCCGTAACGGGAAACAGAAAAAAATTGTTAGTAATAAAATTAATATTTTTACGATATCTATCAGCAGTTACAATTTCATGGCTCTATTTCAAAAAAAATGTGGGGATCTTAAAGTTAGGTGTTCGGGAACCGAAGTTTCGGTCGGATCTCAACAAAAAAAATAGGGAACCTACAAATTGTTGTAAGAATGTTTTGTGTTAGTTTCAAGAATCTAGCTTTCTTAGTTTTTGAGTTATCTTGCTGACGGACAGACGGACGGACGGACAAAATCGACTTAGAATTTGATTCTGATCTGATTGATACCTTTGAAGGTATATCTAGCTAGCTTATTTCGTGGTGTTTCAAACGGAGGAGCAATTTTAATATATCCTACCCTACCCGATCCTTATCGTACGGGTATAAAAACAGGATAATCTGTGTGATCACAGAACGCCAGTGAAATACAGGCAAATGAAATACAGATAAATGATGATATAGGAAAATGAAATACAGATAACTTGCAACAAATATAGACCAATGACAGTACAGACAAATAAAATATGATATTCTCCCGAATTAAAGCGCATTTTTGAAAATTGCTCGATTTTGTAGCCAATTATAAAATACTTCCTAATTATTTTATTTAAATACATAAATTTAACTACAAATCATTTACAATAGTAAGGACTGCGGCTCCCTAGATCCTCGCTGAACGAATTATTCAAACCCTGATTGTGTAACCAAATTTAAACTTTTTCTCTATTATTTTTTTGAGCATATATTTCAGCAATAAGAGGCTCTACGCCGGTTATTTTAAAAATTAAATAAAACTAATATGAAAGATTTTCAAAAACTATGAAATTTTGTATATTTAAGAAAGCATTTCCGGAGAATAATTTAATTATGGCTTTATGACACAAATATTTTTATAGAATATGATCCATTCAACGCTATATTAACCCTATATTACCAATATGACTTTATCAATAATTTCAATGGTTAGAGTCATTAATGACTTTATAACACCTTACCAATCTCTTGATTCCTATACGTAAATCTCAATTTAATACGTACCAAGAATCACTGACAAAGTTACTTAAAATTTTATTTTGGAAAATTTGGATTCTTTGAATATTTGTTTGTATGGCATAAATCCAATGTATGGCGTATGCTGTAGAACCAAATGGCTAACTTATTTGGTTATAAAAACAAAATTTTTCTATTATATTGACAAGCTAGAGTTTCGGCATATAGGAAGCAATATATTTCTTTATATTTTGATTTTAGTTCTCACATTTTTGTTTTCGACGCGTTCTTTCCGCATTAACTTGACACGTATGTCATTCCTAGGTATTTGTCTGAAAATAATAATGTTTTTTATATGCTGGAAGTACGAAAAACTATAAGGAGTAGTATATAGGAGAAATTATAGTATATAGTAGAAGGAGAAGTATATAAAAACTAAAAGGAGTAGGTTAAAAATTTTCCAAACTATCAATAAATAATTAATATTTTGTTATTAGCTGTTGGCCCGTCATAGAATGACGGAGTTAATTATGGTAGATTTTATTTTTATATACATACAGATATTTGTTTTTGCAATTTCGGAATAATGTATAATTTGTACTTTGCCAAATAATGCAGTAAATAAAAAAAAGTTATATTTTGTAATTTATATACCTACAAAAATAAAATTATGTTTCCATCCGGAATCATACCTGCACATACCTGTATACTAATAAGAAGAAATAAAAAAACACTATAAAAATATTTTGTAACTAAATTAAGCTAACTTAATGTAAAAGTGTATAGTTATAAAAAATTATTATGCACGAAAAAGACAGAATAAAATAAACGATTTGAAATTGAAACCAAAAATAATAAAATACTTATTTGGGTACCTACTACTCATTTGGGATATGGAAAATAGAAAAATATTTTGCACCTACTCTTGAAAATAGACTTTTTTGCTGTGTGAAAAATGCATTAGGTTTAGTAAAAAGTAAAACTACTTCCTATAACTATACTTAATACTTTGATGTCACCATGTCAGAAGTTCCATTGGTATTTTTAAATCACTTCAAATTCCGTCCTAATTCAGATTTTCAGATATAGATATATGTATACTTATTCTGGAAAAAGGAACAAATCTGACTTCGCAACCGTCTATAAAATTTCTTCAAAATAGATATATATACATAAATGTATATATATACATCCTGGCTGACCGGAATTTGGAAAATAACTGTATCTGATTTTATAGTTGTCCGGGCCATAAATTGAAGTTTAGTCTAGAAAGTTTACTCTAAATGATATTATTACATTATTAATTATCATCATTATCCAGCCAATGGTGTAGTTGTTAAGACACCGGCCTTTCATACGTAACGTCTCGGATTTAAACCCCGGCTGCATCATATAGATAAATAAAAAATATTAGACATTTTTCTTATAATGTATAATTAATAGAATATAATTAAATTAAAAATAAGTATATATGTATGTATGTCCTACAAATTATAATTTAATATCATATTGTTAATAGCAATAAAATAATAATAAGTAAACTATAATTCTTGTATAAGATAATAGATGGCGTAGAAATAAAAGCAACGTCTCATAGTCTTGTACAATAGCTACAGCCGAGTAATCAACGGCTTAGTGAAATTTATGATTCCAGAAACTGAAACTTAGTCAAATTTGAATAAATAAATGACTTAGTGGATGTCCAATGCTCCTTATAGGAGTGGCAAAGAGAGAAAAAAAAATTATCATTACAAAAGGAAAATTTGGACTTTTGACTCACTTGAAAAAGTCAGAAGTGCCATGGGATATATATAGAAGTCCATGGGATTTATAGAAGATTATAATAAAATTTAAAAAAAAAATTTAGAAAAAAATTCTTTTTAACAAAACAAAAAATTAGAAACAAATTAAAGATTACCCATTACAATTTACAATTCATAAACAATTATAAAATATTCCTGCTTCCTATAATAAAATATTTGTTTGACATTCTTTATTTAAATCTATAAAATGACATTTTAAAATTATTAAAAACATTTGGTTTCTATTTATGCATATATGGGATGTATGAATGTCAAATAAAATTAATTAAAAACGAGGAAGAGTGCAGTAGAGTAGACTGTGTCAACTCTGGGATACCCGTATGAACGTAATATATCCTGTTTCTATAAAACTTGATCATCTTTTAAAAACATTCAGATGTTTTAGTACCGAACTACAGAGATATATTTATGTAAATTGTGGAGTTGTATGATAGCTACCCGCATCTATTGCGCCTAGCTTCATTAAGTTCCAAGAAATGCAAAAAGCCTGAATCGGCTGCTTTAGACCATTCAAATTTTACAAAAGTTTTTGGCATGCAACTCGACACTTTTTCACTAAATTTCAGATAGCTAGCTTCAATAGACACTGAGTTATTTTCATTTAAAAAGAGAAGTTGTATGGCAACCATCCGAACCTGTCATATCATCACAACCAAATTTTACAGAAGTTGTTGCCATAAAACTCGATCATAATTTTCAAAATTTCAGATACCTAGATTGAATAGACACTGGATTATTTCCATTTAAAGAAAGAAGTTGTATGGCAGCTACTCGAATCCGGCGGCCGAAAATGCTGGAGTTAAATAGCAAAACTAACAATTTTGTAAAAGTGACGTAAAACAAATTTCAGCCCCCTAGCTCCTTTATTTTTTGAGTTATCGTGCGGACGGACGGACGGACGTACATGGCTTAATCGACTCAGCATTCGATTCTGAGCCGATCCATACCTTTGACACTATATCTAGCTCGACTCCTTTAAGGTGTCACAAACGTAATGGCAAATTTATTATACCCTTGAACATAGTTCATACGGGTATAACGAGGAAGAATACAGTTGCCTTTGTCAACTCTTAGATACCCGTACGAACCGTTAGTATGTTCACAGCCTGTCACTTTGCTTACAATATTATTTTTTTAATATTTTAGTATTTTAAAATAATTTGGGTGAATTTTATAATTTCTAGAACTATGGCTTGTACATATATTCAAACTATATGTTTATACATTCTTCAAAAGCAGATTTTAACCTTCCACATAACGATTATCAATCCAAAACTTTTTCAAATATTCTATAGTACCATTTAATACTAAGCGGTAAATGTATATTAAATTTACTTAGTACAAAATAGTAAATATAATTTTAAATATTATATTATATTATATTTAAATATTCCACTGACAGAATGATTTCTTATAAGTAAAATAAAAGACATATATGTATGTAAATACGGCACTATATAATATACATATATACTCTTACTCTTACTCTTCACTAGTGACATATACGATACGTAAATGAACATGATATTATATAAGTATGTATATATATCAATATCATATAAATAAAAATTCTTCAAGCAACCGTTATGTTGTATATTTATTTACATTTTTATGTACTACGCATTATATCCTCAACAATTTCAAATTATCGAATAAAATAAATGCAAAAAATTTGTTAGAAAATTTGAAAAAATCAAGTAACACTTTCGTCAATTATAAAGTAACCCTATATTATTAAAAAAAGTTGTTAACAGAAATAGGAGTATAATGTTGCAGCTTTAATTTTTGTGTATTACTTCAAAAAAATTCTAACAGGTGTTCAAGTTACAGGTGTTTAAAAATAGGAAATTTTCAGTTTTTGACTCCTTACAGCTCCTAAACGGGGGGTGATACAAAAAAAATTTCTGAAATGACTCATACTTATTTTCAAAGATCTAACTTCTGTCAAAATTTCAAGTTTCCAACTTAAACCATTTTAGTTTCGCATTTCGCATTTAGCAACATTTTAGTTTCGCATAACGGTAAATTAAGACACCGTATGCCACAAATATATATTTATTGTATATATACTTTTAAAGCTAATAAAAGTAGTAATCGTTTGGCGTTTTCAAAATGAAGATATACCTTATACAACTTGTGCTATAACAATTTAAATATAGAGCTTTTTTGAACCTTTGGGGAGCTGTGGCTCCGTAACGGGTGGGGCTACAAAAAAAAGTTATTAAAAATAAAATTAATATTTTTGTGAGATCTATCAGTAGTTAAAATTTCATAGCTCTATTGCAAAAAAAATGTGGGGATCTAAAAGTTAGGTGTTGGAGAGCTACCCTAAGGCTTGGTCCAAACTCAACCAAAAAAATAGGGAACCTACAAATTACTCCCAGAATATTTTATGTAAATTTCAAGATTCTAGATTTCTTAGTTTTTGAGTTAGCGTGCTGACGGACGGACGGACGGACGGACGGACGGACATGGCTCAAAAGTCTTAGAATTTTTTTCTGATCCGATCCATACCTTTGAAGGTATATCTAGCTCGCTTATTTCGAGGTGTTACAAACGGAGGAGTAATTTTATTATACCCGATCCTATCGTACGGGTATAAAAAAAATTAATGAATGAAAAATAATTTTTTTTTTTGTTTTTTATTATTTTTGTCTTTCCCTTTACTCTTTTGTAATGTATTATAGTTTTAAAAAATAAAAATATTTCCAATTAAAAATTATATCTATACTGTACACATTACAGCTATGTACATATATTTTATTTTTTTCTAATATATATATTAGAAAAATATTTATACAAATATTACAAATTTTTATATAATAATTAATAATTAATAATAATAATAATAATTCTGTATAATAATTATTTAGTTTTAACATTAAAGTTGCCTACTTATGCTTAGTGAATGCGTCATTAAAGAAATCGAAAAGTACTTTAAGACTCTTAAGCAATATTTAGCAACAAAACAATAATAATAAACTAAGCACCTATTTCTAAACTAAGTTAATTTTCAGTAACTTTAAGTAGTTAAAATGTTAAGAGGGCAACAGTTAACTTAATAAGTAGTATCAATATTTATCAAGTTTTATTATACCCGTATGAATATAATGTTCACGGATATAATAAATTTGCCATTTTAAGAAGTAGAGCTAGATATAGGCTCAAAGGTATGAATCGGCTCAGAAATCGAATTCTGAGTCAATTAAGTAATACACGTACGTCCACTCGTCCGTCCGTCCACACGATAACAAAAAATAAAAAAGCTGTAGGCCGACATTCTCGGGTTCGAGTAGTTGCCATACAAGTTCGTTCTTTATATGGGAATAACTCAGTGCCCATTGAAACCAGGTATCTGAAAATTTGCAAAATGGTGACGAGTTACAGGATTGTAAAATTTAGTTGCGCTGTTGCAACAAGTACGGGTAGCTGCAATACAACTTCCCTTTTTAAATGAAAATAACTCTATGTCTATTAAAGTTTAGGTATCTGAAACTTAGTGAGGAGATGTCGAGTTACACGCCAACAACTTTTATAAAATTTGGTTAGTCTAGAGCAGCCGGTTCAGGTTTCTTGCAGCTCTTGGAACTTAATAAGCGTCTGAAATCTTACAAATTATGATCAAGTTTTATGGTAATCATTTTTGTAAAATTTAGTTGTGCTAGTACAACAGGTTTGGGTAGCTGCTATACAACTTCTCTTTCTAAATGAAAATAATCCTCCGCGTTTATTGAAGCCAGGTATGTGAAATTTTGTATCTTGTACCTCTTAGAACTTAATAAAGCTAAGTGTCTGAAATCTTACAAATTATGATCAAATTTTATGGCAATAATTTTTGTAAAATTTCGTTGTGCTGGTGCAACAGGTTTGGGTAGCTGCCATACAATTTCTCTTTATAAATAAAAATAATTCTCCGCGTTTATTGAAATCCAGGTATGTGAGATTTTGTAAAAAAATATTCAGTTGTAGAATAAATTTTGTTAAGCTAGGGCAGCAGGTTCAGGTAGCTTGCACATCTTGGAAGTTAATGAAACTAGGCACCTGAAATCTTACATGTAAGTTTTAAGGCAATAACTTCTCTAAAATTTTGTTGTGCTGGTGCAACAGGTCTGGGTAGCTGTCGCGGTACTAAAACATCTGAAATTTTGATCAAGTTTTATGGAAACAGCACATAATACGTTTACACGGATATCCCAGAGTTGATCCACTGCACTATTCCTCGCTTCAATATAAAATCGACAGGAATTTATTTTACTTTTATAATTCAATATCAAAATTTTACAATTTTTTGCAATTTAGTATTTATTTACCCTTGTGTAGAAACAAAATTTTCTAAAATTTTGCTTCCTTCATTTCTTCTGAACATTTTTTCGTTAGAATCTTAAAAATATGAAAGAAAAAAAAAATCTTTTGAAAATAACATAACTACCGAACCTCTGATTAGCATAAAAATAAACTGAAAAAAATGTCTTTTAATTTTTTACATATTTTAGAAACTGTATTTTCTTCGAATTTCATGTATTAACAAAAAAATGTGAAAAAAAAGGACACTTTCATCAATTTTAAGGGAAACCATTAACCCATGTAAAATTTTGTGAAATTGGGAATTAAGAAAAACCATTAACACATGTAAAATTATAAAGTTGAAGCTTTAATTTCTGTCTTTAATTTGAAAAAATTGTACTAATGTTAGAATAAGTTACAACTGCTTTAAAATAGTTAAATATCAATTATTGAGCCCTAATAGCCCCTAAACAGGGGTGGTACAAAAAATTTTCTGAGATAACTTACAATAATTCTAAAAGATCTTTCTTCTCTTAAAATGTTAAGGTTCTAACTAAAAGGGTGCCGGAGTTATGAAGGAAGAAGTAACTTCCAAAATTTTGTCTTTGCATAACGGTATATTTAAATAGTAAATTGAAAAACATTGCATCATTTTGATATTGGTAATTTTATAAAGGTAAAAAAAGTTTGGGTTTTCTAGCCTTTTTAGATTGTAAAATTACCTACTACGCAAAGCCGGAGATATGTGCATCTGAAAAGAGGACTTTGTTTTGCAACTATGAAGGGCTGTAACTAAGAAACCCTATAATAACTAAGATAAGTCGAAAAATATGTTACTGCGACTTTAAATTTTATGTCTTGTCAAAGAAAAATGTGTACATGTACCTAAATCACATGTGTTTAAAAATAGGAAATTTTTAATTTTTGAGTCCTAATAGCTCACAAATAGGGGCTGACTCAAAAATATTTTCTGAGGAAACAAATACTAATTCTAAAAGTTCTTTCTTCTCTCAAAATTTCCAGTCTCTATCTAATAGAGCGTCGGAGTTATAAAGAAAGAAAAATCATGTAAAATTTTGTTTTTACATAATGGTGCATAATAATTTTGGTATTGATTTATAAAGGTAAAAAAAGATATGCCGAATGCCGTTTTTAAATTATTGCAAAAATGTTAAGCAGATCATGAGATATACATATACATTTAAAAATAGGATTTTTTCAAAGTTTTAGAGGCTGTAGCTCCGTAATGGGTGGGACTAGTTAAAAAACAACAATAATTTTTTTATGAGTTCTATATACAACATTAATTTTGTTTTAAGATCTAACCAAGGTTAACATTTTATAACCCTATCTTTAACGTTGCAGAAGTTTTGTAAACAGACGAACGAATGGACGCATGGGTGGATAGAGTGAAATTAAAGGCACATTTTTTCAAAATTTTTTCGGAAACGTGCTAAAAAAAAAAAAAAACATTTTTAAATATTTATTGTGATTAGGTAATTAATTTAAGACAATTAAATACTTTTTTAGTATCAAAAGGGTATCGAACCGTGTACATTTAAATGGAAATTTCTCCCATAGAATTTTTGAAATATTTATATACAGTTTATATGGTATCCTATTAATACCATAACTATGTCTAAATTAACGCGTATTTTTTTTCTATTAGCTTATATTTTTTATATATTTTTAAGATTAATAAATTTTATTGAATTTAAATATAATAAAAAAAAGAAAGAATTTTATTTATATAATGAAAATAAATTTAAATGTATTAATATAATATATAATTTTATTATATTATTTTTATTAATTTTTGGAATATTTTATTCATTAAATACAATTACTTATCATAATTTAAGTTTACATGATACAATTTTTTTTACAATTGAATATTCATGTTTTTTCATGTCTTTTATATTTATAAAATTTCGAATATCATATAAATTACAAAAATGTTTAAATAATTATTTAGATTTAGTGAAAAAAATTGAAAATTATTTAAATTCTGAATCAATAATGACAAATTTTACTATAAAATCATGCATTATATTAATTTTAATATTATATACATCAATTTCTTCATTAAAACCAATAACACAATTTTTTCAAAATTTTAAATATGGTGAATTTATAATATTTAGAAAAGTTATAAATTTTTTTTTAACATTTATTTTAAAATTAATGATAAAATTTCCAATTTTATTTTGTAATTTTATTTTTATATTTCCTATTGTTAATCATTTAAAATTAAAAAAATTAATTTTTAAAAATACAAAAAAATTCAAAAAAAAACAATTAAATAAAAATCAAATTTTATATAAAGAGTTAAAAATTATAATGTATTTTCAAATTAAAACAATAAAAATTTTAAATGAAATTTTTAAAATTTTAAGTATATTATTAATGAGTTTATTTTGTCATTTTTTTAATTTTATATTTTATGCATTTTATTTTATAATGTTAAAATGTATAAGAGAAGAAAATTGTACATATTTTCCATTAATAATATCAATTATAAATGCATTTATACATATTTTATTAATGAGTTTTATGATCGATAATATAAAATTACAATTTAAAGAATTTTTAATTTGTTTGGATTTAACAAATTTAATATGTAAGAAAAAAATAAAATATAAGGTGAGAATATAAATATTTATTAATTTTTATTTAATGTTATAAAAAAAAAAAAAATAATATTTTTAATAATACCTATTAATAAAAATTATTAATATGTTTTTTTTTATTTTATTTCAGATTGATAAAATTTTACTTACAAATGCATTAAATACATGTGATCACAATTTTAAGATTTGTGGTATTAATTTGCCAACAAAACGATCTAATTTAAAATTATTTTCGAAAATATTGCAAATCTATTTATTAATAATACAATTAAATTTAGAATTAAATTTAAAAAATCAATAATAAAAATTAAAAAAAAAAAAAGTTATAAAAAGTAATATTGAAAATCGTTTTGTATTTTATTTTTATTTATATTATTATTACAAAATCCACAACATGTCCTATGCCTTTATTTCATACATAAATTTATCTTAAGTGCCATTTGACTGTTTATACCCGTACGATAGGATCGGGTATAATAAAATTACTCCTCCGTTTGTAACACCTCGAAATAAGCGAGCTAGATATACCTTCAAAGGTATGGATCGGATCAGAAAAAAATTCTAAGACTTTTGAGCCATGTCCGTCCGTCCGTCCGTCCGTCAGCACGCTAACTCAAAAACTAAGAAAGCTAGAATCTTGAAATTTACACAAATTATTCTGGGAGTAATTTGTAGGTTCCCTATTTTTTTGGTTGAGTTTGGCCCAAGCCTTAGGGTAGCTCTCGAACACCTAACTTTTAGATCCCCACATTTTTTTTGCAATAGAGCTATGAAATTTTAACTACTGATAGATCTCACAAAAATATTAATTTTAGTTTTAATAACTTTTTTTTGTAGCCCCACCCGTTACGGAGCTACAGCTCCCCAAAGGTTCAAAAAAGCTCTATATTTAAATTGTTATAGCACAAGTTGTATAAGGTATATCTTCATTTTGAAAACGCCAAACGATTACTACTTTTATTAGCTTTAAAAGTATATATACAATAAATATATATTTGTGGCATACGGTGTCTTAATTTACCGTTATGTGAAACTCAAATTTTGCAAAATCCTTCAACCCTTCTATCTTCTAAACGGTTAAAGTTGGAAACTTGAAATTTTGACAGAAGTTAGATCTTTGAAAATAAGTATGAGTCATTTCAGAAATTTTTTTGTATCACCCCCCGTTTAGGAGCTGTAAGGGGTCAAAAACTGAAAATTTCCTATTTTTAAACACCTGTAACGTGAACACCTGTTAAAATTTTTTTGAAGTAATACACAAAAATTAAAGCTTCAACATTATACTCTTATTTCTGTTAACAACTTTTTTTAATAATATAGGGTTACTTTATAATTGACGAAAGTGTTACTTGATTTTTTCAAATTTTCTAACAAATTTCTTTAACGAATTTTTTCCATTTTGTTTTACTCGATAATTTGAAATTGTTGAGGATATAATGCGTAATACATAAAAATGTAAATAAATAAACAACATAACGGTTGCTTGAAGAATTTTTATTTATATGATATTGATATACATACATACTTATATAATATCATGTTTATTTACATATCGTATATGTCACTAGTGAATGAATGATAAGAGTATAGATGTACATTATATAGCGCCGTATTTACATACATATATGTATTTTATTGTACTTATAAGAAATTATTCTGTCAATGGAATATTTAAATATAATATAATATAATATTTAAAATTATATTTACTATTTTGTACTAAGTAAATTTAATATACATTTACCGCTTAGTATTAAATGGTACTATAGAATATTTGAAAAAGTTTTGGATTGATAATCGTTATGTGAAAGGTTAGAACCTGCTTTCGAAGAATGTACATATAAACATATAGTTTGAATATATGTACAACCCATAGTTCTAGAAATTATAAAATTCACCCAAATTATTTTAAAATACTAAAATATTAAAAAAATAATATTGTGAGCAGAGTGACAGGCTGTGAACATACTAACGGGTCGTACGGGTATCTAAGAGTTGACAAAGGCAACTGTATTCTTCCTCGTTTTATTGTAAGTTGCCTGTATTATCATTTGAATGTATTTCATTTGATTTTTCATTGGGGGTCTTAGAGTTTGTCAAAATTAAATAAAGACAAAAGAAATACAGTCAAATTAAATTTAACAATGAATAGTAACCCCTATAAATGACATAGGATACTGCAATATGTATTAATAAACGATCGGCTATAATACGAAAACCATTATAATAGGTTCAATACTAATTAATTATACAGTAATATTATTTATTTGTATTATACAATTTTCACTATATTTGGTAGCGGGGGGAATTTGTTATTATACTTTTTCAGTAATTTTTTTTACAATTAAAGACACTTCCTATGTATATGGTTTGAAGCTATACACTTCCTAGGTTTATCAGACACGAGTTTAATTACTAGACTAACGAGACCCTCTTTTTTGTATATTTAAGTGTATGTATTGTATTATATTTGTCCAGAAAATTGATGTGTAACAAACGCATTAATTTTAAAGTGTTGTGTTGGATGTGTTTTATCTTAGAAAAAATATAAAATATACGTATATATGTACATAGCTACAATGTATACAGTATAGATATAATTTCCAATTGGAAATATTTTAAATTTTTCAAACTAGGATGTTACATTACGTACGCCGACGGTAAATGGAAAGAAAAAAATCAGCTGTCTCCATCACAGGACCGACCGTTATTATACAAATAGTATAACGCCAAAATTCATAGATTTTTTACATAATAATTTACATAATATGAATGTACATATGCAGTACATATGTACCTATATCAAAGCAAAATAACTTCTAATAATTTAACATAATTTTTTTTTTATTTAATAACAATAATAACTAAGCAATGAATTAATCGTAAAAATATATGTATGTACATTCTCATTCATACATCCAATTACATAATAGTAAGTATGTACATGATTTTTTTTTCATTCAAAAATATTAGAAGTAAAAAATAATAAAAACTGTAAACAAATACAAAACAAACATAACATTATCTAATATTAAATCTGCTAACAAAAATTTTATAGTTTGAATTTTGCGTGATCAAAAAGAGAATAATATTCATAGATATCATATTATAAGTATGTATGCATATAAATTTTTAGACATAAAAAATAAAACAAAAAAAAATTTGTTCATATAAATTCATATGGCGTGTTATGTATGAAATTTGGACTTAGAAAAAAAAAATTAAATAAAAGTTAAAGTTGGTCTGATCAAAAAATGTTCTATGGCAAAGTTGTTGTTCTTTTCTTGTGTAACAATTTTTTTTTTTAATAATTTTTCTCATAATATTTTCCTGTTACGAAATATTCGTAAAAAACTTAAAAAAAACACTAGTAAACTACTACTTCCGGTTGTCCGATTTGCTCCAAAAGCTTATCAATTCGAAATATTTACATCAAAACCTTAAATATGAAATTTCAAAAAATTCCACTCCGTCGTTTAGAGGCTGCACACATGCCCACAGACACACACACACAAAGACATCACGCTAAAAAGCCTTCTCCGCATCAGAGTAGTGCATTTTTGTCAAAATCTCGGGTACAAATTTTTAGTATGAAAATAATACCTACTTTATACATATTTTATGCAATTGGTAAAAGTCAAAAAAACAAACAAAAAATATTTTTTCATTCATTTAGTTTTTTCGAACTGATTATACCCGTACCTACTATAAAGATCGGGTATATGAAAATTGCTCCTCCGTTTGTAACACTCGAAATAAGCTAGCTAGATATACCTTCAAAGATATGGATGGGATCAGAATCAAATGATAATTCGATTAAGCTTTGTCAGTCCGTCAGCAAGATAACTCAAAAACTAGAAACCTAGAGTCTTGAAATTAACACAAAATATTCTTACATCAATTTGTAGGTTCCCTATTTTTTTGGTAGAGATCCGACCAAAACTTTGGGTAGCTCTCGAACACCTAACTTTTAGATCCCCACATTTTTTTTTGAAATAGAGGCATTTTAACTGCTGATAGATATAATAAAAATATTAATTTTATGGAATAACTTTTTTCTGTAGCCCCACCCATATAAGCCTATTTAACGAAAATGTTCTTAAATAATTTTAAAATGTCATTTTATAGCTTTTAAAATAAACGAGGAAGAATCAAATTTTACATGATATTTCTTTTTTCATAACACCGGTACGCTTGGAGATAGGAACTTGAAAGTTTTAAGAAGAACTTATAGAATTAGTATAAGTTTGCTCAGAAAATTGTTTTGTACCACTTCCTGTTTATGAGCTATTAGGGCTCAAAATTTGATAATTTGCTATTTTTACCTGTAACTTAGGCACCTTTTTCATCGGCATGATAAAAAAAATTAAAGCTACAGTAATATGTGTTTATGTGTGTTAATGGTTTCTTTTAATTGTAAAGGGTACCAAAGTTTTTGTGCAAGTCACAATTCTAAACAGTTTGTATTGCCTTTTGAAATGTACGCTTTTAAAAACTGTTGGTTTACATTCTACCTTGTTTTTTTCTAATTACTCTAATTATATTGTAAATTATAAATATTTTTATTAAAGTTTAGTTTTTATATCGGTATGAACATAGTTTAACGGTATAATTAATTTACTATTATGTTTATGACACCATGAAGGGAGACGATATATATATATATACATATATGTATATTGGAAAGTATATGAAATACAATGATTAAGAAATGTTTTTCCCATATCGAACGTAAATTACAATACACGAAAATATTTTGAACGTCGTTATCTCTTATAATATTTTTTTTTCGATCCTCTTTTCCGATCACCTTGTTTTTTCGTTATCTGCGACTTTCTGACACCCTGTACATAATATTTTATTACTTTAACTTTTATTACAAAATAATGTCATCACTTAAAGTAAAAATTTCTTCATTTACAGTAAAAAATTTTCACCACTTAAAGTAAAAATATTTTCACTTAAAGTAAATAATATTTTAAGTTAAAGTAAATAATATTTTAAGTTAAAGTAAACAAGGTAGAATGTAAACCAACGGTTTTTAAAAGTGCACATTTCCAAAACACAATACAAACTGTTTAGAATTGTGACTTGCACAAAAATTTGAAAATTAAAAAAATAAAATTTAAGAAATTTTTTGTAATAAGAAAAAATAAAAAATATAACTTTTCTGCAATTTTGAGGGGCTGTAAATCCGGAACCCTATATAATTAAGAAAAACCGTTAACACACGTAAAAATATATTACTTGAGCTTTAATTTTTATGTCTTGCCGAAGGAAAATTTGTATATGTGCTTAAGTTACAAGTGCTTAAAAATAGCAAATTTTCAATTTTGCCGCCCTAATACCTCTTAAACAGGGGGTGGTGCAAAAAAATTTTCTAAGGAAACTTATACTAATTCTAAAAGTTCTTTCTTGTCTCAAAATTTTAGGTTCCTAGCTAAAGGCATGCTGGAGTTATGAAAAAATAAATTTCATGCAAAATTTGGTTTTCACATAACGGTAAATTTAAATACTAAATTTCAAAAAATTGTATAATTTTGATATTAATTTATAAAATTAAAATACCTGTCGAATAACGTTTTCAGATTGAAAAAATCTTAAGCAGAACATAAGATATATGCATTTAAAAATAGGGCTTTTTCAAAGTTTGAGGGGCTGTAGCTCCGTAATGGATGGGGCTACATGAAAAACTTGTTCCACAAAATTATTTTTTTTATGATACCTACCCATGGTTAACATTTTTTTTCTCTATCTTTAACGGTGTACAAGTTTTGTAAACAGACGAACGGACGGACGGACAAAGTGTAACTAATAAGCACATTTATTCAAAATTTTTTTGGAAATGTGCTAAAAAGGTGTATATAATATAATATTTTATTATAATCATACGGATATCCTAGAGTTAATACAGTATTACACTACACTCTTCCTTCTTAAATTTGTCTTTACAGATATAATAAAATGTTAACATTATTAATAAACTTTTGTGTCCGAGCAACAATTAAATACTTGCGTTCGAAATAAAGAAATTAGACATTAACTAATTAAAGAAAATAATATTACTATTATTATAAATTTATCAAGTGTAACAGAATTAGGTAATAAGGTAAGCACAGGTGAACAAGAGCAGTTTTTTTTTTCATTTTGTCATCATTTTGATTAGTAATAAAAAAAAAATTACTTATAATTACTTATTAATATTGGACGATTATTTTTTAAACATAACAAAAGTATAAGAAATATTTATATTTATTAAATTAAAAAGAAATATTTTATTCTAAAAAGAAATTAAAATTATTTAAAAAAAAAAAAAAAATTTTTAAATATTAGTAGACATTTTTACAATTTTTTTTCTAGATTTTTGTGTTACTTTATTTAAACATAATTTTATGTTTAATTTAAATCGTATTTTTTTTATTTTAGCTTTTATTTTTTATATTATTTTTAAAATTTTATTTTTAATTGAATTTAAATATAATAAAAATGAAAAAAAATTCTTAGATAATAAATTTAAATATTTTAATCAAATATATATATTTTTTATATTTTTATTATTAATTTTTGGTATATTACATTTTATAAATATTTATAAAAATTTATCATTAACTGATATATTTTTTTATTCAATTGATTATTTTTTAATATTTATATCAATTATATTTATAAAATATAAAACATCATATAAATTACAAAAATGTTTAAATAATTATTTAGAATTAGTAAAAAAAATTGATAATTATTTAAATTCTGAATCAATAATGATAAATTTTACTATAAAATCATGTATTATATTAATTTTAATGTTATATATATTATTTATATCATTAAAACATCATATAATAAAATTCATTTATGATATAAAATCAAATGATTTTATTTTTTTAATATTTACAAAATTATTTATTTTATTTTTTACAATTATTTTAAGATTTATTGTTAAATTTCCAAATTTATTTTGTAATTTTATTCTTATATTTCCTATTATTAATCATTTAAAATTAAAAAAATTAATTTTTAAAAATACAAAAAAATTAATAAAAAATTTCAAAAAAAAACAATTAAATAAAAATCAAATTTCATATAAAGAGTTAAAAATTATAATGTATTTTCAAATTAAAACAATAAAAATTTTAAATGAAATTTTTAAAATCTTAAGTATATCATTGATGAGTTCATTTTGTCAATGTTTACATTTTATATATTATATATTTTATTATATAATTTTAATATGTAAAAAAAATGAAATTTGTCCATATTTTGCATTATTAATGGCAGTAGCAAATATAATTGCACCAATTTTTATCATTGGTTTTATGATCGATAATATAAAATTGCAATTTAAAGAATTTTTAAATTGTTTGGATTTAACAAATTTAATAAGGAAAAAAAAAACTGTTCAAAAGGTAAATATTATTTTTTTTTTCAAATTTATTTTATTTATAAAAATATTATTTATAATTATAATAAATACCTTTTTCAGTTTAATAAAAAGGATTTCCACTTCAATTGCAAGTATTTATTTGCAAGTATTTCCTTTTCAAATACAAGTTTTCCTTTTTAAAAGCAAGTATTTGGTTCACAAATGTAAGTTTTGAAATAATATTCAAAAACTAATGATAATTTCAGATAATTTTAATCAAATTTGTTGAAAATTAATTATTTTTAAGTAAGAAATTGTTCTAGGATCTGTTCTATTATAGAAATTATTTGTTAAAAGTGTTTTTATACCCGTATGAACTATGTAAGTCCGTCCGCCCGCACGATAACTCAAAAAATAAAAGAGCTAAGAAGCGAACATTTCTTTTACGTCACTTTTGCAAAATTATTAGTTTTGCTATTTAAATCCAGCTTTTTCGCCTCCCGGTTCGAGCAGCTTCCATACAACTTCTTTCTTTATATGGAAATAACTCAGTATATAATGAAGTTAGGTGTCTCAAATTTTGTGAAGAGGTGTTGAGTTACATACCCAAACCTGGTTGGCCTATTCATGCACCTCTTGGAACTTAATGAAGCTAGGTGTCTGCAATCTTGCAAATGATGATCAAGTTTTATGGCAACAACTTCTGTAAAATTTGGTTGTGGTGGTGCGACAGGTGGTTCGGGTAGCTGCCATATAACTTATTTGTTTAAATGAGAATAACTTAGTGTCTATTGAAGCTAGGTATTATTTTTTAATTTATTTTAAACTTAACGCTGCGACCGTTTTTCGTCATAACGGATGTGGCTGTCAAATTAATAAATTAAAATTTTGCTAATAATGTAGTGAAAATGTACTTTTTAAAGACTAAAAATCTTTGCAATAATCCAGAATAGACCCCCTTCCTTTTGGAGTCCCCTCTGGACTCTTTCGAGATATGAGGGGTTAAAGATTTTTTAGGGACTTTTCATAAAAAAATTTACAACTTTTGAACGGTTTATTATAGAGAGATAAAAAAAATGTATTTTATAGAGTAAGTTGTTAGCTTTAATTTTTATGTCTTAATTATTCCATAACCCCAACAGTTACAAAGTTATGTAGATTTAAAATGATTTAAAATTAAAAAAATTATGTTTCAAACTCAATTTTCTTTTGAAACAACTTATATTTGGGGTACTTTTTATAGCATATTTCGAGACAACTTTTCAAGCACTATAATTAGTACGTAATAACTTTTTCTCTATCTCTAACCGTTTTTGAGATATGAAGAATAGAAAAGTGTGTTATTTTCAAAAGTGTGTTAACACGTTTTGTGTGTTATAACACACTGCCATACAACTTCTTTCTTTATATGAAAATAACTCAGTATCTATTCAAGCTAGGTACTAGGTAAATCAAGTTTTATGGCAACAAATTCTGTAAAATTTGGTTGTGCTTGTGCAATAGATTCGGGTAGCTGTCATACAACTCCACAATTTACATAAATATATCTCTGTTGTTAACGTAGATACTAAAACATCTGAAAGTATTTAAAAGATGGTCAAGTTTTATAGAAACAGTGTATATTACGTTCATACGGGTATCCCAGAGTTGACATAGTCTACTCTACTGCACTCTTCCTCGTTATGTATAGGTTTTACAGTAAAAAAATCGAAAAAAATATGCAGTTACTGATGTTCAAAGCTTAAAACGGAATTCATAACAAGTAGTGTGTCGCTGAAAACTACTAAATTATAATTATAGATATTATGGTTTTGTTTTTATAATTAAATTTTTAATTTAATATTAATTTTTTTTTTTTTTGTCTTTTTAGATTGATAAAATTTTAATTGAAAATGCATTTTACACAAACGATTACAATTTTAAAATATGCGATATTCAATTGCCGACAAAAAAATCTAATTTAAAATTATTTTCGAATATATTGCAAATATATTTATTAATAATTCAATTAAATTTAGAAAATAAATAAAATTTATAATAATATTAAAAAAAAAATCTTTTATTTTTAATTTATTTATAATATTATACTATACATCTTATACAGTATGTTGGACTCTTCATGATCTTCCTTCAAATAAGTGATCGAGCGTATCGAGATAAATAAAATATTGTATAGAAAGGGGAGGAGGTTTATTTTCATTTCTTTAGAATTATATATGTTACCTTCATTAATTTAATTTTATCTCCAAAAAATTGAAACCAAATAATTTCGGAAATAACTCTTAAAAACAGCTTCTTAAAACATCATCAGGTATTATTCTGAACTGCAGAGTTTGGAGCTCCCCATTTCGAAATTATTAGAACCTCAAATAAAATACTATTAACAAACTATCAGTTAAAAGACAGTTAATCATAAAAATATCGGCATAAACCGTTTTATTAACACAAAATATTCTCCTTCTCTTCCCTTGCAGTTTGAGTAGGTATTCGATAATTTTTCCAGTTTAAAAATTTTGCAAGTTGTAGTAAAACAAAAAGTTCTTTACGATTTTCTGGAAAAAAAATTTTAAATAAATCTTGTGTGATAAAAATCACAATCAATAAATTGTAACAACATTTTATATTATTACACATCAAACACAATTACTAAAACAATTAAAAAAAAAAATTAAAAAAAGCTGTAGAGCGCTAATCAACATAATTTTTAAGCAAAAATCGCAGAAAAAATCTATAAAGCAATATTTTGATGACTGAATATTTTTGTTTTGAAGGTAAAATGACTTCCGGGTCGGGGATATTGTAACAATGTCTGTAGAACCAATAGTTTTGGTTTTGGTTAAAATATATTAATTTAAGAAATTACACAGCCTTTCCTGTTCAGGCGTGGCTGTAAATGTCGTAAGGGAGAATAACTCTTACGACGTGTGTGTGACTCGAACCCACACTCCCTCGGTGTTTACAGTGTATTTTATACACTCTTAACCACTAGACCACCGAGGCCCCTTAATTTAAATTTTATTTCCTAAAAATATTTCCATTAAAATTTAAATGTGTTTTTTAAGCAAATTAAAATAACTTGTAATTATAAAATGCTTCATAATTCAGAATCTAGTATTTACAAGTGTAAATACACCTCATGAAGAAAAGCATATAACACTGATTTTACAAACTAAGGAAAAGCATATAACTTTGTTTCTAAAACTCCTCCTAATTATATTTGTTACATAAAAACATATTTTATGCTCTACAGTTTTTGTTTTTCAAGATAAAATTTTTAAATTGTTTTATTCAACATTATTTTTCCAGCAAAAAGATTGCCAAAACCCGAACACAGCAAAACAATTGATTTTTTTTTCAAATATATTACATGGAATATTTAAATATAATAAAATATTTTGTATTTATTTGGAAAGTGAAGGGCAATATTGAAAAAAGAAATAATAAGAATAAATGCAATAAAACTTAAAAAGATTAAATCAAAACTGAGATTACTCTAAATTTGAGAAAATAATTCTTTTTCCTTTACAATGAATTGGAAATGAATAAAAATTAAAAAGGAAAATGCATTAAACAGTAGAAAGAACTTTATAAAAAAACTACAACGGGAAAAAAACATCGTGTACAGAAAACTTAAAAGACAGAAAATAAAAAAAAGAAATTGTGGATAAAATTAATTTTTACAATTTCATCAAATCACCACCAACAGAAACAAATATATACTTTATTTCCTTTTCATTCTGTAAAATAAACTTGTATCATCAAAATGTTTCCAGATGAAATATTTATCATAATTTTTAGCACATTTTTCAAAAAAAAAAAAGTGAAAAATATGCTTATTAATTTCACTCTGTCAACTCTGTCCGATCGTCTATCCGTTTGTTTACAAAACTTCTACCCTGTCCAAGATGTAGAGCAAAGAAATTTTAATCATGTGTAGATTTAATAAAAGAAATAATGTTACAGAACAACTTTTTTTATGTAGGTCTAACCATTACGGAGTTACAGCCCTCAAAGTTTGAAAAGTCTTATTTTCAAATAGTGTGTATATCTCAGCTTTTGTTTAATATTTATTAAAACTTTTTCAATTTAAAAACCGTAATTTTTGACAGAATATTTTTATCAATTTATATTATAATTTTACAATTTCTATTATACAATTAAGTTTTTAAATTCACTGTTATTATGTAAAAAATTATTTAGAAGATTTTACCCTCTTCATATCTACGGAACGCTTTAGTTAGACAACAAAGAAATTAAAAAACTTCAGTGCCCTAGTGCCGAAACGGGTTAATGGATCGTAACCAAATCAACTTAGTAAGCTTCTGTGGTAAAGAATTACACTTTTGTAAACTATCAACTCAATTGGTCAAACCGTTTAAGCGCGGAAACAAAGAAATTTAATGAACTTCGTTGGGCTATCGAGCCCAAACGGGTTACCGGAACTTTATAAAAATTTGTCTTAGACCTTTTTTCAGATCATAAAAGCATCATACAAAATTGAACATAAATCGGAAACAAAATATTTTTTGGAAGCCAGTTGGGTCGAATTCGGTTAATGTATTGCAACCAAATTTCTTTGGTACCACCCGCCCAAAGCTAGGAAGAACATTTGTAGAGCAAAAAAATTTTAACCATGTCTAGATTTAATAAAAGAAATAATGTTGCAGAACAACTTTTTTTATGTAGCTCTAACCATTACGGAGTTAAACAGACCCTCAAAGTTGGAAAAGTCCTATTTTCAAATATTGTGTATATATCAGGTTTTGCTTAATATTTGCTTAATATTTAAAAAGTGTCTCTTGATTTTTGACAATTTTTTTCTTATCTATATTATATAGAATTTTAAGAAAAATTTTTAAATTTAGTACAACTCGGTCACGTTTTTTATTAGAATTTTGAAATTTTGACAGTAGAAACATATTTTGGAATTAGCATAAGTTGCCTACGTAAATTTTTCTGCACCTCTCTCTGTTTAAAAGCTATTCGGAATAAAAATTTTAAAATTTCCTATTTTTAGACACCTGTAACTGAGGCAACAGGACACATTTTTTCAAAGTAAAACCTAAATAATTAAACTCCAGCATTTCTACACATTGTGCTAACAGCTTTTCTAAATTATAGAGGATTAAAACTATAGAAAGGCGTGTCTCTTGATTTTTCACAATTTTTCTTACATAATATAAAGTTTTCAGAAAACGTAGTAACTTTTGTATAAATCACAATTCTAAACTGCTTTAATTCTCTTTTGGAAAATGTGGCATTTTAAAAACCCCCTTGGTTTACATTCTGCCTTGTTTTTAATACTTTTTTTTATCATATCATTTTTACTATAATCACAAATAAAATAAGTATTAATCTTTCTTTATTTTTAGTTATTATAATATTTGCCTGAATTTAGATACGAGTATATATTTCCTCAACATTTTCGTTTTTTATTTACTATCTTTATATATAATATACATACATATAATATTATTCTGTCTCCTGGCAAAATTTCATACTTTCAGTATTACTTTATGTATATTAATATTATATTGATATACTGTTATTATACTATTCCTCAGGATATTTTCTTTACTTTTCAATATTCAATATGTAAAAAAGATATATGACTGCATCCAATTCAATGCACCAATTTCAACTTTCAACTAGAACCCAGCAATGCCAGAAAAACAATAACAGATTTATTAAATAGAAAATATATAAATAATATTCAAGTTTAAATAAATGAAATACGAAGAAGAGGAATAAGGAGAATTACGAAATAAACAGGAATACAAAACTTCCTGTTAATTTTTCTACAAAAATAAAAAATATAAAGTACCTATAGAAAGAAAAAGTAAAAGGAAACTTCCGTAATATAAATTCTATTAAATCCTATAAATTTCAATAAAAAATTGAATTAAACAATGACATTTAAACATGGAATTAAATGTAAAAACTTTCCAAATATTTAAATAATAATGCAGGAAAGAAACTTAAAAAAAAAAAATTTAATTTCAAAAGCAACTAAAATTGAAGAAATTGAAAAGGATTTAAAGATACTGGAAAAAAAAAGAAATGTTAAAATTAATTTTTTTTTTGAGAAAATTTAAATGATTTTTGGAAAAAGAATTTTCCGAATTTTATAAGTTTTATTCAAAAACATTTTAACAAATTCTTTCTTAAATTTATCAAAACATTTTATTTTTCAAGACTAATTTAAATAAAATTAGTTTACTTATAATAATAACAGGTGATATAGTGATACTCCTTTTAGTTACCCCATGCAGTAAGATGCTATATACTACTGCATATTGTAACTAACTGATAATTTTGACTCTATAGCAAAATTTACTTTTTCTTTGGAAGGTGGATATTTTACAAAAACACCAAGAATTTACCCTTGGTAGTGTCCGATTTTTACTGACTAAACCCCTCTTCCCCTTCAGCCAATGCCAATATGATGGAATGAAACTCTTAACTCCTAAAGCAGTATATTGGCTAAGAAGTAGGAATGTGAGAAGGTAGTTCAGAGATCCGGAAATAATGAATTGGTGATTGGGATTCTATGTGAATAATGAATTCGCCTATTATTATTCCCTATCAGTGACGAAGCTATCAACACTTAAAAAATTCAGTAGTATATAATATAATCAGGGGTTTCTGAGTCCTTTCTAGCGATTAAGGAAGTGAGTAAGACTACCAAGGCAGTGCAGTTCTTTGTGTCTTTAGTTGAATCCCAACTCCTTTGGAAAAAAAAAAAAGAAACTCAGATAATTTGTTTCAAGTGTCCAATAATAAGAATAGGTATATTAAAAACCGATTAAAATATAATATACTATTAATTAATAATTAATATAATTAATTTAAATTAAGTTTATAATATGAATTATTAATTTTGTTTAAACATTTTTAAATAAAAGGTTTAAATCTCAGTCAGAGAAAAATATTATATAAAATAAAATGTAATGTAAATAAAATATCTAATTACAATTGATTTCTACCAAATTACACTTGAAAAAGAAAGAAACCAAAATAGATAAATAAAGCAATTTTATGATGATATCTAATAATATCCAAATTATTTTGTATTTTAAGCAAAATATTCAAACATGACAAAATTTTAACTAATATATACCGAACGCGATCCGAACGCGAAAACAAATTTAACCATTTGAGTATCGATGGTTTTTCGGATGGCGATCACAATCGAAAGTTCACTCTCTGATCGAAAATATTAGCTTTGGTAACAAAAAAAGTTAGTTATTAACTGTAGCATACCCACATTAACACAATTTATACTTTTTCAATCAAATATAATCATTTTTTAGAAAATTTAAGATATCTTACTTAACCTTTAATCAGAGATCTCTCTCTAAAAAAAATCACATTATTGCAGCCGAGACGTAAATTTTTCACCTTTTTTTGTTGTGTCTTGTATAGACACATTATAGTTTAGATAATTAATCCAAAAAATAATTAAGATTTAATTTTTATTTTTAATAATTTTATTTTTTAGTAATAATAAAACAAGAATGGCATTTTTTATGATAAGGTTCCTAAAATTGTACCAGCTTATTTAAATTACTTTTTAATATACATCATTTAACAAAATAAAAGTTTAAAAAATATATAAAAAAGATATAAAAATATATTATAAAAAATTAATATTTCAAATTATTTAAAACAAAACATATTAAAAAAAAAAACTAAAAACGTCCAAAACTCCCAAAATTTAAATTGAATCTAAAAAATGTAAATGTTAAAAATGACATTAGTTTTGACGTAAGTTTTACCTCTATATTTAAATTTTATGTCACCTCTATGATCAAATAAAAATTATTTTTGCTTGGAAAAAAAAAAATAACTAAATAATGTTGCGTTTATTAACAACAATTTTTGGAACAGCGATCTTCTAAATTGGGAGTATCTAAATCTAAATACATAGCAATAGAAATTTTTTAGTCGCGAATTTTTCGACAATGGTCAGAACTGTGTTTGTACTTTTAGATAAAATAAAATACATTATTTCAAATAAATTAATTTAACATTAATTTTATAAGCCATTAGAAAAAACAGTCTTCATTTATACAAAAGAAAATTTAAACATATAAACAGAACTATATATTTAAATTTATTACCATTATTATTATTATCATTTTCACGATTATTATTACTATTATTTTTATCAATTTTACAATTATTTTCTTTTCCATCTTTTTTCTTTTTCCAGTGTTTAATGTTTTCCAATTGTATTGTGTTTGAATGGTAATGAAAAATTTAATGGTAAACAAAAGTCTAAATCTGTTACAAATTACAAAGCCATCATCTGAATAGTCATCCAAAATATCAGAAATTTCTATTTCGAAATTCACATCTTGAACATTTAAATTTCTTCAAGCCATATTGTTTTCAAAAATATTTATCAAAGAAAATATTATTACTGTTTTACAAAAATAATCACATGAATATCGACATAACGCAAATTTTCTATTTAAACTACTTTCACTTTTACAGAGGCTTTTACAGAGAAAACTCTTCCAAGACACAAAAAAACTTATTTCGAGAGGAGGCGTATTTTTATATTAATATCGTGATTTCTCGTATTCAGTTATCACAAAAAAATTCAGTTATCGCAAATATTACATTGATCACATCTAGCTAAAAAAAATAATTTTTATTTTATTTTTGGGAGGTGGGAATCTTCCAAATACACCAAAAATTTCCGCTTGGTAGTGCTGACTAAGTTCAGCTCCCCCTTTAGCCAATATAATGAGATTAAAACCCTTACCTTCGAACGCAGTAAAGATAAGCAAATATAGAAAATGAATACGAAAACATTGAATTGGGAGTGGGACTGTAAGGAAACACTGAATCCGCCTATTATTATTACTATTTTGCTAACAGTGACTATAGCCGTTACAATAGTTAAAACATGCAGTAGTATATAACACCTTACTATATTAGGTAATTATTGAAGGTAACCCCCACTGTCACTGTAGCAGCGTTTATTATTGGTATTAGTATTCTTATTAATGTTATTATTATTTTACTACAGAGTCAGGGCCATCAATGGATTGCAACGTGCAGTAGTATGTAATACTTTACTGCATGAAATAACCAAAGATAGCTCCACTGTAGCAGGTATTATTATTATTATTACAATTATTATTATTACTATTCATTATACGATATACATTATTACGATATGAAATTACTACATTTTTTTATACCCGTATGATAAGGATCGGATATATTAAAATTGCTCCTCCCTTTGTAACAATTTGAAATAAGTTAGCTAGATATATCTTCAAATGTATTGATCGGATCAGAATTAAATTCTAAGTCGATTACTCTTTGTCCGTCCGTCCGTCTGTCCGTCAGCAAGATCACTCAAAAACTAAGAAATCTGGAGTCTTGAAATTGACACAAAATATTCTTACATCAATTTGTAGGTTCCCTATTTTTTTTTTTGTTATACTAAAAAAATTTAAAATAAAATTATAAGCAGAGTGACAAGCTATGAACATACTAACGGTTCGTACGGCTATTTAAGAGTTGACAAAGGCAACTGTATTCTTCCTCGTTTATTTATATAACCTGACCGGGGTTTCACCCTTCGATTGAAAGGTTGGCGACTTAAGCACTACGCTATGAGTCATATTAAAAAGTTCATGACTGGCTGCAGTTTTAGAATAAATTTTTAGGTAAAGAAATTTCTGAGACGAAAATTTTACGTCACGTCTGTGATTAAAGGTTAATAAGTAACGAAATGTTGGTATTTATGTAAATTTTGAATTTATATCACAGCTACTCAACCGTGTTGCGGCAAACCGACTAAATTTTACAGAAGTACTTTCCATAAAATTTGCTCATCTTTAAGAAAATTTTGAGATGTCTAATTTTATTAAGTATAGAAAAATATTAGAATATATACATTTAGCAAGATTTTGTGGCGCTTCCATCTATATCGTTTCCTTTAAGATGTCACAAACGTAATGAAAAATTTATTATGCTCTGAAAATTATGTTCGTATGGGTAAAAAAAAATCTATAATGTCTGTTAAATTTTTAACAGCTTGGTTTTTCCTTTTTAAAAATTTTACTTAGTTTGAGTTCTAAGTACTATAAAATTTTTAAATAAAAACTAATTATCAAAGTTCCTTTAAAGTTCCGTTATCAAAGTTCTGTCGTTCCTCATTTTGCATTCCTTAACAAAATAAAATTTACAGAATCATATTATAATTGCATATCGCTATAAGTATAGAATATAATATACATATATTATGTATAGGTGTTTTATTATTATTAATAATTCTTTTTGTTTTTGATTTTCATATCTTTGAAAAGCCTAATTGTGTTGTATTATAATAATTATATTAATTGGGTTTATCGACAATATTTAAAAAGGATCTCAAAAAAAAAAAAAAAAAAAAAATTTCATATCTGTTACAAAAGCTTAAAAAAAAAAAAAGAAAAAAAAATCCCAATACAAAATAATTATTTTTAAGTATAAATAAAAGGATATCATTACATATTCAAAAGAAGCCTTAACGTATGCAATAAAGATATATCTATTATACGTATTTTGTATTTAAAATATTCACATTCACTTTTGATTATTTTCATTCTAAAATTATACAGGTATACAGGTACATATATATGTAGGTACTACAATTTTATCTCAATTACTAAAAAATTAACCATATATACATTGGCATACTTAATATTATGTTAAACGTGTGTATCGAATGAAAAGGATACATTATTTGTTTTTTTTTTCCAAATATTATAGAGAATACAAATGTGTATATAATATATAGAAGTCATAATATATTTTATCTGACTTTATAAAACCAGGTAATATTTACTTAATGTATTAAAACAAAAATTATCTAGGTGAACTTTTAATGGAAAATTTTTCTTGTTTTTTTTATTTTTGTTTTTTTATTTTTTATTTAGCTATTTAACTACTACATGCCCCAATAATTGTAATATGTATATATGTATATATATATATGTATACATATGTATATATATATTATATAGTTATATATAGGTAATTATGAAAATATTTTCAGTCTCGATTGAGGTTACTATATTGGGTAACAAATTTATAAAGAAAAAAAAAATCAATAATGTATTTTTCTGAATAAAGTTACACCTTAAATAAAGTTAACCTAAAGCAAATCCGATTTTAAAAATTTAATTCCCTATCCAGACTTAGAAATTATAGTTTCCTACATCCGTTTTGCAATTAAAACTTTATTTGTACAAAAACATAATATATGAAGGGGTTCTTTTCTTTTTTTTTTTTTTTGTCATAGTTTTGATGAATACTAAAGAAAAAGTCTAAAAATAAATATTACATGGGGCCTCGTTGGTTTAATGGTAAGAGCGTATAAAATACGCTGTAAACAGCGAGAGAGTGTAGGTTCAAATCTCACACATATCGTAAGAAAAATCCCCCCCTTACGGCATTTACAGTCACGTCTGAAAAGGAAAAGCTGTTCAATTTCCTTGTCACATTTATTGTGGCAAGGGAATAAACTAAAAAAATATTATATAATAACAGCATCTTTTTTAGACAATTTAGACATTCGCTAATAGAAAGTTAATAAAATGTGGATAAAGAGAAAGGAAAATTTATCTTAATAGATCAAAAAGAAATCCTAGAAATTGACGGAGTGTTTTAAAATGAAAAATAAAATGAAATAAAAACGTATTCACGGGTAAAAATAAATTTCTCGTTAACTAGATATTAGGTAGTTAGATTTTTAGATTCTATGAAATTACCACCAGTTAAGGAACTAACAAAAATTAATTATAGTTTTAACTCTATCTTTAAAGAATTCGGAAAAAGTTAAATAATATACCTATGCATAATATAGATACTAGTCTAGTCTACTAGGCAAATTTGTAGTGATATATGAGGACATAGTTTGTTTCAATTGCTATAATATGCTTTCTACATTTTAATTGAATGATAATTATTAGGACATCATACTTTCATTTTACATCTAACATCCTTTTTCTTATCTACTTTTACTTTTGTTTTATATCCTTTACTAATATACTTGGGCATCTAAATTGCCTATACTTTTATATCTTTTTAATTTTTTACAAATTACTTTTTATTTAATATTTTTTTTTTTTTGGATAAATATTTTTAATTGGAAAAATATAACTTTCAATCGTTTTTTGAATACTCTCTTGTTTGTAGCATACCTTAAATTGTTGGGAAGACTATTGAAGATTTTTAAACAGTTAAACATAAAATCACATTTAACCTTTTCAGTTCTAGATGGTCCCAGTCGATAATACTCTTCACTTTTCGTATTAATTATGATTTGAGGCATTTGTTTGAAGTCTTAGATTACTTTTGATTAAATTGTTTGAGAATTTATAAATTAGTTTACAGCTTTTAGAGTGTCGGAGTAAAATACTAATAATTTGCTACATATTCGTTTAGTCTAAGACATCTTCCAATTGCACCAATTTTTGACATTATGAATTTTTTAATTTCTTAGTGTTTATTTTTCAAGTTAGTACTTTATCAATAAATGAAACTAAGTATTTTATTGCAGATGAGTAGCTTCCGCTCATTTTTTTGTTTGTTGAAAAGATAGTAAGTACTTTTCCACTAACATATATTAAACACATGCACTTTTATTTACACTTTTAAGCTAATCTGAATATGAATTATGTTCTAAAATTCAATTAAAGATACGTTGAGTTCCCTTCAGAGATCAACAATTCCACGAAGTTTTAAAGGTCTTGAAAACTCTTGTTGAGGGTTCAACTATTGCAAAAAATATTTACTTATAAATAAGTAAAGTTAGTTAATCTATAAAGTGTGAATCTGAAATTGAAAACTTTTTAAAGTAAATTAAGAAAAGCCTCAAAACTTACTAAACAGAATAGATGAATTTTATTTTCGATTTTCATTTTAGTTTCTTTGAGACTTTAGAATTCCTAATTTGAAGCATTTTTATTTATTTAACCCTTAACATCTGTGACATTAAATACGTACATTATGTAGTTTAAATTGATCATCTAAAATGTTAATATTAATAGTTGAAATAACCCCACCAAAAATATAATATAAATGTTTTAATAGTATTTAACCAACACAAAGAATTTAACTTCGTACTTTATAACTCACATTCGACAAAACAATAGTAATTTTCTGTCACAATATATTTTTTTCTTTTATTCGATTAAACTAATTTTTTTTAAATAGTTTAATATTGTGGTACTTAATACTATTAATTTTAATACTCAGAAATAGCTATCAAAATTCTGTTTTTAATATTTAATGCACCTTTATAAAATATTTTATCTTTTAAATTAATTGTTAGTATTACAATCATATTTGACCTGTATCTATAAAAAACATGATTATGTTATTATAACAAAAGATTATTTTAATTTAATTATTTTTTACCAGAAGGTTGAAAATTGAATTTGTATATATTTAAAAATATATATTTTTTTTTTACAATTTTAAATGATGGGCAGTTAAATTTCCGGATTATAAAGACAAAAAATATAAAAAAGAAATGAAAGGGTTTAATTTTTGGTATGTTTCGAATATTAAAACATTTTTTTTTAATTGATTGAAAATTTTAATTGACATTTTGTGTTTGAATAATTTTAAAAGTAATTAATTTAAACCAGTAGATATCAGTTTTTAATACTATAGGATTTTGAATTAAAACATAAATAGATAAATAAATTAATTAAAATCGAGCAAGAGTGTATAATTGACTGGGCCTACAACTTAAAGACACCCGCATGTAATTAGTTATACTGTTACCATAAAATTTAACAATTTTTTTTTACAAAATTTCAGATGCCAAGCTTTATTAAGTCCCTAGTGTCATATGAGGATATAAATTTAACAGCTAACAGAACCTGTTCCAAATTTTGTAGAAGTCGATGGCATAAAACTTTTTTTTCACAAATTTTACACAATTATTATCCAGAAAAAAGAGTTGTACGGCAGTTACTCGAAACAGCCGGTCGACTTGCCCAATTTCAATAGCCCAACTAATAATTTCATTAAGATAGAATGGTTAAAATTTTAAAATAATTCTAGATTTATTATTTTTTAAGTTATCGTGAGACAAACATAAATGGCTAAATCACATTCCATTCTGAGCGAGAATATATATATACTTCTCTTATATATACCTCTTCTCCTTTCAAGTATCCCAGCAAAATTATTACGCCTTTTAACTATGTTTATTAGGGCATAAAAAACTTGTTATATTAACTAATTATTGAAACTTCCGTTTTAAAATAATTGCAGTAATATTTTGGTGAAATAAAAATTATTAAACTCGTATTAAATGGAAATACGTTAGGCAGAACTTGAGATATACACATTCAAAAATAGGACTTTTTCAAAGTTTGAGGGGCTGTAGCTCCGTTATGGATAGGTCTACATAAAAAAGTTGTTATACATCATTAATTTTTTTATGAAATCTACCCATGGTTAAAACTTTATTGCTCCATATTTAAATGTGTAGAAGTTTTGTAAACAGATAGATGGGCGGACGGACAGAATGAAACTAATAAGCAAATTTTTTTCAAATTTTTTTTTGGAAATATGCTAAAAACTAACAAATTCCTATTAATTTTACAATCAATAACTCACTTTTTGCTCTATATTTTGAGAAGTTGCGGTCTTCGAGTACGACTTAATTAAATTAGAAAGAATTGTGTTCTGAGTAAAGTTTTTAACAATATTTTTCCTTCTTCATTATATTTTCCTTTCATTATAATATTCTCTTGCCTTATGATATATTAAAAATTAAACCATAGATGTTTTAGTAAGGCTTATCTACCTACTTCCTTATTTCAAAATTTTTAAAGACGCAACCGTGTTCCGTAAGAAAATGGATAGAGAGACGGATAGACGAACGACCGAACAGATGGAGTTGATAAGCGGAAGAAACGAACGATGGAACGGATAAATGGAGTCGTAAAGTGAAACTAATAAGCAAATTTTTCAAATCTAAAACCATTATCTTTTAAATAAAATATTTTTTTTTTGTAAATATCTTTTAATATCTTAAGGATTGATTACAAAACAGAAACAAAAATTAATTAAATTATTTTGTTCTCATTACATCTAATGATATCCTATCAACAAAAAATCAACTATAAGAAACTTTAAGATAGTTTACACTTATTTTTACTTAATGTATTTTAGAAAAGCTATTATTAAATAACTACAAAAAAGTTTCTTCACTACAGGCAGAAATTATCTTGTGGAAAAACTGAATCATAAAAAATAAATTATTTTATTCTCTAGCTATTTGATGACAGTGATAAATGATGAAAAAAACCAAAAATTTCATATTCTTTAGTTAGGCGAAGGAACTACCTATAGTTTAAAATAATCCCTTCTAAACATATAAATTAATTTATTTTTAAGAATACATAATTATGAACGTTAAAAAAATGTATCGAGCTATGCGAAATAAAAGCCTTCGGGATATTATTTCAAAATGATAAATTATACCTTGGAGTTTTATTTTTCAATTATCAATAAGAAATAACGGTCAGGATGGTCTACGAGTTCTTAATAAATAAAGTCCGGCGATGTTATTTCTCATTTCAGCTGTACTGGAGAAGTAAAAAAGAACAAAGGTTGATATTATAACTTTGTAACAAAACGAAAAGACTTTATTTCCCAAGAATATACATGAAATTGAAAAGGAAATAACACTTCGGGCCTTTATTTCTGATATCTTGGGGTGTTATTTCGCAATTACCTTTGAGAATATGCCCCAGGGCATAATATCTCATTAAATGTGGAATATCACTTTGGGAGTTTTATTTCGGTGGACCTTAATTCATAGCGCCCAAATATTATAATATGATCCTAAAAATATAATAATATTTTAAGGGATGAGTTCAGATGTTTTTTTTGTCGTTTTTTGTAGATTATTTCATGAAAAATGGTTGTTAATGTTAATAATTAATAATTATTTTCAGATGGAAAATGATTTTTTTTTTAAATAACATTTAATATTTTGTGAAGATGAAAACTTAAATTCGTTCTCAGAATGGTACTTTAAAAGTAAATCAAGAATCTACTATGATCATTTTTAATTTCTTGTTTGTTGAAAATAAATTTTTATAGTATCTACCTATATAATGTTTAAATATTTTTTTTTTTTTTAATTTATTCTATATTTAAAATTGATTTATCATAAATTTAATACAGGTAATTAAGTTTTATCAATAAATATGTACACATTTTAAATTTCATAATGGTATATTGAAAATTTTTGTTTTGGACCTTGGATTTTTCTTTTCATTATTTATTTTTTTGCTTTAAATTGAAATAAAAACATTTGAACGTCCTACATTTTGTAAAGTCCTTTTATTATTGTTATTATTATTATTTTTTTTTTTTATTTTTTTAAACATCCTTTTCCTGGCAAACTTTTCTTTTTCTGCAACATTTCACTATGGTAACTGCTGTTTGAAATACACACATTACATTTTTTTTTTTATTTATATATTTTTTCCTTCCTGAAGCCATAATGGCTGATATAATGGTTTTATTTGATCACAAATGAATGGTAAATAAAATAAATAATCAAAAAAAAAAAAAATAAACACAAGGACAAAATAAAAACGTATATACGTACTGTTGTATAAAGTCAAAAGTTTTTTTCATGTTTTGTATATCTTTTTATGCCAATTCTCTTAGGATTAAAGTTAAAGCATGGTTTGTTTCTGTCATGTTATCATTTCATTTATATGGCACAGGTGGTCACAATATATGGTAAATGGTAAATTTAAATATTTGATAATATTTTGATATACGCATTCATAAATATAAGATATAAATATGAAAAGATTTTCAAAAAAAAAAAAAATTAAAAAATTCTGAAACTAATAAAAATTATTTTAAAGTGGTTTTTTTGACAGCCAAATAAAACAGATTTTAAGCAAAACAATTTTAATATTGTTTAGTGGTTTATATTGAGAAAAAAAAGATGTATTTGAAAGTTTTTTACGATCTTACGTCGAAACACTGCTGAAGTAAACTTCAATATTCATAAAAAGGCATAAGAAAATGTTCTCTATAAAAATTTAGAACGTTTCCAAAATTATTATGAAGTATGTAAGAAATATACTTTTGTTCATATTTCCAGAACTGAAAACAATACTGCCTTGTTGAGATACAAATTAAATGATTTACCTAAGATATCTGAGGAAGGCAGCAAAATTTAAAAAAAAAAAGTTTAATTGTTCAAATTCAGAAGTAAAATTCTGCAATTTTTGTTTTTGAAATTGTTATCTCGACCGAATCCAAAAACTCACCATTAGTCTTATAGACGACATCGTCGAGACTAATAGTCTTATTCCACTTGACATCCGTCATAATATTGCAGCTCTTTTTTATAGAAATTTTGTAGGCAATGACACTTCCTCAATTGAAATAAAAGCACTGATGCCACCTCTCAAACAATTACAATGCACAACCAGAAGGGTACTCAAGGGGTACTAAGGGGTGCTCACTCCAACTTTGTGGACCTATCTAAATGGCACTCTACAAGGTATAGCAATTCGTTTGTTATCAGGCCTACAAAATGTGGAATCTACTACCATCAAACGTTTTCCCAGAAGTTGTTGGCCTAAAAAATTGCAAAATTTGCAAAAATTCAAGGTGAATCTTAATATATTCATCACTGATATATCCACTATTTCCTCCTTATTCTCCTTTTTGTTTTTTATCAATATCCCGTGTATGGGATACAATCACAACTATACAAAACAATGGAGCATATTCCTAGTTTGTGATTAAACTTAAAAAAAAATTAAGGCTGAATAATTTGTAAAGAGGTGTGAAGCACTACCTCTGTATGCTATTTGGAAATTCTAATTCTAAAATGAATTACAAAATAAATTGCAAATGCCAAGAAATTTTTTAAAATTTTAATCTGCATAAAAAAAAATTTATTTGACCTTCTTGAAGGGCAAATTAAAAAATTACGCTATACTCCTAACTAAAGTTATTTGAAAGTTTCTTCATCATTTTTTTATAACAATTTTATATGCTATAAATCCGATTTAAATAAGAATGTAAATATTTTTATTTTATTGTTAGTACCAATGATATTTAATAAATTATATACCATAATTTTGTTTTTTTTTGTCATTCCTTCTCAAAATGTTCACCCCAAATAAAACTCATTAAATTATTTTTTTTTATGTGTACCGGAAATAAAAATAAAAAATAAAGAATGTACCTAGGTACTATACCTATATGCATATATAAAAATGTAACACGTATAAGGATACCTTTAAATTCAATAATAATAATAATAATAATCGTAACTTTCATTTTGACAATGTCAGTATTCAGTTTTCATATATAGAGTATTCATAACTTATATAGGTACACATAAAATTTTTCTAACCCTACAAATTTATAATTTTTACTTAGGAGTTTTTTTGATCCTTCGACTAAAATAAAAACAAGAAAAAAATTAAAAGCACTTTAGTCGACCTAAATTTTACTTTTTTAATTAAATAATTAATAAAGGAGATCTTTATTTGTATAATATCTAATATTTCAAAACCATCCAGTTCAATTATACTGAACTAAAATATTTAAATATAACTTGATTCTATTTTTAAATTGTAATATATTATTTCTATAAGTGATTCTTTACAATTTGAGATTTAAATTTATATTTATACAGTTTAAATTTTCTTTTTTACGGGATGTGTAAGAATCATTGAAACATGTTAAAAAGGAGCGGTACGAGCACAAATCTTATATTAACGTGTGGAATTTTAACTAACTAAATTCTACCTTCCTTTTTTACTAAACAATAAGTTAGGAAACTAGTAGAACTATTGTACTCTTTGAAAGAAAATAACTGAATGTACAAATTTAAGAAGACCGTTTTCTAAGACCAGTGACCGAAATAAATTTACAATTCTGAATAACAATTCGAATAGGAAAACAATGTTCTTTTACTTTTTGATTTTCAAATTCTCTTTTGTAGTGTTGGGCTTAAAGCAACAAAATGTCATCTACCTTTTAAAATAAACATTAGATTAGAACCTATGGCACAATGTACTATTTCGTTTGAGGTTTGGAGAAAATACGAAAAGAGGAATCTGAGAAATATGAGACGTAACTGGATTTAAAAGAAGTGTTTAGAACAAGGATGTTCATTTTCATGTATAATAACCGAATTTCCATGTAAGGGGCGGAATCTCATCCCGGAATCTTCAAGGTGCGTTAGACGGTGTAATCTTCCTTGTATATCATTTGAAATTTTTAAGGGGAGGCATTAAGATATGTTTGTTATATTACTTAAATATTTAAATTTTTTAAGTAACAACAATACTATATAATATAAAGCTATAACAATCTTACAAAAAATTTTTTTACTGACGCCAAAATGCTAATAGTTACTGTCATCTCCACAAACTTTGGGTTAACATTTATAAGCAATTTTGCATGATTTCCAGGTTTTTTTTTTCAGTATAAGCTTATTCTTATTTTAATGCATCTTTAAGAATCTAGCTCTACTAAATGCTACATATAGTTCTCCGTGCCTGAATACATTTTGTGGTAAATTATTTCCGATTTTATCAAAAGTTTGGTCCTATGTTTTATTGATCGGCATAGCAAAAGCTAGTCTAATAGAAATATGTTTTCTTTTCAAAGTAAACGGCATATTTACGTCAGTACAAATAGAGTCAGTCTAATAGAGGAAAGAGGAAGAAAGACAACTTTTCCAACTGAATTGCCTGTAACAATTTCTAATTTTAGACCATTTTCAAACATATCTCTTACAACTAGTCGCGTAACCGAAACTTATAAACTTACATATTTCTAATTAAAATTACTACAGATGCTTTATTTTTTGATGCAATGAAGACCCTGGAGGTGTTAATGAATTAATATATTCTGTCGGCAAAATAATGTTGTCAGTTGTATCAGATATGACGATATCTACACTATAATAAAATTTTTCAGGATCATCTATTAGTTTTAAAATATCCTCATTGATTTTAAAGGAACTTTAATTTAAAGGACACACACTAAGTTTTGAAGCAATATTCTGAAAATCATCAATCTTCTCTTCAAAAACATAATTTATTATTGAACCTGTATAGATAAACTCATTGGGTATTTTAATAATTTCTTCACTTAATTTATGGGGAACCTCGTTATTACCTAATTGCAAAATCCAATTTGAAAAATTTATTTGATTTGGCTAAACTACATTATTTTGTATACACGATTCAAGTATTTTAACTCTGCCTCAGTGTAAAACAACTAGAAGGACTTGTCAGAAATCACCTGATACAATTACTTTTCCAGCCATTGGCTCATAACTTTAAATAATATCTTTCAACAAACAAACCATTCAGTTAATTGCTAAACCGCTTGGGGATCATGGAAGCTAAATCAGCAAACTAAAATTTGCTTGACGAAGTACATTAGCTATTTTCGAATTTGCTTTTATAGAAGAAACAGATATATCTGTAATTAAAACTGACTAACCAAAAGTTTTATGTACCGTCTTTCCCCCATCTAACAGTAAAACTGCAATTCCCGTGCAAGCAGCGGAAATAGCAATTTTACTATTTCCTCACAATTTTTGTATTAAATATGAATATACATATGTTTTCCCACATCCCCCAGGAGTTTAAATATTTTAAATCTTTTAAAAGAAATATTTTATTTGCTACATTAGGTATTGTTGTGTGCACCATATATTGTTCATCAAAATAGAGCTTATTGTTTTTACGTAATTTCTATTATTTGACCTTACGAAATTATATATATAGATTATAATACAACAAGAGTCACTGTAGCTGGTATGTAAGTATATTTTACCGTGAATTTACAAAAAATTTATATGTGATACAAAATTTCTTGATTCAAAAAAAAAAATAAAAAAAATCATGATTCATATTCAAAACTTAGCGGAATGTCATATCTAGTGTGTGGCTGAACACTACTAAATTATAATTATAGATATTTAATATTATCCTGTTTGTAAACACAAGAGTTTTAAGTTTATTTTTTTCATAACCTTATCATCTTAATTATTGCTACCGGTAAGATTCTAATCTTATCAATAGATTGAAAATAAAAAAAATTTATAATTTAATTAAATCTTTTACTTGAAACTAAAATCATAATTAATTGGAATCTGTTAATAATCTTCGAACTTAAACTTGTTCAATTGTTTATATTTTTTGGAATATATTTTTTTAGGTAGTTTATTCAAGATAAAACTACAGCCTTTCAAAGTTGGAAAAGGTTTCTTTCCTTATCAGCCAGAACTTTGTAATGGAGAGTAAGTGCCAGATATGTGAGAATTAGCATAAATTACCTTAAGAAAATTGTGTCTTCCTTTTAAACACAGCTTGATTTCGCTTCGCTTTTCTTTAAATTTTTAAATATAAAAACTAGGTATGTGTATTCGTAATTCTCACATAAAGATTTTTAGATTTCAATTTTTATACTAGAATCTATTATTTCACCATAAGATTTGCGCTAATTAAAGCAAACAACCTTTAATATAATATAATCGAGAAACGGGTGTGTATTTACAGAATAGGTTATTTTCATGTGTTAAAATGTTTAATTTTAATGTATATAAATCCTACACCTAACGTAGTATTAATGAAAAGATCCAGACGATTTAGTTAAAACTAAAAAAAAAAATTATTATAAAATACCTATACGCAAACGGCACATATAAATAAATTAAAGAAAATATTTCTGGTTTGTTGTTCAATAATGTATAATGAACATATGTGAAAAGGGATTTTTTACTTCAGAACCAACAATTAAATTGTTCGAAAGTATATAATGTATAGATACATTATGTAAGACTTTTATGAAGAATCAGCATTATCTTTAATATTTTCACACATGAAATAATTTCCAATTAATTTCTTTTTGTATTTTAAGGCTAATGGACGAGTCATAAATCATTTGGAATTTAACACCAATATACAATAAATAAGTATTTTGTTTAAATAAAGGTTTTTTATTAAGGATATTTTATACCAAAAAATTTATTGTTGAATTCTTTTATTAAGTTACTAAGTCCTATAATATGATTGTAATTGATTGTAACCAATCTAAAACTTTCGACCCATCCCATGATGAGTTTTCGTGAAAAGAAAGTTTGATACCTCCTGTAGTCCGTCTGTTTCCTTAAAACTTGTGCTTCCATTACATTAAATAACTATTCGGGATATATTTTGAAAGAAAAAATAAAATTTAAAAATCGAAAAGCCTATCATACTAACCACGTCGACAAACAAGTTTTTCAAACGCAAAGATTTAGGTGACCATTAGAGAAAATGATTTTTGCTTCTAACAAAGTTAAGTAGCAAATATAAGAAAAAATTTCTACCATAAGGTTAAGCATCAAGTATAAAAAAGAGTCCAACCTTAATTGGGTTATGCCTGTGGATCATACTTTGAAATTGTAAAATAATATTGCCTGCCACTTTGTCCAAGTGATATTAATTTTAAGCATCTTATAAAAAAATCGTAGAAACATTTCAATTTACACTTTAAAACTCTTATAGATATTATATAGATAGGACTTTAGAGTTGGTTACAAATGAAATCCAGTTAAATGAAATACAGCCAAATGATAATACAGAGGAATGAAAATAAGGCAACAAGGCAACAAGGACAAGGAACACACATCCAAATGAAATAAAGTCTTGTGATAGTAACTCCATTAATCGATGTTCACGTTAAAGAACATTTTAATCATATTTTGTACTTTTTTGATCAATGAATTCGTGTTTGATAATATGTGCTTTGTGATTTAATAGGTTTGGAAAGGTTTTTCCTAAGTTGGCAATCAGTTGGATTATATTAGGTAATCGTAGATTTAAATCCAAATTAAATGATGTGTATTTTATGTCCACTTACTTTACTTTTTACTGGTTGCTACAATAATGGATATAAAATTTTGAAATCCCAAGTTTTCCTTTACAGAAAAATATGTGGAAATGTGGATTTTCCACATATGTAGAAATAATATGTGGAAAATTAACTTCTTTTATTGTTCATAGTTATTTTTTATATTATAAAATATTTATGGGATCGTATTATTTATAAAACGAGCATTCGACACCAACCTAGCAATTATTATATTCCAACACATAAAATTAATGACAAACTTCTTACATGTCATGTGGTTTCTTAAAAATGTTATATCGAGTAAATGAATTTAATTTAATTTAAATTTTTACTATTTAAATTCTAAATCTTTACCAAATACATGATTTTTACATATAAGAAATTTTCACGTATTAATCGTTTTCCCATGAATTTTAATTAAAATGGGTTTATCTAATTTTGTTTGTGATTATACACTAACTATTAATGTATCCTTTACTAGAATGAGAATGAAAAACACATTTCTATATTCATATATTATATACATATCCATATGCTTCAAATGCATGTGCCTGTATAATATCAATTAATTGTGAAATACATACCATATTTTTCGATATTTTGGTTAGTAAAGATGAGTCTAAATATAATTTTCCTATATATAATATTATAAAACCAATATAAAGCAAAATATATTTCAAATATTGAAGAAATGTCGTTTGCAAAAACCCAAATTTCAAAAAATAAATTAATCATGTCTGAAGGGATATCAAATTATGTATAGGAAGATAATATATTTTAAGAATATTAACAAGAAAATTGGATTATTGTAAAACATTTGGAAAATGTAATTTGGTTTTCTAAAAGTCTATATGGAAAAAACAAATAAATTTATTGCAACAAAATAGGGGTAGAATAGATAGGAGTAAAAAATTATTTTGTAGCTAGTAAATATTGTACAACCTTTAAACATAATCTACATTTTATCTGAATAACGGGTTTTCCAATTTGAGTGATATGATTTCTTTTCAAAAAAAAATACACTAATTGTTAAGGAAATTCAAATGTTTTTTATTTAATGTGAAGTACAATCGATACAATTAAGTTCTGAATAAAACGTCATTTAAATAGCCTCCACGACTTCTTTTGCAGGAACAGGAAATAGACAGTTTAGTGTGGTTTTTGGTCTGGTGGAATCATCGGTTCGTACTTCTTTCGAAATGAAGCTGGTGACACCGTTACTGTCAATGGAGAGCGGTATAGATCGATGATAACCAATTTTTTATGGCCGAAATTGGAAGAAGTTGATTTTGACAACATCTGGTTCCAACAAGACGGGAATATATACTACATAGCACGTGCAACAACCGAATTATTGCTAGAAAAGTTTGGAGATTCGATTATTTCAAGAAATTGTGACATTGAATGGCCTCCAAGAATTTGTGATTCAACACCATTAGAGTATTTCTTGTGGGGTTATTTGAAGTCATTGGTCTTTAGCAATAAGCCAGCCTCTCTTCAAGCTTTAGAAGTCAACATTGAACATGCTATTCATGACATACGACTTGATTTAGTGGAAAAAGTGCTCGAAAATTGGGTTCATCGAATTCGTTCCTGCAAAAGAAGCTGTGGGGGCCAATTGAATAACGTTTTATTCAGAACTTAATTGTATCGATTGTACTTCACATTAAATAAAAACATTTGAATTTCCTTAACAATTAGTGTGTTTTTTTTTGAAAAGAAATCATATCACTCAAATTGAAAAACCCATACATAAGGAGTTGTTTTTTTATTTTTAATTAAAATGTAGACACGGCTTTTATTTGGTTGCAAAATCTTGCAAATTATAAATTTTGGATAAGCAGATAAATTTAAGATATTAAGATAAGATATTGCCGAACTAAGAAGGAGTACATTTCTGGCATATAGGCAGGTGAATCGGTGAATTAAATTTGAAAAAACCGCAGTCCTTTTGATAGTTAGACGGTAGAAATGGGACACTGTAACTTAGCTCCACTTGGTGTTCGACGAAAAATTAAAGCACTTTTACTTTTTTTATAGATAATTTGTTATATTTTGTTGCTTTTGTTATATTCTTTCTAGATGAAAAATTTTTGAAAGAAAGTCAAGAAATGGTGAAAATACTCATTCTTACACCAAGAAAAATAATAAATTTCTAATGATAGGATTTGAAAGTTCGTTCATAGTATAAGAACATCCCGCATATAGAATTTACCTATCTTACCTTTTGCTATTAGAAGAAGTCAACTTCTGTTCAAAATATAAAAATTTAAAGAAATATTCAACACTTCTCTCCAATGAACTTTCTTAATTCCTCCAATCCTCCAATCTTCGCCCCACCTTATCTTCTTTAGGTCAAACAGTGTTATTTGATTAAAGGTCTTCGTTTATTGTTTAAGCTATGCTCAAAAAAAAAAAAAAATTAAAGCCAAGTGAATTACAAATTTATACGTCGTAAGATAGAGTGGTAGATATATATTAGGATAAATAAAAAGAAATTAATATTCACACATTGAAATAAAATATATAATAATAATATGGTAATGGCGGTCATTTTAACTTTTATTCCAAAACTTTATAATTAAGGAATTATAAAAATGCAGTTCTAAATTATTTTTTATTTTTAAAAAACTTTCAATTTTAATAAAATATTAGGGAAGCTTAAAATATTGAACAGTAGGTACATTTTATATGAACATTAAATATATTGCTTCCTTTAAAATAAAATAATAATAAAGTCACACTATGATATAAAAACTAAAAACAAAAGAAATTTTCTGATATTCTTAAAATGGAAATAAAATAAAGTTTAGATACTCATAATATTTTATTCCTTTTCTTTTGTCTCAAGTCTATTATGTCCTATTTCTGTTATTGAGATTTCTTTTCATTCTGAACCTTTTTTTTTCTAATTTATTTACAAATTTATATGTCCTTCCAATATAGATATCGTAAAAAGGATTAAGGCAATATAGAATTGTTTTTTTTTTTTTTTAAACAAATTAAAATTTCCTTTCCGTTTCCTTTAATTTTATTTCTGACAGAGTTTTTTTTATTGTTTGGTTTATTTTGGGATTTTGTTTGTTTCTGGAATAAAAGTATGGTATAAAGGAAAATTTTCGAATGTTTTTTTTCTTTTAAAAATAAGATTTAAAATTTATTAAAGTTATTTGAAAAAGGGCGAAAATAAATAGCAATAGATAATGTTATAAAAACCAATTCCTTGCTCTTAAAAATAAATAAAAAAAACTATAAATTAAATTTTAAATTAATGCATACTTTTCTTTTATTTGATATATCTTGGAAATAAATTTTCTATTGTTCAATGTATGTATTTTCAAGTGATTAATGATTTTGTATTTCAATTTTTTTCTTTAGACCAAAAAAAAATAATTTGTTTTTTAACATGATAAAAATTTTTTGTTTGAAATATTTGCCAACATAATGATTTTCTTGGTATATCTTAGGTATTATGTCATTTCAAATCGATAATATTAAAATCTTAAGTTCATAAATATTTGTTTTTTTTAGAAAGGATGTTTATTTAATTAAAATTTTCGTATGGAGGCTATAATACTCCATTTTTTCTTCTTTCCACACCTACATAAGTGGCATACGGCCCGGTATCCACTAAGCAAATTATTATTTTTCTTTGACAAAGCTTTAGTTTTCGGAATCATTAGTTTCACCAAGCAGTTTACTGAGTATAGCGTACATAATAAGCATATATTTAAATTCTTTTTAATAGCAAAACAATACTATACAAATTAAAATTTATAAACTAAGTCTAACCCAATTCCAATTTTTTAAATTTTAATATTTTACCAAAGCGCTTAGATTAACATTAGGATGAATTTATGAATTTGAATAAGGCTGCAGTCATACTATAGGTTTTTAATACTAGCGCCTCCCAACGGTCTGACAAGGATATTTTTTTTCAGCCTGTGACAAGGAAAGATTCTCTTTTCTAAGTATGACTGTAAAATGTCGTAAGGGGCAATTAGTCTTAAGAGGTGTGAGGAATTGCACCACACTAGCTCGCCCCTTATCGCATATTTCATACATTCTTATCCCCTAGGCCACCGAGACCCAATTTTTGTATTAAAATTGTGTAATTTTTCACTTCCATCAATTTTAAGGAGATTCTACATAATTAAGGAAAAGATGTTTCTAAAAATACAAGAATTTTTTTAATTTTTGTTCTTTAAAGGTTAAAATTGATACTGGAGTAGAAAGGAAACAAAAATTTACAAAATATTTTGAATTGAATTTAATATTAAAGATGAATATTTTTAGAATTCATATATGTAGGTATATGCTGAATTTTTGAAAAACGTAACATTTAGTTAAATAGAAAGATTGGTTTAAATGAAACTGAAAATTCACTCAAAGTTAAAGTAGAATATTTTTAAAGTAGTACAATTTCTATAGTTTACAATTCCAAACAAAACCTAAAAGAATCCTAGCTAAATATTTGTACTAATCGGAGATTTATTTATTTATTTATATTCCAATATTACAAAAACAATTTCGGAGATTTAGTACCAAGGAGTTTTAGTCCTATTTTTGAAATTTATTTGCCTACTTTTAGGCGTTATAAATCAAATTACATATTTTTGTTTCAACATTCGGAAAGTAGACCAAAATTATTATTTTTGTATAATTAGTAATTTGCCTATAGCTAATTATCATTTATATTTTTTGTACATAAAAGTAAAAATTTATATAAATTCAATACCATTTTACAAAATATTTGGGTCAACTTTAAAATAGATTTCCAATATTTCATAATGGAATTTAAGTGTGATTTTGAAATATTCAAAAATGACTCTATATAAAATCATTTAGGAAGAAAAAAAGTTCCTAAATAATCAAAATTGACCAAGACAGGTTATGCTATTTTACAAAATTAGCCTTCTGTATCTATCTAATGCATTCTGCATTTCTTAAAACGATATAAAACTTAAAAAATTCCTTTAGTTAGATTGACTAAATCTATAAAATTTATCCTAGTAAACACTATGTCTGTTATAAATTCTAAAAGAAAAACCAGTTTCAAAAATAAAGCAGAAATAACAAGAAATTTGAAATTTTTTTTTTTTTTGACTTATAAATGCGAGATAAATGAGAAATGATGAGAGTTACAGTTAGTGATTCATTTTTTATTTTATTTTTAGACGCTGCACAATTCACAAGGCATTTAAAATCTTAAATAATTTAAACATAACCATAACAGCCTTTAAAATATAGCTTTTTGAACGTTTATGAACGTTTCAAAGTTATATTTTTAACCTGTATAAAATCTACATTTTTTTTTATTCCTCTGTTTTATTCCCTTAGGAAATACTGGGCTTGCACACATCTTTTACAATTTTCTTCGTCTTACTCTATTAATTTAATTTCAGCACAAGACTTTCTACTTCGTTATATCACACTCTAGATGAGTCTCCTCTAAGCCGCTTAAGGTATTCCCATGTCTCTTTTGCCTTGGGGTTTTCACTCTGACTTGCCACAGATGTTGTTAGACATCTGAAGAAGATGTGACAGATCCATCTCCTTTTTCTTCTTCGTTCGGTTCGGATCGATTCTTGACTGTTTAATACCCCTAATTCATCGTATATTATTCTTTTTGGCGAGAATATTCGATATGTTATCCTTAAGTATTTATTTGTCATATGTGACATTAAAAGAAAGTGTTTAACTAAAATCGTTTCTTTTGTAACAAACAAAATCATGATGATGTTTTTGGAAACTGGCAATTTTGATAAACGGAATTAATTTCTTTACAATATAATTATGTTATTTTTTTTTTTTTAATTTTTAAAATTTAAATATCATCCCATATTTTGCATAATTACAATTTTTGTAATTATCTTTACAATACAATTGACTTATAAATAAATCGTCACATAACAATATACATAGAGAGTTAAATGAAAAATGATGCAATTATTGTTACATCATTGTTTAATTTCAATTATTAGATTATATTTTTTTATTGATTCGGAAAAATTTTATACCTAAAATACGTTGTAAATAAAAATGAACCTAAAATATAACTAAAAATAGCAATAAATAATTTAATTAAATGAAAATTGTATTAAATTTATTGTAAATGCATTCAAAATAAATCGAGTTAAATGATTATGGGAGATTATATTATTATAATGAAAAACATTAATATAATAATGAATATTATATTATTATATATCATTTCTGTAATATATCTGTCTTTCATCAGCATATATTTGCCATTTTTTACCAATTTCATTTTTTAAGATGGAAAATCTTTGATAACCTTTTAGATATTTGATACTATTAGATACTAAATACAAGGACAGAATTTATTTAAATCATTATGGGTTATTGTTAATTTATTATAAGAATTGTAATAATATAATCCAACTCACTGTAGTGATGTAGTGGATTAATGTCTTGAAAAACCTACAATAATATTATATCATACATTTAATGAACATTCAAACAAGGTAGAATTTAAAATTAACGGTTTTTAAAGGTGCAATTTTTTGAAAAAGACAATAATCAGCTGCTTACAATTTATTGCGACTTGTATTAAAACTAGTAAATATTTTTAGACTTTTATATGTAGGAAAAATTATACTTGTACACAATAATCCAAAACAATATAATTTCAAAGACAACTCTAACCGCTAATGGCAAACAATAATTTACATAACAATAACACTAGATCTATGCGTATAACTTTCGAACACAACCTGTTGGGAATAAAGCCAACATTCTTCTTCAAACACTTCTGTCAAACATCAAAAGTTTACTAACCCACATATCCAAAAAAAAAGAATAAAAAGTGATTTATTAAATAAATACAATAGTTAGAAAAAATTAATACATAAATACATGTAATATGTTGATATTTTGTAAATTATTCACATCAAAACCTCGTTTAATCAAAATCTCGTTTTTTTTTTAAATATCGTTTCTTAAAATTTTGTTTTTTTTTTTTTTTTTTATTTTTAGCACAATTTTAACAAGAAAGATATCGGAGGTCAGATATTTAAACTGTAAAATAACTCCTAATTTTTGATCATTATTTGTAAGATTTCAGACACCTAGCTTCTTAATTTTTTGAGTTATCGTGCGAACGAACGTACATATGGCTTACCAAGTCAGAATTCAATTCTGAACCAATCAATACCTTTGAGACTATATCTAGCTCGACTCTTTTATGCTGTCATAAACGTAATGGTAAATTTATTATACCCTTGAACATAGTTCATACGGGTATAAAAAATATTTAGCACAGCCTGAGAAATACACATAAGCTTATATGGAAATGGGGCTTTTAGAAATTTCCAGAGGTCGTACCTCCGTAATGAAATAATGAGGCTACATAAAAAAGTTGTTTTCAACGATAATGTTTTTATACCCTACACCTAAAGTATAGGGTATATTAACTTTGGTATGGTGTTTGTAACCACCTAAAGGAAGCGAGTTAGGTATAGACATGTACATATATTCTGAATCAGGATCACCGCCGGAGTCGATTTAGCGATGTCCGTCCGTCCGTCCGTCCGTCCGTACGCACGATAACTCAAAAAATAATGAAGCTATCTTGATGAAATTTATATAGTAGGTTACTAATTACGAAAGAAAGGCTAAGTTTGAATCTGGACAAAATCCGTCCATGGGTTCGGATTCTGGAAGCTTCCGAATGATTCCGGGCTTTTGGAGATAATCTCCGCAAACGAGATTATCTCCAAAAGCAACAAAGATAGAACCTTCAAATTTTGTACAATGATGTTTCTTCCCGTTCGATTTATGTCTCTGAAATTTAAGAGGATTTGGTCCATGGGTTTGGGTTTTGGAAGCTTCCGAACGAGCACCAGAGCAAATGAGATTATTTCCAAAACCAACAAAGATAGAACCTTTAAATTTTGTACAATGATGTTCCTTCCCGTTCGATTTATGTCTCTGAAATTTAAGAGGATTTGGTCCATGGGTTTTGATTTGGAAGCTTCCGAACGAGCACCAGAGCAAATGAGATTATCTCCAAAACCAATAAAGATATAACCTTTACTTTTGGCAGAATGGTGTTCTTTCATGTATGATTTAGGCCTCTGCAATTTAAGAGATTTGGTCCATGGGTTTGGATTTGGAAGCTTCCGAACGAGCACCAGAGCAAATGAGATTATCTCCAAAACCAACAAAGATATAACCTTTAAATTTGGCAGGGTGGTGTTCTTTCATGTTTTATTTAAGTCTCTGAAATGTGAGAAGATTTGGTCCATGGGTTCGGGTTTTGGAAACTTCCGAACGAGCCCCAGAGCAAACGAGATTATCTCCAAAACCAATAAAGATAGAACCTTTAAATTTTTTATAATGATGTTTCTTCCAGTTTGATTTATGTCTCTAAAATTTAAGAGGATGTGGTCCATGGGTTTGGATTTTGGAAGCTTCCGAACGAGCCCCAGAGCAAATGAGATTATCTCCAAAAACAACAAATATATAACCTTTAAATTTGGCCGAATGGTGTTTTTTCATGTTTGATTTAAGTCTCTGAAATTTGAGAGGATTTGGCCATGGGTTTAAATTTGAAAGAATTTGAACCGGGGATTCGAATTTTGGAAGCTTCCGAACGAGCCGCAGAGCAAATGAGATTATATCCAATACGAACAAAGGTAGAACCTTTGAATTTGGTACAATGGTGTTCTTTCGTGTTTGATTTATGTCTCTGAAATTTAAGAGGATTTGGTCCATGGGTTTGGTTTTGGAAGCTTCCGAACGAGCCCCAGAGCAAATGAGATTATCTCCAAAACCAATAAAGATATAACCTTTACTTTTGGCATAATGGTGTTCTTTCATGTATGATTTAGGCCTCTGAAATTTGAGAGGATTTGGTCCTTGGGTTCGGATTTTGAAAGCTTCCGAACGAGCCTCAGAGTAAATGATATTATCTCCAAATGCAACAAAGATATAACCTTTAAATTAGGCAGAATGGTCTTCCTTCATGTTTGATTTATGTTTCTGAAATTTGTGAGGATTTGGTCCATGGGTTCAAATCTTGGAAGCTTCCGGACGAGCCCCAGAGCAAACGAGTATATCTCCACAACCAATAAAGATAGAACTTTTATTTTTAGTACAAAGGTGTTCTGTTATGTTTCCTTTTCTGTAAAATTGGAAACTGACATTTGAAAGAATTTGAACCATGGGTTCGTATTTTGGAAACTTCCGGACGAGCACAAGAGCAACGAGCATATCTCCAAAACCAACAAAAGTAGAACCTTTAAATTTAATAGAATGGTGTTCTGGCAAGTTTTCTTTATGTTCCTGAGATGGATTCGATGAATTGGAGTGGCAATTCGGGTAGCTGACACAAACATCCCAAGGACTACCAATCTTCGAAAATAATTAAGATAGAAACTTAAAATTTTATACAAGGGTGTCAAGCATATCCCAAGCGGATGCCTCTTTTACGTTCTTGAAATTCGAGTTGAAAAAGACAGAAAAGGGAAGAAGTTCAAGCAGCTGCCAAAAACACTTATGGATTTTTAATTTAATTCGAATTATTCAGGTGTAGGGTATTAATAAGTCGGTTGCATCGACTTACTGTTACATTTACTTGTTTTTTTTTGTTTATTCACCTGCCACATAAATGTAACAAAGAAATTATACAGACTTTCCTTTTCAGGTGCGGTCCAAATTTCGTAAGGGGGAATTATTCTTATGTCGTGTATGAGATTCTAATCCACATTCCCTCGGTGTTTACAGCGTATTTTATATGCTCTTATCCACTAGGCAACCGAGACCCTCAACGTTAATTTAAAAAAGTTTTAAAAGTTCTACGCATGATTAACATTTTATTGTCCTATTTTTAACGATGTAGTAAGTTTTGTAAATAAACGGGCGGAATGAGTTAAACTAAAGGTAAACATTGAAAATATGCTAAAATCGTATAAAATTCTTAGGTATTACGTATTATAGGTATTATTTATAGGTAATTTTAAATTAATTATAAATAAGCTTACTGTTATTCGAAATGGAAATTTTCGTTTAATAAAAATTAATTTCATAATAATGGATAGAAGTAGGTATTTGTTACGAATATATTCCTGTACAGGTATAATGAAAATTTGTTTACGCCCGTTTACGCTGATTTGTGCCATGTTGAAAACGAAAAAATACTGCCACAATAAAAACGGTTAGAAGCGCAAAAATGATATTTATTGAGAAAAAACAAAATGGCAAGAACAAAGAAATAACAATAAAGAATACAAAATATGTCTGTATGAAAATTATGAATATTAGATTGAATAACGAATATGACTACAGAACACATATTTAGATAATAATTGTTTATTTATCTTATCAAATTTGTGAGTTATAAGCTATAAAATAAAATTCTTTGTTTACATTTGGTATTTATTTTGTTATATTATGTTTATATTCTACTATTATTACTTTTTATAAAAAAATAATTAGAATTAATTATTCTTTTACCATTAATTTGAACACAATGATAAATGCTTGCTGCATGAGATTAAGAACCAGTTAAAAATATTTGTAGTTTGTTAAAAAATATTCACTCTGCTAAAATTTTTTATTATATTATTATTATTTATTATAACCCGCTATATGACGGCAAAAATTTCAACCTTTCTCTCTCGGATATGGAGTATGAAGATAGTTATAAGGGATCAATGCATTTTCTAGTCTAATCCTAAACTCTAATTATAGATTTGTGTTGAAGTTGAAGTTTTTTCATAGGTAGTGATGTATTTATTTGGATTTTCCCAAGGAAGACGATGGGTGCAGTATTTCTTTAATTAGGTAATTCAATTTGAGTTTTTCTTTTTAATCAAAACTTGTAATTAAGTGTAATTAAGGAATCAAACTAAACTGTCTTGGTTATTTCCTATTTAGAAATTTTAACTACATCATATTTTTTTTAATAATGGTTGAAGGTTGAGCAATGAACTTTCTGAAAAAATTAAAGATATCTCTGCAAAACAACGAATTGAAATGAAGACCAAAAAAAAAAAGACGTGACAATTGCAAATCAGTAACCATTTAAGAGATGCTTTAAACTTAAATAATAATTCTTATATAATTTAAAAGAAAAACTATTCAGAAATAAATCAATTTTCCTCAATTTATAATTTAAAAAAAAAACATGTAAAGCATATTATGAAAAAAAAAAAATACTTACTATTTGCATACATTAGATTAGACCAGTTATATATAATTTATTTATTGTGTTTATATCATTCTGTATCATGAATAATTATAAATATTAGATGAATCAATAAAATATTATGTACTTAATATAAATAACTTTATCTTATTTTAAATTCAAATAAAAATTTTCAGTAATTAAAATGCAATGAAATGCATTAACATGGGCGGAAAAAAAAACAGAAAACAATTATTTGAAAATTTTATACATGCATTGACTAACTTTCACATATTTATATACATATAACACTATAAACTGGTCTAAAAAATCTATCAAACATGATAATAAATTAATGGCTAATGACATTAAAATATTGTCGATAATAAAACTGTAATGGCCGCTAAATTAAATTAAATTATTCAAAGAGAAAATTTTTATAAATAAATTTTGTCATCATGATTTTGTGATAATGATAAATTATACTATAACTAATGAAATTAACGCAAAATTCATTGAGTTGGACATTCTATTATTAATAGTTCCTAGTAACCCGGAAAATGAAAATTTAAAATATGTATAAAGTTATTTGATTTAATTAAAACTTAGTGTATTCTTTATACCCGTACGATAGGATCGGGTATAATAAAATTACTCCTCCGTTTGTAACATCTCGAAATAAGCGAGCTAGATATACCTTCAAAGGTATGGATCGGATCAGAAAAAAATTCTAAGACTTTTGAGCCATGTCCGTCCGTCCGTCCGTCCGTCAGCACGCTAACTCAAAAACTAAGAAAGCTACAATCTTGAAATTTACACAAAATATTCTGGGAGTAATTTGTAGGTTCCCTATTTTTTTTGGTTGAGTTTGGACCAAGCCTTAGGGTAGCTCTCGAACACCTAACTTTTAGATCCCCACATTTTTTTTGAAATAGAGCTATGAAATTTTAACTACTGATAGATCTCACAAAAATATTAATTTTATTTTTAATAACTTTTTTTTGTAGCCCCACCCGTTACGGAGCTACAGCTCTCCAAAGGTTCAAAAAAGCTGCATATTTAAATTGTTATAGCACAAGTTATATAAGATATATCTTCATTTTGAAAACGCCAAACGATTACTGCTTTTATAAGCTTTAAAAGTATATATACAATAAATATATAGTTGTGGCATACGGTGTCTTAATTTACCGTTATGTAAAACTCAAATTTTGCAAAATCCTTCAACCCTTCTATCTTCTATACGGTTTAAGTTGGAAACTTGAAATTTTGACAGAGGTTAGATCTTTGAAAATAAGTATGAGTCATTTCAGAAATTTTTTTTGTATCACTCCCCGTTTAGGAGCTGTAAGGGGTCAAAAACTGAAAATTTCCTATTTTTAAACACCTGTAACTTGAACACCTGTTAAAATTTTTTTGAAGTAATACACAAAAATTAAAGCTTCAACATTATACTCATATTTTTGTTAACAACTTTTTTTAATAATATAGGGTTACTTTATAATTGACGAAAGTGTTACTTGATTTTTTCAAATTTTCTAACAAATTTCTTTAACGAATTTTTTCCATTTTGTTTTACTCGATAATTTGAAATTGTTGAGGATATAATGCGTAGTACATAGAAATGTAAATAAATAAACAACATAACGGTTGCTTGAAGAATTTTTATTTATATGATATTGATATATATACATACTTATATAATATCATGTTTATTTACATATCGCATATGTCACTAGTGAATGAATGATAAGAGTATAGATGTATATTATATAGCGCCGTATTTACATACATATATGTATTTTATTGTACTTATAAGAAATTATTCTGTCAATGGAATATTTAAATATAATATAATATAATATTTAAAATTATATTTACTATTTTGTACTAAGTAAATTTAATATACATTTACCGCTTAGTATTAAATGGTACTATAGAATATTTGAAAAAGTTTTGGATTGATAATCGTTATGTGAAAGGTTAGAATCTGCTTTTGAAGAATGTACATATAAACATATAGTTTGAATATATGTACAACCCATAGTTCTAGAAATTATAAAATTCACCCAAATTATTTTAAAATATTAAAATATTAAAAAAATAATATTGTAAGCAGAGTGACAGGCTGTGAACATACTAACGGTTCGTACGGGTATCTAAGAGTTGACAAAGTCAACTGTATTCTTCCTCGTTTATTCAATGAAGTTGAAGCAAAAAATTTTAATTAATTTTAAAATATTCTATATTTTTTTTTTGCTTGTTTTAATTTTTAGAACTTAATAAATTAAATAATTAGGATTGCATATACCGGTTGTGCAATATACCATTTTAATATATTTTAATTAGAAATAAAATTTTTATCTGGTTAACATGTATATTGAAAATAGTATATGAGTTTTCCATTAATAAAATGTTTATAATGACTGAAGGAAACTATACTCTAAAGAGAAATTTAATAGAAAAATATTAAAAAAACTTAAATCGATAAATTTTATTTGATTTAGATTAAAGAGCTACTAAAATAAGTAGAAGAGAATAATGATAATTTCAGATGTATTTACCGTAGCTGATATTTTTTTTTTAAAGAGCTGTAGCTATTTTTTTTTTTTATAATAGAAGTGGAAATCCTACAAAAACAGCAGGAAATTTCCTTGGTAATGTCAGATTCTTACTGACAAAACCCACCTTCCCCTTTGGCCAACAAAATGTGATGGAATAGCTAACTCCCAATGCAATGAAATGGCTAAGCAGTACGGATAGAAGAGGATAGGATAAGAAGGCTATCCGCCTATTATTATTGTTATCCTTTTGCTATCCGTGGCGAAGTCATCAACAATTACAACACTCAGTATTATATAACATCTTCCTGTATGAGGTAAATAATTGAAGTTTGTTCTACTCTCAATGTAACAGCTATTATTACTAGTATTTATTATTGCTTGGCTTTAATATTTATCAAAGCCTTCAATGGATTACAAATTTGATTTCGGTGCTACCGTTCCTCCAAGATTTAAATTTCGAAAATAAATGCAAAACTCGCATATTTTTTAAACTAAACTAAAATTAATTTGATTCATCTTCCGCATTCTGTTAATTAGCATCACGAACTTAGAATTATTTAGTTTAACTGACCTTAAATTTTTGGTTATGATAGCTGCTACTATAAATCAATAGCTGTAGATACTAGTACAACAAAACTTTGGTATCAAACATTATTTTCATTCTCTAGAGATAGAAATACACAGAAATATGCTAATATGACATAGCCAAGAATGATGATCACAAATTTTTTGATTTAAAATAGATAAGAAAGGTCGGTTGGTGACATGACGTAATCACGATTAATGGTCTCAAACTTTCAAGTCTGAAAGGATAGGAATATAATATATTTTATAATGTAGTCAGTCTATGTTTTGTCCTAAGATAATGAGAGTTTTTATACTGTTTCCAAAGTTTTTATACTATTACAAGAAAATGAGAATGAAAACGACAAAGTTTTTATACTGTTAAAAGTGTGAGTTTGTCTATATTTCCAATACTTCCACTGAAATGAAGGATATGGTTAGTTTCAAGACCTTATGCATTTATATTAATAAAATCATCTTTTGTTTTAATTAATTTTACTTTTTTTTTTTTATAAAAACTTAAGTTAAAATTGTAGATTTTCTTCAGTCTTAGATAATAATGAAATACCTTCGCATCGAGGTTAGTTCAAACTTATACAAAGTGTTTCTAATTAAAAAAATTGTCTCAAGGATTTTCCATCGTAATTTCTTTATAAATAAAAAAAATTTTTTTTGAAAAATTATAAATAGTCATTGATACTTTATTGTTATTATAATGTATTATTGTAGTTCTATTATTAAAATCTTAGTTGCACGGTTCTAGTCAAGTAGAAGAAAATTTTAATTAGAAAAATATGACAAAAATTTAATTGAAAAAGAACTAAAAAAAAAAAAATAATCAAAAGAAAATGATGAAAAAGAATTGAAAGAATAGTAAATTATTTTATTCTATGTCTATTGTTGTAAAGTTTAAATTTATTTTTAGCGCTAGAATGTATATAATATGTACCTTTTTAATGACATGTATATATATCTATCTTATTTTTTTTGTATTCATCCATAGAAATATTATTTGAAGATTTAGTATCAAATATGAATGCCGGTTTATCGTGGTGCACATTCAATGCGAAAATATTAATAAGCATCAGATTGTGCCAATGGTACAAGCATCAGATGGTACCACTAATTAAAATGACTCACGTTAATGTTTTTTGGTGTCAGATTATAAATCCAAGAAGTTGAAGTAATAAATTGGTTTTTTTTTTTAAATTAGGTTTTGAAAGTTCAAAAAGCTTTCTACAGCAAGGTTAGTAAAGAAGTCGAGCTACGTTAAAGTATATTTGCATCAATCAAAAGTTTCACCACCATTTATTACTTTATATATTCTACTGAAGACGTTACGTATGGGATTTCTAGTTTGGTTTCAGAAGTGCCTATTTTAGCTAGATCTATACTTTAAATCTTATTTTCTCATGTATATGATAACTTCAACTTACATCAATTAAACAAATTTAGTTCCTTATTATTTCATTTAATTCAAAAAGTTCATTTAATTGTATTAAATTATATAATAATAAAAGAATCTACTGTAAAAATTATTTTTAATTCTAAATTAAAATAAAACGAAGAAATAAAATAATAAAATATTATCATGTATATTTTGTTAGTTTATTTGACTTAAATAAATTTGTTACAAAAAGCTTAATAAAAATCTACATACACTTGCAAGCACTGAATTTTTAGAATTAGGTACATATTCTTATTTATATTTAAAAAAAATACTTTATTACCATTTTCTAAATTAATATGGGACAGTATCATCTTGAATAACCATCTGGTTTTTTAACTAAGCCAACAAAACTTGAATATTTGTTCATCTCCCACTTATTTAAACCGGTTGATATAATCCCAATGTTAATTAAAATAAAATCTGAGAATTCTAACACCTGATCCCTATATAGAAACCACATAATTCTTATTAGCTTCAGAAAAAGCTAATTTTTTCTTTTTATCAGGAAACAGAAAAATTACAATATAGTAACCTCTTGTTTCACGGCAACATACTTGCAATAAACTGTAAACTTTATTCTAATCTTAAATTTAGTAAATTCTTGAAAATTAAAACAGGAGGAGGAGGAAGATGATAACACACACTACATTTTGACATTGTAGTAAAGAAAAATAGATATACTAAAAAATAAAAACAACAAATGGATGACAGTAAATTATGTACATATTAAATGTACATTTTCTTTTATATATACTAACAACATTAACAAAAATAAAACAACGGCACAAAAAAGTACCATGAAAAAACAACACTATGAAAAAATTAATGAATAAGTTGAACAACGAACAAGTCCGAGAAAAGCCAACAGAATACATTATTATTAGAAATTTTTTTTTTTTTTTGTATACCACATAATGTCTAGGATTGTAAGTTGTTTTGCTTTACTCTTAAAGTGGATTATTTTCAGGTGGTTTTTTTTTTTTACTATAACTAAAAATTGTAATAAGTACAGAGTGAGTTATAAAATTATGCAAAATTTTTTATTTAACCTATAATAAAAATTGCTTATACGGCTATATATAAATTTGTTTAAGAATGTAAGCTTTCTAATCGAAAAATTAACTTTACAATCGAAAAGGACTAAGGTTGTTTTTTTACATTATCTTATGGTTATACATAAACCCTGATTGTAATTTTACATTATTTAACCAAAGCGATATTTAATTTGTATTTTGTAGTACCTAAAGTTGAAATGGTTCTATTTTATAGTTTGAATGCTCTTTCTTTTTAGCTCCGATCGCTTGCCTTAGTTAAATCAATTTTTATTAACTACATAAAATTTATTACAGAAAATATAGAACTTATTTCAGAAAAATGATATATATGACATTTTCATTTTCCACCAAGTTTGCCTGTGTTCTACTGTTACTCTTAAGAAATGAATTTTAGACAATTTTATGAAACATCGACAGGTTTCCTGTTCTTCTCATACTAATTTGAAATGTTTAGTGTATGCATGCCCAAGGCATTAAATTTTAATCATATAAAATTCGTCGGATAGCAAAGCTGTTTAAAATAGATCCAAAGATGATCACCCACATTCTCTTATACTCATCACTGACAAAATGAAAAATGTTTTACGTAACGTCCAGTTAAAAATGTACGATTAAAAATTTTCTAATAGTAGTACTTTAAATTTGAGTGCTGTCAATTTGAAAATGTCAACAAAACTTATATATAAGTAAAATAATTTTTAGAAAGAAGTTTTTCTATTTTTGTTTTGTCAATTATAATAGTTTTGTCAATTATATTTTTGTGTGGATTTGTCCATTAACTTTATCTCTCCAACTGCTTTACATTTGTGATTTTTATATTCGCCCCCTAAAAAGTAGAAAATAAAATTGATTGCAATACTTTAGCTTTTTGGACTGTTATAATATAAAAGTAAATTGCTGGAATAAAAAAGAAACACGAACCTCAAATTTCGCAGATTTTTATTTAACCTTATTCCAGTAATTTACTTTTATATTATAACAGTCCAAAATGCTTGCCCTAGCAACTCACTTTTATATTATAACAGTCCAAAAAGCTAAAGTTTTGCAATCAATTTTATTTTCTTCTTTTTAGGGGGCGAATTCGTTTTCGATAAAAGCATATGTAAAAATTATTTTTTTTACTTATTATTTTATTTTATTTTTTTTTCTATTTTGTGTAAAGAATGAATGTGAATATAATATGTAAGTGTGTGTATAATATGATGAATGAAAGTGTAAGGTTGTAATAATAGGTAAGGTTTTTTGAGTTACTGACAAATTGTGTATGAAAGTACATATTGTAAAAATAAAAACTAAAAAATGTGTGCATTGTATATAAAAATTTGCTATTATTGGAATGAGTATTCGTAATTATTCTAATAAAAATTCGTCACTTCCATTGAGGTATGTAATATAATATGAAAGATGATCTATGATACATACATATTTATATTATTTATGCATCACAAATTTAATAATATTACACTTTTTTCATTCAAATCAAATTTTTTTTTTTCTTAAAAATTTGTTAAGAATTAAAAATCTGATTGAGGAAAATAAAAGTATTCGAAAATAATCGTTCAATAAGAGGTCTATTTATGTATTAATTAAAATATGTGGCAGATTTCAAACCATACTAACAAATATTTCGCCAGTCCTTAAATTTTATTTTTAATAAAATTTCAAACTTACTTATTTATTCTTTTTTTTTCAGTATTAAGTATTAGTTTTTGCTATGAAAAATTGTTGCAAACGTTTACGGCTTTTATATAAAATAGATTTTGACGTGATAGAATAATGGTTGTCACTTCGTAGGAAAAGTTTTGCAGAAACACCGCACACACGTTTCCTTTAGCATGTGACATAACAAAGTATCATCTTCAGTGATAGATACTCTTCGTATGATAAGTCTTCAAGAATAATGGTGGAAATATGAAGATTATATTCCAAATAATATAATACATTTGCATTTACAACCCAAACCATAGATATCAAAATCAAAATTATAATATAACATATTTTCAAAATTGATAGCAATGAACTAGATAGAAAAAGAACTTAACACCCTGTCACATAAACACCTAACAAATTTTTTTTTTTGAATTGCATCAAATTTTAGTTGTGAGAAAATTTAACTGTTTATTATAAACCAGGAAAATTTTTTTTTATTATTTTCTTTGTTTTACTTTTGGGAATACTGGTTTAAATTAAAATAAATTATAAAAAAAAAAAAGAAAGAAAAGGAAAGCTTAAAACCGAGCATTCTTTAAAATTAAAGAAAGAAAACAAAAAAATATTTTAACTTTAACAACTAATTCCAGATATATGAATTTTTAGTTTTACTAAAAGTTTTATTTGTAGTTTCGCGAATACTAACTATGCTTATATAATAGTACCTAAAGTATGTACTATAAACAGAGCTACTTTAGCTTGATCCAATTACGAGTAATCCCTAATTTTATTTTTTTCTTTTTATTGCTTCTCTAACCGGCAGAGAGTAATTATATACGAGGTAAAAATAACTTTAATTATATTTAAAATTTATAAAGTTGACTCTATGAAATAACCCCATAACAAAAAAATTCAGTGTAAATATTTTTCTTTTTTATTTTTACTCTGTGGTCGGATCGTTCTTTAATTTAATCGCAAAGTATGTTATGCCGTCAAATTGTAATTAAATTTTAAAAAATTAATAATTCTAGGATTACCATTTTTTATAATACATATATTTTATTCTATTTATTATTTTCATTAAATTTTTATTTGTATTTAATCGAAAAAAAAATGTTAATTTCATATAAAAATTCATCTCTATGGAGTGTGTTACTACTCCGACGTTTAAAATTTAAAACATTTAAATAACCCAAAAGAAACATTTCAAAACATGTCAAAATATTCGTTATAATAAATTTAAAATCCAAATGGACTAAATTTCGCTGTCAAATAGAAAAAATACTTATTTAGTATAATTTTTTTAAAAATGAAATTTGGTTTTTTGTTATACTATGTTATTGTAACGGCTTTTTCGAAGTTGTATTTTGTTGTTTTTCTTAAGTCTATTTGCGAATTGCGATACGAAGTTAGAAATTAGAGCAAAATATATTTAGTTATGTGCTATACTTTAAAGTGAAAGGTTTAATAAGTTAATTTTTTTGTTACAGACATGTTTGAGATAATGACATGTTTTTCAGACAAGTAGGTTTTTATATTGTCACCTCCAACGTAATACATAAAAATATATTTTAAATGCTTACCTAATATTTTGTTAACCAGAAAATATTTGAATAGCATTTATAACGTTATTTGTTATAAAAATTCACCTCCATGGGTAAATGTTTTAAATTTTAAACCTCGTTTACTAGTAACACTGGAGGTGAATTTTTTTCGATAACCATGGAGTTGAATTTTTTTCGATAAAATACAAATAAAAATTTAATGAAAATAATAAGTAGAATAAAATATAATATGCATTATAAAAAAAATGGAAATCATAGAATTATATTTTATTAAATTTAATTGAAATTTGTCGCCATAAAATACTTTGCGACTAAATTTAAGAAGGACCCACCAAGATATAATTAAATTATTTTTGGAGTAGTATCACAGGTATTCGAAGCTATTGAACCAACCAAATTTGACAACAGTTATATCTATAAAACTTGACCCTATTTTAAAAAATTTCAAATAGTTATCCTAATTAAGTGTCAATCCGAAGTGCCTATCGAAGTCTGTTGCCCTGAAGCAACCAAACTTTACAGAAGTTATTGCCATAAAACTTAATCATCCTTTTCAGATGTGAAGCTTTATCTATTTTTGATACGAAGATATGAACCGAAAAGTGTCCCATATCTTTCATCCTTAAATACTTTTAATTAATATTTAAGTTTGTGGTTAACACAGTTTTTTAATTATCTTTTATTTTATTTACCATTTAAAGTGATCAATATTAGAGAAACGTTTCTAATAAAAATTTTACTTCACATCATATCGGAAATTTAAACACATATTAGAATTATAGAAGTAGGCAGTAATTGTAAAATTGTATAACAGTTACTATAATATGCACAATAAATGCTCCACAAAAAAGAAAAACTATAAAAATAATATTGATATTGAATAATCGAAGGTAATCAATGGTTAAAGAAATAAATTTTCCTAGATATTACTATATATTCCTATGTTGGATAATATTTCCTAAAGAACTGCATATATCACCAACATGCTTCAATCATACCTATTATCCTTGCAAAAACACATACATTATTATATACTATTAAATTTGATATGGGAATTTGTTGAATAACAGAAGGCTAAAATTTCAAAATTTACGATCTGTAATATCGTAAATTCAACAAAATAGAAAATTTTAATAAAATCTCAAATACTTTCTTATTTTCCTCCGTTTTCGGATTTATAACTAATACTAATACTAACTAATAATTGGATACTAAAGTAGATTATTAATTATATTAACACACGGTTAATTATGTACCTACACGGTAAATATAACATTTAGAAGAACTAAAATTTATTAATTAATAAAACAAAAACTAAAGGATTATAAATTTCATTTCATATAGTAATTAAAAATGAGTACTAAAAATCTTGAAAATATCTTAAGTAAAAAATTTATACGTATCTTCGTTAGATATAACTTAAAAAAAAAATAAACTAAATTAAAAAAGCAATTAAATATAATTTATCACGGTAATTGACCTAGTTTTTTTTTTTTATAACTATACATTCATTCCATTTTCTAATTATTGTTACCCTGTAAATCTATCAAAAATAAATGAAGCAAACATTTTTGAAACTAAACTTTTTAAGTAGTTGATGATTTAATTTTCCACAACATTTCCTTTTTATTAAAAAATTTTATCCACAAAATGTAAAATATAATCAAAATGATAACCTTGGAAATTATAATGATACTCTATAAATTTGCATACTTACACAATATTTTAGACATAAATGTAATGAAAAATAAAGGATACAAAAAAGGACGTATTATATTTTCATTGCTATATCATTATATTTCAAATAGAATTTTAATATTATATTTGAGGATAGTTTTCCCACGGGGCAAAAGAAAAATTTTATACATTTTTGGTTTTCTTTTAGAAATTCTTTAAAAATTATTTCTGCAAAAGGATTAAACATATTTCTGTTATTCAAAATCAATAGTATACATATATGTATAATAAAAATGAAGTTTGATCCAGCAATGCATTAATAATCAGAATAACAAAAAAGGAATATATATGCTTTTTCAAGGGTACAAGGTTTTGATTTTTAGGTTCAGAACAAATTAAGAACGATATTATTGAAAGATGATCAAGAAAATATTCAAGGTCAGTTCAATTCAATAGTTATTCTCTTATTTCTTTGGGATTTAAATGAAATTTTTATGCTAATGTTTTTTAGCACATTTCCAAAAAATTTTTGAAAAAATGTGCTTATTAGTTTCACTCTGTCCGTCCGTCCGTCCGTCTGTTTACAAAACTTCTACACCGTTAAAGATAGAGAAAAAAAATTTTAACCATAGGTAGGTCTCATAAAAAAAATAATTTTGTGGAACAACTTTTTCATGTAGCCCCCCCCATTACGGAGCTACAGCCCCTCAAACTTTGAAAAAGCCCTATTTTTAAATGCATATATCTTATGGTCTGCTTAAGAGTTTTGCAATCTGAAAACGTCATTCGACAGGTATTTCTTTTATCTTTGTAAATTAATATCAAAATTATTCAATTTTTTTAAATTTAGTATTTAAATTTACCGTTATGTGAAAACCAAATTTTGCATGATTTTTCTACTTTCATAACTCCGGCACGCTTCTAGATAGAAGCTTCAAATTTTGAGGCAAGAAAGTACTTTTAGAATTAGTATAAGTTTGCTCAGAAAATTTTTTCGGACCACCCCCTGTTTATGAGCTATTAGAGCTTAAAAATTGAAAATTTGCTATTTTTAAACACCTGTAACTTAGGAACCTCTACACATTTGACTTCTGCAAGATATAAAAATTAAACCTACAATAATATATTTTTACGTGTGTTAAAGGTTTATTTTAATTGTAAAGGGTTCCAAAGTTGCAGCTCTTCAAAATTGCGAAAAAGCCCCATTTTCAGATGTATATATCTCGGGCTCTGCGTAATAATTTTGCAATCTAAAACCTCTAGAAGATCGAAAATTTTATTATCTATATAAAACAATATCAAAATTATGTAATATTTTGTAATTTACTATTTAAATTTACCGTTATGTGAAAACCACATTTTGCATGAAATTTCTTTTTTCATAACTCCGGCACCCCTTTAGATAGGAACCTGAAATTTTGAGACAAGAAAGAACTTTTAGAATTAGTATAAGTTTCCTCAGAAAACACCCCCTCTGTTACGTTTTTTGGTAACACCCCCTCTTTAAGAGTTATTACGCCTCAAAAATTGAAAATTTGCTATTTTTAGACACCTGTAACTTAGGCACCTGTACAAATTTTTCTTCCGCAAGACATGAAAATTAAAGGTTCAATAATATACTTTTACGTGTGTTAACGGCTTTTCTTAGTTATATAGGATTCCAGACTTACGGCCCCTCAAAATTTCAAAAATGTCCTATTTTCACATTTTTTCTTATTACATGAAATTTTCAAATTTTTGTGTAAGTCACACTTCTAAACAGTTTGAATTGAGTTTTGGAAATGTGCGCTTTTAAAAACCGTTGGTTTACATTCTACCTTGTTTATATTTCTTTTTAAAAATCCTAATTTAATTTTAGATTGAAATAACGAAAAAAAATCAAATAGCTATTTGTTTCTGCTTTGAAATAATATTTTGTTTTGAGCATTTTCGGCAGTCAAGTATCAATAGCCTTCGCAACGGTAATTTCCTTAGGAATTATATCCCATCAATATTGGGTCGTAATCGCCAAATTTAGTCTGGGAATTATATGCCATCAGCTATGGGATCCAATATCAAAAAAATATTTATGAGTTTATGGCCCACGAAAAATTGAAAGAGACTATCTCCTACTACCGCTGGCATGAGAATGGGACCCTATATTATAAAAACAAATTTAGAGGCTTTTGACTAACCAAAAATTGATGTCTTTTTTTGTTTAATTAATGTCTAAGATTAGGTTACTCAAGGCCTGTGAAAAAAAATACTCTAAAATACTTTGCTAATAATGCTTTTTAATCAAATCAAAAATTTCTTATTAAAAAGAAAAATTTGATGCCACCGCACAAGAGGAATCCGGCTATTGAACAAATATTTACGAAAACTAATCTTGTTGTAAAAAAAAATTACTAAAGGTTTAGCAGTATTTTTGAAAATTTTAAAAAAAAAGTACTATATTATAGAACAACACACATTTTTGAGCTGTTGTCCCCAAGCCCTCCGCTAAAACAATTATTGGAACCCTGGTTTTGTAACCACCAATAAAAACCCCCCTAAGTATTTTTCATAATACAACCATAAAGTATTCAAAATATTGGGGATTGCCGCTCACGTAAACCTCTGTAAAACAAATTATTGGAACGTTGATTTGCTAAATATATAAAAACCCTGACTTTCTATAAAATGCCCTTAAATTATTTTTTTATGTATGTATTTCAAAAACAAAGCACTCGAAATTGTGAGAGTCTTTTGTAGAAATTTTGAAAATGTCATTAAAAATAAAAATTGTTATGATAAATTATTATTGACGCTTTCAAGAATGTTTCAACTCTCAGATGATCAGACACATATTATAAACACATATTTTTTTCTGTCATTTAATTCATCTTGTCTTTTTTATACCCTACACATTAAGTATAGGGTATATTAACTTTGGTATGGTGTTTGTAACCACCAAAAGGAAGCGAGTTAGGTATAGACATGTATATATATTCTGAATCAGGATCACCGCCGGAGTCGATTTAGCGATGTCCGTCCGTCCGTCCGTCCGTCCGTACGCACGATAACTCAAAAAATAATGATGCTATCTTGATGAAATTTATACTGTAGGTTAACAATGACTAAGGTAAGGCGGGGATTGTAAATGGGCGAAATCGGACCATGCGTTCGAGTACCTCCCATACAACTTCCAAAACCTAATACGCATATTTTCGAAATTAATAAAGATAGAAACTTAAAATTTTGTACGAGGGTGTGTTTTTCTGAATCCCTGATATCCCCAAAATTTGAGATGAAGTGGAGTGGTTGTTCGGGTACCTCCCATACAACTCCCAAAACCGAACATGCATATCTTCGAAATTAATAAAGATAGGAACTTCAAATTTGATACGAGGGTGCTGTTTGCTAAATCCCTGATTTGTCTAAAATTTGAGAGGAATTGGAGTGGTCGTTCGGGTACCTCCCATACAACTCCAAAAACCGAACAAGCATATCTTCGAAATTAATAAAGACAGAAACTTCAAATTTGGTACAAGGGTGTTGTTTCCTGAATCCCTGATTTGTCTAAAATTTGAGAGGAATTGGAGTGGTCGTTCGGGTACCTCCCATACAACTCCAAAAACCGAACAAGCATATCTTCGAAATTAATAAAGACAGAAACTTCAAATTTGGTACAAGGGTGTTGTTTCCTGAATCCCTGATTTGTCCAAAATTTAAGATGAATTAGAATGGTTGTTCGGGTATCTGCCACACAACTCCTAAGACCAAAGAAGCATATCTTCGAAATTAATAAATATATAAACTTGAAATTTGATATAAGAATGTTCTACCCTGTTGATATCTAAAATTTGAGATGAATTGGGGTGGTGGTCCGCGTGCCTTCACACACTTCCCAAGACCTAACAATCATATTTTCGAATTTAATAAAGATAGAAACCTGAAATTTTGTACAAAGGTTGTAACAGCATTTATTTTTTTTAGCTTGTATAAATACTTAACTAAAATAACTTATGGATTTTTAATTTAATTTGAATGTTTTAGGTGTAGGGTATAAATAAGTCGGTTGCATCGACTTACTGTTATTTTTACTTGTTTTTATTACAAATCACAATAATATTATTTTATTATCATATTTCATTTTTTTGGGTACCTGAAGTTGTTATGTGGTATATATTAATGTATTATGTATTATATACAAGTAGAATTTTATAAGACCGCACAGCAAAAGGTAAGGTCATTAAATCATTTTATGTATTAAATAGAAACTAGTTTTGAGTTACTAGTTAATATTTAGAAACTAGTTTTTAAATATTAAAAAGAAACTAGTTTTGAGTTACAAATTTTTTTTTTTTGTATTAATATAGATTATTTTGAATAAAAAAAAAAAAAAACCATCCGCGATACAGAAACTAAGGGGATATTCGGCTGCCATGTTTCAAAATGTTGTTCAAAATTTCACTTCTTTTTCAAATTTATAAAGATAACCTCTTTTTTTCCGGTGCTTCAACACAGATAAATCTAGTCATAACAATATAAGCTATTTGAAGACTAAGCTTATATGGAGTATTTTAAAATTTATATTCATTGTTGAAATTTTTTTTTGTTTTGCTAAATAAAGAAAAGTAAAAACAATTAACTTTATAATTTTTTTTTTTATAAATTCTAAAATCCTTTAAATAAGTTGATTGATTATTTGTTATGAGGGCAATAACAAAATATAAGTTTAATTCAAATATTTAACTAAGAATTTTGTTTTATTTTACTTTTATTCATATTTTCGCAAAATTTTTTATGATTATTAAAAGTTTTTTAATAACATTTTTGCTTTAAGGGTAAACAAAATCATTTCCACTGTGATGATTAACAACAAAGAAATTTATTTGCCCGTTCCAGAAATGTCTAAGAAAATGTTTTTTTTTACCCTTTTTTTATGTTTATGTTGTAAAAGTTTTTTTTAGAACAAAAGAGAATGAGAATTTTTTTTGTCTAAGAAAATAATGGAAGTGCTAATTTTTATATACCCGTACGATAATCTTGAATATATTTAAATTGCTTCTCCATTTGTAACACAATGAAATAATCATGACAGATATATTGACCTAAGAAGTGTATGGATAGGATTGAAAAATTAGTTGGTTTAAATTTAGAACAAAAAGAGATATTATTTTAATTAAATATTTATGCCTTATGCGTGAGTATATATCTATATCCAGTCAATTGTGTACCTACTGGTTAAGACATTTATGAGGTAGTTGGTTAACCCGATGCAAATAGTGTTCGACATTCCTTACGTGTTTGACACATATTTATTACTGAAAAATTTACTTTGTAATTTTACAGTATGAAGTTTTAAACACAATAGATAATGTATGTCCAATCCAAAAAAAAAATTTTAATTAAAAATTAATATAGGAACTACTATAAAATACTATAAGTTGTATAAATAGTTTCCATCAGCATTTTATGACAATCTATCAGTTGTTTTTGTTCCTAAGGAAGGTGCGACACTTCTAAAGACAAGAGCACACCTCCTTAATGGTAATCTATACTGATAAAATCTACCTCCCCCTTCAGCCAATATAATTAGAGGAAATCCTCTAACTGCCAGCTCTTTATATTTGATAGGAAATGAGTATCAAAGAGGATATAACAGAGAATATGAGGAAATATTCAACTTAGGAGTCGAACTGTAAAGGTGCCACGAATTCTTTTGTTATTATTTGCTATGACTGACGATAGCTATTAAAATATTTTTCAGCATTTAGTAATAATTGAAGACAGCTCCACTGTAGCAGTTATTATTTGTAGTATTAGTATTAATTACTGTCATTCTTATTTATTTGCTACAGAACCAAGGCTGTCAGAATATCAATGATTGTCTTTTATTTAGATTTGTTCAATTGATTCATTCTCGGGCTCGAGTTTTGCTGAGTTTTGAGGAACCTTATTTAATTTTTTTTGCTACAAATTAGTTTTACACATTTTTTTTTTTTCTTTAATTTGAAAATGTGATGATCAATATAATATGTAGGTTTCAAATATATCAGTCTACATCAATCAGATGGCCTACCATTAATTCCATTAAATATATCTCATTTTTGTCTAAGTACATTTTAATGTTCCTTTATAATCCGCATAACACTAAACGATTAAATCTATCTATTGAAGATTATTTTTTATACTTAATTTATACAAAACCTACATATAATTTTTTAAATCCAAATGTGTTCATCAGTTACTGCCATCAAACCTCCGAAAATAATTTCTTGTCTAATTTAATTCTACAGATCCTAATTTGTAAATAATCCTGTCGATTTTTGTGCTTACATTTTTTTGTCTCGACTTTAAGTGGAATAAATTTTCAAAAAAAAAAAATAAGAATTGGCATATTCTTTACGAAGTAAATGCCTTTGTAAATATTCGTTTTTAATATCTCATCCTTATTCGCAAAAGTCATCGTGGTTGTTTTTTCACAAACAAATATAAAAATTGGAAATATTTATATAAAATGAAAATAAATGATGAAAAATATTTTTAATACTTGATGAATGAAGATGAAAGATGTAAATTATGAATGACAAGCATAATATCTCGTGACCTTGAGTTTTAGTATTATGTTAATATAGTAATGAAAACATAGAAAATGTAAGGTGAACAATCGATGTTTTTCATATATCCTTAATTAAAATTAAGCTCTTTTAAAAAATATTTTGATTATAACTTATTTTTGATTCTTACTCTTTTACTTTAGCATTATGTAGAACTTCTTTTTAGTTCTTTCTAATTTGGAATCTTATAGTTTATTTTCTTTTCTTTTCTTATTTTAACAAATAATCTCAGTTTTTCTTAATTCTAGGCTATATCGAAATAATAGAATTAAATATGTTTAAAAGTTAGAATTAAAAAGTTAAAAAAGGAGGCAGACATACCGCAAGCAAACAATGCAAAATGCCTAGAGAGGTCATTAGACGTCAAGCTAAGGTGAAAGTAGTACGTCAAAACTAGAATAAAAGCAGAAGAAAAAAGTCAAACTAGAATCAAAATATATAAATATATTAACTCCTAGAACGGAACTCCATAGATTTCCAATAGAATATAAATTTTTATACCCGTATGAACTATGTTCAAGGGTATAATAAATTTGCCATTACGTTTGTGACACCTTAAAGGAGCCGAGCTAGATATAGTGTCAAAGGTATGGATCGGCTCAGAATCGAATTCTGAGTCGATTAAGCCATGTACGTCCGTCCGTCCGTCCGTCCGTCCGTCCGTCCGCACGATAACTCAAAAAATAAAGGAGCTAGGAGGCTGAAATTTTTTTTACGTCACTTTTGCAAAATTGTTAGTTTTGCTATTTAAATCCAACATTTTCGGTCGGCGGGTTCGAGTAGCTGCCATACAACTTCTTTCTTTATATAGAAATAACTCAGTATCTATTCAAGCTAGGGTTTTGAAATTTTGCAAATGATGATCAAGTTTTATGGCAACAACTTCTGTAAAATTTGGTTGTGTTGGTGCGACGGGTTCGGGTAGCTGCCATACAACTTCTCCGTTTAAATGAGAATAACTCAGTGTTTATTTAAGCTAGGAATCTGAAATTTAGTAAAGAGGTGTCGAGTTACATGCCAACAACTTTTGTAAAATTTGGTTGGTCTAGAGCATCCGGTTCAGGCTTCTTGCACCTCTTGGAAGTTAATAAAGCTGGGCGTCTGAAATCTTGCAAATGGTGATAAAGTTTTATGGCAACAACTTTTGCAAAATTTGGTTGGCCTAGAGCAGCCGGTTCAGGCTTCTTGCACCTCTTGGAAGTTAATAAAGCTAGGCATCTGAAATCTTGCAAATGATGATCAAGTTTTATGGCAACAACTTCTGCAAAATTTGGTTGTGCTGGTGCGACGGGTTCGGGTAGCTGCCATACAAAATTTCTTTTTAAATGAAAAGAACTCAGTGTCCGTCCGCACGATAACTCAAAAAATAGAGGAGCTAGGAGGCTGAAAATTTTTTTACGTTACTTTTGTAAAATTGTTAGTTTTGCTATTTAACTCCAGCATTTTCTGTCCCCGGGTTCGGGTAGCTGCCATACAACGTCTTTCTTGAAATAGAAATAACCCAGTGTCTGTTCAATCTAGGTATCTGAAATTTTGCGAATGATGATCAAGTTTTATGGCAACAACTTCTGCAAAATTTGGTTGTGGTGGTGTGACGGGTTCGGGTAGCTGCCATACAAAATCTCTTTTTAAATGAAAAGAACTCAGTGTCCGTCCGCACTATAACTCAAAAAATAGAGGAGCTAGGAGGCTGAAAATTTTTTTACGTTACTTTTGTAAAATTGTTAGTTTTGCTATTTAACTCCAGCATTTTCGGCCCCCCGGTTCGAGTAGCTGCCATACAACGTCTTTCTTTAAATGGAAATAACCCAGTGTCTGTTCAATCTAGGTATCTGCAATTTTGCGAATGATGATCAAGTTTTATGGCAACAACTTCTGCAAAATTTGGTTGTGTTGGTGCGACGGGTTCGGGTAGCTGCCATACAACTTCTCTTTTTAAATGAAAATAACTCAGTGTCCGTCCGCACGATAACTCAAAAAATAAAGGAGCTAGAAGGCTGACATTTTGTATACGTCACTTTTGCAAAATTGTTAGTTTTGCTATTTAACTCCAGCATTTTCGGCCGCCGGGTTCTAGTAGCTGCCATACAACTTCTTTCTTTAAATCGAAATAACCCAGTGTCTATCCAATCTAGGTATCTGAAATTTTGCAAATGATGATCAAGTTTTATGGCAACAGCTTCTTCAAAATTTGGTTGCGGTGGTGCGACGGGTTCGGGTAGCTGCCGTACAACTTCTCTTTTTAAATGAAAATAACTCAGTGTCCGTCCGCACGATAACTCAAAAAATAAAGGAGCTAAGAGGCTAATATTTTTTTTACGTCACTTTTGCAAAATTGTTAGTTTTGCTATTTAACTCCAGCATTTTCGCCCGCCGGGTTCGAGTAGTTGCCATACAACTTCTCTTTTTAAATGAAAATAACTCAGTGTCTATTGAATCTAGCTATCTGAAATTTAGTGAAAAAGTGTCGAGTTGCATGCCAAAAACTTTTGTAAAATTTGATTGATCTATTGCAGCCGGTTTAGGCTTCTTGCATTTCTTGGAACTTAATGAAGCTAGGTGCAATAGATTCGGGTAGCTGTCATACAACTTCCCAATTTACATAAATATATCTCTGTAGTTCGGTACTAAAACATCTGAATGTTTTTAAAAGATGATCAAGTTTTATAATAGGATATATTACGTTCATACGGGTATCCCAGAGTTGACACAGTCTACTCTACTGCACTCTTCCTCGTTTTTTATATAACCAAATAATTAAGGATATTTGGTTGTACTGGATACAGCTGTTGGATTATGTCAAATAAATACATATTTAGAGCATCCACAATTCCTAAAATAAAACTAGATCATAAGACCTGTTTTGAAGATCACATTAATCTTTTAGTATCAAAACTCCTACATTTCAAAAATACTAAATATCAAGTTTAAAAGAAGTAAGTCTTTACTGATTTAGTGATCAAAATTTTACGGATGTGCAGACAGTTATAGAACTCCAGTAGATCTTTAAGAGTTATTAGATATAAGATAATTCTTACTATCCATACACAAAGAAAAAAAAAATTTCATGCACGTTAGAATTTATTGTTCACTGAAAGCACCAATAGAAAGCATACATGGACAGCAGCAACTGTACAAAAGTGAAAGAAAGTTACAATATAATAAACGAATATCAACTTTGATTCAGCATTGCTAGCAGAAAAACGAGCATATTATGTCACTTCCAGTACAGAATGGATTATGAGGATGGAGAAAACGCAAGTAATTGAGAGTTTTAAAGAAAATGTTATTTTTGATTTTTTATCAATTACTTGAAGCCTGTTCTCTGTTCCATTGGAATTAATTTTAAGAAACGAATGAAAGATTTTATTAAGAAAGAATAGCAAAAAGATCCATTGTTACGGCGACAATGAAGCCGAGAAAGTTTCTAGTCCAATTTTATAAGATCAGCGAAAAGAAAAATTCCTGATAGGATAAGTTCTTCTACCAGAAATGCACCGTATCTTTGAATTTTATTGACACAAATCCAGATAATGATTGGGAAGCCAAGTTATGACTGTGAAACAGGCTAATCTCACACTAGCCCTGTCAAATTATTTTACAATAAAATCTGGTAACCGCAACTACATCATTTAATTCACATAAAATTATGATGTTTTAGTTTTTGGTGAAGAGTTTAAGAAATTTTATGCTAAAATTTTATTTATTTTTAAGGTTATTAAAGATGAAATATAAGGTTATTTAAATGATTGTTATAAGATATTTTCATAAACAAAGAAAAATTATTTTTATTACGATTATAATTAAAGAAGGTCAGCAACTTGATCTGTTTCTGTTTAGTTATATTAATACAGTCTGTACAGACCTCTTTTAATTTTATTTTTCAAGAATTTTTATATTATGATTGTGTTCAAGACAATGATTGATATTCTTATTATTAAAATATAATAATATAGAACTTTTATAGAAAAATATATTTATTTCAAAAGTTTATTTAGCACGCAAAACCTTAAAAATTTCATAGACCGGCCATTATTAAAATAATAACTATTAATATAATAAAAGTTTGATAAATTTGAAATAAGATTTGAAAACATAATAATATGATGTTTTTAAAAAATATATATGTATATGGTAAAAATAATGATCCAAATTTAATTATCAAATGTTGTTTTATAAGGATAACAATTTATATTATAAGGATTACAGTTCATAATGCAAAATAACCGATTTGTAGAGTATAAAAATTTTAAATATACAGCCTACTACATCTAATATTCGAATATCTTCACAAATCTCAAATATTTATTTTTTAGATTCAGACACATAACTGTTAATCCTGTAATTCTTATTTTATATCCTGGAATTGAAGGATATTTTTATATTTCATATCAAAATTAAATTGCTTATGAAGCAGTTAATAAAACTGCAGTTGTCATCAATTCCGATTTTTGAAAATAATTTAAAACATTAAATTAAAGCTTTAAGAACTTTTTATATAAAAGAATTAGGAATAAGGGCCTAAGGTGGTCCAGTGGGTAAGAGCTTATAAAAGCGTACGCTATAGACACCGAGGGAGTGTGGATTCGAATACCACACACGTCGTAAGAATAATTTCCCCCTTAAGACATTTGCAGCCACGCCTGAAAATGGAAGGCTATGTAATGTGTGTAATTTCGTTGCTACATTTATGTGACAGGGGAATAAATACAAAAAAAAAAATACAAATAGAAAAAAACAAAAACAGAAAGGTCAGAAAAATAAATTTCTTACTTCAAAGATTATAGTGAAACAAAAAATTTCCGGTCAATATATATAATAAACATTTTTTATTATTATAAACCAAGACTTCTATGCCCATAATATTTAAATCTAAAACCGAAGTTATTTATAAAAAAAAAATTTAACAAAGTAATAATTTAAAATTTCTGACAGATTTATAATGAATGCATAAATTTGAATAAATTATAAAGGATGTATAAAAAAAATAAAATATTAAAAGAATTAAAAAGATAATACATTAAATCCAATTACATGAATGTATTAATATATTTTTCTTTTTTATCGCCTTCAGTTTTTTTTAACCATATAAAAAATGTTTCTTTTGTAAGTATATTTATCATAAAATGTATATGTATTTATAGTTGGTATTACAAGAAGATATTTTATTGTGTAAAATTAATTTTCTCTAAAACTATTTTCTCAAGTCCTTTTTAATGCAATGGCAAAAAGTATAGAAATCATACAGAGTGCAGAAGAAATTCCCTATAAGTAAAACTATATAACTCTTTCATGCTTAATAAAAAATTGTGAAACTTGATTGGAGCGCAAATAATTTAGATAGCATATCCACAGCACTGTGTGACAAAGTAGATATTAATGATTACAAATGTATCGTTACATCAATGAAAAACTTGCTCGCTATTACCAAAATAAGAGAACAATTTAACAAGTACAGCTGGCTTATGATGATCTATGTCTGTCGAACAATAGAATATTAGAAGCAATGAGGAAGAGTGTATAGTTTACTGTGTAGAATGTAGAACTCCAGAATATCCGGACGAACATAAACTATGTTTAAATTTTTAATTAAATTAATTTAAAAAAAAATTTTCCTAAATTTTTAATCTATTTTTATATCTCACAGATACTAAAATTAAAATTTTAATTTTTAATCTGTTTTTAACATCCCGCAATTAATTTTATTAAAATTTTAAATAAAGCACTGTGGCGGATAAAAATTTAGTTGAAGTCCAACACCACAAGTCTACAAGTTATCTACTGAGGAATTCCGTAGTGTATAAACGAAACGAGATTTTATACTGCTCCCATTTTGTGAATGATAAAAGCTGATCTCTAGCTGATAACTAGCTCTAAAATATATTACTTTAAAAAAAATGTCGAAAAATTTATTGTTCAACATTGAAATTCAGAATTTTTTTTTTTTAACAACCGTGTCTTTCAACATTATTATACCCTACACATTAAGTATAGGGTATATTAACTTTGGTATGGTCTTTGTAACCACCAAAAGGAAGCGAGTTAGGTATAGACATGTATATATATTCTGAATCAGGATCACCTCAGGAGTCGATTTAGCGATGTCCGTCCGTCCGTATGCACGATAACTCAAAAGATAATGATGCTATCTTGATGAATTTATGGATTGTAAATGGGTGAAATCGGACCATGCGTTCGAGTACCTCCCATACAACTCCCAAAACCGAATACGCATATCTTCGAAATTAATAAAGATAGAAACTTAAAATTTGGTACTAGGGTGTTGTTACCTGAATCCCTCATTTGTCCAAAATTTAAGATGAATTAGAATGGTTGTTCGGGTATCTGCCACACAACTCCCAAGACCAAACAAGCATATCTTCGAAATTAATAAATATGTAAACTTAAAATTTGATATAAGAATATTCTACCCTGTTGATGTCTCTAAAATTTGAGATGAATTGGGGTGGTGGTCCGCGTGCCTTCACACACTTCCCAACACCTAAGAAGCATATTTTCGAATTTAATAAAGATAGAAATCTGAAATTTTCTACAAAGGTTGTAAAAGCATTTATTTTTTTAGCTTAGTTATATATTAAATACTTAACTAAAATAACTTATGGATTTTTAATTTAATTTGAATTTTTTATGTATAGGGTATAAATAAGTCGATTAAATCGACTTACTGTTACTTTTACTTGTTTTTTTCAACATTTTTCACTATTCGAAATTTTTTTTCAACATTTCTTTATTCAACAAACAGACTGGCTCCCCATGTATATCATGTTGAAACCTTTTCGCTTATAAATGAAAGTTTTTTCTTTCATTTATATTCTTTTACAAAGATTTCATAGATTTTACACAGTTTCATATACAAATTTTTTTTTGGAGCGAGACTAAGCTGTTTATGGAACTAGACTAAGTATTTTAGAATATTTAAATTACAAAAATAGAAAACACAAAAGTATATTCTATAACTTTTTTTTTTGCTATTTAAATATATATCCTGGCTCCTAAAACGGACTTAAAATTTTTATATGAAACTGTTCGTCTGTAAAGTTTATTTAGTCTGTAGTAAAACCTTAAAGGTATTATAAAATTTTTCCTACATTCAAAAAATGTATTTTTTTTTAATAAAATTAGCTTGTAAAATTAGCTTAAGATATGTCATCCGTAAAACCTGATAATCTTTACAAAATTTCAGATGTCTTAATTTAATTAAGTGCCAAATTAACAAATTAATTTGAAATGTCCTACTGCAGCTACTAAAAAATTTACAATATATTGCCTACTTCTGGGATGTTAAACCTTTTAGGATATTAAATGTATAAAAAACAATTGTTAACAATAAAACACGTGTTAAAAATTTCGTTGGATTAGTTCTATCGGATTGTACCTCTTAAGTAAATTGATTAAATTCATCAAACCTACATAATATAACAGTACTATTTTATATAACATGACTAAATTCAACAGTTAAATGGATTAATTCGAAAATTCTAACATTATATTATCTCATACCTGTAGTTGAGAAAACTACAGTTTTTTTATAATCCAGTGACATCTGTAAAACTTTTTATTTAATGTAAACTAATAAAAAAAAATGTTCTATGTGAAATGAGTTGAAAAAAAAATTTTTTTTTTCTCTAAATATTTCGAAAATAATAACAAAAAATAAATAACATTTTAAGTTTTCAATTAAGTTGTAATTAACAGAAAGTAGTAATAAATTTTCTTTTTGCAAAATAAAAATTAATTTTTTCTAATAATGTAAAAAGGATAAAACTTTCTAATATTTTTTTTTATTATTATTTTATTATTTATTATCTTTTAAACTGAAAACAAAATATTTAAAGATTAAAATAAATCCTTTATTACTTTCATTATAAAAAAATGGGAGAGGTACGAATGCTCGTTTCTCAAAATCTCGTTTTATCAAAATCTCGTTTTTCAAAATCTCGTTTCTTAAAATCTCGTTTTATCAAAATCTTGTTTTATCAAAATCTCGTTTTTTAAAATCTCGTTTTTTCAAAAATCTCGGTAAATCTTTTTTTCAGAAAATACAGAAAACATGAAAAATTGTAATTTATAATTTTTATCGAAGAATATTTTATTTTTTTCATCCAAATTAAACAAATTTTATAAAATAAAAACATTTTCTGTATATAAAAAAAAAAAATAAAACAGTTATAAAGAATTGTTATAAAGGAGAGATTTTAGAGTTGGTTGCAAAATCAGGGTTTCAATAATTTGTTTAGCGGGGGTTTGGGTGCGGCAGCCCCCACTATTTTAAGTTAATTGTTGTTAAAATATATATATAAAAAAAATAATTTAAAGGGATTTTAGAGTTGGATTTAAAATCAGGACTGTTCCCTTTTCCAGAATATTTATAAATAAGTATGCATATATAAATATATGTGTATATCTAATATCATATATATATACATATATATTACCATATTATTTGTATGTACTATTTCGAATGAAATGTTGAATCTTTTTTGTTAAATTTTTTTTCTACAATTTTTACAATCAATATTTTTTCAATAAATCGACAAACATTTGAAATAAAAAAATGAAAATGTAAGATAAAATTGTTAAAAATAAAGATTACCTATGATAAAAAAAAAAAAAAAAACGAGATTTTAAGAAGAGATTCGATTCGATTTCGATTTTGAGGAACGAGATTTCGTACCCAACCCTGAAAAAATATGTAAATATGAAACAGGGTTTTTCAAAATGATCAATCAGATTATTAAGAAAATCAGAAGGGTGAAAAACATTTTGATAATTGAAAATGCAATACGTATTTGAGTAGTGAAATACTGTGATTTTCTATATAGTGGATATCAATATAATATCAAGATATCTATCCGTATAAAATCGAAACTTAGTCGAATTTTACCTAAAACTGATTATTATTAAATTATTGTTATGTTAAGTGGTAAAAGTGTATAACATTGCAACCCTTTTGATTTAGATCTATTATGCTTCCCCTGTTGATAATTAAAACTGTTGTGTAAGATGGAAATTAATAGTCTAAATTCTTTCCCTAAAAATTTCTTGTGCTGTAAATTATTGCTCATGAAATTAAAGCAAATTAATATTAAAGAAAAGCTTTTAAACCTTTTTGTATACAGTTTATTTAATGTTTAAAGTCAATCATGGCATTTTATAAGAACAAAGTAACTCAAAATTATATTATAAATTCAATAATATCGATATTTAAACAAATAATTTAACTTATACCTTATAACTTGTAATAATACAATAGAACATTATCTACAGCTTGGTATATAAAATAAACTCAACCTGATAAAGTTGGGTGCTAATTATTGTTTGAAATGAATTCATTAAGAAAAATTTCCAGAGAGAGGTTGCTTGCATGTGCAACTTGAAGTACAATCAAAACCATGTGGTCAGATTTTTGATTTTAAAAAAATCGAAAAGTAAACACTCTCACTTTAGAGCTGAAATAAGGCAATTGGTTAGTGTTATAACCGGCCATTGTCTTATTGGTAGACATGCAGATAAGGTAGTATACATGTGGATCTTAACTGCAGATTTTACAAACTAATTGATGCTAGAAAGAGCATGGAACAATTTTCTGCACATGTCCCAGTCTATCAAGAAATAGTCGGAAATAAGTGAAAATATTTCAAAAATTTCGTTTTTCAAAATTAGTACTGTCACATGGATTTAAGAAGCTATCAAAACTTCTTCAGCATGGCGATGTCATCATTAATAAATTTAGAGAAACTACTTAACACCAACTCTTGTAGAATAGGTTTTGCTACGTTTTGAATACTCACAACGAACCTTGAGTCTAATGTAATACCCAAGCGTTAGCTTAGCTTTTAATAAAAAAAAGAAACATAATTCGAAATATATTCCTACTGTCTTTAAAATGTCCAAGATCATCTATCATACATTTTGTTAACATATCTTCCATTATGGTTACATTTTTTGGAATTTATTTGAACCTAATAATTGTAATTAAGATTTACCAGAAAAAAACATAAATTTAAATCAAAACAGTTTGTAACCTACTGAACAATATTAATATACGAAACTGAAAAATATTATTTATGAGTTTAAATTATATTGAGGAAAAACTTTTGTTTTTTTTTTTTGTTGTGTTTTTTGGGACGCGAAAGTTTTTTAATCATTCAAAAAAAAAAAAAAAAAACTAAAAAACAAAAAGCAAACTGATGATTAACAAGAAAAGATTTGAAAATAATGAACAGAAATTTATGGAGGTTTATAATAATTATTGTAAAGAAGAGCAGATCAAAACTGAAAAATTAGAAAGAAACAAAAAAAAAAAGAAAAAAGTCATTATATTTACAACCCATATGTTGTTTTGTTTATAACAAGAAAATAAATTTTTATAATCTTTAGATCGGAGTTTTCCCCTATTTTCTTTTTCTTTTATATGATTTTCATGTTTATTTGGTAAAGAAAAGTATCCAAAAAAAGGACCAAAAATGAGGTTATGAAGAATATTGTTTTTAACATTTCTTTCTTGTATTTCTATTTCACTATCTTTTTTCTTCTTCAAGATTTAATGTAATAATTTTTTCTATAATCATTATCACCGTTACAGATGTTCTTTTCTTTTTATTCTTTGTACAAAAGTATATTCTCTCTCTAAGGGTCAAAGAATTTTCAATCGGGAAATCTCTTTCAGTCGAAGTTTCCTTTGAGTTTTAACTTTTGTACACAAAAATTATTTTTTTGGAAAAGGGTTTCATTAAACTTTATTTTACTAAAAAAAAAAAAACAAAAAAGAAATGTAGATATGAAAATAATAAAAAAAAATAATTAAACAAGTTTTTTATATTTTTTTATTTGAAAACGACGACAAAATTAATTTTAAAATATACCATTTTTTACTTTAAAAAAAAAACTATTCCCAATTTAAGTGCAATCATTTTCTTTTTAATGCAAGATTTCGTTTTTAATTAGAAGCATTTTTAGGTTTTAAAGAAATTTTTCCTTTTTAAGTTCGAGAAATGATTGTTAACTAAACTTTATTTTAAGTTTTGTCTGATTGAAAGTACATATGTTGTTCTAAATTTTATAAAAAACAAAAAACCTATACATCCATAATATATGTCTTATATACTGTATGATAATTTTTTAAAGACTATATATAATATTATAGAAATGGTTTTTTTTTTTTAATCCTGTTGAGATCTTCATGTCACGCAGTTTCATCCTAATATTATTATATAATCTCATACATAATGATTTATAAAAAATTACGGAAATACAAAAACTTGCACTTAAAAATGAAACTACTTGGAATGAGAATAGTTGCATTAAAAAAAAAAATTTTGCACTTCAAGTGAAAATCCTTTTCCTCAAATTAAAACAGTATCCGCAAACCCCAAACTAAACAGTACTTTTTTCCTACAGGATCTAATGTCTACTTAATGTTTGGTTTAGAAGGGATCTAGAATTTACTTGATTCAAATCCAACACTGCTAAAGAGAATTCACGAGCTTATCTTATTGGTGTCTCTGGCGATCCACACCAACCCTCTTAAAAAAAAAAAAATTTTATTATGATTATAAAATTTTAATCCATGGTGTTAATTTAAAATTATGTGATTTAAACTTTAATTGAATAGAAATTTAATAAAATTAAAATAAAATGTAGTTCTGATAGTTTTTATATTAGTTAGTAGTAATTTACTTTTTGTTGTCAGATTTTCATCAATACAAATTATTATATTATTAACTTTAATATTAAAATTTATAGGTACTACCTAACAACTAAGATATTTTATGGAAAAATCTTTTACTCTTGGTATTTATTAGTAAGATAGATAAAATATTCGTAGAATGAATGAATTACGGTTATATTAGCTGAGATAAACTTTAGTTCTCTAAATTAGCGGTGCTCATTTGATTAATTCTTTCCATTCCTAACTTAATATTTTATTAAATTTTTTTTTCAATTAGATGAAAATGATCAATTTACAAATAAAATGTATTTTCTTTTGAACGTTGACATTTTTTAGTTAGTTTACTCGCGAAAAAGGCAAAATGTAAAGCGGTAAAATAAAAAAAATAAATTCTATTGTATTTGAATTTCAAAAACTTATCAAATCAGATGAAAAGTGTTATCGTTTAAATGTAACAATACATTTGCTGTAATCTTTTCATTGTTTATCAAAGACAATTTTAATTTTTTTAGTATTGATTGATCTAAAAGTACTATAATTTAAAAGTATTCGTATTAGATTTCCTTATAAAATCTTTAAGAACTTTGCCATATATCTTTGCACAAAACAAAAAGTAATGTATTTTTTATGGAATGTTTTAAAATCTACTTAAAACTCGATTATAATCAAAATTGTAATATATAAGATTTTTATATATAAAATTACTAAACTAACATCAAATTACAAGTAACAATTTGACGACGTGTCTTAAGGCCCCGGGCCAGTATACCCTTGGACGTTATGGACCAAACGATTGCACATAATTCTCAAATATTGTTAGGAGATTATGCCTCACTCACTTAAAATTGAGGGTGAATATATCCCTCCAGCTATGGAGTACAACACCACAAAAACTTTAGAGTCTTATGTTTAACCCCACTAAATATTTTAAAAACAAAAATTTGGTATCATGTGATACACGCACAATACAAACGTGGATATGAAGAGGGATTTTAGAGTTGGATTCAAAATCAGGATATTCTCTTTTCGTTTGTGTTGTTTGTTTCTAACAGAAAGAATAATTTTTGACACTTATTGTTTCTTTATTTAGGGTTTTTTTCAGGTAGGTTATATTATCCTAAACAATGGCATTTTGTCGCATTTTGTTGAGTCATAACATCAAAAACTAAAAATAATTATTATGGTCTTATATACCACTAATATAAGGGTGCTTTAACTCACAGTTAAAGGGACATTATTCTCAAACTTATTTTGGGCATTATGTTCCATCGCTGGTGGGCTATAACATCCAAGGGTATAACAGTCCGAGGTTTCATGACACGTTGTCTAACAAATTCATTTCTGTTATTTTTTTCATTTCCATTCCTATAATGATCATAAGGCATCCACTTAGTCCTTTAATATTCATATTTTACTAAGCTCCAATACAATGAATCATTAGTTTCACTAAGCCGTTGATTACCCATCTGTAGCTATATTGTACAAGACTATGAAACGCAAGTATCTATATTTATTTGTGCGCCATCTATTATATGATATAAAAAATATTTTATTTAATTATTTTATATTAGTTATAAATAATTTTTTTTTTAAATCTATGTAGACCAACCGCAGTTTCAGCCCTTAGGCTTTTCGAATAAAAGACCGGTATCATAACTACTACATCATTATTCCTGGATAATAGTTTCTTTCAGATCTTAAATAGATCTTAAATTTTTAATTCTCATGAAAAAAAAAACATTTAGATAATAGATAATATTAATTCAACGATCACCCACATTTTTTAAAAGTGATAATATACACAATCGGAAGAGAAATTTTTCTCAACTGTTTCAAAAATTTCTGCCATAGACAAAAAGAAGGGAAATTTATAAATTTCAAAACTTTTGTACTTGTATGAAAAAAAAAAAATTGTTCTTTATTTTTAAATTTAAGATTTCATTGGTAAAAAAAAAGAAAAGATACTTATGAAAACACTTCGTTGCTAGTAATATAAAAACTTATCTTAAACTTATATACAAAACAAAAAGTTTTTAGGTAAAAATAACAAAACAAATTAAATATATATAAATGAAACAGAGATTACATGAGTAGACGGGAGGGTGGTAAAAAAAATTCAATACTATATACAGATTAATTTTCTATTTTTCTGTTTAAAACTTTTTCTATTTTATTTTTAGATTTACTCTTAAGAATACAAAAAAAAAACTTTTAATTTTTTCTTTATTTATAATTTTAATAATAAAAAAACAAAAACCAAAAAATATGATTTACTACCTTTGCTATTTCAAGTTATTTATGGTAATTACTCAAAAATATTTAGATATAAACTTTACATTTAAAAAAAATTAATCTAAAGTTTTTTGAGTTTTTCAGTTGAAATTGGTTCTTTCGAATTTTAGGAGTTCTTTGGAACCGGTATAGAAACTAAATTCTAGATAGATGAATTTCTGTTAAAAAATAATTTTGTGGTATCCTAAGATACTAATGAATGATCACTTCATTAATGAGTATAGGTGCAGTCAAAAAAGCTTTCGATAAAAAATTATGGCAAGTATTGTTAGAGTTAAGTTCAATGTCTTACGATCAGAAGGTTTTATCACGGCTTATGGAGATATAAAAAGTTAAAGATTTAAAAAAGTTTTTACAATTTTTCGAATAATCCATAGAATTTCTAAAAAATAATTGTATTCCATTTGTATAAAATTTAATTTATTTTATCTGTGACTTATAAATCGAATTAAATGGTTTTTACGTGCTACAAAAGAAAGAAGCCATATAATGCGATACCTAAAAACTTTTGAAATAGATTCAATATAAACTTTTTAACCGCATATGAAATTTATTAACCGGACTCGGAGCAAATCAATTCCGAGTTATCAAATTTCATTATACAAATTTCTCTTTCGGCCGAGCTATCTACTTAACTAGTTACCTAACACAAACTCTAAATATTTAAATGTTAAAATGTAGTTTTGCTAATCATTCTGTTTGTTAAAATTACGTTTGCTAACTGTCCGTTTTAGGAAAGAAGGAGAGTAGGCCGCAAAACATTACAATTTCAAAATTTCGTTTTTATCCGAAAATAATTTTGCGTTTGTATTTCAGCTAAGTGTCCTATAGTACAAATTTATAACTACATTATATATTATAAGAAAAACTTCTTTACGATAAATTCGATTATATTTCGAATATAGATATATTAATTATAGTTTTAGTTTTAATAATTTTTATCTAATATTAACTAGAATTCCTCCAGTTGAGTAAAGTATAGGCAACGATAATTGCGGCTAAGCTGGTTGGTTGGTTGTTCGAAAAGACAACCAAACTGGCAATTCTGGGAGCAGCATTCTTTTGTTTCGAGGGCGAGAAATCGTCTTTAAGGTGAGTCAACTACCGAAATGTGGTCAACGGCATAGGATCAGACGGGGAAGGGAAAATCGTCTGATTAAATTTCGCGAGAGTACATTATGAAAGTGAAATGTTACTACACCCTGAATAGGGTATTGGAAGGAGTAGAGGAAGAATTTCTCCCATGTTTCTACTGGCTGATTAGTAATTTATAAAATTATTTAATTCGTAAAATTTATACAATATAATAATATATGAATTTATTTAACAAACTTAGGTAGATGGGTATAATACTTTTGTCTTATTTAATATTTATTTGGTTCACTTATACGTTACTTTGTACTAATTTCAATATTATGAAAATTTTTTAAATTTTATTCATGTATTTCGTTTCATTTCACATAAATACAAAACATAAAAAAAACAAACTTGTAATATTTTTCATTAGAAGTTTTAATTAACTTTACAAATAAGTTTGAAACTATTAATTTTCATTATAGAAAATACAACCTGAAAGATAAAATGTGTAGAATGTAAATAAATAAAAATATTTTTAATATATTTATTTAGTTATAAGTTTTTTTTAAGTTTTTCTTCTTTTAATTTATTCCACTTGGAAATTGTTTATATTTTCAATAGTACTACAATTTTATTAATGTACAGTTAAATGGTTTCATAAAGAGGAGGAATAATTTCTTTTTTTTTTGTTTATAATTCACTTTTTTTAGAAAAAGGTAACTCTAATCTTGAGAATTTTAGATAAAATTGAATTAGTGTTGTTTTTTTTTTATGTTTTAATGGAATCTAACAATATAAAATAATTCTGTAAAAAGTTTCCAAGAAATGTAGCTACCAGTTATAAAGTTTGTAATATTATAAATCAGATAACAAAAATCTAAAGCTTTCGTTTTAAATTAAATGAACCAGCTCAGATGCACAACGGAATTACGTCAACGCTTTTACGTTGTCATTTATGACGACGTAATTCAGTCATAGTTCAATCATAGGTTTGCAATAAATTTTCTTTTAATCAAAATGAACAAATAAGAAGTTATAATCATAAGATACGAAATTATGTTCGGGTTATCATTATAATTCGAAAATCAACTTTTTAGTTTAATTTTTTTAACTCACAGAACTTTTTATTAATTTTAAATGTAAAAGTTTGTGAGTTGAAGAGATTTTTGAAAGTTGTCTAGGTAAATTTCAGTTATATATCAACTGAGGTCAGGAGTCCAACGGAACTGAACCAGGAAGAAAAAACTTCTAATAAACTTTTGGTCTTCAAAACAAGGAGTAGTTTTTTTCATGCTAAAAGAGGAAGATGATGAAGAAAACGTAATTTGGTTAAACAGAAATAAATGCAATAGATTTGGCTGCAGAAATAATTGCAATAGATCGTTTTTGAAATTTTAATTATCTAAATAACATTTGTTTAACACAAAATAAAAAAAGTTCCAGAAATATTTCCGTTTGTCAAAATCTTTATTTTAAAACGTGTTGGATTATATTAAAGATGTTATCGAAGAAATTCAATGCAAAAATAGAAAATATATTATATCTACAGAAGAAAAATTATGTATAACTTTAAGGTTTATATATTATTTTTATTTCATTTTAATTTTCAAAATCAATTTTATTGTACGAAAATTGAGTTTGTTGTGGAACTTTAGTGTCTTCATAAATACATCGCCGAAATTGATAAAAACTATTTAAATTATTTCAGTGTTTTTGATGCCAACGAAAAAAAGCTGACGCAAAGTAGTTGTGCGTTCCCGCAAGCATATTTAATAGAAACTACATCTTTCAAATTATAAATAATTGGATTTGTAATTTTTTTATATAACTTAGACATAGTTAAACTTATATGCAAAAATATCTTATAGTAGTATTATTCATTTTATTTATTTTATATTATGATATTAATTATTACGATATAAATAAAGCTTGGCGGGGCTTTGAACACGAAACCCTTTGATTAGAAGGGAAGCAATTTAATCACTACGCATTTATCAGATAAAAAATGTAAACAGTTCGAACACACTTTATAAAATATGAACACTTCGAAAGCCACTGTATATAGGTATACCTATAAACACTTCTTGAATTATAATGGCAATAGTTCATAGTCTTCGAATTAAAAATGTTGCAGAACACATTTATGATATTGATAGGTTAAGTTGGCTGCCGAAAAGGCATACTTAGACTATATTTGGTCTATTGTAATACCACATAGAAACTTTTCTATCCTCAAACTCGTTAAACCATTTGAGCTTTCTCCAAAGCGAAGAAAGTTCTTCATTCCATTGTCCAGAGCCATTGTCCCAAATGGATGTTACTTTTAGCCGATAAGGCTGGGCATGTACAAAGGAAATGAAGAGTTGTTTCCTGCTCTTCTTCATTTTTGCAGGCTCTACAGTAGTCGTTTGCGCATAAGTCAAGTTTTTTGATATGCTTCCCTATTAGACAGTTACCGGTTATTATACCCGTTGTCATTCTAATATGATATTAGTAAAATTTAAAAGGACAGGAAGCTGCGTCTTCGTCAGCATATTCGATAAGTTGTGTTGCGATTTATAATGTTTAGTAAATTATCAAAATAACCCATTCAGTGCTGTTTAACTGAAACCCCATCATAATATATGGCATATACTCCATTTTTGGTTTGATATATATGTGTTCAATAGATATTGAGAAGATTTGAAGCAGAAAAATATGTTTTGTATAAAGAAAGAACAATAGAAGACACAATCATTAATACTATTGATAACATATGCATCGGTTAATGAGAGTAGACTAAATCATTGTTTCATGAAAGATTTTTCAAACTAATGCACCGAACTTTTATTTTTGATTTGTCGAATAGAGCTCATATTAAAAATTTACGAAAAATTATTTTTTATTTTTTTTGTTTGACGAAGGCTGAGCTAACGCAATAGAATTCACTAGACTCAGAATTTTAAAACTTATAGAAAAGATTACTGATTATTCCATTTTCTGATAATCTAAATTTTGTTGTAAATCAAATTTAAATTCCACATAGGAATTAGAAAAATTTAATGTATTTATTGTAGAATATCAAATTTAAATTTACTTAAAGTCTCGTCCATGATATTTTTATATAGACTGCATCAGAAAATCATTTAAAAATAAATATTTGTTTAAAGTAAGGAATTTAAAGTTTATTGCATCGTTATTCATTCTATCATTATTATATCTATCTATCACATAATAAAAATGGTTTTTTATATCCAAGGTAATTTATTTAATTGAGGATATTGAACTCGTATACAAAAATATTTATTAGATATAGATATTCGAATAAGATGGTATGGTTGGTGTTCAGAATTATTTTTATAAAAAATCGTAAAATGGAAAAAAAATATCAATTTTTTGTTTTCTTCTTTCTCTTGTCTTTGGTCTAGATTTGCTTGAATAAATTATCTGCCAGCTAATTTAAATTCTATAACAACAAAAATAAAATTTTTAGAATAGAAGAAAAACTACTAAATATTCAAATCTTGATAGCTATTTTTGTTGGAATACATGTACATGGGCAAAAACTCAATACAAAGAAGAATAAAGCTAAATATAATACAGTTATATAATATAGATGAGAGAAATTCATGTAAAAAATTTAAAATTAGATATGTACTAGACCTATCACGGTAATCAGATTTTAATTTAGAAAAGTCTCACAAATAAATGGGGTTAGAGGAAAGCTCTACATCTTTTATGCAATGCATTATCTAAGTACTAAAAAAGACTTTTATGATAAGGTCCATAGAGGTATAATGGGTGATGGGAAAAAATATATTTCTCCGATATTTAAGCGACTCTGGTTTTTAGATTGATATAAGCCAAGGAAGAAGTAGTACTCCGAACAGTAGTTTGAGAGTCTATACAATATACTGTTCTAAAGAAAATTATACATCTAAAGAGGTGCTATTATAGGGGTAAAGCAGAGTAAAGCAGAAATGTTTAGTGAAACGAAATATACGAAACATAAAAAAAAGGCTTTAGCCCTACCAATCTCGAACTGGAGAAAATAGACCGATAACATAGAAAACAATTTTTCGTTTATTTCGACTTCTTAATATGCTAAATAAATATTTAATATCACACCTGAGTCACACAGAATATTTTATTTTTTTATTAGAAAATAATCATACACTATGTGATTAAATGCTTCATTCACTGCTTCAGCACATTTAGTTCCGAACTATTTTTATACCCGTACGATAGGATCGGGTATAATAAAATTACTCCTCCGTTTGTAACACCTCGAAATAAGCGAGCTAGATATACCTTCAAAGGTATGGATCGGATCAGAAAAAAATTCTAAGACTTTTGAGCCATGTCCGTCCGTCCGTCCGTCCGTCCGTCCCTCCGTCCGTCAGCACGCTAACTCAAAAACTAAGAAAGCTAGAATCTTGAAATTTACACAAAATATTTTTGGAGTAATTTGTAGGTTCCCTATTTTTTTTGGTTGAGTTTGGACCAAGCCTTAGGGTAGCTCTCGAACACCTAACTTTTAGATCTCCACATTTTTTTTGCAATAGAGCTATGAAATTTTAACTACTGATAGATCTCACAAAAATATTAATTTTATTTTTAATAACTTTTTTTTGTAGCCCCACCCGTTACGGAGCTACAGCTCCCCAAAGGTTCAAAAAAGCTCTATATTTAAATTGTTATAGCACAAGTTGTATAAGGTATATCTTCATTTTGAAAACGCCAAACGATTACTACTTTCATTAGCTTTAAAAGTGTATATACAATAAATATATATTTTTGGCATACGGTGTCTTAATTTACCGTTATGCGAAACTCAAATTTTGCAAAATCCTTTAACCCTTCCATCTTCTAAACGGTTAAAGTTGGAAACTTGAAATTTTGACAAAAGTTAGATCTTTGAAAATTAGTATGAGTCATTTCAGAAATTTTTTTTGTATCACCCCCCGTTTAGGAGCTGTAAGGGGTCAAAAACTGAAAATTTCCTATTTTTAAACACCTGTAACTTGAACACCTGTTAAAATTTTTTTGAAGTAATACACAAAAATTAAAGCTCCAACATTATATTTTTATTTCTGTTAACAACTTTTTTTAATAATATAGGGTTACTTTATAATTGACGAAAGTGTTACTTGATTTTTTCAAATTTTCTAACAAATTTCTTTAAAACGAATTTTTTCCATTTTGTTTTACTCGATAATTTGAAATTGTTGAGGATATAATGCGTAGTACAAAAAAATGTAAATAAATATACAACATAACGGTTGCTTGAAGAATTTTTATTTATATGATATTGATATACATACATACTTATATAATATAATGTTTATTTACATATCGTATATGTCACTAGTGAATGAATGATAAGAGTATAGATGTATATTATATAGCGCCGTATTTACATACACATATGTATTTTATTGTACTTATAAGAAATTATTCTGTCAATGGAATATTTAAATATAATATAATATAATATTTAAAATTATATTTACTGTTTTGTACTTAGTAAATTTAATATACATTTACCGCTTAGTATTAAATGGTACTATAGAATATTTGAAAAAGTTTTGGATTGATAATCGTTATGTGGAAGGTTAGAATCTGCTTTTGAAGAATGTACATATAAACATATAGTTTGAATATATGTACAACCCATAGTTCTAGAAATTATAAAATTCACCCAAATTATTTTAAAATACTAAAATATTAAAAAAATAATATTGTAAGCAGAGTGACAGGCTGTGAACATACTAACGGTTCGTACGGGTATCTAAGAGTTGACAAAGTCAACTGTATTCTTCCTCGTTTTTAAAGAAAATTCTAACTCTAATACTGGATTCACTACTTTAAAATTTTTGTTCTGAACTCATGTTTATATGGAACTCTCTCAATTTTCAAAAAACTTCAGAACTTTTTTTTCTCTCTCTAAAAAAGGTTGATTTAACTGTAACTTTTCTGTTCAGAACTATTGTTTTGGCTGTCATTTTTAATTTTTTTGGCATATCTAAAAATGAATGAAGATAATGAATCGTTAAACTTAGAAACCTCTTTTAAGAAAATATTTTGTAACTAGATAAGTATGCTGAAAGAGTGAGTGAAGCATATAACGATTCATTGCTTGAGAACATTTAGTTCTTAACAAAAAAAAACAATTACTCATGTAAGTTATTAAATAAAGCTTAAAATTTTCAGGCTTTAGCTAATATAAGTCTTAGCAAAAGCAAAAGATTATTCAATTTTTTTAAGCAAAACCTATTAGCATTAAATAAAACTACACCCTGATAGTTAAAGCCTGCGCTTAAACAAAAATCTAAAAGTTTTAACTTATTTTTTGTTCACATACCATTCAATGTTATGTCGCTTATAAAAGAAATCGCTTTGAAAGGAAAACTATGTTTGATGTTGAAATCTTCAAGATTTATTCTTCTTTTTTTTTGTTTTCACTTATAGTATTTTATTTGGAACGTTTTTCGGAGTCCTTAGAGTCGCAGGGTCATTGTGATACCTATATTTTATTAGAAAATAATCAGAAAAATTCGGTTTATTAAATTATTTTTGCTAATTTATGATCAAATTTCAATTATAATAATGAATAGTTGTATTTTTAGTCAAAATATATTATTGTTATATGGTTTTGTTGAATCCTATTTAAAGGATATACCTTATTTTAAACTTCTAAATGGGTTCTAATAAAATATGTATATTGTATAACAGTTTATTAATTTATTTTTTCATGTTATATAACAAATCATCTCAAAATTAAAAATATTTTTGTTGTAGTCTTGTACTGATGAACTTTTATTTTGTATTCACTAGAGATTTTACGAATCAATTTATTTTAAAAATGAAAAATAATATATTATATTTACCAAAAAAAAAAAAAATTTATCGCTATAATACTACAAAACTGTTGAAATTTATATGTTAAGTTTTAAATCCTTCAAATATACCCAAGTTCCAACAATTTTATAATTTATTTAGTACTGTTCCATATACTGTACATAAAAATTATTAACAATTTTCATAAATGTTCATAATAATAACAATTTTAATAATTTAAGAAATTGTGTTCCCACAAGTATTCGTTGAAAGGATGTTTCGTTTGTTTTTTCTACATAAGTGTTTATTTTTTTTTGTTTTTTTTTTTTTTTACTGAAAATTTAATGAATAAGAAAAACAAAGCAAAACAAAACAACAATAAACAAGGCAGGATCTTAAACCAAAAGTTTTAAAAATTTAAAAACGCACATTTTCCACAAAGAAAATAAAAACAGTTTAGAATACTGTGGACTTACACCAAAATTTATAATTTTTCTTAGAATTTTATACATAAGAAAAAATTGTGAAAAATAAGGAAAAAATTTCATCAATTTTATTGATACTCTGTTTAATAAGATAAGCTGTTAACATATTATCTAAAAATATAATGTAGAATCTTTAATTTTAGCGTTTTGCTTTAAAAAAAAATGTTGTACATATTGTGTCTAAAATGACAAAATTTCAATTTCTAGGCTTCTTAAACAGTGAATCATAGCTCTTAAATGAAAAGAGGTATAAAAAAAACTTTTTAAAGGAATGGAGATCTTCATTCTGTCAAAATTTCAAAGTTCTTATTGCATGTGAAGTTAGAAGATGAGCAAAATCTTTCTAACTTTTGTTTAAATATTGGCTTCCTTCGTATAGCTTCGCAAAAGTTTGGTACTAAAATTTAAACAAATAGATATTTTACTTGATTATTCCCATGAATGACAATAACAAGTTTATGGGCAACTTTTTTTTCAGATGTGGACCATCTAAAATTTATGCATCAAAAAATTCTATAATTTTGAATTAATTTATAAATGTAAAAAAAAATTAGTCTTGCCGTTTGGCGATTTTAGATTGAAAAAAAGATTCAGGAGGATTTTAGATATATACATTTGAGAATAGAGCTTTTCCGAACTATAAGAAGCTGTATATAGATTCGTATAAAGGTGGGTAAAAAAAACGTAAGATTAATTTATTATAAGTAACCTATTCAAAATTTCATTGTTATATTCAAAATGCTATAGAAATTTTGTAAACAGACGAACGGATAAACAAACGAATGGACAGAATGAAACTAATTAGAAAATTTTTCAAATTATCTTTTTTAAAATGTGCTCAAAATTTTTAAAGTGTAACCACTAAGCCAAGGTAATTGTTTTTTGTTGTTTTTTTTTTATTAAAGTAAAGTATAAAATAACATAACAAACATTTTAAATATAATGTTTAAATAATAGAAATACATTTATAAAATATTATGGATATTGATAACTTTACAAAATAAAAATTATTATTATTATTTTCTTCATTTTTACTTAAAATCCTTATCCTACCCATTCTACTTTAAAAAGTATTATCTAAATTGAATTTTTCTTAATATATTAGTGTATTTGTATATTGTAAGTGTGTTCTCTTTAAGAATTTTCTTTTTTATTTTCCATCCTACTTGTATAAAGAGCATATAGGTCATTCACTAAAGCATTTATTGTTCATATTTGAGTAACGTTCAGTTTCCGTTTGCTACTTGGCTGTATCTCTTTAAGAATTAACATATTATTATTGAAAGACATTTTTTTTTTTTTGAAATACAGTTTTTGTAACACTTTTAGATACACAATTTTAAAAAAATATACTGATTGGTTTTTCTGACCACCTTTTCCTATAGTATTACTTTTCCTATACTATTACTTTTATCACCAAAATTTTTATCATCTAAAAACAAACCAAAGAGAGTCTCATTAAACAAAAAACAACAATTTTGTTTGAGGAAATGTTGTCTTTAAATCTACTTTGAACTTCACAAGATCTAATTGCAACTTTAGTTGATATTTTTTTAATGTGAATTAGAAATTATCAGAAAATATCTTTACAAAAGTTTATCTAGAAAATTAGATTAACTTTAGTTCTTCTAAAACCTAGAAGATTTCGATTTTTTAAGTGACAGCAAAATACTTTTCCTCACATAGGATTTTCTTGAAATAAAAAAACGAGAAAGAATACAGTTGCCTTTATCAACTCTTAGATACCCGTACGAACCGTTAGTATGTTCACAGCCTGTCACTTTGCTTACAATATTATTTTTTTAATATTTTAGTATTTTAAAATAATTTGGGTAAATTTTATAATTTCTAGAACTATGGGTTGTACATATATTCAAACTATATGTTTATATGTACATTCTTCAAAAGCAGATTCTAACCTTCCACATAACGATTATCAATCCAAAACTTTTTCAAATATTCTATAGTACCATTTAATACTAAGCGGTAAATGTATATTAAATTACAAAATAGTAAATATAATTTTAAATATTATATTATTATATTAATGCGCACATAGTATATTTATATTGTTATAAGTATATCGCCGTATATTGCAATATTTCTTTAAAAATATTTCCATTCGTAGAATAATTTCTTATAAGTACAATAAAATACATATACTCGTATGTATGTAAATACGGCGCTATATAATATACATCTATACTCTTATCATTCAATCATCAGTGACACATACGATATGTAAATAAACATGAAATATAAGTATGTATGTATATCAATATCATATAAATAAAAATTCTTCAAGCAACCGTTATGTTGTTTATTTATTTACATTTTTTTGTACTACGCATTATATCCTCAACAATTTCAAATTATCGAGTAAAACAAAATGGAAACGAGGAAGAATACAGTTGACTTTGTCAACTCTTAGATACCCGTACGAACCGTTAGTATGTTCACAGCCTGTCACTCTGCTTACAATATTATTTTTTTAATATTTTAGTATTTTAAAATAATTTGGGTGAATTTTATAATTTCTAGAACTATGGGTTGTACATATATTCAAACTATATGTTTATATGTACATTCTTCAAAAGCAGATTCTAACCTTCCACATAACGATTATCAATCCAAAACTTTTTCAAATATTCTATAGTACCATTTAATACTAAGCGGTAAATGTATATTAAATTTACTAAGTACAAAACAGTAAATATAATTTTAAATATTATATTATATTATATTTAAATATTCCATTGACAGAATAATTTCTTATAAGTACAATAAAATACATATATGTATGTAAATACGGCGCTATATAATATACATCTATACTCTTATCATTCATTCACTAGTGACATATACGATATGTAAATAAACATGATATTATATAAGTATGTATATATATCAATATCATATAAATAAAAATTCTTCAAGCAACCGTTATGTTGTTTATTTAATTACATTTTTTTGTACTACGCATTATATCCTCAACAATTTCAAATTATCGAGTAAAACAAAATGGAAAAAATTCGTTAAAGAAATTTGTTAGAAAATTTGAAAAAAACAAGTAACTCTTTCGTCAATTATAAAGTAACTATATATTATTAAATAAAATTGTTAACAGAAATAAGAGTATAATATTGAAACTTTAATTTTTGTGTATTACTTCAAAAAAATTTTAACAGGTGTTCAAGTTACAGGTGTTTAAAAATTGGAAATTTTCAGTTTTTGACCCCTTACAGCTCCTAAACGGGGGGTCATACAAAAAAAATTTCTGAAATGACTCATACTAATTTTCAAAGATCTAACTTCTGTCAAAATTTCAAGTTTCCAACTTTAACCGTTTAGAAGATGGAAGGGTTAAAGGATTTTGCAAAATTTGAGTTTCGCATAACGGTAAATTAAGACACCGTATGCCAAAAATATATATTTATTGTATATATACTTTTAAAGCTAATGAAAGTAGTAATCGTTTGGCGTTTTCAAAATGAAGATATACCTTATACAACTTGTGCTATAATAATTTAAATATAGAGCTTTTTTGAACCTTTGGGGAGCTGTAGCTCCGTAACGGGTGGGGCTACAAAAAAAAGTTATTCAAAATAAAATTAATATTTTTGTGAGATCTATCAGTAGTTAAAATTTCATAGCTCTATTGCAAAAAAAATGTGGGGATCTAAAAGTTAGGTGTTCGAGAGCTACCCTAAGGCTTGGTCCAAACTCAACCAAAAAAAATAGGGAACCTACAAATTACTCCCAAAATATTTTGTGTAAATTTCAAGATTCTAGCTTTCTTAGTTTTTGAGTTAGCGTGCTGACGGACGGACGGACGGACGGACGGACATGGCTCAAAAGTCTTAGAATTTTTTTCTGATCCGATCCATACCTTTGAAGGTATATCTAGCTCGCTTATTTCGAGGTGTTACAAACGGAGGAGTAATTTTATTATACCCGATCCTATCGTACGGGTATAAAAATTCGTTAAAGAAATTTGTTAGAAAATTTTGAAAAAATGAAGTAAAACTTTCGTCAATTATAAAGGAACCCTGTATTATTAAAAAAAAGTTGTTAACAGAAATAAGAGTGTAATGTTGAAGCTTTAATTTTTGTGTATTACTTATACAAAAAAAATTTCTGAAATGACTCATACTTATTTTCAAAGATCTAACTTTTGTCAAAATTTCAAGTTTCCAACTTAAGCCGTTTAGAAGATAGAAGGGTTAAAGGATTTTGCAAAATTTGAGTTTCGCATAACGGTAAATTAAGACACCGTATGCCAGAAATATATATTTATTGTATATATACTTTTAAAGCTAATAAAATTAGTAATCGTTTGGCGTTTTCAAAATGAAGATATGCCTTATACAACTTGTGCTATAACAATTTAAATATAGATCTTTTTTGAACCTTTGTGGAGCTGTTGCTCCGTAACGGGTGAGGCTACAAAAAAAAGTTATTAAAAATAAAATTAATATTTTTATAAGATCTATCAGCAGTTAAAATATCATAGCTCTATTTCAAAAAAAATGTGGGGATCTAAAAGTTAGGTGTTTGAGAGCTACCCGAAGTTTTTGTCGGAACTCAACCAAAAAAATAGAGAACCTACAAATTGCTTCCAGAATATTTTGTGTAAATTTCAAGATTCTAGCTTTCTTAGTTTTTGAGTTAGCGTTCTGACGGACGGACGGACATGGCTCAATCGACTTAGAATTTTTTTCTGATTCGATCCATACCTTTGAAGGTATATCTAGCTCGCTTATTTCGAGGTGTTGCAACGGAGGAGTAATTTTATTATACACGATACTTATCGTACGGGTATAAAGAATGTATATTACAGTTTTTTACAATTTTCTTAACAATGACAATACTAAAAAAAATACTACACTAGAAAATTGTAAAAATTTATATTGCTACGCTTAAAATTTACTTTTCTATAAACTTTATATTTCCCTTGAGTTGGTTTTTGTGTTCTGGCGTGAGCTAAACAGGAGTTTATCAAATTTTCAATGTTCAATTCTGAGCACTTAAACAGGAGGAGATCTCAAAATTTCAAGATTTGAACTAAAAACGTGTAGGGATTATGAAAAAAACAAAATTTTCCAAAATGTTATTTATTTTAGGTGATATGACAATACGATTTTTACTCTATTAAAAAACTGTCAGTTAAAACTTCACATCAAGCATTACTTCTAATTTAAAATAAAAATTTAAAAAAGATAATCTAATCTAAAAGTTTACGATTTTGTTTTTACAATGCATATTAAGTTACTCTATATGTATTTCTTTCAATTTTAATTTTAGATGTAAAAGATTAAACGAACATAATACTATAATATAAAATAGGTATTGTATTTTCGATGGTCGGTATCATGGCTGTTCCCGTCGCTCATCACAATGATTCCAAAGACTGCACTAGCATAATTTTGCTACTACTTCTGTAACCAAAAGGATTATATGAAGGCTATTTAGATTTAATTTAAGAACTATTTCGTTGATTTCTGGAACCTAGTCATTTCTGCAGGGTGGTTAACCGCTAAATCACTAAAATCATTGAATTGGCTTGAATACTCTTGGCTACCCAGAGTAACATTTATGGACCAGGCAATCGCTGGGCATTTACAGGTGAAGTGTTTTATCTTATGACGAAGTTTTTAATAAACAAAATATTTTTTCTAAAATTAAATTGCATCACCATGTTTTATATAGGTTTTACTCATTTTTCGAAAATCAACATTACATACCTGAAGAATTCAGCAGTTTTGAAGGACGAACTACTCCTAAAATAATATTATATGTTATTATTAAATTAGAAACAAGGCAGAATGTAAACCAACGGTTTTTAAAAGTGCACATTTCCAAAAGACTATATAAACGTTTAGAATTGTGATTTGCACAAAAATTTGAAAATTTTATGTAATAAAAAAAAACGTGTAAATAGGACTTTTCTGGAATTTTGAGGGGCTGTAAGTCCGGAACTCTATATAACTAATAAAAACCGTTAACACACGTAAAAATATATTATTTAACTTTTAATTTTCATGTCTTGCCGAAGAAAAATTATTACAGGTGCCTAAGTTACAATTGTCTAAAAATAGTAAATTTTAAATTTTGTGGCGCGATAACTCTTAAACAGGTGGTGTCACCAAATAATTGTCTGAAAAAACTTATACCAATTCTAAAAGTTCTTTCTTTTCTCAAAATTTCAGGTTCCTATCTCAAGGCGTGGCGGAGTTATGAAAAAAGAAATATCATGCGAAATTAGGTTTTAACATAACGGTAAATTTAAATAGTAAATTACATAATATTGCAAAATTTTGATATTGTTTTATAGAGGTAAGTTTTAGATTGTAAAACTACTACGCAGAGCCTGAGATATTATATATACATCTGAAAATCGGGATTTTTTGCAAATTTTGGGGGGCTGTAACTTTGGAACCCTATATAATCAAAAGAAACAATTAACACACATAAAAATATGTTACTGGAGCTTTAATTTTTTTGTCTTGCCGGAGAAAAATGTGTACATGTGCCTAAGTTACAGGTGTTTAAAAATAGCAAATTTTCAAATTTTGAGCCCTAATAGCTCATAAACAGGGGGTAGTACAAAAAAATTTTCTGAGCAAACTCTGATTCTGAAAATTCTTTCTTGCCTCAAAATTTCAATCCCTTATCTAAAAGCGTACCGGAGTTATAAAGGTAGAAATATCATGCAAAATTTGGTTTTCACATAACGGTAAATTTAAATACTAAATTTAAAAATTATATGTAATTTTGATATTGATTTATAAGGGTAAAAAAAATTACAGTAGAATGGGTTTCCAGATTGAAAAAATGTTAAGCGGAACCTGAAATATACGCGTTTAAAAATACGGCTCTTCAAAATTTGATGGGCTGTAGTTCCGTAATGAAGGCTGTAGTTCCGTAATTAATTTTTTTATGAGACCTCCCTATGGTTAAAATTTTTTGTCTCCATCTTTAACGGTGTAGAAGTTTTGTAAACAGGCGGACAGACGGATGGACGGACAGAGTGAAACTAATAAGCACATTTTTTTAAAAAAATTTACAAATTGACGAAAATTAAAAAAAAAATATTTAGCTATAAACATTTTCACAAATGTAAAAAAAATAAATCTAATAAACATTTATGACAAATTAATTTTAAAAATATTTTTCTTAATCTTTTTCTTTTTTAATAAAAATTTTACTTTGAAATGAAAAAGGAATAAAAAATAAAATAAATTAAGGACATATTTGCAAGAAGTAATTAAATTTTTATACATAAACTGTATTATAAACATACATTATAATTATATTATTTCGGTACTTTAAAATAATATTAAACAACAGAAATTTTGATAATATCCTTAAATTAATTTCTTTTGATTATTGAGCCTTCCCAGAATTAAGAATAAAAACAAAATTTGAGTTATTTGAGAGGACCTGCCAGTACCTGTATCAAGTTTACAAAATAATATAAGTAATTATTAGTGATTATTTATTAATATTGGATACATATACAATACAATACATTTTAATAATTTCAACCTTCAAAATGTATAGAATTTTCTCACTACACTTCTCACTTTATTTCTCACTTCTATCGATTGTATAGATTTAAAATTTTAATTTTTTTTTATTTTCATATTCTTAGAAATTTCTGATATAATAGTAAGTAAAATAACTTAACGTTATTTAGATTTTAAAATAATAATTGAAAATAAAGGATTAAATTTATTAAGATAAATACAGATGACATATATAACAACAAGAAAAATAATAATACATATATATACACATAACTCAATAAATAATATTATGACATGTTAGTATAAAGAAGTTTGAAAAGGATTTGAAGCATAATTTTGATTTGTAAAATTATGATTAATAAAATTCAAATTATAAAATGCTGAATTATAAAATTTTGACTTATCAAATTCTGTATATTTTCATAAAAAATACGATTTACCCCCAAAACTCCACTAAATAAATTAACAAAACAAAGAATGGTTGCTCCATATCTTCCTCTAGTCTTAGAGTAAAGAGTTTCCACTCAATTCAAATTAAGTTAGGTGTAAAAAACTTTTTCAAATAGTGATTCTAATTTGTTCATCATTTACTACTGCATTTATTGTTAGGACATTTTAAAAATGATCTTATTAATTTCACTCTCACCGTCTGTTCATCTGTCCGTCTGTTTACAAGATTTTTCTACCGTTTAAAACAACAATAAATTTTTTATTTTATCGTTCAATTTCTTTAATGGGACTATCGATGGTTTAGCGTATAAAAGCGTATAAAATATGATGTAACCATCGAAGGAGTAAATAGGTTCAAATCCCACACTCACATCGTAAGAATAATTCCCTCTGACGACTTTTTATAGCCACACCTGAAAAGAAAAGGGTGTGTATAAATTTCCTTGTCACCTTTTTATCATGTGAGGATAAAAAAAAAAAACAGTTTTTTTTTAAATGAACAAAAAGGACTAAAAAATGCAGAAACACTAGATTAAAATCAAAAACTGAACAATTTACATTTTTTTAAAATCCATTAATAGAAAAAATTTTAATGAATGAAATTTAAAATTAAAGGGGATAATTATGACAAAACGTTTCAAAAACACAATTCTTTACACAAATCCAAAGAAATTTGAAAGATCTCGAGTTTAAAAATTAATGTAAAATTTTTAGAATAGAAATTTTCTATTATTTTAGCAATTAAAAAAAAATTTCGAAATAATCTTTTCAATTTTAAACTATATTGTATTCGTTTTGTATTTAATTCTTTTTCCCTCGTTGTTTTTCATTTTTTTATGATTAAATATGATATTTCACACTTTAAGATTCTTTGTAAAATTAATTTGAATCGCGCGTGGTTAGCATTTCTGAAAGATATATAGAAATAAAAGAAACTTTTTTGTAGCAAAAAATGAATGCAACTATAAAGTTATAAACAGATTTTTTTGTTGTTGTTTTTTTTTTTTTTGTCTAAATTGTTCGTATAATTATTTCGAGTTTTCTTTTATTCAAATATTTAAAAAAAGTAATTTTTCACGCGTTCACACTTTTAACAAAATGGAAAATAAACGCATTTCGTAACAAAAAACAAAACACTCTGTTGAATATAACTTTTTTTTTTTTTTGTTTTGTTTTAATTTTTTTTTTTGGTTTGTATTTTATTCAGTATAGTTTAACTTATTACATAACATGCTACATAAAATATTACAGTTAGAAAATAAATAACAGTAGATATATTTTTAATAACAGTCTTAATATAAATATTAAATTTATACAGATCTTAGTGTGTGGTTTGCTTTTTTGTTTATACAAGTTAAAATAAGTTATTCTCAAACAATTCAGATATTTGTATTTAAAAAGGGACAAAATATTTAATGTATTAATTCTTATTCTAATTTTTCGATTGAATTACCACCCAATACAAAATACACAGCTGTTGTTTTCACATCTGTTTAATACATCTTATGTTTTTCATATAAGTTTAATATAACATTACAGTAGAATACATTTTTCAACATTATCTTACATTATCTTATATTACAGTACGTAAATTTTACATATTTTTATGTAAATATTCTGGGAACCCGAACACATACCAATTTAAATTTTTTTTTTTTTTTTTTTTTGTATATAAAAATATCTCGACAACTGAATACATTATATTAAATATTAGAGGGATATAATACATATAGTGTAGTGGGACTGTTATTGTGAGATGGAAAACATGAACATGAAAATATTATAATCCTCTCTCATTTTCTCAAACAATTTTACTGCGCAGGACATTTAATAACCTTTGAATTTTTATACCTAAAATTTAATTTGGTTTCAGGCCGAAAGTAACCGGTTTGCTTTTTGTTTCGTAAAGTAAAAACTTTAAAATTATGTGTAAATGGTAATTTTAGAATAAAATAACAAATCCTTGCAGAAATGAATTCTGGAATTTTCTCAAAAGAAAATTTCTCATAATTTTACTTTTCATTTAAAATGTTGAATTAAGGTTATATTTTTTTTTTTTTTTTTTTGTAAAAAAAAATTTAAAAAGAAATTATAAAGTAAAATAAAATAATTATTGTAGCAGAAATAAAAGTATTTATTTATTTATATTAATATTACAAACCACATAGGATAGTAAGCCAGGTGCTTAACAACTAGGCCACCAAGGCCCCTAAAATAAAAGTAGTGTTTTAATAATATTTCAGTTATATTGCATACTTATAGGGGTTATATATTATCTCTTGCACCAGAATAAATTTTAAACAATAGAATAATTAAATCTTTGCAAGTGATGTAAATATATATATTTTTTTTATTGTGTTAAAAAGTTTGAGAATAAAATCAAAATAAATTATTTTAAATGCTTTTTTCTTACCTTAAAGTAAACTGAACTTTATAAAAATAAACAAAAGTTATTTTTATAATATTTTTTTTTATTTCAATTTCGAAAAATTTTATTCAAGAGAAAAAAAATTTGCACTATTAGTAGTAATGTATGTATGTAAGGTAGTAGTGTAGTAATATATGTAACGAGTATGTAAAATTACTTTAGTTATGAAACAAAGAATAATAATTTTGATTAATATACATTCAATTTTCCAGTTTTAAATTTTCTTTTATTAGACAAAAGATAACTTGGACACAAAAATCCTTTTGAATTGTAGAAGGAATAAGAAGCCACTTTTTGAATTGTATAAAAAATTTATTACGTTAACTATTAAGAAAATCTTAGAATTTCTATAAATTCTAAAAAAATATCATTTTAAAATCAAGACAATATTACAAATAAGTTTTGATGGATTTACTTAGATGATATTTACTTAGAGCTACGGCATCATTTCACATTTTAAAGTTTTTTTTGTAAACATTTTTGTAGTGCTTAACTTACTTTCTTAACTCTCTATTTTATTTAAAATATTTTTACAAATTTTGTTTTTCTAGAAAGTTTGGAGAATTTTCTACACATCTTACTTTTTAAAAAACAAGTGTGAAAATTTCTTAATTAGAACCGAATTTAACTAAACATACTTAATGGGGTTGGGTGCGAAATCTTATTTCTCAAAATCCTAATCACGCAATTCCAAACACAAAATCCCAAATTAAAAAATCTCAAAAATGTTCCTACTTCCATCACAAAATCTCAAAGTACAAAATTCCAAATTAGAAAATCTTAAATTACAAAATTTATTTGACTCTCGTACATTGAAATACTACTTCTGGGATTACTTCAGAAAAATTTTTGAATAAAAAACATCTAAAAAGTAGCTATATTATATTTATTTGGAAGAATAAAGGATATAATAAATTTTTGAAAAAGCGTATATAACTTTGACTTTGCAATTACCCCTTTAATCCTGCCCAATTATTTTTTTACACACATATTTCAAGTCAACATCGAAGAATTTAAAATAGTGTGAACTTAACAGCCTCCAAACCTCCGCTAAACAAATTATTGAAACCCTGATTTTGTTACAAACTTTAAAGCCTTTTCTAATTACTATTGTTACTTACATATTTTAAAATCAAAAATTTTGAAGAAGAAGGCCCTAAACGCCTGCAAAATAAAATATTGAAACTCTGATTTTGTTACCAACTCTAAAATCTCTCTCATTATACACATAAAATTTCTATGAATGAGAATTTTCTTATTTATTATTTTGTTTATATGGAAAATTTTTTACTTTTGGATTTTGAGAAATGGAAATGCTACCTATTTAATCTTGAGCACATTAATTGACATATACAAAACTGTATTAATATTTTGTTATATTATATTACGCTTAACTCTGCTTTAATTAGGTTTTAAATATTTTTCACGCTAAAAATATTGGCATTGTGATTATGTAAATATATAATAATATGTATACGTATACAGTATGATATAATATATCTACAGTATAAAGTGTTAATAAATATTCTTGGATTTCATATTATAAAATAATATATATTTTATATACAAAATTAATTTAGTTTTCTTTTTCTATTTTTTTTTTAATACATTATCCGCCCGCTTAATATTCTATAAAATTTAATCTTTATATTCACCCTAACCTAATCTAACTTAACCTAATGAATTCCATAGAAAGCTATCTAAAATATGCTTTATATAACAGTATATAAAATTTTTATATTAAAATTTAAATTTTAAAATAAATTCCAAAGCGAAAAAGAATTATCCTTCTTATACTTTTAATTTAAGTTAGAGAATAGAAGAGTTCAACATATGTTCACTAGAATTTTTATAAAAATAAAACAAAAAAAAAAAAAAACGAACAAAAACCTACACCTTAATTTTTATACTGTGGTAAGAAGAAATTTATAAAACTTTTAATGAAAAATTATGAAAATCTAAAGAATTTTTCTTCAAACAAAAAAGAATAAAAACTTTTTTCTTTTAAAAATTTTAGATCTGAAATTGTAATATAATATATTTATAATAAAATATATATGTATACCTTATGCTCTACTATTATAAAAAATATCCTTTTTTTAAAGTATCAAATCTTACGATTGAACTTAAATTGTCGCGAAGTATCTTTTTGTTTGCACAAATAATTTACTATGAACACCTCCTTTAAGTTTCAAATCAGAACTAAATAATCAAAACTAAGAGTGTCAAACTGCAGAACCAAATATTTTAAGGTTGGTCATATAATTTACAAAATACACTGGAACTCGGACAGGACAAAAAAGTACAGACAAAAATATTTAATTTCTTAGCTTGAGTCAGAAATTCAAAGAAAGCGTAGCATCGCCTGCAACCCTCACTAAAGTTTGTGTGTCAGAAAAAGAATGTACTTCAGGAGCATTGTAATAATAATTCATATTAAAATTTTGCAGAGAAATTAAAGTAATACAACTCTACGTCATATTGTGAAAATTATCACTCAATTTTTTACTCAAATCCTCAAAAAAAGAAAAACAATTACAGATAAAGACAGATCAAGACTTTAAATTTAATCAAAATTTTAATCAAGTTGAATCTATTGTTTAAATTACTAAAACTTACATTTAGTTTTAGACTTAAGAAAAAATAGGCAATAAATTGATTTGGGATGACTTTCACCCTTTAGAAAATCAGAAACCTAAATGTACTATAAGAAAAATATTATACAAAGTATGAATGGAATTTCTAACTTTAGTGAATCTAATCTGAATAATAATAAAAACTTTCGGGGTTAAAAATGAAAGACAAACAAAATAATGTTTGAAAAGTCATGAAAAAAGTGGTGCAGGATCAAAAGTCCGATAGCCAAAAGTCTCATTGGGAATTTTGACTTATCTCTGTAAGACAAAAGTCCCATGGGACTGTTGACTTGCTACCAAAAAAAGGTCAAAAATCCTATGGGACTTCTGGCTCATCGAAGTGAGTAATTGATAATATAATAACATCGTTTTAACTAAACTTTAGTTTATGTCCTAACTATAAAATAAGATAATTCAGAATTTGACATATACATTCGGAATCTCCCTTTTTCCAGAATATATATACATAAATGAATTAGGAGGAATTTTAGAGTTTGTTACGAAATCAAGGTTCAAATTTTTTTTAAATATATGACGTATAAGCAATATTCTGAATTAGGAAGAATTTTAAAATTGAATTCAAAATTAATATAACTCTTTCTAAAATATTTACATGTATATACATATGCTCGATTTCTGAATTAGAAGGGTTTTAAAGGTGGATTTAAAATCAGAGTTATACCTTTTCCCAAAATATGTATGTATATGTATGCTCAAGATTCTGAATTAGAAGGGTTTTAGAGGTGGATTCAAAATCATGGTTATTCGGCTTTTACATAATATTTATATGATATTAATATGCGAGATTCTGAATTAGGAAGGGTCTTAGCATTGATTACAAAATCATGGTTCTACTGCTTTACCAGAATATCTATATATATACATATATGTACCTATATATAGTCTATATGGCAAACTTTAATTTTTGTTGGCAAAATTATATTCTATTTCAATGGGAATTTTGACTCACTTTAGTGAGACAAGAGTCCCATTGGGAGTTCTATCCTTAACACTGAGACAAAAGTTCTATCCTTAATACTTTTGGGACTTTTGACCCTGTACCAAAAAAGTTATTTTCAAGGTTTAAATTACAGCAAGAGGAAAATTCTAAAAGAACATTTTTAAAACAACTATGGTAAAATATTATAAGTACAGAAAACGTGTCTAAATTTGTTTAACAAAGTTATTTAAATTTTTGTTTTTAGAAAATCTACTTTGAGTACAGAGTAGGTAATAGTTTCATAAAATGAAAGTTTAAATGCCTCTTTAAAACTCTTTAACTCTTTAAACAGAGGAATTTTATATCAATTGCTTCAAAGTTAATTAGCTATGAGTTGTACGGTTTGAATTCATTTTTAATTTGAAGTTTTAATTTCTCCTCTTACTTTCCTCTTTTTAATTTTTTAGGAATTCTCTTATTAAAAAATATTGGTTAGATAATCATGTGGTAAAATGTTCTTAATCATATCAATTTATTCATCGGCTATTACTATTTTTTTTTTATTTTAAATTAAATTTTGCACTTCAATGAAATTATTAAGGACTACATTAATTCTACATTAATATTAAGGACTTAATTAATTCAATACGATAAAACGTATCTACTTAGTTATCGATATAATATGCATAATTATTTTTTTATTTTATTTAGAATATAGGTAGGTAGATAAGGGCTGCAAATACATACTTAGGGCAGTGCATAAATACAATGTGATACCCTGAAACAGTTTTCCTATTAAGGAAACCATAATGAGCTTTTTACAAGGCACTGCAAATAGATTGAATCAACCTCCAACAGATCGAAAAGGTGATCTAAGAAAATTTTTTCCATATACTTTCTTGAATTGTGAAAGATTGATTTCTTTTAGTCCTAAAAAGGAATCAATTACCTAACCTTCTGGCATGTCTACCTGTCTGAAACTCTCTCATTAAAACTCCTAATACATTATTGATATTGCCCCGATTTAGGGAAAAGAGTCTAGGTGATGATCGATGAAGAACTAATATAGGTCTGGTCTGTTTGATCATAGCGCAAGTAGTGATCACCTAAAGTTTGTAAGTAAATTGGCTTGTTTTTAAAACCAAATATTTAAAAAATCAAATATGAATCCCGAGATTCTCATTTCCTCGAAAATTTTGAAGGTCTGTACCGCTTTTGTTGTGTTTATCAACCTTACTGGTAAACATCATCCTATTTATTTAGGGGTCAGTATAGATAATTACAAATATCAATTATGCCTTCTTAACTGTCCTTTTTCATGTTTTCATTTATCAGTCCCAGAAATTCCTGAAATTAGTTTATACATCATCAACAAATCATCAACTAAATAAAACAAAGCTTGAAAGTATTGGTAGCTACTATGCAGATCTTAATTTTAAAAATAATAAAAGGTTACACAAAACAAATTTTACAAGCAAAGTGATATTATATTGTATTTATGCGCTCGTAAAGGTTTTTCAGAGTTGATAAAAGCAGTTGTGTTCTTCCTCGTTTTATGTATCTTTAAACCCCAAACTTTTTATACTTACTCCTTTTTGATTCGTATAATTTCCAGGGTATAATAAATTTGTCATTTTATTTTTAATACCTTAAAGGAGACGTGTTAGATATACATATATATCGTCCATACGCACGATAACTCTAAAAATAATGGAATTAGAATGCTTATTTTTTTAACCATCTTACCTTTGTAAAATTGTTAGTTTCGCTATTAAAATTGAGCAAATTGTACCGGGATGTTCGAGTAGCAACAATACAACTTATTTTTTTATTTGAAAATAATTCAGTCTCTATTGAAGCAATAGGTATTTCATATTTTGTAAAAAAAAGTTAAATCTTACACCAACGACTTTTGCAAAAATTATGTTAATTCAAAGCATCAATTTCGGGTAACTTCTGTACAGTTTCTTTTTTTTAAGCATATGTAGACAATTACAAGTCTTGAATACCGATACGAACATAGATTATTATGCTGGTCCCATATTGAATTTCCTTTTACCAAATTTTTGATTTCTGATTCTTAAATAAGTGCCAAGATAATGACAGTTATCAGAATCTGTTACGCTAAAGTAACCAAATTTTACAGAAGTAGTTGTTATAAGTTTTAACTACTTTTGACAAAATGTTAAATACCCAACTTATATACTACATAAACACTGAGTTATAGTCATATTCAAACATAGTCTCTTTCTCACACACACTTCCTAGTTTTTAAAATAAACTTCAAATTTACATATCTAATATTATCAACATTTATTTTTTTCATTTTCAGGATCACCTAAATTTCAATTAACTGTCATTCATTATACTTGTGAAAAAACACTCAACAGTTTTTTGTTTTGTATGTATATACCATTTATCCTTCATAGAGTTTTTCATTCAATATTGTATCTTCAAAATCATAATCAAATAATTTTTTTTTTACTATTATCTATTATTGATTTATCTTTATATTGATTCGAACCAATATAAGTTAAGTATGTAACAATAAAGTCGTCATCTATTAAAATATTATTTTGTCAAATAATTTGAAAAAAAACTTATTTTTCTTTTCTTTTTTTTTTGTATTATTGGATGTCATATTCAATAAATTTTCATTAAAGAAAATTTGATTTCTTAGAAAAATTTGTCACGTTTTATTATTCATAATAACATAATCATAATACATACATGTAGAATTTGGAACATTAGAGACATGAAAAGTGCCATTTATTATTACTGAATTGATAAAGAAATTTTTCTTTTCTAATATATAAAAAAAAAATATATAAAAAATTGACATAAATATGATTGATAATCTTGGTTAAAATATTTTACAATAAAACTTTCAAATTTTTCGAAATTTATTCATAAAAAACTTTTCAAAAATATTTTTGTGATGTCTCTTAACTTTCCATGAACTTAAAATTTACACCTGATGAAAGAACTTTATAAGATAAAATTTTCCTTTTTTTTTAATAATAATATTGAATTACCATGTTAATTTTCTAAATAAATATTTTAGATGAGGAAATTTATTCTGTATATAAAATTATTAGAAATATTGAAAACTCAAAATAGTCTTTAATTAATAAAATAGTGCATATATATAAGAGTAATTTAATGCGGAGTCCAGCTGAGGATATAAAATCAAAAAATAATAAAACAGAAGATGTTTCCACATACAATTTTTCCACTTTTATGAAGCAAGAATCATAGCGCCAGGATACAAAAAAAAAAACAGTAACCAGGTATAATTCATTTGAAGCAGTTTATACTACATTCTAAATCAGAATCAGTTGAGCTGCATAAATTGGACTTCAACTGATCATTGAACACTTTAATCACTATAGATATTTAAAAAAAAATGTTCAAACGAATAATCTACTCTATATGAATATATATTATAATATGTTGATTTATGAGGAGGAAACGCTTGACTAATAGACATTTCATGTGGTTGTAAAGGTCCCGTTTCTCTCAGATTGCATCGTTTTCAGTTAGGATTTCTAGAATCTTTAGATAACATTCTGCCTCAAAACTTAATGCTATAATATAAAATATATCTCGTACATATTAATTGAGAGTTAGAATATTTAAAAAATATATTAAGTGAAGGTGATGTAGAATATTATAATCTGGCAAAATTACTGATAGTAAGTAAGTAAATAAGTAGAAATTGATTTAATATCTAGTAAGTAGAAATTGATTTAATTGACTTAGTATCGTAAGTTTACACATTTTTTTACTTTTTTTTTTTTAATGTATTTCTCTGCCACATAAATAGGAAATTACACAGACTTTCCGGTTCAGGCGTGGCTTTAAATGTTGTAAGGAAGAATAACTCTTACGATGGGTATGGGATTCCAACCCACATTCCCTCGGTGTTTACAGCGTATTTTATACGCTTTAACCCACTAGGCCACCGACGCGCCATATTTTTAATTGTTAAAATATATACATACCTTTACCGAGCCTAGATATATTTCAGATCTTATAATAAAACTCTAAGAAAAGTGTAAATTATTTAGTTGTGTATATCATGCAAAAGAGTATAAAAGTTATTATAGTTGTATTCTTGAAGATATAGAGTTAATACAACAGTAATGAAATTCAACATTTATAATATATACACTGTAAATTGATTTTCTTTTATTTCAGAGAGGCATAATCAAAAAATTATTTAAATTTGGGAGGGTCTATCACGCTTTCTTTATGAACTACTCTACGTCTTTTTATTTTACTTGCTTTTATATACTTTATTATTTCTGGACTACCTTGAATATTAAATGTTTACTAAACGATAATAAATTTTTACAACGCTTAGACTGTTCCCAATAATAATCAAAAAAAGGTCTGGTAAAAACTTCATTTTTTAGCTTATCCAGCTACTTCTTGTATTATGTTCAGAAAAATGGGCTTTAAAAGTTTATTTTTCCAAATAATCAAATCCATTTGGTATTTGTATCTAAATTATAATATATACAAATATGAAATACAAATAATGGGCGGAAAATTTAAACCCTGCTTATTAAAAGTAATTATGGTGTCAACCAAATCAACTTTATTTAATATAACCTCAAAAACAAAAAGTAAAATAATTTTTTCGTATCACTCCAAATTATTCAAAAAAAAAAAAAAATTTGAAACAAAAACAATCAAAATGATTTCCTTTTCTAAAAATATAAAAAAAAAAAAAACAGAAAAAAGACATAAATCATGAGAACATAATAAACAACTTTATTTTTGGCTATTACCAACTGTGGACACCTTTACATAACAAAGAAAAAGAAAGTTTTTCGCCTTTTTTTTCTAAATTGTTGTTTCTACGTAATAAAAATTTATCCAATTTTATTTTGGAGTAAGAAGTTTTTTGTTTTTTTTTTCTTTATATATAAAAAATGCGCATATACCGACATTAACATACATACATATGTACATCTTTCATGTTAAATTAATAGATATGTTTCATACAAGTCAAAAAACAAAAAAAAACCCGTACAACAACAATATTATAAATTTTTGACACATTAGCCTAAAAATATGCATTTTTTTATAATTATATTAAATTGAATAAAATCATTTTTACTATAAACTTTGGGCTGTCTTCTATTTTAAGTTGGTTTCTGGAAGGCAACTCAATCACAATTTTAAAATCATTAATTTTCTATTTTTTTTTTAAATGAATAGCCCATAGTTTTAATATTATATTTTATTTAATTTCAAATTGTACTGCACCTGATGAGACGTATTGCACCAACCACTCATCTTTAATCAAATAATCATGTTTTTGATTAGTTTTTGTTGCATCAAAATGATATTGTGTTATTAATAAACTTTTGGTTTTAAAAAACACTCACTTTAAAAAAAAAATCCATATTTGATAATTTGATTAGTGATAAGTGGTTGGTGCAATATGGTCCTTGTTTTACTAATATTTAAAAGTTAGTTTAATAAACTTCTGGGTATGACCTTGAAAAATAATGAAATTAATTTTTCTCTTAAATTTATCTAGCCTTTTCAAATGAGGAAAATATAGATTTTTAAAAATAATTTCGGGATGTATCTGTTAATCCTTTTTGATAATCTCCTTCCAAATTTCTCCTAACCTGAATTTGATACCCAATAAATGGATTATTGACAAGTTCATTAGCGAGTTGATTAAAATCATGTTTAAAAACTTTTTTTTGTTGAAACATATGTCTGTCAATTACCAAAAATTATTAGCTGGAAAGGTTCTAAAACAAAAACAAAAATTAAAGTAATTCTAACTTGGTAAGTTTGGTACCTATACCAAAAAATAAAAACATATAAATGGTAAATTGTTTTGTCTTTTTTTTTTTTGTGTGTGTAAATAAGGGTTAAAATGCTATAAATTTTATATCACAACATATGTTTGAATAATTTTTTTTTTTCATATTTTATACATAATTCATTTAAATTTTTTAATTCGTTTATAATATCCATTAACTAAAGGAAGTGCAGGAAAACTTAATCGAAAGTTATTTTAATGAAATTTTCAAGATAATGCAATCTATAATTTATGTAATCTAATCATTCTAAATAACATAAATTTGGTATATTATAGGATAAGTATAATATGAAAATTTATAAATAATTAAGTAAAACCTAACCTAAAATAGGTGAATAATAGATACCTAGAATGAAAGTAAATAAAATTAACAAAATTTCATACAATTTATAAATAATTCAAAATTAAAGTTCAAAATGTAAATGTATAATAAATTTCCAAAAATTTTACAAAAAATAATTAATTTTTCTTTTATTATCCTAGAATTGTACATATCAACTTTTTTTTTTTACGAGTTATTGTTTTATTATTCCGTGAAAAATTTAATCAAAGTGAGTACCTTGAAAACCAAAATAAAAACAAAAAACTTCTTAGTTAGGCTTACAACTGCCACATAAAAAATTGTTATTTTTCTTGAATATTTTTAGTACTTTTAGGACAACATTTACAAGACTCAATTTTTTTAGATTTATTTTTAGAAAAATAAATTTTATAATTTTTTTTTTTTTTTTTTTTGGGTTTATGAAAGTTAAAAAATTGTTTTGTACTGTGGGTATAGTTGTGTGGTTGAAAAAAACGTGACAAAAATAGAAAAATCTGAAAAAAAAAACTTTTAAAACCCACCTCCAAGATAAATTATAAAAATTGAAAAAAAAAATATAACTTTAATTTGACAACATTTTCGCATCTTAATAATAGAAAACTTACAAAGAACCTTTAATAGTTAGAATTTTAGATATAAAAAAATCGTGAAAATAAAAACATTTTCTTGAAACTATAATTAATCCAAACTATGAAAAAATTATGAGTAACTTTATTCGCACCTACTACGCTGTATCCTTATTCGCATTGCTACAGAAATATTCCATACAAATTAAAAAGTTTTAATCAATATCAACAAGTAACTTTTAAAAAGTTTTGAAAGATTAATCTCATATTTTTGATATTGCGCCCGGCACGGCTCTTCAGTACCTGGAAATATTGCAAAAATACAAATATTAAGATCATAAATGATAAGGATATCACAAAAGACTTAACGTCTTTAATTCAGCGCAAAAATTTTGAAGTTGCATGCCTTTTCTATGAAAATTTATTTGGCAACTTTTCGCATAACATCAAGAGTATTACGCCAAACCACGATACACTCCCTTCGTAACACTATTTAGATGGCTCATTTCTATAAAGATATAGTACAGTCTAATCAAACAAAAACTCTGAAATATGGGAACATTTTTATAACAGACAGCTCCAAATTATCCAAATTATGGAGCTGTCTATCCCCTTCGTATGAATTAAAAACATTTAAGAAAGAATTAAAATGTTTGCTTCTTAATTAGTCGTTTAAATTTCCTTCTTAAGCATTAAACATTCAGTTAGGCTCTTTATTCTATTATTGTAGCTACGGAAGGATATTGGGTTTAGTCAGGAAAAATCTCACAATAACAACCTCGGTTATGATTTCTTTATGTTTTTTTGTAAATCCCCACCTCTTTTATCATTCACCCATCAGCATTTGTACATTTTGTTTTGAAAAGTTTTAGTTTTAATCTTAAAATACTGATGTGATTTCTTTTATTGCGTATTCATAAAAACTTCTGCTTACCTCAGCAAATAAAATAAATCTTATCGGCTAATTATTGTTAATTTGGAAAAATGTACGACTTTATTTAGGAAAATTTCTAATAAATTAACCTTCTTACTCATTCATTCTACATAGATACATAGATACATACATAATTATTCCATTATAATTTTTATTTCTGCAAAATCCATCTTTAGGTTTTATTTTTCTTTTGAGAAATTCCAATGTCTAAAAAATTATAATGAATTTTTTGCTGTCTGATGGTTGGTACATTTTTTGAAATGTGTACATTTTTTAATAAAAGTATTTTTTAACTTTTTTAAAAATTCCAAAGTTAAAAAACAATTATTCGTACTTAAAAATTCTTTCTAGAAAAACTTTTATTTGAAAGCAAGAAAATTTTTCATTACTCGAAAAAAAATATATACTTAGTTATGTGTCAATTTATAGTTGTAATAAAACAGAGGCAATTATTATTGTGTGATCTTCAAATTAGCAACTCAGGGTTAATTTACAGTCCCTATACTTTAAAGGTCAATTCATTTTATCCCCAAGTTTTTGCTGTGATCTTGACATATATTTACACAATCTTAAAGTTCTGGTTAAAGTTTTATTAAGAGCGAAAAACTTTTTATTTGGACATCTCTTGTACATTTTTATTTATTGTTTATTTACTTTAGTCTTGTTATAATGTCCAATATTAATACATAGATAATATCCAACATTTAATATTTTTTATTTGATTTCAATTACTTAACAACAAGGGAAAAAGCCAAGTGGAATACTCTTAGTACCGGCTTACAATAAATCTATGCGTACTCAAATTGACCCATCTTCCAACATGTCAAGATGGGTAAAGATGATCTAAGTCAGCTAGCTGGTTATCATTATACCCTCATATATCTTCCAACATGTCAAGATACATGAAAGTATTTTCATGCAAATTCAATCATAAAAAGGAAATATTCCATTTGGCATAAAAAACCCCTGACTTTTTTCAAGATCAAATGTACAGTATTCTGTTTTTATTACTTTGTCTTTATCCGGAATAGACATGTCGTATTTTAGATATTCTCCGTTAATATTGCCAGAACTATAGTCTATAGCTTTACATGTAGCCCATCTACTATAGTGATATAACAGGGGAACATGATTTTGGCTTTGAATATATCCATTTTTATCTAGAAAGATGAAATGCTCAGGGGCCATGTAGCCTGTGAGCAAAGTCTTTGTAATGTACTCCTCATTGTGGTAAAATATATGTGATATTAAACCATTGTCTGGAGTTTTTAGTGCTTTATCATAATGATTTCGAATAAGTTTTATCATAAAACTATCGATTCTGTTTATGTTTGATTCTTTGTACAAGTATTTGTTAGAGTAGTAATGCTTGTAGTCAGATTCAGGCTTACGTGACTTGTTTATACAAACTCTTATGCACTTTCTTTCAAATTTACGCAACTTTTCCATAAGGCTGGCACTTATGTTATACCAGATCGGGCTGCCATATGTCAGTGTTGGTCTTATAAAAGTTTGGTATGCTATGACCTTCACTCTTGAATTAATTATTTTGTTATAGAAAAGCTTTTTGCATGCTTGGAAGGCTTTGTTCCCCTTTTCAATTGCCATTTTTACATGTTTGATATATTTTAGGTTTTGTTGTAAGTGCACACTTCGGTATTTTACAGTGTTTTTAACTGCTGGGAAACTTGAATTAGATCTTTTGATTTTAAAATTTTTCCAATTAGCTTTCATATCTGAATTAAGGTACCTATAAGTGTTTCTAAACAGTATCGTTTCACATTTTTCACTATTAATTTTTAGTAGCCATATTTTACAGTACTCTTCAGTTAAATTGAAACTTTCTTGTTGATGATTCTGAATCTTTTTAATATTGTTGTCAGCTGCGTAAATTATTATGTCGTCGGCAAATGCGATTGTGCAGTTTGCACCTTGCGTTCCAGTAAATCTAGCAACTCTGTTGTGTACAATGAAAACAAAATTGACAAATTCACCGCCACCCCGAACTTACTATCCACGTTTAACAAGCCACGTGCTTAACCATTCGGCTATCGAGACCCCTTCATGTATTGATTACTAACATAGAGAAAAGATAAAAAAAAATTGTTAGCATACTTTTGGGGATCCAAAGAAATGAATTGTGTTATTAAATGTCTATAAAAAAATTGTAAAAATGTGTACATTATTATTAGGAATGATGTGTTCAATTACGTTCTAGGTAATAAATAAATAAATAAATTAAAATTAAAAAACACTTTTAAGAATTTTATTATTATAATGTCCTTTAGTAGACAATCGAAGTGACATCAAATGACATTTTTTTAGAAAAAATTAAAAAAAAATCAGTTTTTGTTTTAAATTAAATATGCATAAAAAAAATTTAAATTTATTATTTTCAAATTCCACTTTAATGTTTATTTTATTTATATTGACTCTGACTTTAATTTTAAAATAAGAATATCCTTAACAAAATTATTTTTTTTTAAAAAAAGTTAAATTTTCCTTTAAGCTACAAAAAAAAAACCATGTTCTAATTTTTATATTTTATTGTTGACTTCAACTTTGTGAAAGTTACATAAACTTTTAAGAAAGTTTCGCAATTACAAAAAAAAAACAAACAATATTTTTTTTTTGTTGGTTTTTTTCTTTTTTTGTACTTTATGACCTACGTTTACACACAAAATGTGTTTTAGGTTATGTTTTGTGGAAGAATACTTTTAAATGTTTTGTTGCTGTTTTATTAGTCGTTACGCCTTTCTGCCTTTTTCTAATAGAATTAAATGAAATTTTTTATTTACTCAAAATTTGCATAGAAAATTTTTTTGTTGTTGTATATTTTACCCTTAAGATAATTACTTCTCAAAATGACTAATTATAAGATTTTTCGTTAACTTTATTTTAATTAATTTTTTTTTTGTTTTTATACAAATATTTAAAAATCATAAATATAGGAGTGAATAAGTTTAAAAAATATTAAACATTATTAATTTTCTTTTTTTAGAAAAATGCTTAACTTTGTGGTGTAACAGTAAAAGTTTGATATCCCATCACCAATTTAACTTTGTGGTGTGATGTTCCAAGGTAATAACAAAACCGATAACTTTAGAAAAAATGAAATGGAAGGTGGTGAATGTCAGTCTGAGGAACAAACATTCATCATTCAGATTCTATTGATCTGATGACTTATCTTTGCGATATATCAGCCAACACAACCATTCTAGTGCACCTGATATTGTAGCTCTGATAATCTGATAAAAGATAAAGTTTTCGAAAGAATCTGGCATGAAGCTTTATTAGCAAAGTCCATAAATCTGATACTAGAAGAATCTTTTTAAAATAATGAACTGGATATTTCTTTTCCAATCGTATGATTAGTTTACTAGCCGATGTAAAACTTCTTCATAAAATAAATGAACGATGATGTCCCCCACGGACGTGTTATTACAAATTTAAGCACCCTTGTAGTTTATTATAAATTTCATAACCACTGCATCACCAAATTTATATAACGGTAAAAAATTTCACTATCAATGAGCTAATTAATAATTTAGCAAAAATTCAAAATGGTGTAAAGTCAATAAAAAATTCCAAGTTTGATTGATCTCGGAAAAAATATTAACTTCTATTTCCAATCTAGAATTTTAGGGTTAAGGGTTCAACACAGTTAAACATTCTGGCTGTCGAATTAAATCAAAAATTGGCTTAACCAAATCATGTTTTGTTATAGTTAAAAATGCAGCTATATGTTTGGGTTTTTTCATAATCAAAAAATTACGAAAGTATTGCACATTCTTACCCTGTAGATCTTCTAATATAGGGTAATAGAACTTATGGAAATTCACTACATTATTCAGTAACATATAAAGCCATTTATCATTGCAGATGTTCCCAAAGCGCTTATTTCCTATGGGTACGGTATAACGAAGTTAAGGAAGAACATTTATAATTTTTTTTTAAATATACATCCACATTATCGCTTCCATTTTCCATTTTCCATAATTCTTAATTTTTTTCTAAGTTTATTTCTCAAACATCTTTCCTATATCCTTATTCCGAAAACCAAACTGTACAATATTGCTATTAAAAACTAATAAAAAAATGTTTGTAAAATGAGGTATTTTATTTGATCCAATGCTACGAAAGAGAACTTTTTCTTGCAGCTTTTTTGAATGAGTTTTGTTGGTTTTATCGTTCCACGACGCCTCGTTAAAAAAAAAACCAAATTAGTCGAATATCTCACAAAAAAAAAATTGCTGAAGGTATTAAATTAAAAGATTAAAAATAAAAATGAAGGTCACGTATTTTGAAATTTTGTAATCAATTTTTGCACCAAAAAATAGAATTAAAAAAAAAACTTTAAATATTAATATCCGGTGTTATACTGAATATGCATTCTAATTTTTAAAAAAAATGCCTGTTCTTTTAAAAAGCATTTGTGGAATTTTTTAAATTAACAAAAACAATTAATTAAATAAATCCCTAGATGGACAAATATCTGAACTGGTTTGACCTTTGCCTTTCACTTGTAATCAGGCAATCTATCTCAGATAATTTTCTTTTTATATATATTTATATTTATCAGAAAAACTACAGTTGTTTTCTCCCCAGGTTATCGAAAATGAAGACAACGTAACTGAAGTTAAGTATTTTAATGAACATTTTGTGCCCAGCCATAAGAAAAGGTAATACTGATATAAAGAATAAATAAAGAGAAAAATATTGATTTACCTTTTATTATTTTCTTTTTGTACTTTTTCAGTTTCGTTTGAGTAAATATAATATTCAGTTATATTCGTTGTAAATTTTCTTCTTCCTCTCTAAACTATCTGCCAGAATGAATTAAAGGTAATTGAATTAAAAATTTGATAGAAATATAAAAATATGTTGATAGGAAAAAACAAGATATTATTTTTTATCTGCTTTATAAAATGAAAATAGAACTCAACATCTATCTTATAAATGTTTGATTAATTTTTTTCTTTTTTGCTGAAAGTTTGACCGATATTTTTTACTCCCGGAAACAAAAAAAAAGGCTACTTTTCTGTGTATCCTGTAAGTATGCAATATAATGTAAAACTATCACAAATCATTTTACTTCACCCCAATAGCTTTTTATTTCTAATATTATTTTTATTATTGTTTCTACTTTGGGTACTTTCATCTGTATGTTCTTTCTAACAATTGATTTAACCATTTCATACTTTAGAGTTTAGATGATAACAACAATTTAAAATTTTTTTTTTTTAATTTTTTCTGAAGATTTTCCCGGTGAAGGTTTACTATTCATTAGGTTCAAGGTTCATATAAAGAGCTAAAGCTTTCAAGTATTAAACATATGAATGTAAACCGGTTTGTTGTGCTCAGAGAGTAACAGAAAGAATAATTAAACAAAAAAACATTTGAGAGAAAACAAGAAAATTTAAAAGCTAATATTGTAAAAATAATTTTTAATGAATTATAAAGCTTTTCGTTTCATAGCTACAAGTAACCATTTTTTATTTAAATAAAAAAATTTTCAATGTGTATGTGACTAGTATGTACTATATGGTACTGGCATCAATGAATGCTATATTCAAGAGTGTATATTTTATATTATGCATATCCTTTTTGAAATATACAAGGACATAATATATACTTGTAGGTTAACATTATATTCGATGTTAATTTGTCTGTTAATATTTTTATAACTGTTAATTTATTTAACAGTTAATATAAAAATACCAGTTTGAATAATACATAATACGAAATTGTATCTGTTGTCAAAAAAAAAGCATGTGAAACTCTTATTGTTTTCTTTGAAGGGTTTGGAGTGGAGGTATCAATTCATTTATTTCTTCGGAACAAGAATTCTCTCTTTCTAGAAATTAAGATTATTATTTACAAATAATCGCCAGAGTTTTCTCTTTGAGTTTATTATATTTTAAGTTGAGTATCATTTAACTAAATATTTTGATTTAGATTTGTTCTTTTTGTTGTAAAGGTAAATTAGAGTTTTATCCCTTCATTTTATATTTTTAATTCATACGATTTGAAACATTTTTGTGTCGATTGTTTTTGTTGTTTTTCTTTATTTATTTTGTTCCCTTTGTTTTTGTTTTAGTATAACAATATATTATATAATTGATAAGTTAACATACATAATATGTATTTATATACATAAATATAATTTAACATATTTGCATTATAGAAAAAAACGAAGAAGAGTGCAGTAGAGTAGACTATGTCAACTCTGGGATACCCGTATGAACGTAATATATCCTGTTTCTATAAAACTTGATCATCTTTTAAACACATTCAGATGTTTTAGTACCAAACTACAGAGATATATTTATGTAAATTGTGGAGTTGTATGAGAGCTAACCGAATCTATTGCGCCTAGCTTCATTAAGTTCCAAGAAATGCAAGAAGCCTGAACCGGCTGCTTTAGACCAATCAAATTTTACAAAAGTTTTTGACATGTAACTCGAAACTTTTTCACTAAATTTCAGATAGCTATAGCTTCAATAGACACGGAGTTATTTTCATTTAAAAAAATAAGTTGTATGGCAACTACCCGAACCTGTCATACCATCACAACCAAATTTTTCAGAAATTGTTGCCATAAAATTTGATCATCATTTGCAAAATTTCAGATACCTAGCTTGAATAGACACTGAGTTATTTCCATTTAAAGAAAGAAGTTGTATGGCAGCTACTCGAACCCGGCGGCCGAAAATGCTGGAGTTAAATTCCGAAACTAACAATTTTGCAAAAGTGACGTAAAAAAAATGTTTGCCTCCTAGCTCCTTTATTTTTTGAGTTATCGTGGGGACGGACACTGAGTTATTTTCATTTAAAAAGAGGAGTTGTATGGCAGCTACCTGAACCCGTCTCACCACCACAATCAAATTTTGCAGAAGTTGTTGCCATAAAACTTGATCATCATTCGCAAAATATCAGATACCTAGATTGAATAGATACTGGGTTATTTCCATTTAAAGAAAGAAGTTGTATGGCAGCTACTCGAATCCTGCGGCCGAAAATGCTGTAGTTAAATAGCAAAACTATTTGCAAAAGTAACGTAAAAAAAATTTCAGCCTACTAGCTCCTTTAGTGTTTGAGTTATCGTGCGGACGGACGGGCGGACGCACGTATATGGCTTAATCGACTCAGAATTCGATCCTTAGCCGATTCATACCTTTGACACTATATCTAGTTCGACTCCTTTAAGGTGTCACAAATAAACGTAATGGTAAATTTATTATATCCTTGAACATAGCTCGTACGGGTATAATAATTCATGTAATTTATAAGGCACAATTATACAAACAGTTATTCTTTTGATTTTTAGTTTCTAGTGTTGTTATTATGAAGCTCACAACTCCTATTTAAGATAAAATTATGTTTATTGTAGTCATTAACAATTTTGAAACCAATCATGTACAATTCACGTTTACAAATGCACATGAAACTCATATATTGATCTGTATTTAATCTGTTGGTAGGATGACTAATTGGATAAGAGGGAATTTATTACCTTGATAGCTTTTTGTTTGAGCACATTTAGTGGGGAGCACATATAATAAATAGATAAGATACAACGTTTTGCTGTCAAAAAATGTTCTTAATCGTCTTAGAATGAATATATTATAAGGTATAATTTTTTTTTGTCACCATGTTTATATGCTCTTCCACTTGCCACCATGTTTACTTGTTTACTTTGTTCGAAAATGTATATTTTTTTTTTTATTGCATTTCTCCGCCACATAAATGTGGACAGGAAATTACACAGCCTTTCCTGTTCAGGTGTGGCTGTAAGTGTCGTAAGGGGGAATAAGTCTTACGACGTGTGTGGGATTCGAACCCACACTCCCAAAATGTATATTATTATTTTAATGTAATTGTACAATATTAATTTATTGTTGAATATTGTTAAATTTTTAAACATAATATTATAAAATAAAATACTATAGTATAATTTGCTTGCATGGATTTTCTTTTTCTAATCTTAATTTTCTCTTATTAAAACAATACATAGAAAACTAAAAAACTTTTATGCAAACATTACATTAATATCTAAAAGTATGCCTTAAACTAAATGGTATTACTCAAAAAAGATATGTGGCTTTTAGTGGGTCAAAATCCTATACAGTCACAGAGGATGGATTAAAAGATTAAGGATTAAAAAAGTTTTCTTGCGAAAAATTATTATGAAGCTAAATATACTAAAAATGTATAAAAAATAAATTTATTTTTCTTAAATCTTTTCAAATATCAGCATAATTTAAACTTTTCAAAACAAAATGCTACAAGGAGTTGTAAATATTCCTTGTTATAAAACCAATAAAACTCAATTTCGTTATCTACAGATCACACTTAGTTACTGATAAGTTAAAAGTGGTTCCGATAAAACCTACGCTTCAAAAAAAAAACCTTTTTAAATTTTAAATCTATACAAAAGTACAATTTAAAGATATTATTTCAAAAAAGTATCTATGTTTTTTAATTTTCTTTTATACCTTTCTTAAAAAAATTATAAGTTTAACACTATTCAAAAGAAATCACCATGGAGATTACCCTAAACAATTATTTATATTAATATTATTGTTTTATTTTGTTTCATTCTCTACACAAGTGTTACCTTATTATTATATGAAAATTTTGATTGTGTGTATGTACTCTTGTGGCAAGATTCAAAATCTTAACCGTAATAATAACAATTTAAATATTTTGCAATATAATATTTTATATTCCATACTCCTTAGCAGATGGAAATTATTTTTATACATTCATACATTATTTATTTTAAATTAATGTGAGCAGTCTCGCTGGTTTCGATGAAAAAATTAAAATTGTTTAAACACAAATATCTAAGAGCTTGTACAAGTTACAGTAGAAAGCCATCTACTATTTTTGATTTTAGCAAAAAACGACGAAGAGTGCAGTAGAGTAGAGTGTGTCAACTTTGGGATACCCATATGAACGTAATATACCCTGTTTCTATAAAACATGATCATCTTTAACAAAATTTCAGATGTTTATGTCCCGACGTTAACTACCGCGATATATATTATGTGAAAATTTTGAAGTTGTGTGACAGCTACCCGGACCTGTTGCACCAAAGCACAACCAAATTTTACAAAAGTTATTGCCATAAAACTAGATCATCTTTTGTAAGATTTCAGATGACTAACTTTATTAAGTTTCAAGATGTGCAAGCTACCTGAACCTGCTGCTCTAGCCCAACAAAATTTTACAGAAGCTGTTAGGACGCAATTCAGAATCTTTTTAGAAAATTTTAGATACCTAGCCTCAATAGCCTCGGAATAATTTTCATTTAAAAAGAGAAATTGTATTGCAGATACTCGAACTTGTTGCACCAGCACAATCAAATTTTACAGATATTGTTGGCCTGTAACTCCTCATCTTTTTGCAAAATACCTAGCTTCAATAGACACTGAGTTATTTCTATATAACGAAACAAACTAAGTTATTTCCACAAAAGTGGCATAAAAAAATTGTTTCTTTATTTCTTGGATTATGTTGAAGACGGACGGACAGACGAACATGGCTTAATCGACTCTGAATTCGATTCTACCTATATCTAGCTCTACTCCTTTAAGGTGTCACAAATGGCATTTTAGTACCTATATCCTTTAACATATTATGTTCATACGCATATAAAAAGACTAAAATTGTATAAAATTGAGAAAATTATAAAAGCGATAAAAAATGAATGTTAAATATGTGCAAATTACATCGCAGTTCAAAAGTTTTCCTAGAGACAAGAATATTAGTAAGACTTACTTAAATTTAAAGAAAAACTTAAATTCTTGAATTTAACTATCAATAATTCTCAGAGTACCTAGCTGCCATTTGCCAACAATGCAAACAAAAATTAGAAACAAAAAGTATCTTATTATTAAAAACGTTACTTGATTTCCCATTTTCAATTTAAAGCAGAATGATATTTTATATTATAATTTTGTTAAAATTAGTTTTTGATTTCGAAGTAAATAGTTAAGATGCCACCAATCACTTCAGAAATCACTGTTTTATTGTTACCTTCATTACATTAAAAATAATATCTATACTCATGGATCAGCAATGGACAAACAAACTTATACAAAAAAAAAACATTTTTAAAATATTTTAACTGAAAAATTCAAGAAAAATAATAAACATAAATTAAAAATCTCTAGAGACTTGAATGAAATATGTTTGTCTTTTTTCAAAGTGCTTTTAATAGTATGCTACACTCTTTAAATAATCTTTAAAGGATACAACATTTTTAAAGTATGTATTATGTTAAATGGTATATAAGTATTTGTTCACCATTATTCAATATTAAGATCACATTGCTTTATACAATATATATACATATATTTGCTAACAAAAAAGCTAAAATAAAAAATAAGAATATATTATAATAGTATAGTGCAGTATCAGATAATTATCGAACCGCTTTATCTTTAAGATTTTAATCTACTTTAAATTTTATTTGTTATAATTTGTTTTTGTTATAAGTATTGTATTTTGCTATTAAGACTCATCTCTTATGGAGAAACTTAGCCTTTTTGAATGAAAATGCATAAGAATATCTTTAAGTTAGGCGTGAAAATCTGAAACGCAATATTTCCATTATATATCAAATAAAAATTTTTACGCAATGAAGCGCAGATTATAACAATTGATAATTTAATATTATCTATATTCTACATTATAAGAAAATTCTGGAGCAGGACATACTACATATACAACAACAAGTCATTAAAAAACTCTGTCATGTACATGTAAATTCAGCGGAAGAGGTGATTTAATGGTTAGTGTCATAATGTCAATTGCCCTTTCAAAAAGATATAAAGTCAATTGACTTTAAGCCGTTTTGATAAACTGATAAAAGGGGAAATAATGACCTTGTGACACTTTTGATTTAACATTATGTCTTTAAATTAAAAATCGAAAATGACATAACAACAATATGTTTATTCCAAAACAAAAAAAATCATCATTCGAACTAATAACTGATCAAAATAAAAATTTTGCAAAATGTAAGTATAATATTATCATATACACTATATATATAGGGTTTTTCATAACGGTGGCGTAATCTCTATTTTGAAAACCTCGTGAATCTAAATCAACGCCATTAATATTCTGGAAAAAGCGAATACCCTGATTTTGAATACAACTCTAAAATGTCCGTCCCTAATTATAAATACCGCAACCAATACGAAACACCCTATATAATATACACGAAACACCTTTTATAGTGTATATATGATAATATACTTAAATTTTGTCAAATTTTCATTTGAAAAATCAAGAATAGGACCCAATATCGAAAAAATTAAAAACGTGTTTAGATATAAAATTGAGAAAAATTAAAACATCCTGTACTATGAAAACTTTTGAAAAACAGTAGTTAAACCAGTGTTGATTTTATGTCACTTTTAGTGCATTAAAGTGACATAAGATCAATTTTGCCATTATGACCATTTCCACTTTTTAAGTAAAACGACATAAAGTCTATTGATGTTAAGTCATTTTAAAATTTGATTTTATGTGACTTTTTCATAGCGACACAAAGTCAATTCACTTTATGCGGTTTTGAAAGTGACATAACGGCAATTGACATTATGTCAAATTTAACTCTAATCAATATCGGGTAAAGACAAGACAAAAAAAAATATTTATAGTAATTTTTGGTGAATTTAATTATAATTTAAAAAGGAATCAGCTAAAAAGGAATCATACATTTACTACCTATTAAATAACGTAGGCAGTTATTTAATAGGTAGTAAATGTATTTTTTTTTAAATGTTGTAGGTATAGAATAATATTATCGTAATATTTTCAATTTTTTATGCATTTCTATCCATTTTTAGAAAATTCCTAACCAGATTTTATCATCATCAACATTATTTTGTTTTGGTACATTTTCCAGTTAACTTTAAATTATATAGCGTTAGAAAAAACGACTGATGCGTTCGAAAAAACGACTCAACAGTTAACTTTGAAAATTTTAAAATTATTCCCTTCTCAATCCTGTATAAAAATTTATTAACACGATCTATTTCACAACGATTTTTCAGTTTCATATTTAAATTTTCTTCTGTATGGTTAATTTGGTTAAAAATTGATTCAAATAAAATAAAGTATCACAAAGTAGTTCCAATCTATCCGTGACATGTATAGAAAATATTATGTTTCTGAATATTATAAAACACCATAAATAAATATTCAATTTGTATAATAAAATAAAAAGTATATAAAATATAATATATTCTTAGTATAAAGTTTGTTTCATGTTTGTCTACATAGTTGAAAATGTCATGTAGTCGTCCTTGTGGTTTGAAGTGGTGAAATTTAAGATAATTAAAAGAAGAGGGGGTTTCTTTTTTTAAGATTTTGAAAATAAGATCTAATTCGTCTAGACTTTTCTAGTCGTATGATAATATTCAAGTCTAAAAGATTTTCATAGATAAGATCATTATTTTAAACTTAAATACATTGTCATAAATATATTTTATGTATATAGGTAGATGTTATTCTAGAATTAAAAGACTAAGGCCGAACCGGCAAAAAAAATATCAATATATTATACAATATGATAAGAAAATTATTTTCTTTTTTTTTTTTTTAATATCTGCACATAGATTAAAGATGAGACAACATTTGAATAATAATATTTTCTTTTTAGTTAAGTTTTTATTATCTTAAGGCAAATTTATTCCAAAAAAAATATTACGACCGCAAAAATTGTATCACTACTTGTATAAAATCATAATAAATATAAAACGTCATTTGAGTTCATTATCCTGATAAATATGTAAATTATCTTAATGTTATTTATAGTCATATGATAATAATATATTGATTATTAAAATATGATTAAAATAATGACAAAAGGGTACAACAAAGGGTATAACGGAGTATTTGTAATACCTATGTACATAATAATATAGACTTACAATATGCATAAAATATAATACGTAGGTATATAAAATGATGTCAATAATGTTTAAAATGCTTTTTCTTTTTTTAGAATATGGATTGGACGCATTATAAGAAAAACTCTTTTTTTTTATATTTAAATTATTCCTATAAATAAATCGTGTCTGGTACTCCACTGCCTTTATCATTCCATTGACGTATACGTATAAGTAATGTGTGTTGTGTGATAACTAAATATTTTAGACTCTAGAGAACAACATATTATTAATATTTCAGTATTTATATTAAGAATCATTTAAAATTCTTAACCCTCTACCGAATACGTACTAGGAAACCTAGGCATGGAGGAAATCAGGGAACAAAGGAATTCAGCAAAAGAAGCAGCTGCAATTCCCTTTCCAGGCACAGTATCTTTTTGTGGCATAGGTGCACATGAAAAAACACACTAGAAATGGAAGCGGAAAACTTTGGAATGAAAAATTCCGACTTAAGCAATATAAAAAGTTTCTGATGAACTATAACAGGAAAAAATTTAAAAAAATGATATGATATATTAAAAATATGCTGAGAATTCTAATAGACTTTCTGTCGGGACATTGTCGTTTAAAAGACCACTTTCAGAAAATTGGAATAGAGAATGAAGATGCATATAGATTCTGTGAAGAAAAATAAGAATCACCAGTATACATATTATCTACTTAAAAACAGTGAAGCTTTAGTTTGAAGAAAATATGTGCATATAGGAACATATTGTTTTACCGAAGATGAACTGCAAGCAAAAAACTCTCTACAGGTTTTTAGTTTTTTAGAGGTAGTAGTCCTGACAGAAATATTATTAGAGGAGGCAAAATTCACATTAGGTAGTGATAGGTGGACCACAATAAATCTATATCAAATGGTCAGAGTTTTAATTATACACCAAAAATAGTAACCTAATACTAATCTAATAAAATAGTAAATTATATCTAACTGCAAATAAAATTGCAACCAGTGGTAAGATTACGAAGTTCGAATAATTTTATGAGAAAAACAGAAAAGAGTATTATAAAAAATATTATGAACCACGACGAAGAACAAAGAGACCGACCTCAAAAAACTTAAAAAAGAAACTTAGAGTAAAAATAAAATGGTATGCTGAAACTTAATTTGGAATATAATAAAATTTCAACATCGTCTCATTTGATTTTTTCCAGTCACAAAATTAAAATACAGCTATTTCCCAAAAAATATATTCAAATATATCATACCTGAAGATTTATCAGCAAAAACTTCTGACTTCTTTTTTTTAAAGATTTTCTGATCATCATTTTCTTTGCGCTATTCAATAAGCCGTGATATTTTAATAAAACCACACAAAAATTTTACTTTTAACTTAGAATTAAGTGAACAAGCATTTTTTTATGTTAAATAAGGGATTGAAATTTTATTTTCCTCACAATTTCATTTCTTCATGCAAAGTGGTCACAAAAATTTATACTGAGCTATATTAAATCATTTTGGTAAGCTAAATTCAATATTTCTACTGGTGTGCCATAACTAAAATTAAAATACTGTTAAATCAATACTATTCTGTCTGCGATACCATATTCTGTCTTTTATTTTTAATTAAAAAACTTTCGGAATTTTTAGAAAAAAATTAAAGAGTTGGTTTTTGATGTTTATAGAAAATCAGATTGTTTTTACTTTCGAATAAAAAACAAAAAAAAAAGAAATTACGATAAAGAAAACTTTCAATTTTTTAATTATTTATTAATTAACAATAAAAGAAAGTAATAAATGTTCTTTATGAAAAAAAATAATTATTTTTTTTTTTTTAAACAGAAAGCAACGAAAACTTAAAAATCAAAGAAATGAAAAACTCTTTTTATTTTTTTTTTTCCTTTTTTTTATTTTTAACTCTTGTTAATACCAAAAAAAAAAAAAAAACAAAATGGATACAATTTAAAAATTTTCTTATTTCTATTTTATTTATTATTTTTTGTTCTTAAAAAAAAAAAACATTTTCTTCGCTAATAAGAAATTATTTTCCAACTTTTTTTATCCCTTTTGCATTTTGTTTTTTTTTTAAATCAGAACTTTTCAAACAAGTTATTCTATTTTTTAGAGATGCACTTTCTTTATTATTAACTGTATATGATCTCCCTGAGAATGGATGATACTGGTCCTTGAAAATCTCAATTGATTCATTTTAAATTGTGATAATTTTTTTTTATACTTGCAGTCCATCTAAGCATAAGCTTTTGGATTCTATTTTTCGGGCCATTTTGGGTCAGATTTTGGTTGACCATTCTAGTTTTCACATCGTACAAAAATCGAAACTAAGTTGGCGGAATTACTTTTAACATATTTTTTTTTCTTTTTAGTTTCACTATTCAAGTAAACATTCATTCAATCTTTGGGTACATTATTATAATTTAATCTTCGAATCAGTTTTATTTATTGCGAAGAATACAAAATGTACCTAAATATGAACTGATATCTATAGCGTAAACCAAAAAATCTAGAATCAACACATACTTAAATAAGCTGGACTTACATTTTTTGCCCAATAAAACAATCATCAATACTTTGGTTTTTAGTCAATAATTAAAATTTAACAATATAATAAAAGAAGCTGTCGACGAGTTTTCTTAAAAGACTTAAATTATAATAAAAATAAAAAACAATTTGAGAAACACTGCTTCAAAATAAATATAAGACAAAATATTATTTATGAGTCAAAATAATTTTTTTTTATATTTTTGAAGCACGAAATTTTTTTTAATCATGTATTAATGAAAATAAATCTAAAATTAAAAGATGAAAAACCAAAGAAAATATAAAAAAAATTAATAAATAGAACAAAAATTTAAAGAGACTTATAATAATTATTTTGGGGAAAGAAAAAAAAAAACGTACATGAAAATGGAAAAATCATTATAAAATTTGAAACCCCATATGTTATGTATGAGAAAAAAATGAGGTTTTTAATCTTATGATTGAAATTGTATCACATTTATGTTTTTCTTTTTCAAGTTTTTGGGTTAAAAAAAAAATAAAAAATCTAAAAAAAAAGAAACCCATCAAGGATTTCCCTGCTTTCTTCTATATTCCAATACATAAAGGTTTTTTGGTTGTTCACCATTATTATTTCCTTTTTTTTTGCCTTCTATTTCGGACCAAATATAATAAATATTTCTATAAAAAGTATTTTCTTCTGTTTTTGAAGTCCCAAAAGGTCAGAGGATATTCCATACGGAAATCTTTTTTTTTTTTTTTTTTTTAACTTTAAATATAATTTTAATTTTTTGTATTTTTCCTCTTTCCAAGAAAAATAATTTACGACCGCTCTATTTTTTTTTTCCCGTGTTCTTTTTCGAACTAAATTAGAAACGTGTGAGATGTCAAAATTTATTAAAAATAAAAAAAAATTGAATTCTACAAAATGTTAAATATAGAATTCAGTGATTAAAAATGTTGCTGGTATAAGCATAAAAAAGAAATGAAAAAAACCACGGGTTTTTAAAAAAGCACATTTCCAAAATTAAACGTGTTGGCGAATGCATGTATACCTAATATGTATATACCTTATAATATGTAATATGTATACCTAAAATAATATACATTATGTTACATATTATTATGTAATATATATCTTGTATATTACTTGACTTTGTTATAATCAAAGATTACCTATTATAAGAAAATTATATCTAACACTCTTCAAGTTTTTCCGTTTTTTTAAACAGAATAAAATATTTATTAAATAAGGGAAAAATTTAACCAAAACTAAAATTTCAAGTGAATCACAAAATCACAGAATGGATCACAACCATTGCACCTTTAAAAAACTATTATACATATTATGTACCTATGTATTTATATAAACAAAAAATTTGTGATCTTTGTCAGATTTTTTTTAGTTAGAAATATTGGAAAAACTCAAGTCACACTTTCGTCAATTTTATTATTAGGAAAAGTTGTTAACACAAACAAAAACATAATGTTGGAGCTTTAATTTTTGTATATTATTACAAAAAAATTTGGACAGGTGTTTATGTTACAGTTATTTTGAAAATAGTAAATTTTCTATTTTTGACGCCTTACTTCGGAACGGAGAGGGTCTGCTAAACGGAGAGGGATAAAATCAATCTCCTATCCAAATTTAAAGTTTCACAAAGTTTCTAACTTAAACCGATTGAAAGACAGAAGGTGTCAAGTATGTTGCAAAAATTAAGTTTCGTATAAGGGTAAATTAAAATACCGTTTGGTGAAAATATATATTTATTACATTGTATATATTTATATACCTATATATATTATTATCTTATATATCTATATATATTTATATATCTATATATTTGAAGATATTCAGATTAAAGATAAACCTTATAGAACTTGTGTTATAACAATTTAAATATATAGCCTCTTTGAAGTTTGGGGATCTATAGCTCCATATTGGGTGGGGCTACGGAAAAGAATTTTTCACAAAATTAATGTTTTTTGCAATGCTTATCAGTAGTTAAAACTTTACTGCTCTATTTGAGACGTTGTGGAAATTTGAAAAAGAATTCACTACTTAAAAGTCATCAGATAGATAAACGGACAGATGGACAGAGTGAAACTAATAGGCGCATTTTATCAAACAACATGCTAAAACATGCTAAAAACGTTATCTTCAGGAGTTTCCTAGATACTGACTTCTTTTATAAAATCAATATAATAGGTTACTATATAATCAAGGACTAAACTTAATATTGTTTTAATTTAAACTAAATTATCTACGCCTCCTGATGGAGTGAATTGTTAAAAATAATTTTTTTTTATATATCATTTATAAAAATGTTTAATGAAACTTCACTGAAAGCGCATTTTCCACAAATTTTTTTGAAAAATTTAGTTTATTAGTTTCACTCTTTCCGTTTACAAAACTTCTACACCGCTAAAGATAGAGTAATGAAATTTTATTCAGAGATTGGTTTCCTAAAAAATTAATTATATTAGAACAGTAGAAAATGTCAAAAACATTTTTATGTAGTTTCACCCATTACAGACCTACAGCCCTTTTACAAAGCCATATTTTAAAATGTGTATCTCAAGTTCTGTTTAATATTTTTTCAATCTAAAAACGTAAATACGACAGCACTAATTTTTTACCTTCGATCTTATCATTATTATATAGATAAGATATAGTATTATAAAATAAAATTGTACGCACGTGTAAAATTTACTATTTTTTAAGTGAAATGTCAAAATTGAATACTTTTGTATATGCGGGGATTTTCAAAATTAATTATTTTTCATATGGATATGTGAAAATTTAATTTTGTTTGAATGATATTGGTATGTATATGTGTCGACATAATGTAAGTATTAATATCTGGATTCAAAATCAGAGTATTCCCCTTTGCCGGAATATTTATATCCATGTATGTCTATGTGAGATTTTGAAACTTCGGGATTTTGATTTTCGGTATTTTGTAATTTCGGATTTAAATTTTCGGGATTTAAACTTTCGTGATTTTGATTTATCGGGATTTCGATTTTCGATTTACGTACCCAACCCTATACAATTTCAATTTATTTTAATCTTTTTCCTATTACGTGCAGTATTAGTTTTTGCTATGAAAAATGTTATTGTTGCAAACGTTTACGCCTTTTATGCAATAAATTTTTTTTAAATTAATAAAATTCAAAAAAAATTTTAAAATTTAAATTTAAAATAAATCAATTAATAAATTAAAATTATATTTATTCACGTTCCCTGCAATATTACAAGGCGTGTTACTTTTTTGCCGACTGATGAAAGTTCTGGATTTGTCTTAAATGCAATGTAATGGAATCAAGTTTTTGTATATCCATGATATCTCTCTGCATGATTTGATCAATAAAGTACAATGTTCGTGATTTTTTTAATCTACAAAGATATTTCGTTCTAGTATTGTTCTTCGTACATTGATTGACATCTTCGTACATATTTTTATAGTAAGCTTTTCGGTTAATATTAGGTTATTTTATTCGGTTATTTGATCCATTTGTTTACGAATTTCTCTTTCTGGATATTTAAAATTTTCTTTTCTTCTATCGGAGTCTTTGTCCTGAATTTTTCGGTATTGTTTAATATATAAAATTTTTTTTATTTCTTATAATTTCTTAAAATGTAAAATGGTTTCTTTTAAACCATATATATTTAAACTTACTTGAGTTTGAACTTACTGAGCGTAATTGCTATTTAGTCCTTTAGAACTACTATTGACACAAATTTTTAACATAACAATGCTTCATCTAAAATAACTATACAATAATGTAAATGACTCTTAAATTATTGTATACAAAAAATTACTAATTGAATATTAAAAATTAAAAAAAACACTCAGTTTTTGTTTTTTTTAACAACTTTTCAATTTTATAGGTACTAAAAGATGAAAATCAATTGACATATTAGTACCAACTGATAGAGAAAGGTTCAAAGTTTACTCGTAATAAAATTTCTTTACCAATTTCAATAAACCCTAGAACAAAATTTCAAAAAGAAAATATGTTAACGTTTAATTAATTGTAACATATGTATAACGAAGTTAAAATAAACTAATTTTAATTAACAAATAACAAATTCGATATATGCACAACTAAATTAAATCCAATTTTTTTAAATTTTACAAAGGTTAAATGGAGGAATTATAAAAAAGAGAAAACCTTATTTTCAACAAAAATTTAAAAAAAATTTTGACAAAACTATATGCGTACAATTTTTATACCCGTACGAACTATGTTCAAGGGTATAATAAATTTGTGATTAAGTTTGTGACACCTTAAAGGACTCGAGCTAGATATAGTGTCAGAACTATGGATCGACTCAGAATTGAATTCTGAGTCGATTAAGCCATGTACTTCCGTACGTCCGCACGATAACTCAAAAAACAAAGGAGCTAGGACGCTAAAAAATTTTTCACGTTCTTTTGCAAAATTATTAGTTTACCTATTTAAATCCAGATTTTTCGGCCACCGAGGTCGAGTAGCTCCAACTTCTCTCTTTATATTAAACGTACAACTTCTCTCTTTATATTAAAATAACTCAGTATCTATTGTAGCTAGATATCTCAAATTTTTCAACATCACCTGCAAAATTTGGTTGTCCTGCGGCGACAGGTTCCAGTAGATGCCATACAACTTCTCTTTTTAAATCTAAATAACTTAGTGTCTATTAAAGCTAGGTATCTGAAATTTTGTGAAGAAGCGTAGAGTTACATGCCAAAAACTTCTGTAAATTTTATTTGGTCTAGAACAGCCGGTTCAGGCATTTTGCACCTCTTGGAACTTAATCAAGCTAGCCGTCTGCAATCTTGCAAATGAACATGAAGTTTTATGGCAACAACTTCTGTAAAATTTGGTTTTGCTGGTGCAATAGATTTGGCTAGCTGTCATACAACTCCATAATTTATATAAATATATCTTGGTAGTTAGAATGTCGGTACTAAAACATCTGAAATTGTTTAAAAAAAGATCAAGTTATATAGAAACAGGATATATTACGTTCAAACGGGTATCCCAGAGTTGACATAGTCTACTCTACTGCACTCTTCCTTGTTTTTTTTTTATTTGAATACATTTTTCTTTTTATACTCTATCTATAATGGTCGAGGTTTTTACCTTTAAAAATATCAAAATTTTATATTTTTTGTTAAATTTTATATTTAAATTTGCCGTTATGTTATGTAGAACCAAAATATTGAAAGATTTGACTTCCATTCATATCTCCGCAACGGTTCTTAATGGAGCAATTTATTTTTGAGCAAAGAATTGTGTAGAATTATCGTGTATTAATTATCTCACAAAGTTTTGTTGAATCTCTCCCAGTTTAAGAGCTATTAAATGTTAAAAATTTAAAATATACTTCGACCACATATACTTATGCACATATAATCGAAGAAAATATATCATTTTTAAACAACTGTAACTTAGACACCTATACAAGTTTCTTCAAAGTAAACAACATTAACATTATATTTAACAAGTGGTAACATTTTTTATTAATTATAATAGATTTCCTTAAAACTGAAGAAAGTGTCTCTTGATTTTTCACAACTTTTCATTCATATAAAATTCAAAAAAAACTTTGGTAGAAATTACAATTCTAAAGTGTCTTTATTGCCTTTTAAAAATTTTGCCCCTTAAAAATTCTTTGGTTTAAATTCTGCCTTGTTTTTTTTTTTTGTTTCTGTAATGCATAATGTATTTTTAAATATATCTATGTAATGTAGCCATATTAGGCATAACAATGAATAACTAAACATTCTGTTAACATTTGTTTTTTATTTAATCGGATATAAATGTTTTAATGCATTAATACCTCCCCAAAATATATGACAAAGCAATTAAAATAGAATCTAAACATAATTTACATAATATAATTTGCATAATTTTTACAAATAAAAAAAAATTTTATTTATATTATAAAAAATTTTTGAATTATTAAAATGTTGAGTATATTAAGTTTCATTTTCTTTTAAAACTATTTTAGAATCACTTGATATTATTTAAGATAGTCTTAAAGACAACTTTTCAATTCAAAAGAGATAATTATGCTCCAGTTCAAAAACAATCTTTATAAAAATGTTTAAGTTTTATATATTTAGTCTAATTTCAAGAAAAATACCAAAATTCCTAAGCCTGAACAGAAAATCTTTATCGAGGCATCTCACTTAGAACCCGCAGGTAAGAACGTATAAATAACACCGGGGGAATGTTGGTTTGATCCCACACACGTTTTAAGAATAATTCCCTTTCATGACATTTAAAACTAAACCTACGGAAAGTTAATGCTGTGTCCTGGTCACATTTATGTGGCAGGGGAAATGTACTAAAAAAGAAGAACTCCTCCAAGTAAAAATTTATTAACCACCGGCGCTAACTTTAGTATTAAAAAAAAAGTATTTGTTTAAAATTTGGCACAGTAAAGCAACCCTTAAAATTTACTTATTTTAAAATTCTTACAATTCAATAAAGCCTTAAATAAAATATTTTATTCAACTCTAGATGAAGGTCAGCCAAGGTCATATCACTAAATAATACATTATTAAAGCCATTAAAATGGAATTTATACACAATTTAGATCTGCATATATGTATAAGTGGAAATGCATAGAAGCAAACTATGGTTATGTTACAGTTAAAGCCAAAGCCAGAAAATATTTTCTTTTAAGTTAATTTCCTTTTAAAAATAAAAATAATTAGAAATAGAAGTACAAAATTTGATTTAAAAGATTTTGCAAAAAAAAAGAATTTTAACAACTGCATTTTATTCTTTTTAGAAATATTTTCAGAAAAAATTAAACCAGAATATACTTGCATATCTATAGATAGAAAGATAAAGATATATAGATATACTATTTCATTTAAATTACCTTTATACAAATTTATTCTTTATAAATTCATTCCATTGAGTGACTTTCAATAAAACCAACAAAAAGAATCAAAACTAACAAAAAATATAAGAAAAATATTCGTTCCTGAAAAGAAATGCATCCACGATAAAAAATTTTGTTGAAAATGTTATTTTCTTTGTATATCTGAAAAAGAAAAATTTTCTTTCCTCTTTAGGTTTGTATCTACTAATATTTTTAAGTAAAAGTTCATCAAATTTGTTTTCTTTTATTTCTAGTAACTATAACTAAAAATAATTCGAAAATATCTTTACTTAAATTAATCTTAATATTTTAAAATTGCCTCAAAACTCTTAATGTCAAGAAAATCAAATACACTTGATATTGAGAGTCTTATTTATATATTACATTGAAATACTAAAGTAAAAAAAAAAAGAATACTAAAGTAAAAATTTTAATTCCTTTCCTAAAATCTTTTGTTTTTTCTTTTTACCGCATTTCTCTGTCACAGAAAATGACACAGCTTTTCCATTTCAGGCGTGGCTGTAAATGTCGTAAGAGGGAATAGCTCTTACGACGTGTGTGGGATTCAAATCCACACTCCCTCAGTGTTTACAGCGTATTTTATACGGTCTTACCCACCAGGCCATCGAAGCCCCTTTTCCTAAATCTATATATAGCTAAAATATTTTTTAGCTACCTAAATTTTTTCAGATTACTTCATAGGATTAATAACGAAAAAAGTAAATTTGAGTTGAGTTAAGTAAATTATTACATATTTTGTTGTCAAATGTGGGTTTGATCTGCACTTGTCGCACTCAAATAAATTAAAAAAATTCGAACTGTACTTGAGATTGTAACTTAAAATAATTTAAGGGAGTCCATAGACATTCAGTAAATAGTCAACATGTATCCAGTTAATATCAGTTAAAATATATGCATATTAGTTCAATTGAAATACTTTAGCAGCAATATGCATCACATTTTTTTTGATTATGTAATCTCTAAAATACTATTTTTCAAACCTAATTAATTTACGGTTGATGTATTTTTAATCAAGCTCTCAGTATTTTTCGCCTAGACTATTTCACCCCTGATTATTTTTTTGCAGTTTCTTTGTGTCATTTTTTAATGTTTTCAACCGACATTTTTGATAACCTTAGACTTGAATGAGTATTTTCCCAAATTGGTTATTAATTGAGTTTGCGATTTTGTAAAATAAAAAAAAAAACTTTATTATAGAAACTGAAAAACCCCTGTTTTATTTTCTTTTTTCAATTTACTTTTCTGTTGCACAACGAATTAATGGTGCAAGAGAACTTTAGAACTTAATTTTTTTTTTGTTGTAATCTTTGCAAAAAAACAAAATGATGTGGAAAGAAAGCAAAAAATAGAAATGCAAAATTTAAAAGTCTTTATAATAAAATTTCAAGTAGACTTTTACTATAAAAAAAAAAAAAATTATTCCTTTCCTTTTTATTTTCTTTGATTCCTTCCTTTCAAACTGTAGAAAAAAAATAATACTTTACTACAACAAAAATAACTTTTGTAAAAAGGGGAACGAAAAAAAAAAAAAAATAAACTTCCTAGACATTTCTGGAACTGGCAAACAACTTTCTTTGTTATTAATCATTAAAGTGGAAATAATTTTATTTACCCTCGAAGCAAAAAAACTTATTAAAAAAAACTTTTAATAATCATAAAAAATAAAAGAAGAGTTAAAAAAAAAAAAACCGTAGGTACGTAAATATTTGAGTTAAATGTTGTTGTTGCTATTGTTGGAATTACTAATAAACGTGTACGAAAAAAAAAATATTGATGTGAGAAATGTATTCTAGAAAATCTTTTCCATTTTAAATTCCAATAAATTTTTTGTTTAAATTTCGTTTTACAAAAAAAAAAAAAAACTGCATATAAATTTTTTCTTTTTCCTATTACCAATCTTACGATAAAGATTGATGATAAATGTCAGGGCGATAATGCAATTTTAAAAATGAAAATACATCCTGTTATCACATTTATGAAAAAATGTATTTACCTAATAAATATTAGTCCATTTTGTTCATCTTTAAAACTCTATTTAATTAAAAATGCTTCAAATAATTTAAGTAGTTCTCTGTTACCAGACCTTTTAATAATCGAATTGGAGAAGAGTCAGTTATTGAACGAGTCTCAAACGAAACTCAAAATTTAATCTTTTTTTCTTAAAAACATTTGAAGCTGGAATAGTGCAATTTGGACTGAAACGATATATCTTTAAAATAAAAAGTTTTTTAACCCAGAGATAGAGTTTTTACCTCTATAAATGAATATTTCGAACTGTATTTTCAATTTTATTCACATGTGTTTGCCAACTTTGCCTTTTCCTTAGAATTTTAAAACCATAAATTTGGTTTTTTTGGTTAGTGGAGATTACTGTAAGTTCATTAAACTTATCTACCCACAACTTTTTCATATTATATACTAGCAATTTACTATAAATGTAACATATTTAAATTTATAGGATTTGTAGCTTTTGATACCGTTTAATAGAACGTCCTAAGAAATATATTTATTTAAATCGTTTTTTGTTATTTTTATGCATTTTTTCACTGTGTACCCGATTGTAACCAAATTGTGTACCCGTAACCAAATATTTGTCTGAATTCGAAAGATGCCGTGCACTGCATTTTTTTTCGATGCGGTAACTGTTTAGTCACCAGAGAACCTTAGCGTTTTTCATTTTCTCTTTGTTCTACCTATACGATTCCATCGATTATGTTCAAATTTTTTAATAAACTAGTTTCTTAGTCAAGGAGTTTTTTGGATTAATATGGTTAGAAATTGTTAATACGAACCGATATGACGACCTCACTAAAACCAATGATATTCGAATCATGTCCAATTTTTCAGCGTGCTTTAATGACTTTAAAGAAAAAGTTTAACAAATTTTTGGCATTTCTGATAACTCGTTCCGGCGCTACGATAATATTTTAAAGAATTTTTCGTCTTTCCATGATCTTATCTATACTGTCATTTTTCAACGATCGTATCTATACCACCCGGCTTAGAATAATTTTTTCTAAAAATGTAGTTCCTTGGATTAACATGGGGCCATAACCACCCATTTCTAGTGCGCCTATCTGTTAAAAAAAAACTCTATCCGAATAATGCCCAATATTTCAGGATGCTTTAATAGCTTTAAAGAACTACTTGAAAATATTTTTGAAAAATTTCATTAAAACGTTTCTATTTCCGCATGAAAAATTTTATAAAAACATAGCTCCTTAGCAAACCAGTTCACAGTCATAGATTAATTTAGTTTATATTCTTTACCACGTTCCGGCACATCAATCTGTAAAAAAACATTTCTAAACGAATCAATCCAATATTTACAACAACTTCTAATTAAACTAGCATATTTTTATTATCCAATCGCCCATTACGTTCGACTGATCTACTTTATAAAATTTCTAGAAATATCGTTCCTTACTAAAGATATGTACTGGATCAAATTAGTTACAATTCTTCAAAATCAATTTTTTAAAAAAAATCTTACTGAATGAAATGTACTTGACTGATAAACTACTAACATAACTACTAACATCCTGTTAATGCATATTAATAATCTTAGTCTATTAGTTTAATTAAAGTAGAAGCAAAAGTTAATATTTTTTTTTCTTAAATCAACGAAATACTCCGGGTAATGTCGCAGAGATTTCTGCTGCCATATAATAAGACTTAAGAGTCTAGAATTCCTACAAAAGCCAGTTCATTGATTTGTTGAATAAATAATGTAAAATAAGTCAACAGATAGTTATAAAAACATAAACTAGATTTGAGGATCTACCATTATCCTACCATGTCCTGCCGAAGAAAAATTTGTACAGGTGCATAAGTTACAGGTGCCTAAAAATAACAAATTTTCAATTTTTGAGTCTTAATAGCTCTTAAGTAGGGGCTTGTAAGAAAAAATTTTCTAAGGAAACTTAAATTAATTCTAAAAGTTCTTTTTTGTCTCAAAATTGCAGGTTTTTATCTTAAAGCGTGCCGGAGTTATGAAAAAAGAAATATCACACAAAATTTGGTTTTCACATAATGGTAAATTTAAATAATAAATCACATAATATTGAATAATTTTAATATTGTTTTATAGAGGTAAGAAAATTTCCGGTCTTTTAGTGTTTTTAGATTGTAAAACTACTACCCAGAGCCTTAGATATATACATCTGAAAATAGGGCTTTTTTGAAATTTTGGGGGGGCTGTAACTTTAGAGCCCTACACAACTAAAAATAAATCATTAACACACATAAAAATATATTACTGTAGCTTTAATTTTTATGTCTTGCCGAAGAAAAATGTGTACAGATGTACACAATTCTAAAAGTTCTTTTTTGTCTCAAAATGTCAAGACCCTATCTAAAAGCGTGCCGGAGTTATGAACGTAGAAAAATCATACAAAATTTGGTTTTCACATAACGGTAAATTTAAATACTAAATTAAAAAACTATATATAATTGTGATATTGATTTAAAAAGGTAAAGCGTTTGTCGAATGGCGTTTTTAGATTGAAAATATGCAAGCGAAACATGAAATATACGCGTTTAGAAATAGGGCTTTTTCAAAGTTTGAGGGGCTGTAGATCCCTGATGGGTGGGGCTACATGAAAAAGTTGTTCCACAAAATTAACTTTTTTATGAGACCTACTCAAGTTTAAAATTTTTTTTCTCTATCTTTAACGGTGTAGAAGTTTTGTAAACAGACGGACAGACGGATGGACGGACGGACAGATATAGTGATGGTATATAGTACAGGTATACCTGATATGATATGATATAGTACAGGTATATAGTGAAAGTAATAGGCACATTTTTTCAAAATTTTTTTTGAAATGTGGTAAAAAGGTAATGATTTGGGATCATACTTTATATCAAAACCTTAAATGGTTTTAATTTAAATGTTTACTTAAATAATTTAAAAATAAATTTCATTGGTGCCTTTCTTCTTATTCTTATTTAAAATATACGTAATTTATATTGCGAAACGCCTTAATTTGATAAACCTAATTGTTTTGATCCTATTTAAATATAAAATTCAATTAAAAATCTTTCAAATGAAATTGAAAGATATAATATATTCCATTGAAATCAAAAGGTTATCCACCTTGAATAATTTCTCTACAACTTAAGACTTCTTATTTTTTATGACGCATTCTAAACCTGTAAACAAAATCACTTCTTTTCAAAATAAATTTAAATCTTTTATCCGAAGTTTATGCATCAATGAATTAAAACCCATTCCAATTATTCATAATATATTGTGTTCAAATTATTATAATGAATAGAAAAAAATAAGTGAAATTCATCTGTAGGGATTCCTATTTTGAAAGATTTGTAGAAAAGCTATATATAAACATATTTAAAGTATTTTCAACATTTTTTATTAATAAAAAAAAAAAATTAGAAATTTTTCACAATAAATAGTTGAAAAACCTAAACATGTGTTCTTTTATTATTAATTCTAAAATTGTTTATGAGAAATTTATTTTGATTTTAAATAGATACTTGAATTTGAATAAATGAAATTGGGTCCATATGTTATGAGTATATTAGATTACATATATTAAATCCTTTAGAAATAAAAATTTCTAAAAAAAACAAAAATAACCCTAATTTTAATGTTTGTTTTTTTTTTTGAGTTTACAGGATTCAGTTCAAGAAAATATTGAGGTAGAGTTTTTGTTTCTGTTAATTGTTATAAATGTAAACATGTATGAATGTCAGCATGAGTAAGCTAGTACCATACAATTGGCAAATACCATAGATTTATATAAGTTCTAGATTAATAAAAACAATATTACATGTACATGAAGAGATGATAATGAGAGCACAATATTATATGGAACTTAAATACTGAAAAGAGATCTAAACTAATAGACACCATTATTAAAAATGATACACATTTTTTTTTATTAAGAACATCAAACTTCTTTAACAAACAATTATTCAAGAAGATCCCATATAAGAGTTAGTAAATAAAACATGAGTATCAAACCAAATTAGCAGGTGTTTCATATACTATAAAGCCCCAAGCAAGAACTAAAAATTATAAAAGTGAACCAAACGTTTCGATTGTAAAAACTAAAAGCAGCGTAATATATTAGTAGAAAATCAAGATACATTTTAACCTGGGGAATTAACTGTTTATGGTCTGGGGAATTCATATTTGAAGTTCATATCGGATTAACCAAATCTGATATAGTAAATTTTTCAAACATATAAGGTTTTTCTTCTAGCATCGAAAGGTCCTTCTGCAGACAAAATAGTTCTTCTGTTAACAATAGTTCTTCTTCTTTGCAAAATTTTGTATTTTTTGTTAGTTCGGAACGAATTAAATTAATTCTCCTATTATGATATAGTTTTAATTAGCTTTAAGATTTTTTCTAATGATTCGAAGTGCATTTTAATTGGTTTATGCATCGAAGTGCATCTCATTTGTTTTATAGATAGCATATTATGCCGCTAATCTTATATTTTAAAAATTAATAAGTTTTTCATCATCATCACAGCTTCCAAGAAATAGTGGAAGACTGTGTTCAGTTATTATAAAATATATGGTTAAAAGATAACACTTTGCGCAAAAGGAATTATTATTAAATTTATGCTTATGTTTCTACAGCCGAATAGCTTTTCAATTTTTATAAAATACTGATCATCAGTTTTCTATCAGACTTTACTTGATCAGATAAACTGTGATAGAATTTTATCGAATTTTCCTAAGCCTGATATTATATTTACTGTTAAGTTACTTATGTATTTGGTACTTTTAATACTTATCTGATATCTTATAAATATTTTTAGATGAATACAAGTATCTTTAAAAAACGATTCTAGCCTAGTTCATTGCAAAGGCAATTCATCGGAAAACAATTCCTCGCGAGTCCAATTCATGGCAACGGAAATTAATCGGAAAGTATTTTTTATTGATCGAGTAAACACTTAGTGTTACAGTTACAGTTAATGTTACTTTATAAGTACTTTTCATAAACTCTTCTTTTTTTTTATGCATTTCTTTGCCACATAAATGTGGACAGGAAATTACACGGTCTTTCCTGTTCAGGTGTGACTGTAAATGTCGTAAAGGGGAATAATCTTACAACGTCTGTGTGATTGAAACCCACACTCCCTCGGTGTTTACAGCGTATTTTATACGATCTTACCCACTAGACCACCGAGGCCTCTAAGAACTTAAATTTTTTCAAAAGATAAATTCATTTAAAAGTAAAGCACCAAATAATATGAATTATTCATTAACAACGAGTTCAAAAAGGAAAAAATGTTTTAAGTATAAATAGATGTATTTTTAACAAAGAATATGCGCGACTGAAGAGAAAATTATTTGGAAGTGTGCATCAGATTATCAAAAAAGATGCAATTTTTGAGTTCATCTTATAAAAGGTAAAATAAAAATAACTGTATGATGAATTTCCGTTACAATGAATTGGCTTCGCGATTAATTGGTTTTACGATGAATTGCTATGCAATGAAGTAGCCGGGTACGTTAAGAATCACGTACGAAAAATACAAAATTTTGAAAATAATTCCTTTAGGTCTCGGACATTGTCTAATTCCAACACCAACAACATATTGAGTATATTTTTAAAAAATAATGTATAATTTTTATAGCCTCATCATCACTTTTATTAAAGATTTTAAATTTTGTTTTTTTAAAATCTAGAATTTAATATTTTAGAGAAAATGTTGATATGAATGTATATAATAATATGTAATAATTATGTATGTATGTATGTATATTATATAAATATATGATGTACCATTATAATTTATTTTCAAGGTTATTATATTGATTATGTTCTACAATTTGTGGATAAAATTTTTAATAAAAAGGAAATGTTGTGGAAAATTAAATCCTCAATGAATTCAAAGTTTTAAAAAAAATTTTTTTGCTTCATTTTTTTTTTTTTTGATAGACATTTCAAGGGTATTAGAAAATTAGAAGACAGAATGAGTGGGTAGTTTACAAAAAAATAGACCAATTATAGTGACGGATTTCGTTTGTTATTTTATTTTATTGTCTATTAGAAAAATTTATTTTAAAAATAAAAGAAAAACATTGGATATTGATTAAAAATAAAACAAACGAAGAAGAATACAGTTGCCTTTGTCAACTCTTAGATACCCGTACGAACCGTTAGTATGTTCACAGCCTGTCACTCTGCTCACAATATTATTTTTTTAATATTTTAGTATTTTAAAATAATTTGGGTGAATTTTATAATTTCTAGAACTATGGGTTGTACATATATTCAAACTATATGTTTATATGTACATTCTTCAAAAGCAGATTCTAACCTTTCACATAACGATTATCAATCCAAAACTTTTTCAAATATTCTATAGTACCATTTAATACTAAGCGGTAAATGTATATTAAATTTACTTAGTACAAAATAGTAAATATAATTTTAAATATTATATTATATTAATGCGGACATTGTATATTTATATTGTTATAAGTATATCGCCGTATATTGCAATATTTCTTTAAAAATATTTCCATTCGTAGAATAATTTCTTAAAAGTACAATAAAATACATATACTCCTATGTATGTAAATACGGCGCTATATAATATACATCTATACTCTTATCATTCATTCACTAGTGACATATACGATATGTAAATAAACATGATATTATATAAGTATGTATATATATTAATATAAATAATATAAATAAAAATTCTTCAAGCAACAGTTATGTTGTTTATTTATTTACATTTTTATGTACTACGCATTATATCCTCAACAATTTCAAATTATCGAGTAAAACAAAATGGAAAAAATTCGTTGAAGAAATTTGTTAGAAAATTTGAAAAAATCAAGTAACATTTTCGTCAATTATAAAGTAACCCTATATTATTAAAAAAAGTTGTTAACAGAAATAAGAGTATAATGTTGAAGCTTTAATTTTTGTGTATTACTTCAAAAAAATTTTAACAGGTGTTCGAGTTACAGGTGTTTAAAAATAGGAAATTTTCAGTTTTTGACCCCTTACAGCTCCTAAACGGGGAGTGATACAAAAAAAATTTTTGAAATGACTCATACTTATTTTCAAAGATCTAACTTTTGTCAAAATTTCAAGTTTCCAACTTAAACCGTTTAGAAGATATAAGGGTTGAAGGATTTTGCAAAATTTGAGTTTCACATAACGGTAAATTAAGACACCGTCTGCCACAAATATATATTTATTGTATATACACTTTTAAAGCTAATAAAAGTAGTAATCGTTTGGCGTTTTCAAAATGAAGATATACCTTATACAACTTGTGCTATAACAATTTAAATATAGAGCTTTTTTTAACCTTTGGGGAGCTGTAGCTCCGTAACGGGTGGGGCTACAAAAAAAAGTTATTAAAATAAAATTAATATTTTTGTGAAATCTATCAGTAGTTAAAATTTTGCAGCTCTATTGCAAAAAAAATGTGGGGATCTAAAAGTTAGGTGTTCGAGAGCTACCCTAAGGCTTGGTCCAAACTCAACCAAAAAAAATAGGGAACCTACAAATTACTCCCAAAATATTTTATGTAAATTTCAAGATTCTAGCTTTCTTAGTTTTTGAGTTAGCGTGCTGACGGACGGACGGACGGACGGACATGGCTCAAAAGTCTTAGAATTTTTTTTCTGATCTGATCCATATCTTTGAAGGTATATCTAGCTCGCTTATTTCGAGGTGTTACAAACGGAGGAGTAATTTTATTATACCCGATCTTATCGTACGGGTATAAAAATGACTTCTATTGAAATAGTGATGAGCTGAAAAAACTATACCACAAAATTTTAGTTGTTTATAAAGTTCATCTGTTTAAAAAAATTAAGTCAAGTCTCTTTAATCGTATTCATTTAACTTAAATATAATATTACATGAAATCAATATTAGTGGAATTTTTATAACACAAATAGGTTCCACCATGCTGTTAAGGATATGAATTGGAAATTTAAATGGAAATATAGGTAATTAAAAAAATTCTTTAGCACAATGAAAACCAGGTAAAATTAAAAATGTATCTGTGATCTTATGTTTAAGATCTCTTTTTGCAAAAATGTGTTTATTATTATAGAAATAAATTGAGTTATGCAAAAGATGTAAAGCGAAGACATTGAATTTATTTTTACTTCTTGTGCAATTATTGTACCTACTCAAAAAAGCGAAAACAAAATTATTTCGCTTAGAATTAAAACTTCATCAAAATGTTTAAGTTAAAACACAAATAGAGAAATGACATGATCGTCTAAAAACTCTAGGGTTATAGAAAATCAAACGAATTAACAATCACTCGCTTTATTTTAATCAACACCTTAAGATAAAATCGGATGGCCTGTTACTTGTACAGTACAGAAACTTATAAGACTATTGCTTAAGGACAACCGAACCTGTAAAAATACAAGAGTTTGCCTCAAACTGCCTCTGACTCTTAATTGAAATATACATAAATATTTTCGAACCGAGTTCGAGTCGGTTAAAGCCATATTCGAGAAAGATAAAATAAACATTGAAATTGCAGAATCTAGATCGAAAATAAATTCCAATGAATGAGGATTTTTTAACAAAGTAGGAAACAGAAAAAAGTAATCCTTATATTCACGCATTCTTAAAATACAACTCTTTGAAATTTGATTCTAAACTCTTTTAATTTTAATCGATATTTTGAGTATTTACCGCACTTTTAAAATTATGATTTTTCCTATTCACTCGTAAGATATTAGAATTAATGCGATAAATCTATGGGACAAAAATAGAATTTCTATCTATAGAATATGTTAATTTATTATAAGAATTTATACAATAGGTTATTATTATTGAAGTTTAATTTTTTTTCCAAAATAGTTAAATGTTTTAGTAATACTTAAATAAAGTGTTATGAATTCTCAATTTAGGTGCATATTAAAATGGTAAGGTATTAACTAGTTCCGAATTCTTATAGAAATATCTAAATTGAAAGTTTTTAAATTTTGAATAGTTTTATTAACCTTAAAGTTTAGATACCTTCTGTTTATACAGTACGTTCTTAGCACTTTTCCAAAAAAAATTTGAAAAATGTGCTTATTAGTTTCCCTCTGTCCGTCCGTCCGTGTTTCCTTTAAGTTTCCTTAAAAAACTTTTTTTGAACCACACCCTGTTTATGAACTATTAGGGCTCAAAAATTGAAAATTTGCTATTTTTAAACACCTGTAATTTAGGTACCTGTACACATTTTACTTCGGCAAGATATAAAAATTAAAGCTTCACCAATATATTTTTACGTGTGTTAACGGTTTCTTCTAGTTGTATAGGGTTCCAGAGCTACAGCCCCTCAAAATTTTGAAAAAAGCCTCATTTTCAGATGTACATATCTCAGACGCTGCGTAATAGCTATGAAATCTTAAACCGCCAGAAGACCGAAAATTTTATTATCTCCATAAAACAATATCATTTAAATTTACCGTTATGTAAAAACCACATTTTGCATAAAAATTTTTTTTTCATAACTGCGGTATACCTTTAAATAGGAATCTGAACTTTTGAAACAAGACAGAACTTTTAGAATTAGTATAAGTTTCCTTCGAATATTTTTTTGCACCACCCCTGTTTAACAACTATTAGGGCTTAAAAATTGAAAATTTGCTATTTTTAGGCACCTGTACAAATTTTTCTTCGGAAAGACATAAAAATTAAAGCTCCAGTAATATATATACAGCCCCTCAAAATTCCAGATAAGTCTTATTTTCACGTTTTTTCTTATTACATGAAATTTTCAAATTTTTGTGCAAGTCACAATTCTAAACAGTTTGTATTGTCTTTTGGAAATGTGCGCTTTTAAAAACCCCTTGGTTTACATTCTACCTTGTTTTTCTTCTTTTCGTTCATAATTTATTTTAATTAAAACCACAATTCTCAAAAGTTAAACAAAAAATATATAATAAAAAAAACTCCTAGTTTATTACAATCAATTAAATTTTTCACAACTATATATTTTAATCCAAAATTTGCATAATAATTCAGTGTAATAATATGTACAGGTTGTTTTATCTTATAAAATCATCACCAATAATATTCTCGAAATTTAAAACCTATATAAAGTTTCTTCAAATCTTTAAAGGAGCGCAAAAATAACCATGCAAAAGTTAGTTATAATATAGGTCTGGCAATTCTTTTACTTTTTTTTTTGTAATCAAGCGATAAGTACCAAAACATTTTGTGCTTTTGAAAAATTTGGCAGTATGAGTTTCGAGTTTAGTAATATCTGCAATTTTATTTTAAATTTAAACGTTTCTTTCCGATTTTGTAGTGATTACCTTGTAAACGACGAAACTATATAATATTATAATGAAAACTAATTTAAAAAGCGTTGGAGATGGTTCGGCCATATTTTCAATATCTAATAATAATGTCAGACACTCCAGGTGTTCGACATGTCCGACACACAAGGTAGAAGAAACGTTGGAAGACCTAAAGGGTGTTAATAGGAAAAAACAATAAAGAGGAAATGGCAGAGTATTTGTGGAAGCTCTGTGTTCTCAAAAAAAATTAAACAAAAGAAAAGAACAAAACAAAAAAAATGCATTAGGTAACATATTTTGTAGCATATGTAAAAAATGAATTATATGTGTATATCTTACATCCATGTAACATATTTTGAAACATTGAATTGTTTATCTTCAATAATACGTAGTTCTTGAAGTCACTTCTTCTAGACCTGCATAAACTTAAGTGTATTTTTCTATTATATTATGCACAACTATATAAATGAGATGAACTCACAGAAAAAGATTCGAGTGTGAATTTCATAAATTAAACAAAATCCATTTACAATATTCTGGAAAATGATTTTAATAGATAATATTTGTAACCCTCTGTAAATATAAAATCTTTAAAAAAAAATACTTTTTTTTTCATTTCAAAGATAAACTTTCGCCTCAAATAATCCACTTTAGAAGAAAAACAAAAAACCTTGCTATTCTAGACATTATGTGGGATGGAAAAAAAATTATGTTTCCAGTATTTGGTTGGCTTATTCCTTATACAGACTGCTTATACCTATACAATATATTTTATTGTATTCATGCTGGTGGTCGTTTTCACTTATATTTTCTCTAAGATTTTAGTTTTTTATTAGTTTTATTACATTTCATAAGAATACTGACATTTAATATGTACATAATTTATTATTTTCCATTTTGCTTTAGTCTTTAGTGAATTCTTTTTAACTTGGTATATATACTAGGTATATAGGTAGTTTTTCTTCTCCAGGATTATTAAACTAATGCTAAAATGTGTAGGGTTAAGAGTTTAGGGTATGTTAGTTGGTGTTATAAAGTGGTCACAAAATATTATTTCTTTTTTTTTCTGATACAAAAATGTTATTTTGTATGAGACTTCTAAGAGGAGAACTACAGGTGTAAAAAAATTGAATGATTTTGATTTAAAGAAAATCCTTGTGATAAGGATTGTAATGTTATGATTGTATACCTATTGTTAAAATGAGAATGAAGTTGTGTTTTTACTTTTTTAGTAAGTTAAAAATATGGTGTTGAGAGCTTTAAAAATTTAAATAAATATTATAATAATTTTGTTTCAAATTTTGAAATGTTGAAATTTTAAAAAGGTGTTTATGATGGCTTTAAAATGAGTGCATAACTTTTATACAAATTTTTTTTTTTACTCTTTTACCACCAATGACGAGATAATAAATATCTTTCAACGCAAGAGAAAATATAGTCATAAAAAATCGAATGCTCCAGATCTAAATAAAATTAACAAATATTTTCATAGTATTGATTTTATTCTGGAGTCTTCCAAGATTTTATTCCAAGAATAATGTTAAATTTCTATTATTTACACAGAAATCCATTCTAAAAGAAAAAAGAAAACTTACAATCAAAGAATATTTTTGATTCTTTAAAAGTTTTTGATCTTTATAAACCTCCAGTTTATAAACGTTTTACGTTTAATAACGTCAATCATTCAAAATATTTAATTTCAATTATTTTTAAAACTAATAATAATTTATTTTAAATAATCTAGGTATAGTTTCTACTATTTCAAAATAGTACAACGATGGATTTTTATCATATTCATCTAATTTTTACCAAAGGCATTATTAATATTTTATATCTTAAACACATACACATTAAATTTAATTATAATTGTTACCTCAAATTATGGGTAGTTGGACTATGATAGTTGGCCTAAAACCATTTCTCAGAACAACATTTGGCATAAGCACATTTATTATAAAAAGATTTTTAGCATAAAGCCAGGTAGTATAAGAAGACATTTAGGAAAATTCCATTTATACCAATTGAACACTTGAACACCAATTGAACGCATAAAATCTTTTTAGCAAATGGGACATAAAAGATATTTCTCTGGTTGTTTACGTAGAAAGGTTGGTAAAAAATAATTTGTACAAACATATTTCAACAATAAAGCATTTAAAATATTGCAGGCTAAATAACCGCTTAAACAATTATTAAAACCCCGATTCTGAAACCAATACTATAAAATCCTTCCTAATTTTTTCTTTTCTATACAAGTTTCTACAATTTGAATATTTTAATTGTTTTGAACATGTGTTCGTAAAAAAAAAACATTAGAAAGAATCCCCCGATAAACAAATTATTGAAACACTGATTTTGTAGCCAACTCTAAAATATCTCCTAATTTCGAATCTCGCATATATGTACATACATATATATACATATAAATATTCTGGAAAAAGCGTATAACTCTGATTTTAAATTCAAATCTAAAATCTTTCCTAATGAGAATTTGGCACATATGCACACACATATATTTATAAAGATTTTCTGCAAAAAGGAAAGTCCCTAATTTTGTAATCAAAAAAAAAATCAATACTCACATCCAGTCATCCATTTTCATATGAAAAATAATATTAACTTTCGCCTGAAAATTTTAAAGTTTAGTTTTCTTAGGTCTATATCTTCATCATTAACGATCATGACTAATACTACCAACCTTATTACGCAACCAATAACAAAAATATTGATATTAATCTAATTATTACACGTTATGTACATTTTGAAGAGCTCTCCAATAATGTTTTGATGGCACTTTCAAATTTCTTTATTATTATATAAACATTTGACAAAAAATATAATTTTTATAAAAAAAAAACGAAAATTTTACAAGTGACTAAAAATCTTAAAGTTAAAGCCAATCAAAACTACATCTCTTTTTATTTGTGGGAAAAAAATTTATATTAATCACACATATAATTCATGACTAGACTATGTAATAAATTTAGGAGAGAGTTAAAGTAGAAATTTAGCAAAAATTTTATTAGAATGTTTTTGTAGACCGAAGTTTTAGTAGAGATAAATTATCGTATGCAAAGACGTGCCTACGAGTAAATTTATTTTTCTGTAGAGTTTTCTAACTTTTTGTCTTTGGTATGTGCTGTATGCAAACAAATTCTAAAAATCTTTGCAATCATAATAAAATTTTAAGATTAAAAGATTTTCAGAATTAGAGATTTTAAATATTTGAAATATTTTTAATTTTGTTTCACCCATATCTGGAGAATCAGCTTTATTATTAAGATCTTTATTGATACATAAATGTACAATTCTAATTCACGCCTATAAATATGCAAATGCTTAAGGTTGAGAATATCATTTGTTTAAATTAAAATAATATTGGGTAGGGAGCTTCGGTAGCCTAGTCGGTAGGCGTGTGGCGTATTAACCCAAGGAGCGTGGGTTCGATCCCTGTACAGATCGTAAGTGTTTTTTTCTTTACATACCCCCTTACGACCAAATATAATGTAAATATATAGTATATAATATAAACAAAATAAATAATATTAGTATATAATTTAATAATAGTATAAAAACCTATAATGGCCTTAGTAGCCGATGTTTCAATAATATTGCACTACATTAATATTTGTAATATTAATATAAATAAATAAATAAATAAATTTTTTATGGAGCCTCGCTGGTCTAAAGGTTAAGCATGCGGCTTATTAACCGAGAGAATGCGGGTTCAAATCCTGCACAGGTAGCAAGTTTTATGAATTAAAAATAAATCCCCCTTTCTACCAAATATATAGTGTAAATATATTATTATAATTATAAACAAAATGAATAATATTACTATTAGTATTTGACATATAATGACCTAATAACAGTCGATGACTTATTAATATTACATATTCCTACATATGATATTAACATAAATAAATAAATGAATAAAATGAATTAAATTAAAAATACAAAATTTATTTGAAGTCATATGCTGATGTCCATAAATTACGATTCATTCGGTAACAAAATAAGTAAAATTAAAATCAATTCTTATTTAACACATTATGGAACCAAACCTTTTTTCAATTATTTTGATAAGTAATTTGTTAATTATTTATTTCAAAATAATTTATTGCTATTATTAAGTATTTATGTACTTTTTAGCAGATTTTACAAATTAAATTTTACAAAATTTCGTCCGTTCGACTATTTGTCTTTTTGTAAAACTTCTCCATCAAACTTCTCCACTTGTCCATTAATTTTGGTCCCTTAAAAAAAATTAGTGTTATAACATTATAACAACCCGTCAAAAAAGTCGTATTTTCAAATACGTATATCTCAAGTTCTGGTGAATATTTTTTCAATCTTCAAACGTCAAAGAAGAAAAATTTATAAGTTTTTTAAATCAATATAAAAATTATTTAATTTTTTTGAAATTTGGTATTTAAAATTACTGTAATCGAAAATTTTGTATTTAAATTTTCGATTATCCTACAGTATTTTCGAAATGGTTTTAGTCAAAATCTTAAATGAAAGTCAGAATCTTAAAAAAAAGATTCTTTATTGAATGAAATTGAAGAGTCGGATCCTTGAGAATCACCATATTTTTGTATACTCCCCCTTTTTAAGAGCAGTTAAAAATCAAAAATTGAAAATTATCTCTTTTTAAACACCTGTATCTTGGACACATGTGCTTCAATATTATAATTTTAAATGTATTCACAATTCTTTTTAATAGCATAGGATTTTTTTTTAAAATGTGGCTCTTTGATTTTACGTACTGCCTTATTTTTTATTCATTTTCAATAATTTATTATATATTTTCATTTCAATAATTATAACTATTATTGGTTAAATTCTGATATTTTAAATAGGTTTTAGTAATAAAATTATTTTTGAAACAAAAAAACAAAAAAATAATTCGACAAAATATAACAATGATGCAACATTAGTTAAATTAATTACAACCCCTTAAATACACGTACACAATTATTCATTATTCAATATTGTATTTGTTCGGATAATTATAAAATTATTAATGCACAAGATTGGGTTTGTAGGAGTTTTTTTTTTTTTTTTTAAATAGTGTCACGTAGTTATTACATAATACAACAGAAATATACCTATATGTACTATATAAAAAAGTTATGTAAAGTATAGATAATTGCAGTAGTTTGTTCTATTTAGCAACGTTTATTCTTAATCAAATCGAAGAAGCTGAATTGAAACCCCACAGCGGGTAGAAAACATGTTCAAAATTTGTCATCAATACGATTTCATGACAACGTTTATAAATTATAATACCGTCTAGTATCGAAATAATTGTATGAAAATGAATGTGTGCATTATTCGTCAAATATACATCAGTTGCAGGAAATTTAATCCAACTAAACTGAAAGTCAAAAAAAAAAAAAAAAACTGGTGGGTCTAAAACAAAATCTCTGTTCTAGCATAAACATTAAAAATAATTATTAAAATTTTTATAAATTATGAACCAGACGAAATATTTTAATATTTAGCACTGAAAAGTGCTACTATCAATGTGTTGTAACTAAAGTAGGAACATGTTATTGAAAATGAAGATGTAATATTCCAGTCTTTTAAAAATCAAAGAGAACTTCTAAGTTTTAAGTTTTATACTTAAGCAAAAGTGACAAGATTATTAAACATTAAATAAAATACCAAAATGAATTTGCATAGAATCTTCAAATCTTAAACAAATGATGAATTAATATTGAAGCGCATTAAAATTTCGCCAGACGAACAAATTTATTAAATTACAAGTTATTTACTATTCTCTGTTCTAAGTAAATATTTTATATTGATTTATTACATAATATGAATTTAATCTAAATATTTAATTAAAATGGTAATTTTAATTTTTTTTTTTGATATTGTTATATTTAAATAAAAATATAGAGGACACAAATTATTATCCTTATAGAAATCGTATAACAAAAAAAAGATTTAAATAAAAAGTTAAATAGTTTTTATTTTCATTGTTAATTAATGATTTAAAAATTGCAATTCCATTTGTAATGCCTGAAATTGAGTAAATCTAAAAATTCTTTTTAGAAAAAAAAAATTTTATTTTTTAATTTTAGTAATAAATTGAAAATTGGTAAGGAATTTTGGTGCAGGACAAACACCATTGACCCACATCAATGAAACACAAGTCCCATAGGATTTCTGTCTCATTTTAAAGGACTGAAAACCAGATGGGACTTTTGTCCTTTAAATTCAATCAAAACTAACTATTGAATGGATTCCTTTAAATGAATTCCGCAATAGAAAAAATAATAAGGATTTTTTATTCAATTTTATATGAATCCAAAAATATATATAAGTTTCGGATTAAGAGGAATTTTATTGTTAATTACAAAATTAAAGTTTAGGTCTATATGTAAGATCCCGAATCAGAAGGGATTTGAAGTTGATTACAAAATTGGGTTTTTTTTAGGGTTTTGCCAGAATATTTATAAATATCTTTTAACCCTGTTTTTCCAATTCACCATATAAATATCTTTTAACCCTGTTTTTCCAATTCACCATATAATCGCCCAAAATTCAGAATGTGGCATATTAACATAAATTACATAGGTATATATTCTGGAAAAAGTGTATAATCTTGATTTTGTAACCAACTATAAATTTCTTCCTTACAAGGGTGAGTCATATTTGTCTTACAGTGGTGAGTCAAAAGCCCCAAGAGACTTTGGCTTTTTTAATTAAGAATTCACATATTTTTTTATTAATTTATTGCCTGTTTAATTCACATAAATGCTGTTTAGATTTTGTTTTTAGAGACCCCAAATATCATAAACAATGTACCATTTTAATAATACTTTAATTAATATTTTCCGATAGCTGACTCACGTTTATGACAGTATAGTGTTTATTTGTAAAGAAAGTGATGAAGAGGCTATTCCATCTCTTCCTTGTGTGTTGTCTAATACTAAAAAACAAAAAGGAGAATGGAACAAAACAAAAGAGATTAAAGATTTGCTTAAAAAAATAAAAAATAAAATAATATGTAAAATAAATCTAATTGTAATAAGAAGGCAAAGTTTAATAATATATAAGTGGGAACCTTGGTCGCCTAGTGGGTAAAAGCGCATGAAATATACTATAAACACCAATGATGTGTAGGTTCAAATCCCACACACGAAGTAAGAAAAATTCCCCCTTGCGATATTTACAGCCATACAAAAGTAAAGGCTTTAAGTCAAAAGGAAAGGCTTGTCACATTTATGTGGCAAAGGTAAACTAAAAAAAAATATATATATTTAAACGTATTTAAAAAAATTTAATATATTATATTGATATTATTAATAAATTTCTATGAGTACATAATTATTTATTCCTCAACTACTCATTATTGGTCAGATCTTTATTTTCTTTGAAAAAATTAAATTTTCAAGAGCAAACAATGTAGTTAACAGCATTAAATACGTGCTCCATTAAAATTACGCTGAAGTTTTTCTTTACCTATATTTTGGTATGTAAAAAATTTAAATTTTTCTACGTTCTACTTATAATGAAACAAAAAAGAAAATTCGACTCATGAATAGAAAATTCATTAGAAGCAAAAAAACACATCCTTCTGAATTTTTCATATTTTGTTATACTTTGTTATCCTACTGTTTCTTGTTAAACTAATTAATTCTTTTTATGTATTTTAGGATAGTTTTTTATTTAAATAATTCAATAGTTATATAGATTATTTATTTGTTTGAATAATATTATATTGGTCAGTGGTTCCCCTTTTTCTTTATTTATAATAGGTAAATGTTTTGTATTTGTAAACGCCATGTTCATGGGTGTTTAATCAAAAAAAAAAGAAGATTTTTATTTTAAATCAATAAAACTTATTATGTTCTAATGATATAAAAACCACTTAAATTTAGTAAATACGAACTATACAAACTTATATCCATCCAAAAAATAGTAATTGAATAGTTCTCTTTAAAAATATCAGGCAATACTGAATAGGGCATATTTTGAGTAAATCAGACTATAATTGGACTAGTATACAGGGTGTTTCCGACTCGGGTATGACGGGCACCTTGACGGGCATGTCGAGACGAACAAAAAATTGTATTGGAGGGAGGAGGGTCTTTTCTGGACTCTTTTCGAAATATGAGGGGTTAAAGATGTTTTAGCGACTTTTCATAAAAAACACTATAACTTTTGAACGGCTTGCTATAGAGAGATAAAATAATAGCTTTAATTTTTGTGCAAATTTTTGGTCAAAATACTTTTAAATGAAAAAACTATGTTTCAAACTCAATTTTATTTTGAAACACCCTGTATTTGGGGCACTTTTTATAGCATATTTCGAAACAACTTTTCAAGCCATATTATTAGTACCTGATAACTTTTTCTCTATCTCTAAACGTTTTTGAGATATAAAGAATAGAAAAATATGTATAAAAATTTATATATAAAAATAAATATATTATATTTGTTACCAGAAGTAACAAAAAAATTTGAGAATTTTGGCATATAAGTCAAAAATTGATCATTGATTTACGTTAAGTTAAATTGAAATTTATGGTAAATAAATTTTTTTAAATTTAACAATTCACATATCTTTATTAATTTATTGTTGAGTTGTGTGGTTCACTTTTCCAAAATGGCGTTTCAATGAAATCCTCAGAAAATACAATGAATTTGGTCAATGAAGACTTTGAATACAAACAATGACGAAAGTCGCTTAAATTTCGAGCAAAATTAAGGGAGTTTGTTTCCGCGTTATAACAAAATTAATATTTAATGATTTCCTAAAAGTTATATTCAATTAAGCAGGCAGTCGGTTTTCGTTGTCTTTAATAAGGCGCACTGATCAACATCAATAATTTTATTGTTTACTTTCTTTTATTCTGATGACTACTTAGTTTTCTTTTTACACCATTATTGTTCAGATCTACAACAGCAACATTCGTGTTCAGTTCTACAACAACAAGCCGCTTTTCTAAAACTGCGACGTCATATCTAAAAAATCTTTATTAGAATTTCGAAAACGAATGAAAAGAATATTATTCATTAATTTAAAGTCAAATCTTATGACATTTTATAAAATGTTTCGAATCAAAAAAAAAAAAAAAACAAAAACATCTTATTAAAATAAAACATTTTAAATAAAAGACCATTAATCACTTCAAAATACAAAACTTAACAAAAGAAAATTTATTTTCAAAATAAATCAAATGAAAATATAAAATACATAGATTTAAAGAAATAATAGTATAAAGATACAAGTTTAAGTACATATTACTATAATATAGAGAACGATTGAATCTATTGAACTAAACTATACAATATTATTTTATTTTGTACTATTTGTTGTTATAAAATAGGAATTTCTCTTTTTGATTTTAATTCAAAGACCTTTAATAAATTTTAAATTCTATTCAAAATATAGTGTGTCCTACAACAGTTTTATTTTAGATACAAATCGAATCCCAAAAATCATCAAAACAACAACAGAAAGTCTATTAAAAAAAACTAAAGAAAAGAAAAAAAAGAAAAAAAAATTTTTATTTGTCCAAAGAAAAATAATTTATATTGCCTTAATCCCTTTTTACCATATTATTCATCGGAAGCATAATATAAATTGTAAATTAAAATTACGTTTTTATTTTTTTTTTTGTCATAGAAGCAAAAGGAACCTCTGTAAAAGAAAAAGACATAATAGACTTGAGACAAAAGAAAAGGGATAAATAGAAATAAAATGTGTGGGTAAAGTATTTCTTTTTTTTATTGCTTCCATTCCAAGGATATCAGAAAAAAGTTTTCCTTTATTTTTTTCTCCTGAAAAACCATAGTGTGACTGTTAGGTTATTTTATTATTAAGGCTTTTCAGTTCAATAATTTTTAGGATTGTATAATCCTATAATCTTATTTATGTTATAAAACTATTATGAAACATTAAAATAAAATTTTTAGAGAAAACTTAATATGTTTAAAAACTTTATATTACATAATAAACAAATGTCTTTTATATTTTTATCTAAAGATATTTTTCTGGAACATTCGTATTTTTAATACAATAAATAGCTGTATTAATGTTCAATTATACTAAAGGTATGGTGGATTTGGTGACCGAGTATTAAAGAATATGTATAGCTGTTATCTGCAGGTGCTTATATTTAAATCTTTCATAGATAATTAAATTTTTTTTTGTATTGTAAATTCCACTTCCTGTCCCGATACAGTGAAAATACTTGATTTTCTGACTATATTTCTGACACTTTAATTTTTTCAGATCAAATTTATTTTGTCAGTATTAATTTTATCAATTTTATATAGAATATGTCATTTACAGACTTGTAAAATGTGAAATACTTTTAATTTTAATTTAGTGCAAAATACGATCACCTAGTATGGTTATTATAACACTAAATTTTTGACAGGTAATCTGGTATGAACTACGAATTGTGATATAGTGCGGAAACACTTGATACTATTCAGAGTTTTCTAATAAAAACAAATGTTTAGCGAGAAGTCCGATAGGTTCGAAAACATTCTTAGTAATCAAGTATTCAAACTATAATGGTCTTAGTGGTCAATAGTTTATTAATATTTTATTTTCCTATGTGACGTCTTGTAATGTTAGATAATGTAAATAAATATATAAATAGTTAACCAAAGGTAATTTTAACTCCGAATTAGGGAGCGTCGGTAGCCTAGTGGGTAAGAAAGAATGTATAAAATACGCTGTAAACACCGAGGGAGTGTGTATTCGGATCCCACACACGTCGTAAGAGTTATTCCTCCTTACGACATTTACAGTCAAGCCTGAAAAGGAAATACTGAGAAGGTACATTTATGTAACAGGAGAATATACTAATAAGAAAAAAAAAAGAAAAACTCTGAATCATATAAACCTTGCTTCATAACATGAGACAGGAGAATTTATTAATGTATGTAAATTTTTTGAAATTTTTGGCTGGGGTGCAGCTTAAAGATTACAATTTTTAGCATATTTTCCGAAGATGTTTTTAAAAAATTGCTTATAAGTTTCATTTCGTCTGTTTACAAAATTTCTACACGATTCAAGATAGAGCAACAAAATTTTAGTCATTGATAGGTTAGATATGGATTAATCTATACCATAACAAATCTATTTTTGTTGTTGTTGAATAACTTTTTTATATTATAGCCCCCAGTCATTACGGAGCTGCAAGCTGTGAAAGCTGGAATAATCCCTATTTTCAAATGTGTATATCTGAGGTTCTGCTTAACAGTTTTTAAATGTATATGTATTATTCAATTTTTTGCCATTCAGTATTTAAATTTATATGAAGACAAAATTTCGCAAGAGAAGAAAAGTCTCTTAATTTTTCACAAATTTTTCTTACATGTAAAATTTTCTAAGAAAATTTTAGCTTAGCTCGATTTCAGACCTTCCTGCAAAGTATATATTTTAAAATGCTTCTAATATTTTACTTTAAAAAGATATTTTTTATTTTTCAAAACAATACTTTTTAATTTGGTATTTTTTTTTTGCTTTTGTGATGCCCTTTTACAATATCCCTAATGGAATAATCTCAATAATTCACAATTATACAATTTTCTTCCTAATTTCACAGATATAATAATACAATAAGTATTATATAAATATAACATAATTATATTGGTGTACACATATTTCTTCTTCTTCATATATTAGAATTCGTTCAGACATGATTAATTTTCTTTTCTTAGCACATTTCCAAAAAAGTTTTGAAAAAATGTGCTATTAGTTTCACTGTGTCCGTCCGTCCGTCCGTACATTTGTTTACAAAACTTCTACACCGTTAAAGATAGAGGAAACAAATTTTAACCATCTCACAAAAAAATTAATTTCGTGGAACAACTTTAACATGTAGTCATTCATCCATTACAGCCCCTCAAACTTTGAAAAGTCCTGTTTTAAAATGCGCATATCTCATGTTTTCCTTAACAATTTTTCAATATGAAAACGTCATTCGACAGGTAATTTTCTTACCTATATAAATTAATATCAAAATCATACATATTTTTTTAAATTTAGTATTTAAATTTACCGTTATGTGAACACCAAATTTTGCATAATTTTTCTACCCTTTTAACTCTGGAACTCCTTTAGATAGAGACTTGAAATTTTGAGAGTAGAAAGAATATTCAAAATTAGTATAAGTTTTCTCAGAAATTTTTTTTGAACCACCACCTGTTTATGAGCCATTAGGGTTCAAAAATTGAAAATTTGCTATTTTTAAACACTTGTAACTTAGGCACATGTACACATTTTACTTCGACAAGATATAAAAATTAAAGCTCCAGTAATATATTTTTACTTGTGAACGGTTTCCTTTAATTGTATTGGATTCTAAAGTTACAGTCCCTCAAAATTACTAAAAAGCTCCATTTTCAGATCTATATATATCTCAGATTCTGCTTAATAGTTTCACAATCTAAAACCGCAAGACCGAACATTGTGGTCTCTATAAAACAATATCAAAATTATGCAATATTTCGTAATTTACTATTTAAATGTACCGTTATGAGAAAACAACATTTTGCACGAAAATTTTTTTTTCATATCTCCGGCACGCCTTCAGATAGGAACCTGAAATTTTGAGATAAGAAAGAACTTTTAGAATTAGTTTAAGTTTCTTTATAAAAAATGTTTTGTACCACCCATGTTTAAGAGCTATTAGCGTTCAAAAATTCAAAAATTTGCTATTTTTAGGCAGCTTTTCTTTGGCAAGATATAAACATTAAAGCTCCAGTAATATATTTTTACGTGTCTTAGCGTTTTTTTTTAGTTATATAGGCTTCCGAACTTACAACTCCTCAAAATGCCAGAAAAGTCTATTTTCACATTTTTGCTTATTACATGAAATTTTAAAATTTTTGTGCGAGTCGTAATTCTAAACAGTTTGTATTGTCTTTTAGAAATGTACGCTTTTAAAAACCGTTGGTTTACATTCTACCTTGTTTACTTTTGGAATTCAAAATACGTCCTTGTTCTAATGTTTATATTAAATTCTTTTCATATTGTTACTATCCTAAAGCAAATTTATTTTTATTTCAACTAATAAAATATATGCAAAAATGTAATATTTCAGTATTAATGGACATGAAGACGAATGATTTTAACGCATGTATTTTGTTCTCATAATTATTATTATAGATGAAAATAAAATTTATAGTTATAAAAATGTCTAAAACATATGAATTAATTGAAATTCATGAATATGCATTTTATATGTCGTAAAATGTTTCTTTATATTAAACAAAGCCTGGTCTGGTCTAAAGTTGGAAGGGGTTAAATGGAAAGATTTAAAGGTGCCACAACTTAAATTTAATCTTAAGATTTAAAATGAATCTAACAAATATATTATGAAAATTAAGGTTCTTTAAATCTATAAATCACCTAATTTTTTATAAAAATATCAGCAATACAGCTGCAAAATAAATTTGTTTTAATTATTGGTTATGATCTTATGTAATAGTTTCGATAATATGAAGGGTAATAAAAATCTGACTTCTATTATAAAGGTTAGATGCATATGTATTATAATTAGGTTAAAAAATATCCTCTCTAAGACTTAATATTCAATATAATATAATATAAAACAATAAAATGATATAATTAAAGAAATGGTTAATTTTATAATCATATTTAATTATCTACCTTTCTCTCTTTGCTTCCTCGTGCTCTAGTCCCTTTGCTGAGGATTATTCTATTTTGCTAAAAAAAATACCAAGCAAAATAATCCGCCTGATTGAATACATGTACGACAAATATAACAATGCGGAAACAAGAGTTCTACACAACGGCAAATTAAGCGAACCACTAATAATGAAGATATGAGTAAAACAAGGTTGCTCGGTGTCGCCAATACTGTTTAATTCCGTACTTGACGACGTAATGGTAGAAGCATCTTCAGCCCCAAAAGAAATAAAATGGAGCATAACCAGTCGCATGGAAGATTTAGAGTATGCTATCTGGGTATTATAATTACTACAAATAGAGGGGCATATTAAAACATAGAAAATAGACTAAAACAGTCAAGAATGGCATTTAGCAGATTGTTGTCTGTATGGAGATCCTCACATCTAAATAGAGACACCAAAATAAAAAATTTCAATATCTGTGTGAAATCACTCCCACTATATGGGAGCGAGAATTGGTTCGTAAAGCTGTTAACCACCAACAAGCAGCAGACATTCGTGATGTCTACAAATGATAAATGTCTAAGAATCATAGTTAAGATCTTCTGGCCTAGGCGAATTTCTAACACAGAGCTGTGGTCTCTCACGAAACAAGAACCAATAGCACTTCAAATAAAAAGGAAGAAATGATAATGGATGAGACACACACTCAGAAAGGCACCAAACACTATAGCTTGCCAAGCATTAGAGTGGAACCCACAGGGCAAAAAAAATAGGTAGACCACGCATGACACAGAGAAGAACAATATCGAAAGAAATAAAATTCTTACATTATTAAGGAGCTTAAATTTTGTTGGTCTCCATTATATATTAAAATAAAATCATCACTCAAAAATGCAGATGATTTGTTTTCAAAAATCCGATAATATGTGAAATATCGTATTTTGTCTATTACATTAGACGTTATTACCTTTTTAATTGTATAAATTTTTTTTGTATTTATGTTTCTTTTATAAATAAATTTAAATATATAAAATTAATATTATTCTAATTTATTCTTCTTGAAGTTGTTTACAATACTATTGTCGTTGCATATTTTAAAAGAAACCGCAGTATTGCAGAAAGCAGAAAATTTTTCCCAATAAACATTTTTACACGATGCGTTCTAATGTAATGCCAAATTCTCAGGGGCAGACATTTAAACGTTAATAGAACAGATGATATTGTGGTAATTCAGCTGTATTAATAACTTCCCAATGCAATATCTCCCCAAGGAAAAATGAAATAATATCCGAAAAATTTGCATATGAGAAATAACTCTTCAAAATACTGAAATAATTCACGAAATTTTGGAAAACTGGCCAAAACGAAATGCTTTATAGCATGTACATTCAAATAATAATCTTTAACGACCTGGTTTCACTATTGCCAAGCACTCAAACGGAAACAAGTTGGTAATGTAAACATAATATCCTTGCTTATATTTAAGTACAAAGGAAGCTAGTACAATATTTCGCAAATTAATCCCACTTCCTTTGCTTCCAACTGACTACATAAAATGTTCATTTAATGAGTTAAATTTTAAAACTGAAGCTTTTGATAACCAAAAAACTTTTGAGCACGCTAGTGCATTTTTTTTGAGGAAATTATTCATATATTGGAGAATTATTTAATTTTTATTTTAGGAAATTATTTCATAATCAAATAAATCCCCAATATTTGAGGTTTCATTTCTATTTTAGGTAGTTATTTTATATACTTGTTACATCCGATAATCAAGTAGTTAAAGTTTTTTACAAAAACATTATGTCATTCGAAGAAACGGTTTACAATTTCTTAATCTATAACGGGACGTCAATCCATCACATCACATTTTATCTTAAAAGTTTTGTTCTGTTTTGTTTTGTTCTGGCTAGAATCACAGTAATTCCATAATTTTATGTTAAATAAAAACAAACACCAAAATACTATATCTTTACCTTTTCAAATGAAAACAAAAAATAAAATCTTTAGTTTTTCTCTGATGGTTACTTCAAATTTAAATGTGTTTTTTATCATTTTCGTCAATAGTTTTTTTTTGTTTTGCAAGATTCTTTACTTCTTTAAGGATTCAAAATACTTTTTAATAAATAAATTTAATAAGAAATTCAGTAAATTATCATTAAGTTCAGCATATTAGACTTTTAATTCATTGAACATATTAAATTCTTTCATATCTTACCAAAAAAATCCGTATAAGGACGATTTCTAGATAGATGTTCAAATTAAAATATTCTTTTCATAATTAACAATAATAACCCAATATTCGCCCAACTTAAAAACAAAATGTACTAAATTAAAAAATCCCTAAAACCAATCAAAATTACACTTACGTACATGTATATGTGTTTTTACTTTAATTTATTATGGGTTGGTGTTAAGTTCCAAATGATTTATGGTTCGTCTATTACCATTCAAATATAAAAGAAAAAATTAATTGGAAATTATTTCATGTGTGAAAATATTAATAAACGCTGACTCTTCATTATATTGTACAATATGTATATATATAGTATATATTATATCTAAATATCTGTATATATATATGTATTTAATTGTTGGTTCTTAAGTAGAAAAGCTTTTTTTATAACTACATACTAAGTATATGTTATTTTAATGTTATTTAAATGCATGCAACCTCATATAGAAAATGTTTTACTTTTATACCTAGCAATTATAACACTTTTATTTTTTTTTTTTTGGTTTTTTTTTAATTGTTGTTTGTATGTGGGTGTCTAGTAAATTTTCTTTTTTTTCGATATTTTGATTTAACCGTCTGAATATTTTTCATTTAAACCATTTCATTTAAACTAAAATAAATATTTCAACCCACATATGTATATATTATATAGGGGTTGGCTACGAGATCCCAAATATAAAATCCCAAATATAAAATCCCAAATACAAAATCCCAAATATAAAATCCCAAATACAAAATCCCAAAATACCAAAATCCTAAAATTCAAAATCCCAAAATTTCAAAATCCCAAATACCAAAATCCCAAACCACTTTCGTTATCATGATTCGTTTTGAATTTTTTTATTTCAGATGTGGGTCGAATTAATGAAAAAAAAATATTGATTGCAAAAATTTAGAAAAAAAATTTCAACAAAAAAGATTCAACATTTTGTTTATTTTTTTCTTTTTTGCATTTCTCTGCCACATAAATGTGGACAGGAAATTACACAGCCTTTCCTGTTCAGACGTGGCTGTAAATATCGTAAGGGGGAAAAACTCTTACGACGTGTTTGGGATTCGAACCGACATTCCCTCGGTGTTTACAGCGTATTTTATATGCTCTTACCCACTACGCAACCGAAGCCCCTATTCAACATTTTACTCAAGATTTCAACGTTCTTAATTTTTTAAATTTTCTTTTGTATACTGGTTTTTAGTATTCGAGACGGGTTGGGTACGAAATTTCAAAAAAAAAAATACCATTTATATAATTCCAAAAAAAAAAATTCCAGAAAAAAATTTAAAAAAAAAAGATTCCAAAAAAAAAATTCCACAAAAAAATTTGGGCATTTGGGATTTGTTTTGGGGATTTCGTGGCGCTCTCATTATATATATGAAGAAAAAGTTGGGTAAATAGGATTTTTTGATTAAAGATTAAAGAAAAGAGTACATTTGGTGTGAGCTGAACAAATTTACTAGAAAAACCATAGCATAAATTCAAAGAAAAATTATTAGAAATCAAAAATTTTTTTTAATGATAATGCATATGACTCCTTTTATAGAAAATGGAAACAAACACAAAAACAAAAATCAAATCTATGTAAAGCAGCATGCTTAATAATAAAAGAAAAATATTTCAAAGGAAATATAAAATTTCCATTGAATTTTTCGATTATTTTTTTTTTTTTTGTTTAAGGTGCTCTTAAATAAATTAAATCGAAACAAAATATTTAATAATAAATAAAAAATAAAGTTTTTGTGTAAAATATAATGTACTGTTATATTAAAAGTTAAAAAGTCTTAAGAAGCTCTTCTGAGAAAACGTCAAATAAAAGAAGGATAATAAAATTATGATAATACAATGTGATGACAGATAGATATTAATTAAATTTTATAAACACAATATTCCAGAATAATTATGTAAAAATATTATATTCCTGATTCATCCTTCCAAAATGTAAGGATGAGAATACTCCTGCTAAAATTATTACGCCTATAAGTATGCATTTTAACCGATGGAGTGTTGTTTGAAATCCTGCACAGCTATAGCAATTATTATTAATTGAAAACAAATCCCCCTTGCTATATAGTGTAAATATATTATAATATATAATATAAACCAAATAAATAATATCTATAATTATAATTTAGTAGTTTTCAGCCACACACTACGTATTATGACATTCCACTAAGTTTTGAATACAAGTACATATTTGGATACGATTTTTCGATTACAAAATCTACATTAACATATAGCATACATACATATGTATGTTTAGAATATTTTTTTTTGTTTTTTTTTTGGTGGAATCAAGAAATTTTCTATACCATACGATTTTTTTCTAATTTAGATGTCACGGTAAAATATACTTTCACACCAGCTACAAGGCTCTAGTTAGTGTATAATTTAGTAATAATATTCGACCTATAATGTTCTTTAGTAGCCGATGGTTTTGTAATATTGCAATATCCTATGTGGTTTGTAATATTAATATAAATAAATAAATAATCTGATTCAAGTAGCTTTTTATCGCACCCTTAATGACCCCAGCAACCAATGGTAATACTAAGTTTACTTAAATTGTTTATGTAATATTTAGAAAGCTAAATAAATAAATAATCTGATGAACCTTTTGCATCTGAACCTTTAAAAACTTTTTTACGAGCATTTTAACTATAGGTCATTAGGTTTTAACATAAGGATTTCTTTCTGAATCTTTTTTTGTAAAATTAAATACTCTTCTGAAGTTACGTAACTTACCAACGTACATTTACAACAATTAATTGTATTATTATTATTAAAAGTATATTCCGAACATCCCAATTCCTTTATTCATAATATAATTATTTATTAAAATACCTTGTCTAGTAATTTCCATATTTCTGCATATATAATAGAAATCTAAATTAAATTTCGATAGGTTTTCAGACACCCAAAAATTTTTACAGCAAAATTAAGCACTAGATATTCTCTGGCGTTACTTTCAACAATTATTGATGACACGAAATTCTCTGTCGAAATTATTTAATTTTTGGTTTCGAACTTATTTAGTTTGAACTTATTTCGTACCACCAAAAACTATATAAAAATACAAGATTTTATCAAATTTGAGAAGACGTAACAAATTATTTTATTATGAGTTACAAGTAAATACCCCATATAGAAAATAACATTGACAGGATTATTGTTATTGTTATTAATATTAAGGATATTATGTACATGGTTTAAATATACATATCTACGTATATTTCTTTTTTATTTACGGTACCTACTCATAAAAAAATGTAACAAATACGTGGTAGAAATGAACGGGGTAATTAAGGTTTAATAAACGAAAAATAAAACTTTATTCTTTTTTGTTTATTTTAATACAAGAGTATTTTGACTTTTGCTCTTCACCAAGGTCACTGTTTTTATTTTTAATTTATATAAGCTTTCATAGAATTAACAACTTTTAACATACACAATATTGTATTTTTTTTTTGTAATATACGAACAAACTTAAAAATTACCGCTGGATTACAAACACATTGATTAGATCTTCGCTACTTTTTATAGCTATTCTTTTTTTTAAAGTAAATCATACCCGTATATAGCGTATATAGTTATTCCCTTACAACATTTACAGCCACATCTGAACAAGAAAGGCTGCGTATTTTTCTGTCCACATTTATGTGACAGAGAAATGCATTAAAAAAAAAAAAATCTTGTATTTTTCTCACATCGTTGCCCGAACTTTTTAGCTGTAGTTATTGAAAATGATAATACAAATAATGAACACAAATAGCTGTAGTTATTGAAAATGAACCGTTAGGTAAGTGTTTCAGTTCTGTTATTTTAAAAAATTTTAGGAACATAGGTACATTTTATCCTTTATGTTATAACTTTTTACTCATTTGCACAATATACAGATATTTTGAACTAAATAACTTTTAATTAAATTTTATAGGGACAACCCCGTGATAACAAAATTTGATAAAAATATCTCTTAACCAAAAAAAAAATAAAACTTTTCAAACATAAATAAACAATTGTATTATTTTAACCTTAGCTGAATCCATCTTCAATTTTAAGTATGACAATGATTAAGAAATACAATAATAGAACCGATAGATACTTTAAACTTAAATTTTATTTAAATAATATTCTATATTTTTCGTACATTTTTTGTACCGTTGTCTGTATAAAACATCAAATATTTAAAAACTTTTAAAAATAGCCGACCACCTGTATGAAGTAAATAAAACAATGATACAACATAAATAAATAAAGCTTTAACTTTAATCCATTTTGGTGTATGACGTATTCAAAGATATAAATATTGAAAAAGGATTACTTATATGTAGGATACAAGGCTATATTTATCTTTGTAGGCTTTTGGTTATTTATTTAATTTATGGTTTGTTTGTTATCAAATAAATGCCTTAAAATGCATCACGATATTGAACGAAACCAAAAAAATAAACAATATAAAAAAAAAATTGATTTGTATGTATGGCAATTAGACCAAAAAAGAAAAAAATGTAAGGGGTTCCAATTCAAGTTTCAACCAATTCAACTTGCAATTGTATAATTGATATTGTGAAATTGAGTGGAGTTGAAGTGGAAAAAAGAAATTAAAAAATAAATATAAAAAATGATCTCTCAAAATATAGGACATTAACCTTTTTAGCATATTTTACTAAAAAGTTTAAAATATTTGCTTATATGTTTCACTCTATTCGTCCGTTCGTCTTTCTGTTTACAAAACTCCTACGCCGTTTATGAGTAAAATTTTAATCATACATAGATCTTTTTAAAAATTAATGATGCTGCTTGACGGCCTGAATTAGCACTAGATTGCGCCATTTTCATACCACTGCACTCACGTGACCTGTGTTTTTAGATTGTTTGCAGTTTTATATCCAACCCGAGCGGTTCAGATACAAAATCAGTTCTTTGAAGTTGAGGTTGTGGAAGAACGGTTCACCGAGTGAGAGAAGTCTGGCTCTAGCTAGGGCCGAACATCTGCAAAAAAAGTGCTCCAGATTCTCACTTTCGTTTGCTTCTTTGCAACTCCTGCAGGTGGTATTGTGTGGGATTCCTAATTTGGCTGCATGCGTGCCCACTAGTCTGGCTATGTCTGTGCGAGATTTCGATATCAATTCATTTGATCTCCTTTTATTGTATGTGCGTCATAATGTTCTAGATATGGTGCAATTGTTCAGATTACTCCACATATTTTGTGATTTCGCTATATACAAAGAAAGGATCCATTCCTTAACGGTACTAATTGGATAACTGATTCTTTCCGGAAAGTTAGTGTTCTGAGTAACTCCTTTCTTTGCTAGTTCGTCAGCTTTGTCATTTCCTTCAATATTACTATGCCCAGGCACCGACAAGAAGGTTATGTTTAACATTTCGCTTGTTAGGGCAAGTTCCTCTTGGCACTGTCTAACAAACTTTGACGTTGTAATGTTCGCGTTAATGGCCTTAATCGCGGATTGGCTGTCCCCACAAATGGCGACCGTTCTCATTTGTGTGTTGACCGAAGTACAACCTCTCAATTTTCTAAAAAAAATTTATTTTTAAATGTGTACACATCCGTTTCTGCTTCATATATTTTTATTCCTGGCAAACAACAAGATTTTTCCTTATATCTTTATAAATCAATTCCTTATATCTAATAATCACTATCTTTCAGAATTTTGGGTAATTTTTTTGTACCAACCTTTTAAGAGCTTTTTAAAGAGCTATTAGGGGCCAAAAATTTATCATTTTCCATTTTCAGGCATATGTACAAATTTTTACAAATTAATATTCAAAACTTAAAACTTTAACATTATATTTTATATACGTTTTAACAGTTTTTTTTTTAATTATATACCTAGAGTTTCCTTAAAATTGAAAAAAAGTGTCACTTGATGTTTAACAATTTTTTTGTTATATTACATGCAATTCAAAGATAAATTTCAAAATATGGTACAACTTCGGCCGACTTTTAGTTATAACCTAAACATTTTGAGAGAAGAAAGATCTTTTAGAATATTAGTTCAAACAGAAATATTTTTTGTACCTTCCCCTGTTTAAGAGCTAAATTATAGGAATAAAAAATTTAAAATTTACTCTTTTTACTAAATTTAAAACACCTAATAACTCAGGCACATGTAAACATTTATTCAAAGTAAAATGCAAATATTAAATCTCAAACATCATGTTTTATATACGTTAAAAACTTTTCTTAATTATAAATTGTTTCCTTAAAACCGAGAAAGCTGTCTCTTGATTTCTCACAATTTTCCATACGTACATAAAATACTAAGAAAAATTTCAAATTTTGTTACAATTCACAATAATCCTAAACTATTTTTATTGCCTTTTGCAAAATGTGTGCCTTTAAAAACTCTTGTTTTACATTCTATCTTATTATTTTTTTGTGTGTTAAATTTAAAAAGAGTTGAATGAATAGTCAAACATTTAAAAACTTCAATTAAAATTTTTAAATTAAAATGTGGTAATGGTAAAATAAATGAAATTTTTAAATTCCAAAATAACATAAACTTCACCTTCTTATTATTCTGTAATTGACAGTTATTTTTTAATTCCTTGTTACTCAGCAAAAATATAATTTAAATTTTGGTACAGCGAAAAGTTTTTGACCCATTTAAAAAAATATCCTTCTCAAAATTTTTGATCTTATTCAGATGATGATAGTGCTTAGTTTTAGCATAATTTTTGTCATCACTTTTGCATCATCTGTGATATCTATGAATCATGAAAACACTTGAAAATTTCATAATAACAATGCACCGTTAGTTTCAAATATATTTCGGACTAACTAAATTATTTACCATTAAACTCTTACTTTACGTACGAGTAGATATTTTTTAAAATATCTTTAACAATATTTAGGTTTGCATGGAATGATTTGCAAAAACAAAAAAAAAAAAAATTTAATTCTTTCAAATCATTTCTCTAAAATGAATGTAATTTTGTGGGACCAGATGGAGAAATTTTTTTTTTTCCTAAGAACTATAATAATTCATATCATCCTTGAAATTGATACACATCTTACAAATCATGTATACCAAGAACAATGTACCAACCTAAAAAAAAAAAAATCTTCACACCGTTTATATTCATTTAACACTGTCATAATTATCAGGAAATCATTTATTTCTTACGCTTCAGTTTTTTTTAAGATGATTTCGTTGTTTTTTATTATTTTTTTTTCCCAATGACTTATTCTTTTATTTATCTAAGAATCATTTTACTTTTTTTTTTTTTAATAAAACTTACAATGGTTTGTGAAGTCATTCAAATGGAAAAGATTATAAGGTTTTTAGAAGGATCTTATTTTAAATTCTGGTTAGCAAAAATCAATAAAAATACATAGAAGGAAAGAAAAAAAAATGGCTTTTTCGTTTATTACTTATAGCTATTACCTATATTTAAAATCTGTAAAGGAAAAAATTGAAAAGTTTTTTGCTTAATCGCAATTTCTAAGTATTAATATTGTACAAATTTTTCTCGATTTATAATTTAATCAGCTTATATTTATTAAATAAAATCGTTGTTTTTTATTTGGTTAGCGAACTGTACGTTGTCGTTAGTTCTATATTTTATTGGTTGGTCCAATACATCCTTACAATAAAATAAGAAATTAAAGATTATAGTAAATGATTATATATCGACAAACATTTAAGTATAAATAAGGCAAATGTATAGTTGAGTGTGTCAACTCTAAGATACCTGCATGAACGTAGTATATGGTGTTTCTATCTCCATAAAACTTAATTATCTTTTACAAAGTTTCAGATGTTTGACTTAATTAAGTACCAAGATATGACTGCTACCTCAACTTGTTGTACTAGAGCAACTCCACTCACAAAAGTTTTATTGCCATAAAACTTTATTATTTGTTAAAATATTTCAAATGTCCAACTTAACTAAGGGCCAAGACATAATCATATACTATATATTTCTCAGCTTCCTACCCGAACTTTTTTCGCTAGAGCAAACATATTTGTTGGAAAAAAAATTTACTTATTTTCATAAAAATTGTATAATCTAGCTTCTATTGTATACGGTTACTCGAATCCGATGATTTAAATTTCCACAAAGATGAAACGATAAAAATTTCAGAATCCTAGGTTAATTATTTTTTGTGTTATAGTCTTCACGATAGCTGCATAGGAAAGTCGAAATTATATACTATGTCATATATGTATTTTGTCTCCCATAAGATGTAACAAAAGGAATGGTAAACTGAATTTATTATATACTATTCTTATACTACTTAAGATATCTTCAATTTTCTAGATCTTTCTTTTTCTGCGGGAAGTATTACATTAACACAAACACAAAAAAAACTTCATCCCCTTTGGTAAAATGGTTATAGCAGTTCGAATGTTTCTCAGAATAAGGGGATAAGCATTCGAACTGCACAGCAATACAAATGGCTCAAAAAACGGAAAACGAAATGTAAAAGAAAAGGAAAATTTGGATTGTGGTACCATATAAACAAGTATAGGTAGTTATTTATTCTGAAACTGGATATCATTCAAATATAAATTGATAAAAATTTTTAACATTTTTTAATTAACTTCTTGGTTGAAATTGTTTTTATCTTAAATAAAATAATGAGTAAAAAAATTGATTTTTAAAATACATATGCTTTTATCAAAACCGAATTCGCCCCCTAAAAAGTAGAATATAAAATTGATTGCAAAACTTTGAACAAAAGCATTTTGGACTGTTATAATATAAAAGTAAATTGCTGGAATAAGGTAACTTGATAAACAACAGTTAACAAAAAAAAATATACTTACACGAATTGGATTCGAACCAAATTACCCTTACTTTCAAAACCTGTACACTCTCCTCTGCTCTATACAACACTTAAATATTTGATGAACATATTACAAACATAAAATCATAATTTTTAAACATGCATATTCAATATGCATTAAAGAATGTTGACAGCAAATATTTTGATTTAAATACTAAGCAAATGATGTAAACAAAATAATTTAGCAACATAGGTAAAAATATTGTATGTATTGTGTTTTGCTAATACAAAACACCATGTGCAATGGACATCAATATTATACTATTATAGGAGAAAAGATCAAAAATATATTGCGTGTGTATTGTATGCATGAATTTAGAGATAAAAATTTAAGTTTTAAATTCATATATACAAAATATATACATATTTTATTCAAAAAATGTTTATGAATAGATAGTTAAAAAAAAAAAAAGTTGCATGTGAACTGGATTCGAACAACATGACCCCCACTTTTGAAACGTGTACACTTTCCTCTGCACCATACAACACTTACAAATGTTGCTAACAGATCAAGAAGATAATAAAAAACGTGACAGAATGACAAATAAATAAATAAACCGACACCGACGAGTTAATATAAAAGCATATAAAATAGCAGCCATCGAAATCTGCAAACAACCTCTCGATTTAATTTTGTTGTTTTGCCTTATCAATTTTGGAAATATATCACTAAGTCTATAATATGTAAGAATAACTAGAGCTGAGAATACAAAAAAAAAACTCTTTCATCCTGGTGAGTGAAATTCAGCACATTTTCCTTTAATTAATTAAATTGAAAGTAAAATCAGTAGAATTCTAATACAAAACAAAGACAAGAATATAAAAAACTCAAAAACATTTTGACTTAAGATAAAAAAAATTTAGCACATGAATTTTGTTCAAAAACTTATTTCGCTATTTACATTTGGTTATAGATTTGGTAATAAGTTTAAGAAACGAATTTCTTTTACTAAAAAACTATATGGCATTGTTGCCCCTTGCCAAGTATTTTTTTTTTTTTTTCTACGAGGGTTGGTGCAAAACTCGAAAGTCACCAAGAGAAACTGCACGTGCTTCCTCAGGTTAGTGTTGAACTTTAACCAACCAAAACCACCCCCTTTTAAAACCAAACTTTAGAACAGAACCTTTAATACAAATATACAGTTTGGTTTTGGGGATAGGGATGTGGGAAGGATAATTGAGGAAATTGGAATTAGAAAATTTGGATTATGGAGCATATTTGGATTATGGAAAGTATTGACGATCACGAAGCAGACCTTTGTGATCCAGGTATTTCAGAAGCTTTTGGTTCACAATTTTCTCTATTATTTTGGAGAGAACCGAAGTTATAGCAATAGGGCGGTAGTTAGAGGGATCGCTTTTATTACCTTTTTTGGGAATTAGGAAAACATGTGCAACCTTCCATTGGGTAGGATGAATACCCGAAGTGAAGGAGAGGTAGAAAAGGTTGCGCAAAGGTTTTGAAATACTGGAGTAGGTATTTTTAAGCCCCATGGTGGTTATTACCATCTGGACCGGCTGACTTATTTGTATCAAGATTTTTCAAGATTTTCATCACTGCCCTCGTCCTAAAGTAAATTTTACCGAAGCGGCAGCCAACTTCTGGAACGGAAGGTGGCATCTGAGCTGACTGTGGCAGTGTCCAAAAGTGCTTGCCAAATAAGTTGGCCTTCTCTTTAGAATCTGATACTGTTCTGTTATTATTATTAACAAGTGGCTGAAAGGAAGACCCTCTAACGTCGTCTTTTAGACTTTTGGCAAATGTCCAAAAGGATTTACAATTATTTGGCATGTGGATGATTTTACGTTATAACCTTTGTTTGAACAAGAATTTTTGCTTTCTTGATAACTCTCTTGCATCTGTTTCTCACCACTGTATAGTTGGTCCTGCGAGCCTCAGACCTATTGTTGTACAGTTTAAAAGCCTCCTGTTATCTAAAAATGGCGTCTTTGCAAATTAAACCAATATTTGGGCCTCCTTTTAATAGATTTCAAGAAATGAGGAATGAATAAGCTAATTGCAAGTAAAATAGTTTCACTAATCGCATTTGCAGCAAAGTTAACATTTCTGTTACGGAAGCAGAATAACCAATCAAAGGTTCTAAAAAATTTGTTAAGACCCTCTTAATCAGCTTGGCTGTAATGCTAAATTAACTTTTCAGGAGGGGACCTCTTGTTGGAGATTAGGCTTACCCGGAAACTTGTGTTAACCAAACAATGGTCGGAATTACCCAAGGGGCAACCAATTGAAACCACATATTTTTCAGGGTTTGTGGTAGGAAACAGATCTAAAGGTGTCCTTCATGGTCAGCACGTTCAGGCATGCTAGTCGGATTTTTAATATCTTGAGAAAGATGGTATATCCGCAGGTTTTTCAAACAGTGAAAAGCAGCATTTTACATAGGAGCAGAATATTCCCCAATGCTTTAAAATCAGACAAGGATGTGACATTAGCTATATACAGTTGACGAAGAACAACTACTCGTAACGAAAATTCTCATTCCAAAAACAGGAAATTTATAATGGTGAAATAGTACCACTATACGACGCACTTGCCTCCCTACTTTTACATAAACTCCAGAACTGCATAGTAATATTTTACAGATTATTTGAGTGCTCCCAATGCAATTAAAAATAATAACAACAAACAGTCGTACAAGCAACATTTACAAATAAAAATAAGAGCCTACTACTTTATCTTCTAGCGAAGCAATTAAATTTGTATGGATTACAAGGCAGACTCCAAAACAAAAGAAATTGAAAAATATATCTTACTCAACAGGCAATTAAAGTGGAATTCTTCAAATAAATTTCTAAAATGCCAATGGCCGGATGCAAGATCACCAGTATATCAAATAAGAAAACCGGAAAGTACTTTTGAATTTTTGGAAAACCGGAAAGTTCTTTTTAGAATTTGTTAATTTCTAAACATTTTAAAAACATTTTATTTACACATTAGTAGATATTTAATTCATTTTCGATTTTTTTAAGGTTATAAAATAATTAACTAAAAGCTCCATTTCCAAAATAACCTATTTCCAAAATAACTTTACATACTTATATTATAAAGTTAGGTATGTAAAAATTGATTCCCCATCTGATGAACGTACCTCCCTTAGATATTATGCTGTGTTCAAAATTTTTATTCAGATCTGGTGCAAAAGTAAGTTTATTCAGACCTGGTGCAACGTGTATCACATACAATAATTTTCTATCCAAAATATTTCTTGTATATCTTTTGTCCGGAACTTTTTATATAATAATTAAACGTAGATAGTTAAATAGACCTTTAGGTTTAATAAAATAGACATGTCAATTAAATTAAATTCGTATCTTAATTAACCCCATGTAATAATATGTTTGAATACCAAAAACAATTCAAATAAAATTTAATTATTATTCAAATTATTCAGGAATTCATAACATTATTACTGAATTTCAAATAAAACTCACCTTGTAATAATTTGGTCCGACTTTAAATTAAAATTTCAAGAATACAAAATTATAAAATAAAAATAATATATTAAAAGTAAATAAATTTTTCATTTTACTTCCGGAAATTTAAATTGCCGCCCATCAATTAAAATTGTAAAAAATCATTTACCCTTATATGTATTTCATTTTGGCATGCAACCCAATTATAATATTATAGTATAATAGGAAATAGTAAAAAGTTCTATAACTGCTTATGCTAATGATAATATTAATATAAGTTAATAATGATTACGTTCAATAAATGACCTAAACCCCTGTAGGATCATTTATTGCTGTTGTAAATTATAAAAATGACGAAATATCCTTTTTATTAAAATTGTGTTACAGAAAAATTAAAGACCAGATGTCAATTTCCTAAAAAAAAATTAAAGCTAAGGTGAAGCCTGAAAAAGTTTCTAATAAATCCCGTCAAGATTAAAATGCATCAATTGAATCGACAAATCCTTAATATATAAAAATGTTAATGTATGACAGGTTCTCTGTCTCAATAATGCATGTTCTGTCCCAATAATGCATGGGAATGTTTTTCCTCAAAATTTTCGTTGTTTATCATCAAATATATGAGCTCATTTGAAGGTTTTCTTGCAGCTAAAATGCCTACAAAAAAGGAAAGGAATCTTTCTGGTAGCCAATCAAGTTTCTGCAGAATGCATGCAGTATGGTCTAACATATTGGTTGAGCATATATATAATATTAAATTTATATTTATATTTTATATTTTTTGTTATATTATATAAAAAAAAAAAAAACTTTTCAAAATATTTTTCTTTTACAACAACATCCTAAGAAAAACAAACAGAAAATTGTCCTGGTTTTTGTTCTTTTCTGTTTAACCGAAGATCTCCAAACAAAAATTATTAAATGTTTTAGAGTAAAGCTGAAACTGCTCGCGAATCATAAATAATTTATGAGGTTGCAAAATACGATATGTGCCAATAATTTTAAATTTGTATGTCCTTCATCGGAGATTGAATCTGTTAATATAAATTTTAATTTTTTATTTAAAAATCCAACATAAAACATTAATTTAAACAATTTTATTTTAATTAATCCTTAAATCCATTAAATCCTTTTCCAGGAAATTGATTTGGTAAAAAATTATGGTAATTAAGATTGTAAAAAGATTTATGTAGAAGATAATTTCATTATTAATATTATTATTGTAACAAACTTTAGATATATATTTTTAAGAGTATTAATTGTATATTACCTGGTATTAATTTAATTGTGTTTGATTTTCTAATGTTTACTAGATAATATGTGCCTAAATATAAAATAATTTCATAGGCTGTTTGATTGAATCCCTAAATTGATACGATGCAAAATTCATACTACATAAAATATCCTTTCAAAAATTTTGATATAATAAAAAATTACAAAATCTTTTCAAAGTTATAATATGAAAATAAGATATTCTGAGTTTTTTTATCACTGGACATATTACACAAACATGAGAAAAGTAATTTTATATTTTGTGGTGCTCACCAAAAGAATAATGTTTGTAAGCTTGCGAACACAAGTTTTTTTTTTAATTTTTTTTAATCTTCTTGGAAGAAATTGGAATAGATTCTTCTGTCGTACTTTGTTGGGAGATGTGATTTTTTAAATTTTCGCTAGAAGTATTAGTGATTTTTAAACGTTCTGACCTTTGTTTTGTTTGGAAAGTACAGATGTTTCCAGTTCGAGAATACCATTAAAATAGCAATATTTACTTTTACATCCTTTTTTTTGTTTACCCTTCTATTATTTTTTTGTCAGTCAGAATGAAAGTTATTAATATTATACATAATATGATTCTTATGGTTTTGTCAGTAATAATACATGTAGCTTGCGATTCATATTATTAGATATTAACTATAAGTTGTTCCTACAGATTATTATAAAAAAAATCTTATCATTTCAAATCGTTATCATCATGTAAAATTTAATAAAGGTACCCTTGTCATTTCATTTAACAGTGATTGGTTTGAGCACAATAACAAGATCTGAAAATTTATTACGGATCTAAAGTCTAATGATAACTAATGCGTTAGCTCGCAGCCTGCAATTATTAAAAAAAGTTAGAAAAATTATTTTTTCCTTCACATCTTTAATCACTTGTTTACAAATTACAGCATTTTACAGGAATACAAATATGGTTTTGAAAACAATTCCAAAACTTCAACAGTTTGCTACGTTTAACGAATTTTACAAAAAATGACATTAACAATAGTAAATTTATAGCATGTTAAAGATAGATATATAAATATCTTTATTCCTAGATATAAAAAGCATTTGACTGTGAATGAAGAATCTTGTTTAAATCTTATTTGACTGATAGGATGCAAAGAGTCAAAATAAGATATTTTTTTTAGCAATTAACTTAAAATTAAAAATTATGTGCCCCAAGAGGTTTCCTAAAGCCAGACCTTTCAAACTTTATATTGATGACAAATCAGCTTTAAATCGCATAGGCTCAAATAAATTATGCCGATGATGCAGTTATAAAATATTCAACAACAACTGAAACTGAATTGAGAAGATATATTGAAAACGAATTAAATACAATCGAATTATTTATCCACTTTGGTCAAATACTATAGAATTTAATAAATTGATTAAAAGAAGCAACCCAGCATTGTACAGCTAAAACTTGGAATTCACTTTTTACTCTGGTTAGTTAATTTTTAACTTGGTTATGGGGTAAAATGAATATTATAATCGTTATACTCTTATGAACGTATGTTCAAGCGTATAATAAATTTGCCATTATATTTGTGACACCTTAAAGGAGTCAAGCTATATATAGATTCAAGTGTATAGATTGACTCAGAACCAAATTCTGAGTCATTTAATCCATATACATCCGCCCGTCCGCACGATAACTCAAAAACAAAGGATCTAGGAGTCTGAATTTTGTTTACGTAACTTTTGCAAAATTGTTAGTTTCGTTATTTAAATCCAGCAATTTTCGCAAGCGTGTACGAGTAGCTGCTATACAACTTTTTTCTTTATATAGAAATAACTCGATGTTTATTGAAGCTAGATATCTGAAATTTTGGGAAAGGTGTCGAGTTACATGCCAAAAACTTTTGTAAAATTTGATTGTGCTAGAGCGGCTTAGTTTTAGGATCCCTTTACTTAACTTCGGTACTAAAACATCTGAAATTTTGTAAAAGATGATAAACTTTAATGGAAACAGAATATATTACGTTCATATGAGTATCGCAGATTTGACACAGTTTACTCTCTATTGCACTCTTATTGCACGTTTATTTTAAAATAAATACAATAATTTATAATTGTGAATTGTCAATATATAGTTGATATACTTTAAAATTTAAAATTTAAATAAATTAAAATAAAATAAATGAAGCGGGTATTCAACATCGAATGGAAAGAAATAAATTTAAATCTATATAGGTACCGAAATAAATGTTTAACATCATTTTATTTTGTAAGTACTTTCAAATCTAATTACTCATATTATGTATTTTGCAAAAGAGAATTCATTATTGATTTTATGAATTAGTTACAGAATAAATTAACCTCAATTCACACTAAGGATTATTAACATAAGTTTGTTATATATACATAATATGCATACACATAATGTGTGTTCTGCCTTTACTAGAGCAAAAAATTAGTTCCATAAAAATTTAAAAAATAAAAAAAAAAATAATATTAAAAATTTTTCATTAAAGGTTTCACCTAGATAAATTTTTAAATAGTCTAAGCGTATATTATAATAATATTATATTACCTGGATTTTATTAAACCGCTATACAATTATATAAAACTTTTAATATAAGTTACGTACTTTCAAATATAAAGGTACCTACTTTATAATACATTTTCTGAAACAAAATAATGAATCCTTTTTATCTAACACATAATATTAATATATAGAATATGTTTGTATATACGTGAGTAATTATACCCGTATGAGCGTATGTTCAAGGGTATAATAAATTTGCTATTACATTTGTGATACCTTAAAAGAGCAGCCGAGCTAGATGTAGAATCAAGTGTATGGATCAGATCAGAATCGAATTTTGAATCGATCAAACCATATTATATGTCCGTCTGTCCGCATGATAACTTAAAAAATGCCAAGTCGCATACTAACAACTTCTGTAAAATTTGGCTTTAATAGAGCAGCATGTTGAGCTAGTATATATTTGAACCAAATTAACCAAGTAATCTGAAATCTGTTTGATTAAGTTTTATGGCAATAATTTCTGTAAAATATGTTTGGTTCGGAACAACAGGTGTGAGTAGATGTCATACAACATCAATATTTACATAAATATATTTCGGTATTTAATTAAGAAAAACATCTTAACTTTTGTAATAGATAACCAAGTTTTATCGAAACAGCATAATTATGCTCATACGAGTATCTTAGAGTTGACACAGTCTACTCTACTGCAGCCTTTCTCTTTTTTATATAAAAATAAACAAGTAAGTACTTAAAACGAAAGATTTTTAAAGGCGTACGTTTTGTAAAAGTATTTAGTATTGTGACTTAGAATGTAATCTAATCATCAATTTCGAATGTTTTTAGAATTTTTTATATAGCAAAACATCGTAAAAATATTAAGTATAACTCTCTCTTAAATCTTAAAAAAATTGAAAAAATATTGACTCCTTAATTTATATGTCTTACTAATAAGAAATTTCCACAGGTGTCGAAGTTACATGACTCTAAAAATAGCGTATTGTTAATTTTTAACCCTTGGTATAAGGCGAAATACTAAATTTTCTCTGTGGTAACTTATGTGATAATTCTCTAATAACTTCTACTTTTCAAAATTTTGACACAAAAACCAATTGTAGAAGGTTTGATTTAGATTGAAACCTTATATAAAAAAAAAAAAAACTTTTCAAAATATTTTTCTTTTACAACAACATCCTAAGAAAAACAAACAGAAAATTGTCCTGGTTTTTGTTCTTTTCTGTTTAACCGAAGATCTCCAAACAAAAATTATTAAATGTTTTAGAGTAAAGCTGAAACTGCTCGCGAATCATAAATAATTTATGAGGTTGCAAAATACGATATGTGCCAATAATTTTAAATTTGTATGTCCTTCATCGGAGATTGAATCTGTTAATATAAATTTTAATTTTTTATTTAAAAATCCAACATAAAACATTAATTTAAACAATTTTATTTTAATTAATCCTTAAATCCATTAAATCCTTTTCCAGGAAATTGATTTGGTAAAAAATTATGGTAATTAAGATTGTAAAAAGATTTATGTAGAAGATAATTTCATTATTAATATTATTATTGTAACAAACTTTAGATATATATTTTTAAGAGTATTAATTGTATATTACCTGGTATTAATTTAATTGTGTTTGATTTTCTAATGTTTACTAGATAATATGTGCCTAAATATAAAATAATTTCATAGGCTGTTTGATTGAATCCCTAAATTGATACGATGCAAAATTCATACTACATAAAATATCCTTTCAAAAATTTTGATATAATAAAAAATTACAAAATCTTTTCAAAGTTATAATATGAAAATAAGATATTCTGAGTTTTTTTATCACTGGACATATTACACAAACATGAGAAAAGTAATTTTATATTTTGTGGTGCTCACCAAAAGAATAATGTTTGTAAGCTTGCGAACACAAGTTTTTTTTTTAATTTTTTTTAATCTTCTTGGAAGAAATTGGAATAGATTCTTCTGTCGTACTTTGTTGGGAGATGTGATTTTTTAAATTTTCGCTAGAAGTATTAGTGATTTTTAAACGTTCTGACCTTTGTTTTGTTTGGAAAGTACAGATGTTTCCAGTTCGAGAATACCATTAAAATAGCAATATTTACTTTTACATCCTTTTTTTTGTTTACCCTTCTATTATTTTTTTGTCAGTCAGAATGAAAGTTATTAATATTATACATAATATGATTCTTATGGTTTTGTCAGTAATAATACATGTAGCTTGCGATTCATATTATTAGATATTAACTATAAGTTGTTCCTACAGATTATTATAAAAAAAATCTTATCATTTCAAATCGTTATCATCATGTAAAATTTAATAAAGGTACCCTTGTCATTTCATTTAACAGTGATTGGTTTGAGCACAATAACAAGATCTGAAAATTTATTACGGATCTAAAGTCTAATGATAACTAATGCGTTAGCTCGCAGCCTGCAATTATTAAAAAAAGTTAGAAAAATTATTTTTTCCTTCACCTCTTTAATCACTTGTTTACAAATTACAGCATTTTACAGGAATACAAATATGGTTTTGAAAACAATTCCAAAACTTACTTTAAAAACTTCCAAAAACCTACTTTATAATACATTTTCTGAAACAAAATAATGAATCCTTTTTATCTAACACATAATATTAATATATAGAATATGTTTGTATATACGTGAGTAATTATACCCGTATGAGCGTATGTTCAAGGGTATAATAAATTTGCTATTACATTTGTGATACCTTAAAAGAGCAGCCGAGCTAGATGTAGAATCAAGTGTATGGATCAGATCAGAATCGAATTTTGAATCGATCAAACCATATTATATGTCCGTCTGTCCGCATGATAACTTAAAAAATGCCAAGTCGCATACTAACAACTTCTGTAAAATTTGGCTTTAATAGAGCAGCATGTTGAGCTAGTATATATTTGAACCAAATTAACCAAGTAATCTGAAATCTGTTTGATTAAGTTTTATGGCAATAATTTCTGTAAAATATGTTTGGTTCGGAACAACAGGTGTGAGTAGATGTCATACAACATCAATATTTACATAAATATATTTCGGTATTTAATTAAGAAAAACATCTTAACTTTTGTAATAGATAACCAAGTTTTATCGAAACAGCATAATTATGCTCATACGAGTATCTTAGAGTTGACACAGTCTACTCTACTGCAGCCTTTCTCTTTTTTATATAAAAATAAACAAGTAAGTACTTAAAACGAAAGATTTTTAAAGGCGTACGTTTTGTAAAAGTATTTAGTATTGTGACTTAGAATGTAATCTAATCATCAATTTCGAATGTTTTTAGAATTTTTTATATAGCAAAACATCGTAAAAATATTAAGTATAACTCTCTCTTAAATCTTAAAAAAATTGAAAAAATATTGACTCCTTAATTTATATGTCTTACTAATAAGAAATTTCCACAGGTGTCGAAGTTACATGACTCTAAAAATAGCGTATTGTTAATTTTTAACCCTTGGTATAAGGCGAAATACTAAATTTTCTCTGTGGTAACTTATGTGATAATTCTCTAATAACTTCTACTTTTCAAAATTTTAAGGTTCTGACTTAAAGTGTTCCGAAGATACGAAGAAACAAAAACCAATTGTAGAAGGTTTGATTTAGATTGAAACCTTAAGATATAAATAATTGAAAATAGGGCTTTTTCCTAATTTCAAGAGCTGTAGCTCCGGCATGGATAGTTATACATAAAAAGGTTGTTTCACAATATTAATTTTTTAATGAGATATTTCCATGGATCAGACCTACAAATTTAATTCCTCAAGCAGATAGGTGCAGAAAGTGTAGTTTTGTCAACAGACTGATAAAATGAACAGCCAAAAAAAACGGACACAGTTAAACAAAAAAGCTAATTTTTCAACATTTTCTTTGCAAGATGTGCTAAAAAGAAACAAATTATGTATCTTTATCGTATCTACACATTAAGGCGAATAACCTATTCATAATATGATATCATTTTAGTTTTGTTTTAAAAATAAAAATTTTTTTTTGTTGTTTTATTACTTGTATTCGGCTTATAATACAAATACAAGTCCCAAATAAAAAGAAACAAAACAAAAATAATATTTGAAAAAGTAAAATTATTGTATAATATACAATTTTACGATTTAATAGAATATTAAATTGTTAAAGAATTTAAAGATGAGAAGGATATATCAGTTATAAAGGATTTTAATTTTATCTGTTCAATTTTTGTAAATTTTGATTAAATTCAATTTACTCGTATAAGAGATATCTAAATTTAATATTAAAATTTTCCTTTTATTGATTACTAGTTTGAATAAAATAATAATGATACTATTTTACTAACAGTGATTAAAGCCGTCACAACAATTACAACATGTAGTAGTAGTATATAGTAACTACATGAGGTAACTATTGAAGGCAACCCCCACTGTCACTGTAGCGGTTAATATTATTGGTATTAGTATTCTTATTAATATTATTATTATTTTACTACAGAGTCAGGGTCATCAGTGGATTACAACGCGCAGTAGTATATAACACCTTACTTGCATGATATAACCAAAGATGGCTCCACTGTAGCAGCTATTATTATAATTATTATTATAATTATTGTTATTATTACTATTACTATTATTAATATTATTAATGTTATTATTACTATTATTAATTATACGATATACATTATTACGATATAAAAGTATTACATATTTTTTATTTATGACCTGACCGGGGTTTGAACCCAAGACCCTTCGATTGAAAGGTTGGCGACTTAACCACTGCGCCATGAGTCAGATAATGGTTGTATTAATTTATATATAGTAATATTATTTATTTGATTTACATTATATATTCTAGGTTTCCAAAAAAGTGGGTATTATGTCATATTGAACATTTATATATTACTTATTGTTACCGAAGTGCACCTCATGATTTTGGCTTATTTTAAATGTTTATAAATTTAAATAAAGCCAAAATTAAAGAGAATAAAGTCAAAAACATTTTTTAACAGGTAACAACTTTGATAAATTTTAACTGTAAAACTCAGTTGATTACAAAATTTTTTATTGTTGAATTTCAATATTTTGTTTAGCGGGGTTTTGAATGCATCAGCCTCAACTTTTTAAATACCTTGTTATTGAAATATGTATGCAAAAGAATAATTGGAAGGGGTTTTATAGTTGACTACAAATCTTCTTTCCACCTTTTCAGGAATATATTTTATATAACTAAACATTTTTGTACAACAAACTTATTTTTCACAAAATTTCTGAAAAAAGATATTTGCAAATTAAAAAAAGAAAACAGGATAGTGATATAAAGCTAATTTGTTCAGTTCAGGCAACCTTATATATTTGCATTCATTCATATGTTAAAATCCTATAATATGCTTTATGATCAATAAAATAATAAATTAAATAAATAAGAATATGTGTTAAATAATAAGAAAATTTTTAAAATTATGTTTAGTAAATTTGAAAATGTTTATTGAAATATTTTACTTATTAGTATTAACACTTGGTTTGTCCCACCATCTTTTTGTCTGTCTGTTTTCTAAACTTCTACACCGTTAAAGATAGAGAAAAAATATTTTAACGATGGGTATCATAAAATCTCATAAAAAAATTAATTTTGTGGAACAACTTTTTCATGTAGCCCCATCCATTAGGGAACTCCAGCCCCTCAAACTTTGAAAAAGCCCTATTTTTAATCGCGTATATTTCAGATTCCGCTTAACATTTTGTCAATCTGAAAACGCCATTCGACAGAATTTTTTTTTACCTTTATAAATCAATATCAAAATTATATATAGTTTCTAAATTTAGTATTTAAATTTTACCGTATTTTACCGTTATGTGAAAGCCAAATATTGCATGATTTTTCTACCTTCATAACTTCTGCACGCTGTTAGATAGGGGCTTGAGGGATAGGGAAATTGAGGCAAGAAAACACTTTTAGAATTAGTATAAGTTTCTTCAGAAAATGTTTTTGTACCACCCCCTGTTTATGATTCGCCTCAAAAATTCAAAATTTGCTATTTTTAGACACCTGCAACTTTTACGTGTGCTAACGGTGCTAACTTTTCCTATAGGGTTCCTATAGGTTATATAGGGTTCCGGACTTACAGCCCCTCAAAATTCCAGAAAAGTCGTATTTTTACATTTTTCCTTATTACATGAAATTTTAAAATTTTTGTGCAAGTCACAATTCTAAACAGTTTGTATTGTCTTTGAGAAATGTGCGCTTTTAAAAACCGTTGGTTTACATTCTACCTTGTTTACCCTATACGCTTAACATTTTTACATAAATTCCTTCTCTACTTCTATACCTCTATACCTATACTTATTTCCATAAACTAACCTCTACACTATACTTATTTCCATAAAAATGCAAAATTTTTGACTTAATGTAACGCTAAATGGCTTAAACACTAGATGTTAAACACACGTTGTTTTCAATATAAATTTGTGTTTTTACTTTGAACATTTTTTCGACTTATTCCTGATTAAAATTCCATTGCCCCGTCTTAAACGATGTAGTAGTTTTGTAAATAAACAAAGTTATTCTGACGCCAGAAAAATGTGGATGCGAATGAACTCAGTGATTATTGCGATTTTTAGGTTTTGAGATTAGATGATCGAGAGCTACCCGCTGTTTTGGTCTAATCTTAACCCAAAACAATAAAGAACCTACAAATTATTTTGAAAGTACTTTGCGTTAACCAAAGCAAAACGGACAAAACTTAATCGGGCAAGTTTTCGGTTTTGAGTTTATATCGATGTTTGTAGCATATATAGGAAAATTTTTGTAATATATGAAGAAGCAATTTTAATATACCCGAGACCATCATTCGTACCTATACAGTTATAAAAACAAGTAAATGTAACAGTAAGTCGATGCAACCGACTTATTAATACCCTACACCTGAATAATTCGAATTAAATTAAAAATCCATAAGTGTTTTTGGCAGCTGCTTGAACTTCTTCCCTTTTCTGTCTTATTCAACTCGAATTTCAAGAACGTAAAAGAGGCATCCGCTTGGGATATGCTTGACACCCTTGTATAAAATTTTAAGTTTCTATCTTAATTATTTTCGAAGATTGGTAGTCCTTGGGATGTTTGTGTCAGCTACCCGAATTGCCACTCCAATTCATCGAATCCATCTCAGGAACATAAAGAAAACTTGCCAGAACACCATTCTATTAAATTTAAAGGTTCTACTTTTGTTGGTTTTGGAGATACGCTCGTTGCTCTTGTTCTCGTCCGGAAGTTTCCAAAATACGAACCCATGGTTCAAATTCTTTCAAATGTCAGTTTCCAATTTTACAGAAAAGGAAGCATAACAGAACACCTTTGTACTAAAAATAAAAGTTCTATCTTTGTTGGTTGTGGAGATATACTCGTTTGCTCTGGGGCTCGTCCGGAAGCTTCCAAGATTTGAACCCATGGACCAAATCCTCACAAATTTCAGAAACATAAATCAAACATGAAGGAACACCATTCTGCCTAATTTAAAGGTTATATCTTTGTTGCATTTGGAGATAATATCATTTGCTCTGAGGCTCGTTCGGAAGCTTTCAAAATCCGAACCCAAGGACCAAATCCTCTCAAATTTCAGAGGCCTAAATCATACATGAAAGAACACCATTATGCCAAAAGTAAAGGTTATATCTTTATTGGTTTTGGAGATAATCTCATTTGCTCTGGGGCTCGTTCGGAAGCTTCCAAAACCAAACCCATGGACCAAATCCTCTTAAATTTCAGAGACATAAATCAAACACGAAAGAACACCATTGTACCAAATTCAAAGGTTCTACCTTTGTTCGTATTGGATATAATCTCATTTGCTCTGCGGCTCGTTCGGAAGCTTCCAAAATTCGAATCCACGGTTCAAATTCTTTCAAATTTAAACCCATGGCCAAATCCTCTCAAATTTCAGAGACTTAAATCAAACATGAAAAAACACCATTCGGCCAAATTTAAAGATTATATATTTGTTGTTTTTGGAGATAATCTCATTTGCTTTGGGGCTCGTTCGGAAGCTTCCAAAATCCAAACCCATGGACCACATCCTCTTAAATTTTAGAGACATAAATCAAACTGGAAGAAACATCATTATAAAAAATTTAAAGGTTCTATCTTTATTGGTCTTGGAGATAATCTCGTTTGCTCTGGGGCTCGTTCGGAAGTTTCCAAAACCCGAACCCATGGACCCAATCTTCTCACATTTCAGAGACTTAAATAAAACATGAAAGAACACCACTCTGCCAAATTTAAAGGTTATATCTTTGTTGGTTTTGGAGATAATCTCATTTGCTCTGGTGCTCGTTCGGAAGCTTCCAAATCCAAACCCATGGACCAAATCCTCTTAAATTTCAGAGGCCTAAATCATACATGAAAGAACACCATTCTGCCAAAAGTAAAGGTTATATCTTTATTGGTTTTGGAGATAATCTCATTTGCTCTGGGGCTCGTTCGGAAGCTTCCAAATCCAAACCCATGGACCAAATCCTCTTAAATTTCAGAGACATAAATCGAACGGGAAGGAACATCATTGTACAAAATTTAAAGGTTCCATCTTTGTTGGTTTTGGAAATAATCTCATTTGCTCTGGTGCTCGTTCGGAAGCTTCCAAAACCCAAACCCATGGACCAAATCCTCTTAAATTTCAGAGACATAAATCGAACGGGAAGAAACATCATTGTACAAAATTTGAAGGTTCTATCTTTGTTGCTTTTGGAGATAATCTCGTTTGCGGAGATTATCTCCAAAAGCCCGGAATCATTCGGAAGCGTCCACAATCCGAACCCATGGACGGATTTTGTCCAGATTCGAACTTAGCCTTTCTTTCCTAATTAGTAACCTACTATATAAATTTCATCAAGATAGCATCATTATTTTTTGAGTTATCGTGCGTACGGACGGACGGACGGACATCGCTAAATCGACTCCGGCGGTGATCCTGATTCAGAATATATATACATGTCTATACCTAACTCGCTTCCTTTTGGTGGTTACAAACACCATACCAAAGTTAATATACCCTATACTTTAGGTGTAGGGTATAATAAACTGTTTTTGTTTCATCTTAAAGAACATACAATTTTAAAATATTGTTTTTTGCTGTTTTGCCTTTTGCAAAATCTTTACAATTTCAAATGTAAAAGTCCTGACGTAAGTAAAAACAATTTTCAATTCAAGGACATTCAACAAAATAATGGTAGGGAAAATTCAATTTTTGAAAAAAAAACATTTTCCATTAAAAGAAAAATAAATGAAAAATTACTTTCTAAAATAAAAATTAAAATTGATTAACTAGCATTCAATTATTGGTTCTAAATAGAGGCAGAACAGCTCAACAACAGAGGAAAACATAAAATAAATTTACTACTGTGGTTGTAAAGAAAACTGAAAGAAACATTTATTGTAACATCCTTAAATTTGATCTTTCTATAGAAATGAGGCTATTAAAGACTTAATTTATATGCAAAAACTCCTAATTCCATTTGGTAAGTCACAGCACGTATTAAAACGATTTATTAAATATAGAATAAAAAGAAAAAGTACTAAATTTTTAAGTCAAATAAGACAAAAACAAAATTAAATTTCAAATTGATTTTATTTTGTTGACCTCGAAAGTAACACAATTTTCATAGACACTTTCTTGTATGGAAATATGTGTAAATGTCAAATTTTAATTTATTTTCTTTTTATTTTGGAAGATAAAAATGGAAAAACCAATATATTATTTTAATTTATTTCTCAATGACATTGAAATTTCCAATGACATTGAAATTTAAAATACAAAAGAATGTTTAAGAATGTATTAAATAAATATATATATATGTGTATCTTAGAGAGAATGACTTATGCAAAATCCTTTTAAGGGTATAAAATTGTTATAAATATTGTTTGTGTTAAAAATAATACTACATATTCATCTCATTTACATTTAAATAATATTAAAATTAATATTGTAATATATTATTTTTAAAATTGGTTCTCTCCATTATTTTCCCATTTTCCCATTGAATAAAATTTTGTTTTTCAGTTGTCCTGTATAATACATCTCCATGCTGGAATAAAATTATAAAATTTCAAGCATTTTCTTTGTCCATCAATGCCCTTTTTGTATCAGATTATTTTTGATAATTTTATTTTAAAGTTCTGCTATAATATTAAAAACATGGCAGAATGCAAAATGAAATATTTTTAAAGGCGAACCTTTTCTTCCACTTTTACTTCCAACAAAATTTGTAAATTTTCTCAGAACTTTATATTTTTCTGAGATTTTCTAATTTTTTTACTTTTAAGAAAGCTCTATTTATAACTATGATAAGTCTAATGATGAAGCTGTCATTTTTGAGTTTTATTTCGAAAAGAAATGATGATGGTGCCTAAGTTACGCAGGTGGCGAAAAATAATAGTAAAATTATAATTTTTGATGCCTATTGGTTCTTAAACAGGGGAAGGTATAAAAAAATTTTCTGAAATAACTTATGTTAATTCTTAAATATTTTTCCCTCTCAAAATGTCAAAGCTAAGATTTTTAAAGCTAAGAAAAATTCCTCTTGTTTGGCGTTTTATGATTGAAAAAATATTAAGCGGAATCTGAGTTGAAAATATCCATAGTATTTATCCATGGTTAAAATTTCGTTGTTCTATTTTAAACTGTGTAGCAGTTTTGTTAACAGACGGACGGACAGACGAGCTAACTACTAACAACCTAATTTTCAAATTTCTTTTGAAAAATGTGCTGGAAAACAATTAAAACTAAGCTTTAAATAACCATAAAAATGCAAATCTTCGATTACATTATATCAAGGGAATAGTGCACACTCATGCAAAGTGCAATGTTTCCAAAATTCTAATTATCACACATATATGCTATATAAAAATATACTATTTTAAAAGCGTCCTTTTTCATAGTATATAATATCAAGAGAATTCAACAATTAGTTTCCGAGATGTAAACTGTTAAATGAAACATTAGTAATTATTTTATTTTAAGTATACTTATTCTGAAATTATAGAGTTAAAAAAGAGGTTATTACTAGTCCAACACAAATATGCTAAATGCTTTTTTGGACTATTAAACCTACAAAAATTACATAATCTTTCGACCCAAATATGCTAAATTCCAAATTTTGAAGTTAATAATATACCAAGTCAATCAATCTGTTTCAGAAATTATGAAATCATTTAATCGTAAAAACAATTTTCAGGTTTTATATATTAGAAAAGAACAGAGAGAAAAAAATTTCGTTCCACTTTTCTAACTTAAATACGAGTAGTACACTTTTAGCACGCTATTAAACTTTAAAAATGGCATCCTGCATAATTACAACTTTGCCAAACCATAAGTGTGTTCTAAGCCATCGATATATATATACCACATAAGTACAGTCACATTCGAAAAGAAAAACGTGCCACAGTTTCCTAACCACATGGTATGTGCTAGGAGAACAGCTATCAAATAAATAAATAAAACCAGATAAGTGAAGCTACTTTTGAATCTATATACCCGATTTTTCCTTTCTATAATATTTAGTATCTATTTAGATTTATCTCTTTTTTGGTTTTTTTTCTTTAATTATTATATCTATATTTGCAGATTAGTTTAACTAGCTTGCTTGGTTTAACATCAAACCCTTAAGTTTTGAGATTTAAAATAGTGTTTCTTACTCCCTTATGGATGATTATTTTAATCTTAATCTATATGTTAAGTATGAATTACTTCAGATTATATTTAGTAATATATAGAAATATATTCCTAACATATTCACACTTTTCTATAACTTATCCATCACGTCTATCTAGTGATCACTGATTGCATTATGCCAGCGTCTGTCTTTTAAAAAAAAAAAAAACTATAATTAAATATTTTAAATTTGTGTAAATTTATTGATTTCTCATTAGATTTTCTTTTGCAATGGTCGCTTTATTATAATATGATCAAAACTCGACAGTAGGTATATTCTTTTAAATGTAATATTTTTAAAATTGTTTTCAATCTGTGTATAATTTAATTTTTTGAATATGCAACAAATGTTGCATCATAAGTAATTACAGCGATATAAATAGATTTTCAGAAAAATTAATTAAAAAACTAGTAAATATAACAGTAAGTCGATGCAACCGACTTATGAATACCCTACATCTATTGCCAATTAAATTTAAAATCCATGTTTTTTGGCAGCTGCTTGAACTTCTTCCCTTTTCTTCCCTCTTCAACTCAGGAACGTAAAATAGGCATCCTTTAACACCCTTCTACAAAATTTCAAGTTTTCATCTTTATTAATTTCGAAGATATGTATCTCGAGGACATAAAGAAAACATGCCAGAACACCATTGTACTAAATTTAAAGGTTCTACTTTTGTTGGTTTTGGAGATATACTCGTTTACTCTTGTGCTCGTTTGGAAGTTTACAAAATAAAAAGGAAAAGGAAATATAACAGAAAACCGTTATACTAAAAAGAAAGGTTCTATCTTTGTTGGTTATGAAGATATACTCGTTTGCTCTGGGGCTCGTGCAGAAGCTTCCAAGATCCGAACCCATAAACCAAATCCTCCCAAATTTCAGAAACATAAATAAAACACGAAAGAACACCATTGTACCAAATTTAAAGGTTCTATCTTTGTCCTTTTTTTTTTGTTTTTGGGGATATTCTCGTTTGCTCCAAAATCATTCGGAAGCTTCCAGAATTCGAACCCATGGACCGATTTTGTCCAGATTCGAATATAGCCTTTTTTTCGCAATTAGTAACCTACTATATAAATTTCATCGAGAAAACCTATATAACATCCATCGAGAATAGAGGTTACAAACTCCATACCACAGTTAATATAAGTAAAGTTACTCTATACTTATATAGGTGAAGGGTACAATAAAACTGTTAATCTTTTTTTTTTTTTTTTATTTCTCTGCCATATAAATGTGATAAGGAAATTACGCAGCCTTTCATTTCCAGTTGTGGCTGTACATGCTGTAAGGAGAAATTATTTTTACGAAGTCTGTGGCATTCGCGAACTCACACTCTCGCGATGTTTTACAACGTATTTTGCACGCTCTTAGCTACTAGGCCACTGAAGGTTCCCCTGTTAATCTTATTTTAGGTAAAAATTAAATCAATTCTAAACAACTGCTATTTTTATTTGAAATATTTTCAAAAAAATAAATTTGACATTTTTTTCTTATCCTTTTCTATCCTTCTTAACAATAAATTAAATCAAAAGAAAAAAAAAAACAAAAAAGTTAAAGCCATTAATTTATAACAATTTCTTGTTATCTTTCTTTTCTCATTTTCTTATTCATTTTTCCTCAGTTTAAGACAAATTTGTTTATTTTTAGATGTAAGGTAATTATCAACTTAACTTTCTTCAAAAGTTTATAAATCACAAAATAAAAAAAAAATTTACCTCATAATAATATGGCACCTAATATATACAATAATGAAGTCAATTTGCACACCTTATCAGTATAAATCTTTAAAATAATCATTATTTTCTGTATCTATACAAAAAAGCAGCAATACGGATCCTCTAGTTAAAACCAGAAACTTCTACAAAAAAATTATCAAAGAGTTTATATTTTATGTCTAAACTGTTCATACATCATTTTTGGAAACACGTAAAACAAAAATCCACGTACCAAAGATTCTTCTTTTAAGATTCTCTCAAAAATCCAATGAACGTGAATTGGTACAATAATAACAACAAAAAAAAAAATAAAATAAAAATGAATCCCATTCTTAAAGGGACCATTAAAGCTTAATGATCCATTACAGACAAAAATCGAAACTTTTATTAAGAACCATTCAAAATAATTTATGGTCATTATTTTTTCAACAAATTTTTATTATTATTTTTACTTTTTTTTTTTTATTTTTTAGTGACTTAACTTTGGTTTTTCCAAAAATAACTGTAAAAAAAGAAAACTCCAACACAAAATTTCTTACATCCTATATAAAAATTTCCTTATTTTTTAGGGGAATTTTCATTTATTTCTAGTTTTATTGTTTGACAATATAAAAATATTTTAATTTTTTTAAGTACATTTTATTGCCTTGTTTATTTCATTCTGTCTGTTCGTTCATCTGTCCGTTTTTGTTGAGAAAATGTTTATAGTGTTTGAGGTAAAGAAATTAAATTGTATACAAAAAGAGGTCTCATAAAAAATATAACAGTTGTTTCCCCGTCCCAAAGTTGAATAAAACCTTATATTTTAATGCTTATAACTACAGTTTAACGTAAGTATTTTTTATTTAGATCTGAAAACGTAAAGTAACATAAAACTTTTTAAGAATTCTTTTAATTTACGGTTAAGCGAGACCAATAATTATAAATGTTGGACACCTGGAATTTCCTAAGCACGAAAAGTTAGAAACTTGAACAGGATAAAATCTTTAAGATTAAAGGTAGATACTTTAAAATTAGTTATCAATTCTCCCTCGTTCAAGGTCATATAATAGGTCAAAATCTCCCTCTATAATAGGTCAAAAAAATAATTTATTATGATCATTTTTCGTACGTGGCAGGGGGAAAATTCTTTTTTACTAATTATATAGCATTTACTAAAATTAAAGAAAAAAATTTTTTTAAAAGATCCAAAGAAAAATGACAAATCTTGATGCAAAAGTAGTCACAGTTCAAGAATTTTTTTATATTGTCTTTTTACAAATGTACGGCTTCCAAAACCTTTGTTTTTACATACTGCTGCTTCATAACACTAATATTTTAAAATATCATATAACATAGAAAGATAATGATATTTAATAGTAATGTGATATCTATATAATATAACAAAATCGAAATCAATATAAAATAATTATTATTCTTATTATTGTCATTTTTATGGCAACACTCAAACAATAATTTTCAAAAATATTTTTAGTTTCTAAATAAATGTTGCTATGGGTTCATTTAAAATTCTACTAAAAAATTAAATTTAGCTCTTACACTTATTTTGGTGGTTAGGCATTCATTTATCTACATATGATTAGGTTAACCTGGGTAAACACACTCATATATGTACACAATACAACTGAACTTATGGACATTAAATTTGGTATTCAATATCGTTAGTAATGATGAAAGTTTAATATTTTCAAAAGAATTTAACTCAATGAAAACCAAAATATTTAACTTATTCTCTCTTATTGTATAATAACAGGGGTTGTTTCGTTCTTTATTACTGCTGATTTCTTCAGTAGGAATGTAGTGTTAAATTGCCTATAGACAATTCCCAAATTACAAAATATTTTGGCTAGTTATATATATGAAAATTCACAAAAATCTTACCAACTTAATATCCTACACCTGAATAATTCAAATTAAATTAAAAATCCATAAGTTTTTTGGCAGTTGTTTGAACCGCCTCCTTTTCCTTCCTTATTTTACTCGAATTTCAGGAACGTAAAAGAAGCATTATTTAATACACTTGTACAAATTTTCAAGTTTCTATCTTTATTAATTTCGAAGATATCCTTGTTAGGCCTTAGGAGGCGTGTGTCAGCTACCCGTATTACCACTCCAATTCATCTTAAATTTGAGGGACATAAAAGAAATATTACAGAACACTCTTGTACCAGTTTTAAAAATTCAATTTTATTGATTTTGGAGGTAGGCTTTTTGACCAGTTCGGAAGTTGCCAAAATCCGAACAGATGGTCCAAATCATCTCAAATGTCAGTTTTCGATTTTAAAGAAAAGGAAACGTAACAGAACACCCTTCAATCAAATTTAAAGATTCTATCTTTGTTGGTTTTGGAGATAATCTCGTTTGCTCCGCACTCGTTCTGAAGCTTCCAAAATCCGAATCCAAGGACCGATATTGCTCAGATGCAATCTCCGCCTTTCTTTAGTAATTAGTAACCTACTATATAAATTTAATCAAGCTAGCTTTACTAGTTTTTGAGTTGTCGTGTAAACGGACGGACGGATATCGTTAAATCAACTCAGAAGATGACCCTGATTAAGAATATATACACATGTCCATATCTAACTTGGTTCCTTTTGGTGGTTACAAACACCATACCAAAGTTAATTTACCCTACAGCTAAAGTGATTATACGTGGTTAGGTTAATATACCTTACACTTATGTATATAGAAATTTTGTTGAATTTTTTAATCATTTACTGCACTCCATTTTAAAGATTTCCTACGAATATATATCCATAGGATGGCAACCCCATTTAGATAATCTTTTAAAATTAAATTAGAGAAAACAATAATTAATTTTTTGAAGCTATTACATCAAGCTAATCGCGTAATAGCTTATTTTAGGACCCAAAATAGAGATGACACAAGATTTTTAGTGTAATTATTAGAGAAAGAGTTATAAATTAATATTAACTATGGGAGCGGTGATGTTTTAATTTACAATCTACGCATATTTAAGAATAAACTATACAGATTCACTTACAATGCACTTACCTTCCAAGTCCCCTTTATCCTGATTTTTTCCATCTTAATCCTACTACTAACTAGGAAAAACTAGTAACAACTACTTTTTGTACATGAGAACATATTTTTAGATTTATGAGTAGTTTTTTGAATAAAAAATTGTGATTTATAAAAAAAAAAAAAAAAAGCTGTCAAAGAATAGCTAAAAGAGATAACATAAAACAGGATAAAGAATGAACTGTACAAGGAAGAAGAATCGAAGGAGGATCCGTACAAAAAGAAAATTATTTATATTTCTATTAATATTTATACCCGTACGATAGGATCGGGTATAATAAAATTACTCCTCCGTTTGTAACACCTCGAAATAAGCGAGCTAGATATACCTTCAAAGGTATGGATCGGATCAGAAAAAAATTCTAAGACTTTTGAGCCATGTCCGTCCGTCCGTCCGTCCGTCCGTCCGTCCGTCCGTCCGTCAGCACGCTAACTCAAAAACTAAGAAAGCTAGAATCTTGAAATTTACACAAAATATTTTGGGAGTAATTTGTAGGTTCCCTATTTTTTTTGGTTGAGTTTGGACCAAGCCTTAGGGTAGCTCTCGAACACCTAACTTTTAGATCTCCACATTTTTTTTGCAATAGACCTATGAAATTTTAACTACTGATAGATCTCACAAAAATATTAATTTTATTTTTAATAACTTTTTTTTGTAGCCCCACCCGTTACGGAGCTACAGCTCCCCAAAGGTTCAAAAAAGCTCTATATTTAAATTGTTATAGAACAAGTTCTATAAGGTATATCTTCATTTTGAAAACGCCAAACGATTACTACTTTCATTAGCTTTAAAAGTATATATACAATAAATATATATTTTTGGCATACGGTGTCTTAATTTACCGTTATGCGAAACTCAAATTTTGCAAAATTCTTTAACCCCTCCATCTTCTAAACGGTTAAAGTTGGAAACTTGAAATTTTGACAGAAGTTAGATCTTTGAAAATTAGTATGAGTCATTTCAGAAATTTTTTTTGTATCACCCCCCGTTTAGGAGCTGTAAGGGGTCAAAAACTGAAAATTTCCTATTTGTAAACACCTGTAACTTGAACACCTGTTAAAATTTTTTGGAAGTAATACACAAAAATTAAAGCTCCAACATTATATTTTTATTTCTGTTAACAACTTTTTTTAATAATATAGGGTTACTTTATAATTGACGAAAGTGTTACTTGATTTTTTCAAATTTTCTAACAAATTTCATTAACGAATTTTTTCCATTTTGTTTTACTCGATAATTTGAAATTGTTGAGGATATAATGCGTAGTACATAAAAATGTAAATAAATATACAACATAACGGTTGCTTGAAGAATTTTTATTTATATGATATTGATATATATACATACTAATATAATATCATGTTTATTTACATATCGTATATGTCACTAGTGAATGAATGATAAGAGTATAGATGTATATTATATAGCGCCGTATTTACATACACATATGTATTTTATTGTACTTATAAGAAATTATTCTGTCAATGGAATATTTAAATATAATATAATATAATATTTAAAATTATATTTACTGTTTTGTACTAAGTAAATTTAATATACATTTACCGCTTAGTATTAAATGGTACTATAGAATATTTGAAATAGTTTTGGATTGATAATCGTTATGTGGAAGGTTAGAATCTGCTTTTGAAGAATGTACATATAAACATATAGTTTGAATATATGTACAACCCATAGTTCTAGAAATTATAAAATTCACCCAAATTATTTTAAAATACTAAAATATTAAAAAAATAATATTGTAAGCAGAGTGACAGGCTGTGAACATACTAACGGTTCGTACGGGTATCTAAGAGTTGACAAAGTCAACTGTATTCTTCCTCGTTTTTTTATGTTTTGAATTTTTAAAATTTTACTAAAAAATGCACTCGATTTTCTTTTCTAATTTTTTAGAACATAAAATTTTTAAAAACATTCACATTAAAATTTAATTTCCTACACCATTCCTACCATTTTTATGATTTTAATTTTTTAATGTTAAAAATTGCAAAAAAAACAAAATTTCAATTCCTTTAAAAATTTCCTAATATTAAAATTTTGTTTTCTTTCAAATTTAATCTGCTTAAATTATTAAATGTAACATTAAGTGTAACATTTTCTGTTTGAAAAAATAATAAATTTGACATTTTTGTAATACTTAAAACATTTCGTATATAAATATCTTCAAAGTAATCCTCTTACAATAAACCTAAAGTATATATAAAAAGGTTGCATATTAATGTAAAACTTTAATAAGAATCCCAACAAAAATCGAAATACATATATGTATTTTCTGATTAAGGACTTTAACATGTTACTTATTAGAATACCTTTAAATGTGTCATAACTTTTTCATTAGAAAACATTAAATACATTAATTATAACATAAACAATAACTTTCATAAGTTTGTAATTTATAATAAAGAGAAAAGGAGACATTGAACATTAAAAGTTAAATTTTGTAATATTCATGTATAAAAAATTTAATGATTTATTTAATATTAAAATAAATTTCAAATTATAATAAGTAATAACTATACAGAATATAACATAGAAAACGAACTAATTGGTACTACTAAATTGAAAATAATGTAATTAACAAAACTATTCCACCATTTAAAATAGAACAATGAACCATAAAATTCATTTCTAATTTCCGTTCTTCCATTGGCAAAACATATTCAAAATTAAAACGGTACCGACAAAATTAGCATTGCCTCTGCGTAAAGAAGACACAAATATCGTGAAGCATTTCACATTTAAAAAAAAATTAAAAGAAATAAGAAAATTAATGTAAAACTTATAAAATGATAACTACATGCAGCCTCACCGGAAAGGTAGAGGCTGTCAACATTTGTATGTGGGAGGCAAATCAATAAAATTAATAAATAAATAATTCTCTTATCCATAAATAGCTCTCGCGTATGCTCACTTAATGAATAATATATATGGTCTCTAAAGAAAACATATGTGGTCTCTGAAGGAACTATTTATGGTCTCTTAATGAACCATATGTATAGTCTCTTAATAAATTCTTAATGAACCATATATGGAGTTTTAATGAACCGCATATTATATGGATTTTTAATGAACCATATTTGGTTTCTTAATGAACCTTATATTACGCGGTATCTTAAAAAAATTAATATTATGAAAAAAAAATTTTTTTTGTAGTCCCATTCATTCCGGAACTACAGCCCCTCAGAGTTGGAAAAAACCCTATTTTTATATAAGTTCTATAAGTTAATTCTTCTTAATGTTTTTTTAATAATATTATTATTTCATTTATTAAAATTATATAATTTTCTGCAATTTAACAGATATTTTCATTTACCGTTATGTGAAAACAAAATTTTCCAAACAATTTGCTTTCATACCTCCGACTCGCATTTTAATCGCAGAATCTTGATATTTTTTGAAGAAAAATCTGTCAAAATTAGGATAAGTTATCACAGAAATTTATGTGTATCTTTTCCTGTTTAATAGTTATTAGAGGTTAAAAAAAAATTTCATATTTCTAGACAGCTGTGGATATTTTTTTAAAGTAAAAGGTAAAGCTTCAATAAAAATCATGGTTTTTTTTCTGTATCTAGGTTTTTTTCTGTTTTTATTTTGGATTTGTAGTTGTTTTATAAGTAAATGATTATCAAATTATAAATATAGAGGTCAATTATTTAGATGATATTTCTGAAGAATGTAAATATTGTTTTGTAACGCACTAATATAAGAAAAAGACTGATTCTAATTTATTGCTATAATGGCGAAATAAGTGTTTTACATCCCTTTCAAATAAAAATTTCCAAAATGATTAGATATTAAAATCTCTTTTTACTGGTGCTGATGAAAAAATCAAACTTTTAGGTAGTTTTTTCGCCAATATAATAACTTAAATGCATTTGCATCTAAAGCAATTATTCAATTGTAGAAGGGCTTTCCTAGATTTTAAATTTCTTTTTTTCTTTTACTAAGGTAGCTAGGTCGTAAACTTCAAACGTTACGTAAATGATTCTTCCGGATAGTATTGAATTTTAAACAACTCTCACCCTCTTTTCACCCTCTTTTAAAGCAATAAAATCTTTAGATTGAGACATTAGACTTTAGATTAAGATATTTAATATAAATGTTCAGCTTGATTTGCAACATAAAGTTGTAGAAAGTATTTTTGGGAAAAATGGATTTAGTAAAAATTTAGGATTATAATTTAGGATTAGAATTTAGGATGGGTAAAAAAATTTGAAGGGAAATTTTAAAGAAAAATGACAATGCTCTTCTTAAACTTTACTAATTTATACCCATATGTCGAGCTAACTAAGCACTGTAGCCACTGTTAGTAATGTATACATTACCTATATAACATTTTCGGCCTATAGTACATTTTATAGATAATTAATAAATTTTAAATAAATTTAAACTAACATTAACATTTTTAAACAATTTTTTATTTATTTAATACATATTGCATTATTTTAAACTAAATTTAATTGAATAATTAACAAATAAATTTGTAAAATATCTGAAAATAATTTTAAATTTGATTGTTTAGTTGGTAATAATATGCCAAACGTTTTAAAATTGTAATCCATTGTACTAAAATTATTCATTAAAAGAATTTTGTCAATCTATAAAAAAAAATTTATAAATATATTAATAGTATATTAATAATATAAATTTTACCTTTGTACTAAGTTTTTTTTTCAATATTAAATTTGTTATATCTAAATAATATAAAAATTCTGTATATTGTAATTTTATATTATCAATCATAATACCAAATATTAAAACTTGTAATATAGCATTAAAAATTGAACTAAATATTGTTGAAAAATATATACAATTTTGTTTTTTAATACATATTAATATTATAAAATGAAATGCATAAAAAATAAAATTAACAAATTGACAAAATGCTATCATTATTGGTATCTCATATAAATGAAATATTTCTTTTAAAATTTTATTAGTTTTTATTTGAAATTTTATAATAATTTTTAATTCTTTATATGAGATTAAATTTTTTTTTTTAATATTCTTTATTAATTTTTCAGAATTATTTAAAATTATTGATTTTAATTTCAATTGATTACTAATTAATATCATAATTAAAAAATTACATAACATAAATGGAAATTTTGAAATTATTCTAAAACAAATTGTTATAAAATAATTAAAAATTAATATAAATTTTATATAATTTGATGTATTTGGATATATGACTTTTAAAAATGGTAAAATATTTTTTATCATAAAAAAATAACTTAATAATATTAAACTTATTAATAAACAAGATTTAATATTAAAACTATTAATAAAAAATGATTTTTTTATATAATTTTCAGTTTGTTTTATAAAATTTAAATAATTATTAAAACATTTTCGAAGTTTAGATGATCGAATTTTTATAAAAGTATAACATATAAATGCAGAAAAATATTCTATTAAAAAATATATTATATCACTTATAGTCATATTTATTATAATAATTTGATTTGATGTAAATAAAATATTAAATAATAATATAAGAAAAATGATTATAAATGAAATGATATTAAATAATTTTTTATTAATTAAATTAATAAATTTTTGTTTTCTTCTGTCAAATTTAAAATCAATTAAATTTAAAATTTGTAAAAAATAATAAAAAGTAAAAGTTAATAGAAAAAATATACGATTTAAGTTATACTTCATATTCTATATCGATAAAGAAAATATATTAAATGAAAATTTATAAAAATAATTAATAGGAAAAAATAAGAGGCAATTAAAAGTTTATTAATAATTTATAATAATTAATATTATTATTAATAGGTATTTATTATTACGTTAATTAGAAAATTTATGATTTAATCTAATATTATTGATTTTTATTTAATATATAAAAAATAGTTTTTTTTTTTTTCTTTATTTTTATTATGACAATATATAGTTTATCTTTTCTTAAAGATATTATGAATCAAAAAGAATAATATTAATTTGTTTATATTATATTATTTGTTAATAAATTTTAAGCTATTGATAATTTTTATTTTTGTATAATACTATTTTTGAATTACAATTATTCCAAATATTATGACTAAAAGAAGATTTTTGGAAAACAAGGCAGTATTTAATATCAAGGTAATGTGTAGGCATTCATTTTCTACACGATAATAGTATAAAGTTTCTAGAATTTTATATATTGTTGATCCAACTCATCACGTAGGGGTTAAGGCGTATTCTTTGTGTCTTTGGAAGATTTCCACCTCTCTTACAGGGGAAAACAATATATACATAACCAACGGTGCAGTACTTCTGGCGCCTGCCTTTCAATGCAAAGTTTTCAAATTCAACACCCGATCAAGTTATATTAAAGTAAATAATACAACTTCAAAACAATTGCACAATTTTAAAATTTATTGCATAGAAATAATTAAGAAGTTATTATGTTTTTAGAAGGTGCCTTATATTATTGGTAGAAAATAGATGATTTTCTTAAGAATGTAAATAATGTATTGTAAGCATTAAAATATAAGAAAGGTATAACTGATTCTAATTTTTGATATAATGGCGAAATATATGTTCTGTTTGTTTCAAATAACAATTTCCGAAATGATTATTAAAATGTTTTTCTACTGAGGTGTTGACAAAAATACCAAACTGCTAGGCAGTTTTTTTTTTCAATACAATAACGTAAATGCATTTCCACTTATGGCAATTGTACAATTGAGGGGTTCCTAGTATTTAATTTCTGTTTTTTTTACGAGGATGGGTGGACAACTTCAAAAGTCACCCAGAACGAAGGAACATAATTTTTTCGTATAGTATTGGATTTTAACCAACTACAACCACCCCCTTTTAAACCAAACTTTAGATTTGAAGCTTAATACAAATTTACAGTTCGATTTATGGGATAAATATGCGGAAAAAATTCTTGGGAAAATAGATTTAGGAAGAATTTAAGATTATGTACCATCGGTAAAAAAATTTAAAGCAAGATTTTGAAGAAAGATAATAATGTTCTTCTTAAACTATACTAATTTATATACATAAGAGTTAGCAACTTTGTGAAACGGATCCGATGGCATGTGATTCCACATACGCTACGTACGCTTGAAAAAGAAATTTCTATAAGCCATGTTGCGCTATCTCATAAGTAATACAATGTGAATTAGGCTTCTGTCGCCCTCCTTGTTTCGTGAACAAAAACAATGGCTCAAATGTACGGCTATGACTAATTGGAATGGCCTTTAAAGTAACACTCGAACCGTTAATAAGACGAATAGCCCTGTTTTGTACATTGTTGATAAACTCGATATTTACATGTCGAGTACATGTCGAGAACTCCATTTACTTATACTTCATTTTAAGCCGAATGTAATTTATAAATATATAAAGAAATTAAAAATAAATTTAAACTAACATTAACATTTTTAAACAATTTTTTATTTATTTAATACATATTGCATTATTTTAAACTAAATTTAATTGAATAATTAACAAATAAATTTGTAAAATATCTGAAAATAATTTTAAATTTGATTGTTTAGTTGGTAATAATATGCCAAACGTTTTAAAATTGTAATCCATTGTACTAAAATTATTCATTAAAAGAATTTTGTCAATCTATAAAAAAAAACATTTATAAATATATTAATAATATATTAATAATATAAATTTTACCTTTGTACTAAGTTTTTTTTTCAATATTAAATTTGTTATATCTAAATAATATAAAAATTCTTTATATTGTAATTTTATATTATCAATCATAATACCAAATATTAAAACTTGTAATATAGCATTAAAAATTGAACTAAATATTGTTGAAAAATATATACAATTTTGTTTTTTAATACATGTTAATATTATAAAATGAAATGCATAAAAAATAAAATTAACAAATTGACAAAATGCTATCATTATTGGTATCTCATATAAATGAAATATTTCTTTTAAAATTTTATTAGTTTTTATTTGAAATTTTATAATAATTTTTAATTCTTTATATGAGATTTGATTTTTTTTTTTAATATATTTTATTAATTTTTCAGAATTATTTAAAATTATTGATTTTAATTTAAATTGATTACTAATTAATATCATTATTAAAAAATTACATAACATAAATGGAAATTTTGAAATTATTCTAAAAAAAATTGTTATAAAATAATTAAAAATTAATAAAAATTTTATATAATTTGGTGTATTTGGATGCATGGCTTCTAAAAATGGTAAAATATTTTTTATCATAAAAAAATAACTTAATAATATTAAACTTATTAATAAACAAGATTTAATATTAAAACTATTAATAAAAAATGATTTTTTTATATAATTTTCAGTTTGTTTTATAAAATTTAAATAATTATTAAAACATTTTCGAAGTTTAGATGATCGAATTTTTATAAAAGTATAACATATAAATGCAGAAAAATATTCTATTAAAAAATATATTATATCACTTATAGTCATATTTATTATAATAATTTGATTTGATGTAAATAAAATATTAAATAATAATATAAAAAAAATTATTATAAATGAAATGGTATTAAATAATTGTTTATTAATTAAATTAATAAATTTTTTTTTTCTTCTGTCAAATTTAAAATCAATTAAATTTAAAATTTTTAAAAAATAATAAAAAATAAAAGTTAATAGAAAAAATGTACGATTTAAGTTATACTTCATATTCTATATCGAAAGGTAAAATATTAAATGAAAATTTATAAAAATAATTAATAGCAAAAAATAAGAGGCAATTAAAAGTTTATTAATAATTTATAATAATTAATATTATTATTAAAAGGTATTTATTATTAAATTAATTAGAAAATTGATGATTTAATCTAATATTATTGATTTTTATTTAATATATAAAAAATAGTTTTTTTTTTCTTTATTTTTATTATGACAATAGGTATGTAATTTATTTTTTCTTAAAGATATTATGAATCAAAAAGAATAATATTAATTTGTTTATATTATATTATTTGTTAATAAATTTTAAGCTATTGATAATTTTTATTTTTGTATAACTTTATTTTTGAATTAAAATTATTTTAAATATTATGACTATAAAAGAAGATTTTTGGAAAACAAATCAGTATGTAATTACCAATGTAAAAGCACTAATTTTCGACACGATAATATTATAAAACTTTCTAGAATTATATATGTTATTAATTCGACTCATGGCGTAAGAGTTAATTTGCCAGGCCTTAAATTGGGGAGTCAATTTAAACTTCGGTCAGATCATAAAAAAAACGAGGCAGAATGTAAACCTACTGTTTTTAAGGGCGAATATTTCCAAAAGGCAAAACAATCTGTTTAGAATTGTGACTCTGCACCAAAATTTGAAAATTTCATATTATGTAATCATCAAAAATGTGAAAAATAAAGAACACTTTCTTGAATTTTAAGGGAACTCTACATAATTAAGAAAAACCATTAACATTAATGTTTAAAAATAGGAAAACTTCAATTTTTGAGCCCTAATAGCTGTTAAACGGGAAGGTGGTACTAAAAAACTTTCTGAAACAACTTATATTAATTCTAAAATATCTTTCTAATCTTAAAATTTCAAGGTTCTAACTAAAAGCTGCCGCAGTTATAAAGGAAGAAAAATCTTGCAAAATTTTTTCTTCGCATAAAGTTAAATTTAAATTGTAAATTGCAAATCATTGCATAATTTTGAATTGTATTCTAAAGGTAGGAAAAATTCCAGTCTTCTATAATTTTTAGATTATAAAACTCTTATGTAGAACCTGACATTTGAAAATATGGCTTTTTTACAATTTTGAGGAGCTATGTAACTCCCGGAATCCTATGTAACTGGTACGCGGTATAAAAAAATTTTCTGAAGAAATTTATACTAAGTCTAAAAGCTCTTTCTTTTCTCAAAATTTCAAGTCCCTATTTAAAAGCATGCCGGAGTTATAAAAAAAGAAAAATCATGCAAAATTTGTTTTTCACTTAACGGTAAATTTAAATACTAAATTTAAAAAAATTATATAATTTTGATATTAGTTTATAAAGTTAAAAAAAAATACTGTCGAATGGTGTTCTTAAGGTGTCAGTTATAACTTTCATTGAAGTAGGTACGGAAAAAATGTTTCATTGAGAACTTACAGTTTTTTCAGTATAGGCGATTACAGCAATCAGAGAAAAGTGTCGATAAAATTATCTATCAAATGGGAAATTACAATAGGTACTGAAGCCAAAATAAAAATAAAAGAAATTTAAATTGTTGTCAACGTTATTTTGATGTTTTGAAAATAAAGTTTTAGTATTTTCATTTATTTATTCATTATTGATATAATAAAATGGTACTAATAATAAATGGTAAAATAATAATAAAAAAAATTCAGCTTTTCAAAAAACAGCTTTTTTTGAACTAAAAAGTAGAAAATAAATTTTTAATTGCGAATTTTTCTGTAATTTTCTAAATTATATTATTACAATGGAAGTTTTTTTAAAAAAAAATTATCTCAATATAGCATATATATGTGCCATAGAGCCCGTGAAATTAATATAAAAGCTGGAGACATTAAACAGATAACTATAAGCGTTTAGAAACTATATGATAAACTTGCTTGAATCATTTAATTCTATAATCTATGATCAAATCCTTAGTATAGTTAAAAAATTGCATACCATATCGCCGTAAATGATAGCATTAGAGTAAATTTTTATTATCAATGAATATTATTTTAATTTTGCGAAAATTTAATAGTATCTAGTTAATGATTTCCCAAAAAAAATCTGTAATTTTTATAGGGATTCTTCCCTTATTGAGTCTACTATTCAACCTACAGTTTGTTCAACATCAACTTCAAAAAGAATGTAATCTGCATAAAGCTGTGGTCACCTTAAATTAAATTATTTATTAATGTTATTGTCATGTCAGAGTCGCATAATTTATATAAATCTTAAAAAATCAAGATCCCAAAATAGATGGGAATATGGTACACGAGTTTCAATATATTCCGACCGGACTCTCCATTAGTAATTTATGCTAATTTACCAGAATTGATTATTAAAACCACATTAGCTATACATTTTTATAATATGTAATAAAATATATTTATTCTGTTTTTTTTTTTTTTAAATAAAATTTTTAATTAATATTAATTGTATTATTAATAAGTAAATTTGTATAATATTTGAAATTAATTTTAAATTTGATTGTTTTGTTGGTAATAATAAAATGCCACAAGTTTGAAAATTATAATAAGTTGTATAAAATGCATTCATTAAAAATATTTCATCAATCTAAAATTTGAATTAATTAATTAATAGATAGTATATATTATAATTTATTGTAATATTAATATAAAACATTACCTTATTTATAAGTTTTTTATTGCATATTAAATTTGTTATATCCAAATATTGTAAAAATTCTTTAAATTGTAATTTTATATTATCAATCATAAATCCAAATAATAATACTTGTAATAAAGCATTATAAATAATAATAGTTAAAGGTGTATACAGACAATTTGATTTTAATGAACATTTTTCAATTAAATACCAAAATGCATTATATATAAAATTAAAAAAATTAATATATCCTGCTATTAATGGTATATTAAATAATTGAAATATTTCAAATAAAATTTTATTTGTTTTTATTTGATAATTAATAATAATTTTTAATTCATTATATAATATTTGATTTTTATGTATAATATTATTTTGAAATTTTTTTAATAATTTTAATTTTATAATTTTATAAATAATATTTTTTATTTGTATATGATGTACTAATGGTATTATAATAAAAAAATTACATATTAAAAATGGAAAAATTAATATAATTCTTTTTAAAACTACAAAAATTAATACAAAAAATAAAATAATTTTTTTTAATTTAAATTCATTTAAATCAACACCTTCAATAAATATTTTAAAATTTTTAATTAACATAAATATTGTATGTAATAATATAATTATTATTATGATAGATTTAATATTAAAATTTATTATAAATAAAGTTTTTAATGAAATTTCAATTTTTTTTACTAAATTTAAATATTTATTTAATAATTTATGTAATTTATATGATGAAAAAAATTTTATATAAATATATATAATAAATACACATAAATATTCTATTAAAAAATATATTGTATCAATTATTGAATGAGTTGCAAAAATTATTTCATTTAATGTATAAAAAACACCAATAATTAATATAAAAAATATAAAAAAAATATGTATTTTATTTAATATTTTCATATTATTATTTTTTAGAATTTTATTACATTTTTTATCATATTTAAAATCAATTAAATTGAATATTTTTAATATAATATAAAATATAAAAACTAATCGATAAAAATTATAATTTATATTAAACATTGTGTTTTTTTTTTTTTTTTTTTTTTTGTCGAACGTTATATTAATTTTATAATTATTAAATATTTATTTAATATTATTTATTTATTTATTTTCGTATCTAATAGTATATACTATACTATTTACAAAAACCCTTTGTCCGCAAGATATATGGACCCATCTGCCTTTTTTTCTTATCACATTATTAATATTAAAAAAATATATATATATTAATTTGATTACAAATATTAAATAAAAAAATGATATTAATAATTTATTTATTTAACTTTAATTTTTTATCAAAAATATATACATATTTAATTTTTTTTATTATTCCCGATGAGTTATTTCTACTCTTTGTTATTGTCGTAAAAATTCAAATTCAATAATATTATTATTAATAGTTTTTAATAGAATTTAATTATTTAATAAATTCACTCAAATTATATTAATGCAACAAAAGAAGTGATTCATATATTCTTTTATTCTGAATATATTAAAATGAGTTAAAACAAAATGTTATCGCAAGGTGTTTCAAAAAAAATTATCCATTTTAATGTAATACAATTTAATAAAATATTTAAAAAATATTTTAACAAGTTTTTTAAAGATTCGGCGTAATTTTTATTCGTCAAATCTTCAATTTTTTGAATTTTTTCATAATATTATGATCCTTTTATTGCTTTGACATATTTATTACTTTTCCTTGGCCAGAAGTTTTTTAATTCATTGTGTTTTTTTTTTTTTTTGATTTTTTGATGCAGCATGTTAGCATACTTATCGTCTGTCATCATTTAATATGAATATTCGAGAATATTTTGATAAATGTTCGTTGCTTTCGTTAAGTGGTGATAATTTCCATATTTATGGTTATATTATTTTACCGTTTGCTTATGATATCCTCTATTTTATTTAATCTTTTACTATCTAATGAAAATATTTTTATATACCGTTATAAAGTATATCATTTACAGGATATCAGTCAATTTATTAGAGAAAGTTTTTATTTAGTTTAATCTAAAATATTTAATTCATTTTGTTAAGTTAAGTTAAAAGTTTTTATAATATAACTAAAGAAAGCTAAAGCCTTAAAACAAAAGTGTAAATGCCAGTTAAGATGTATATATATAGAATGCAACTTATTTAAATAATAATATGTCTATAATATATTGATGTTAAAAAACGAAAATTACTTACTTATTATAATGAATAATTTAACAAATTAATATCTACAATATTGTTTGATGTTAAAGAGCAAAGAAAACCACTTTTTTTTTAACTTAAAAGTGTTGCCAGTATTTACAAATATTTTTAAAAATAATAACATATCAAAAAAAAAAAAATATATCTTTAATATAAATAATAAAATTAATACAAATCAATTTACTATTGAATTTATTACATACATATATATATAATTTAGTTTGAAAGTAATGCTAATTGAATTATTAACAAATAAATTTGTACAATTTCAGAAATTAATTTTAAATTTGATTGTTTTGCTGGTAAAAACATGCCACAAATAGTAAAATTATGATTTGATGTTAAAAAAGAATTTCTTAAAAGAATTTCATCAATCTGAAAAATTAAAAATTTATTATAAAATAAAAATTAATATTAGAAAATAATATTTAATCCTGCAGTCAGACGAGTGCTAGTATTACTATAGTAAAATAGTGTACAAATACATGAACATTTTCGAACATTTTTTTCAATTATGTTTGATATTTTCGCCTAGCTATAGTAATTCACCTAGTACTTTGACATTTCGTGTATTTTAAAATGGACAACAATAAAAAAATAATTCTCAATATTCATGCCATAAGTTTTTTTTCTGTGATAATTTTTTTTTGCTTTTTTTTTATTTAGTGTATTCTTCTGCCACATAAATGTGACAAGGAAATTACACAGCCTTTCCTTTTCAGGAGTGGCTGTTTATGTCGTAAAGGGGAATTATTTTTTAGACGTGTGTGGGATTTGAATAGACACTTCCTCGGGGTTTACAGCGTTTATTTTATACGCTACAGCGCTTATTTTATACGCTCTTACGCACTATGCCACCCACGCCTCATAATTATATTATTCAGTACTTTATCAATTTAAAATAAAATAATTTTTGATGAACTTAAAATAAAGTTTTTTTTTTTCAATTTATTTCACTGCAACGTAAATGAGTCAAGGAATTTACACATCCTTTCCTTTCCAGCTGTACATATCATAAGGGGGAATTATTCTGAAGTGGGTGGAATTCGAACAGACAATTCGCCGGTGTTTAAGTAGAATTTTACACTTTCTTACTCAGTTGGCCACCGATACCCCCTTAAATAAAATTAAATATTGAAAATAAATTTAATCCACTCGAAAGTAAATGAGGCAAGGAAATTACACAACCTTTCCTTTCCAGAAGTGGCTGGACATGACATAAGGGGAAATTATTCCTACGACGTGTGTAGGATTCGAGTTTACAATCCCTCAGTGTTTAGAAAGTATTTTATTCGCTCTTACCCAGTTGTCCACCGACGCCCTCTATAATAAAATAAAAATTTAAAATAAATTAAACAAAAAATATTTTTTTAAATTGAAGATTGAAATATCTTGATAGTACAAATGCCACCACCTACGTCACACAGATAGTATTAAATTTGACATTTCCAATTACCCACAACACAAAGATAATAATACTATATTGTGTGGCTGTTGGGAGTAATTTGAAGCATTACACACTCGCAAAGGTAATAATACTATCTCCTAGAGCAGTTGGAATTAATTTGACGCATTACACAATCACAAGATAGTAATACTTTCTCGCCTGCCCGCTGTTTTAAAATATTTTAATATATATTTTTTTTTTTGTTCTTCAAAATTTTACCTTATTTTTATATTTTTTACTGCACAATAAATTTGTTATATCCAAATATTGTAAAAATTTTTTTATTTCAAATTTTATATTATCAATTATAAATCCTAATAATAAAACTTGTAATAAAGTATTTAATATTGTTATAATTAATGGTCCATAATATGAGCATTTTTGTTTTATTAAACATGTAAATATTAAATAATAAAATGTATTTAAAGAAAAATTTATAAAATTACAAAATCCTGCCATTAATGGTATATCAAAACATTTAAATATTTCATTTAAAATATGACAAGTTTTCTTTTGAAAATTAAATATAACTTTTAATTCTTTATATGAAATGAACAGATGATTCCCCAAAATATTCCGATTGAAATGATTTTTTATTTGAGAATAATGTCTTAATGGTATTAAAATTAAAAAATTTAAAATTAAAAAAGGAAATGTTAAAATCATTCTTAAATATGTTAAAAAAATAATTAAAATAATTGTTGAACATATTTCAATTATTGAATCATCATTTGAATTCATTCCCATAAACAGTAACACAATATTTCGAAATAACATAAATGGTGTTGTTAATATTAATATTATTATTAAACATGATATAATATTAAAATTATTTATTTTTGAATTTTTTAATAAATTTTCTGTTATTTTTATTAAATTTATATAATTATTTAATAATTTTTGTAATTTATATGATATTGATCGAAATTTAATAAATATAAAAATATTAAATGCAAAAAAAAATTCTAATAAAAAATATATTCTTTTTATAGTATAATAATCTTTATTATATAATATTATATTATAAATATAATTTATACCAAAAATTGATATAAAAAATATTATAAAAATTTGAAAAATATTTAAAATTTTATTTTTATTTATTAAAAATTTTCCTTTTTTCCTATTAAAATTCAAATCAATTAAATTGAAAATTTTTAAACTAAAATAAAAAATTAAAACTAATTTAAAAAATGTTCTATTCAAATTAAACATTTAATTTCTAATATTTAATATAAAGTGTTATAAGTATAAAATATTTATATTAAAATAATATAAAGAGCGTATAAAATACATTGTAAACACCGAAGTAATGTGGGTTCGAACCCAACACACATCATAAGAATAATTCCCTCTTACGACATTTACAGTCACGCCTGAAAAGGAAAGGCTGTGTAATTTTCTTGACACATTTATGTGACAGGGAATAAACTAAAAAAAAAAAAAAACTGTAGTAATATTAATTAGATAAATTAAAAAAATATTAATGACAATATTAAAAATTCATTATTTTCGATTAAGGTTTTGTACACAGTTCAGTACATTTTTATAATGATACTCTAACTACTAGTTACTCTAAAAGAACACAAAAAATCCTTCCTCTCACGTCTTTGTGACTTCATCAAATTTATTTTATAAAAAAAAAAAAAAGAATGAGTTTTTTATCTTTAAATAAATATATTACAATTAAAAACCAGTATTTGACATAAATAATTTTAGACTTTCATTATTAATTTATCTATAACTTAAATTTATTTTTTTTTTATTCCTCTCAGTTTCCAGAATGCAATCAATCGGATCATTACATTTTTTTCAGTTATTTTACCACAAATTTAATTGTTTTGTATATATTATATTAAAACATGCTTAACAGACAATAATAAATACTTTAGAAATTAATTATTTTAATAAAACTTTAAAATTAATATTTAATTATAAATTTATAATAATAAATATTTTTTTACTTTCATTTTATTTAACTATGAGTATAAAGTAGAAAAAAATAATGTCACAATAACTTGTTCTTTCAAATCATAAGAATCCCTTTATAAACTGACGTAATGAAAACCAGAACAAAACGAGGAAGAATACAGTTGACTTTGTCAACTCTTAGATACCCGTACGAACCGTTAGTATGTTCACAGCCTGTCACTGTGCTTACAATATTATTTTTTTAATATTTTAGTATTTTAAAATAATTTGGGTGAATTTTATAATTTCTAGAACTATGGGTTGTACATATATTCAAACTATATGTTTATATGTACATTCTTCAAAAGCAGATTCTAACCTTCCACATAACGATTATCAATCCAAAACTTTTTCAAATATTCTATAGTACCATTTAATACTAAGCGGTAAATGTATATTAAATTTACTTAGTACAAAATAGTAAATATAATTTTAAATATTATATTATATTATATTTAAATATTCCATTGACAGAATAATTTCTTATAAGTACAATAAAACACATATATGTATGTAAATACGGCACTATATAATATACATATATACTCTTATCATTCACTCACTAGTGGCATATACGATATGTAAATAAACATGATATTATATAAGTATGTATATCAATATCATATAAATAAAAATTCTTCAAGCAACCGTTATGTTGTTTATTTATTTACATTTTTTTGTACTACGCATTATATCCTCAACAATTTCAAATTATCGAATAAAACAAATGCAAAAAATTTGTTGAAGAAATTTGTTAGAAAATTTGAAAAAATCAAGTAACACTTTCGTCAATTATAAAGTAACCCTATATTATTAAAAAAAGTTGTTAACAGAAAAAAGAGTATAATGTTGAAGCTTTAATTTTTGTGTATTACTTCAAAAAAATTTTAACAGGTGTTCAAGTTACAGGTGTTTAAAAATAGGAAATTTTCAGTTTTTGACCCCTTATAGCTCCTAAACGGGGAGTGATACAAAAAAAATTTCTGAAATGACTCATACTTATTTTTAAACTAACTTCTGTCAAAATTTCAAGTTTCCAACTTAAAGCGTTTAGAAGATAGAAGCGTTAAAGTATTTTGCAAAATTTGAGTTTCGCATAACGGTAAATTAAGACACCGTATGCCACAAATATATATTTATTGTATATATACTTTTAAAGCTAATAAAAGTAGTAATCGTTTGGTGTTTTCAAAATGAAGATATATCTTATACAACTTGTGCTATAACAATTTAAATATAGAGCTTTTTTGAACCTTTGGGGAGCTGTAGCTCCGTAACGGATGGGGCTACAAAAAAAAGTTAATAAAATAAAATTAATATTTTTGTGAGATCTATCAGCAGTTAAAATTTCATAGCTCTATTTCAAAAAAAATGTGGGGATCTAAAAGTTAGGTGTTCGAGAGCTACCCTAAGGCTTGGTCCAAACTCAACCAAAAAAAATAGGGAACCTACAAATTATTCCCAGAATATTTTGTGTAAATTTCAAGATTCTAGATTTCTTAGTTTTTGAGTTAGCGTGCTGACGGACGGACGGACGGACGGACGGACATGGCTCAAAAGTCTTAGAATTTTTTTCTGATCCGATCCATACCTTTGTAGGTATGTTTAGCTCGCTTATTTCGAGGTGTTACAAACGGAGGACTAATTTTATTATACCCGATCCTATCGTACGGGTATAAATAATGTCACAATATTTTGTTCTTTCAAATCATAAGAATCCCTTTATAAACTGACGTAATGAAAACCAGAACAAAAAAATATATCAAAATAAAAAAAAACTTTTAACGTAACTGTTTTATCTTATCCCCCCGTTTAGGAGCTGTAAGGAGTCAAAAACTGAAAATTTCCTATTTTTAAACACCTGTAACTTGAACACCTGTTAGAATTTTTTTGAAGTAATACATAAAAATTAAAGCTTCAACATTATACTCTTATTTCTGTTAACAACTTTTTTTTAATAATATAGGGTTACTTTATAATTGACGAAAGTGTTACTTGATTTTTTCAAATTTTCTAACAAATTTCTTCAACAAATTTTTTGCATTTGTTTTATTCGATAATTTGAAATTGTTGAGGATATAATGCGTAGTACATAAAAATGTAAATAAATATGCAACATAACGGTTGCTTGAAGAATTTTTATTTATATGATATTGATATACATACATACTTATATAATATCATGTTTATTTACATATCGTATATGTCACTAGTAAATGAATGATAAGAGTATATATGTATATTATGTAGCGCCGTATTTACATACATATATGTATTTTATTGTACTTATAGAAATTATTCTGTCAATGGAATATTTCAATATAATATAATATAACTAGAAAATCCCCTGTGCAATTGCACAATTTCTATAGATTCAAAAACATTTACGTTATCATAGTGACTCCCTTACTACCTGTATTAAGGGAGGGATTATTACATGTATTTTTTTAGCTTAGGTGTATTAAGTACCTAACTAAAATAACTTATGGATTTTTATTTTAATTTGAATTTTTTAGGTGTAAGGTATAAATAAGTGGGTTGCATCGACTTAGTGTTACTTTTACTTGTTTTTTTTTTGCTTGAAAAAAATTTGCTGAATTTATTATACCCGTACGATAGGATCGGGTATAATAAAATTACTCCTCCGTTTGTAACACCTCGAAATAAGCGAGCTAGATATACCTTCAAAGGTATGGATCGGATCAGAAAAAAATTCTAAGACTTTTGAGCCATGTCCGTCCGTCCGTCCGTCCGTCCGTCCGTCCGTCCGTCAGCACGCTAACTCAAAAACTAAGAAAGCTAGAATCTTGAAATTTACACAAAATATTTTGGGAGTAATTTGTAGGTTCCCTATTTTTTTTGGTTGAGTTTGGACCAAGCCTTAGGGTAGCTCTCGAACACCTAACTTTTAGAACCCGACATTTTTTTTGCAATAGAGCTATGAAATTTTAACCACTGATAGATCTCACAAAAATATTAATTTTATTTTTAATAACTTTTTTTTGTAGCCCCACCCGTTACGGAGCTACAGCTCCCCAAAGGTTCAAAAAAGCTCTATATTTAAATTGTTATAGCACAAGTTCTATAAGGTATATCTTCATTTTGAAAACGCCAAATGATTACCACTTTCATTAGCTTTAAAAGTATATATACAATAAATATATAATTTTGGCATACGGTGTCTAAATTTACCGTTATGCAAAACTGAAATTTTGCAAAATTCTTTAACCCTTCCATCTTCTAAACGGTTAAAGTTGGAAACTTGAAATTTTGACAGAAGTTAGATCTTTGAAAATTAGTATGAGTCATTTCAGAAATTTTTTTTGTATCACCCCCCGTTTAGGAGCTGTAAGGGGTCAAAAACTGAAAATTTCCTATTTTTAAACACCTGTAACTTGAACACCTGTTAAAATTTTTTTAAAGTAATACATAAAAATTAAAGCTTCAACATTATATTCTTATTTCTGTTAACAACTTTTTTTAATAATGTAGGGTTACTTTATAATTGACGAAAGTGTTACTTGATTTTTTCAAATTTTCTAACAAATTTCTTTAAAACGAATTTTTTCCATTTTGTTTTACTCGATAATTTGAAATTGTTGAGGATATAATGCGTAGTATAAAAAAATGTAAATAAATAAACAACATAACGGTTGCTTGAAGAATTTTTATTATTATTTATATGATATTGATATATATACATACTTATATAATATCATGTTTATTTACATATCGTAAATGTCACTAGGAATGAATGATAAGAGTATGTATGTATATTATATAGCGCCGTATTTACATACATATATGTATTTTATTGTACTTATAAGAAATTATTCCGTCAATGGAATATTTAAATATAATATAATATAATATTTAAAATTATATTTACTATTTTGTACTAAGTAAATTTAATATACATTTACCGCTTAGTATTAAATGGTAGTATAGAATATTTGAAAAAGTTTTGGATTGATAATCGTTATGTGAAAGGTTAGAATCTGCTTTTGAAGAATGTACATATAAACATATAGTTTGAATATATGTAGAACCCATAATTCTAGAAATTATAAAGTTCACCCAAATTATTTTAAAATACTAAAATATTAAAAAAATAATATTGTGAGCAGAGTGACAGGCTGTGAACATACTAACGGTTCGTACGGGTATCTAAGAGTTGACAAAGGCAACTGTATTCTTCCTCGTTTTATTTAAATGTACTTTGGAAGAGGTATTTGGTATATTTAATAAAAGATTCATGTCTCTGATAATGAAATTTCATAAATTTTCGGGGACTTTTTTTTTGTGACGGTCGTTTTCGCCAACTTTTTAATTTAATGGTCTAATAATAAATTAGTACAAAATTATGAATCTATTGTGAGAGAAGGCTTCTAAAATGATATTTTCTATGTTAGTTTTTTTTTTTTTAAGAAAAATATCCATTTCTATAATATTTGGTAAGTTCCAGAATTCTGTTATGAAATATAATTATTTAAGTCTGTCGAATTTTATATTAATAAAAAAATTTCGAATATTTTATGTTATGTTTTATGTTAAAAATCTAAATTTCAACCTAAATAAACAAAACTATTTTAAAGTCTGTTACTAAGCTTTTATCAGCTTTTATACTAATGAAAACAAAATCAAGAATAAAATCGCCCTATTATTTTTTTCTTATAAATATGAGACTTGCTATAAACTTTGCTCTTTTCACTTTCAGGCGTTTTAATTTTATTAAGAGTACCTATTTTTATTTTTTTTTTCCAAAACAAAGATTGAAAACGCCAACAGAAGATTAATAATTTATTTTTAATTTACCGCTGCGACCAGTTCATAATGGATGTGGCGGTCAAATTTAAAAATTAAAAATTTGCTGAATTTATTTTTATTGAAAGTGTGTTTTTTAAGTATGTACTTCTCCTTTTTGAATGTACTAACTTTTAATTAACGGTTTGTGTCTCTGATAATACTTCTAGTGGAAAATTTGGTATCTGGTAATAATATTTACTAAATTTATTTATATTTTTAATTAACGGTTTGTGTCTCTTGATAATACTTTGAGTCAAAGATTTGTGTCTCTGGTAATAAAATTTTAAATTATTAAATAAATATACAGAAATATCATCATTGCCAGTTTAGTTTACATTCAGTGTGAGTGTTTTATTATAGATATAAAATATATTTTTTTTCATGTGGGCAAGGTCTCGCCAACATCTTGTGTATTATATTATAGATATTTAAAATTATATTTACTATTTTGTACTAAGTAAATTTAATATACATTTACCGCTTAGTATTAAATGGTACTATAGAATATTTGAAAAAGTTTTGGATTGATAATCGTTATGTGAAAGGTTAGAATATGCTTTTGAAGAATGTACATATAAACATATAGTTTGAATATATGTACAACCCATAGTTCTAGAAATTATAAAATTCACCCAAATTATTTTAAAATACTAAAATATTAAAAAAATAATATTGTGAGCAGAGTGACAGGCTGTTAACATACTAACGGTTCGTACGGGTATCTAAGAGTTGACAAAGGCAACTGTATTCTTCCTCGTTTTAATTTAAAAGATAATTCAGCAGGCAAATATTAAATATACACTAATTGAGCAAATGTTTACTACAATGTTTACTACACTGCATCGCTTAATGTTTTATCGCTTGATCGATCGTAACTGTAAAACATATAACAATTATACAGCATATACAATTATAAAACATAACAATTGTGACTGACGAAGATATCGTATCAAAATTTTTCCTAAATCACTTTTCCTCAAGAATCCCTCCCATATGCCATAATCCAAACTATACATTTCGTATTAAAGGCACCAACTTAAAGTTTGGTTTAAAAAGGGGATGGTTGTGTTTGATTTGATAATAATATATCTATACTGAAGAATCACGTACAATTCTTCTGGGTGACCTTTGAAGATTTCCTACCCTCGTAACAAAAAAAAAATTTATGTATCTACTTCAAAATGTATTCTGAAATGAAAAAAC